>CM023864.1:33085671-33685671 GCA_013389735.1 Phaseolus lunatus | reverse complement strand
GCACAAGCGACAAACAGTGGCAGTACTGTTCAGAGCAGTGGTTTGCATGCACAAAAGACAACCGGGGTCGTACTGTTCAGAGGAACGTACGCCCAGGCTTTTGCAGAAAAAGGGGAGGGCAGCAGTATACGAGGACAGGTATGGTTGGGATCAAAACCCACTGAGAGGAGGCAAAGAGCGTTACAAGTGACCCAAGAGTGAAAGAGCGAGACTATCTCCATCCTCCTCCTTTCTCCCCTTCGCGCTGCGTTTTCCAGGCATCCTCAAGCACCAGTTCGACGTTTGCCCTTGGAGCACTTGGTGGTTCTCTGCAAGCTCTTCAAAACCAGACACAAGAACAGAGTCAAAGCGTTCTTCAAGCTTCGTTGGATTTCGGAACTCCTGGTGTTTGCGCAAGTCCAGGTAAGGGAAGCTAGACCTCTTTTCCATACGAGCCATAGTTTAGCTATCTTCTGAAGTGAGGGCGACGTGGTCGCCATTTTCGTTTTCATCTGCGTAAAATGCTCTGTTTGTGTGCTTGGGCGACGAGGTCGCCGGTTTTATATACAATCTTCGAAACACTCTGTTTTTGAACTAGATCGCCGGTTTTGGCGCTGTTTTACGAACTCCTCTGTTTTTGATACTGTTTTGAAACTACTTGAGATTTACATGAGGTATTCGAAGATCTGAAGCTTTGAAATGGTTGTTGATGTGATTTGAATGATTTATTTGAATGGTATGATGTGTTGGATGTGGTGAGTGTGAGGTCGAGGCATAGTATTTTCAGGAAAGAAAATACCGTGTAAGATCTTGTAGTAGGTGCATTGATCGGTGATTAAGAACGAGATATCCTGACTCTGCTGAGGTAATGGACTCACGTAGAGGAAGTTACTCAGTTGTTGAGAGTCGAAGGAGGTTCACCTGTATGGGTGGGTTGTTTGAAAGAGAACAAACCGACCTGTTTCGCGTGGATTAACCCTGTCATGCTGTATGGTGATGTGTGAGATTCATTATACGCTGATGAATGTGAGAGATTTCACGGCGACCCTGTGGATGTGAGAGATTCCACAGTGGGCAATATGGCAGGTGCAGATCTCTGAGTCTAATCAATGCACGAGTATTCCGGAATTAGTGTCTTGTGTCTATGTATTGTGAGTCAGTGGAAAACCTGACGTGAGAAATGAGGAACACTGTATGTGGATAGACACTTGCTGCACTGTGTGATATGAACTACTCTTGAGGAATTGTGAAATGTGGGTTTTTACTTGATGGTATGTGGGAAGAATGAGAAAGCTGATGTTTTTACGTGGGTGCCTTAAATTAATTTATCTTGATTTTAAAGTTCATATCTAAATTCTCTTTTAAAACTGTCTAGCTTACCCTGCGTTTTCGTTTGTGGATGTTCTTCTTAAAACTTGTGATGATCGTGTATGATTTACACGGGAGCAGATGACGTTGCAGGAAAGTGAGATCGCCGGTCTGATAGGAGATCGCCGGTCTGATAGGAGATCGCCTGGCTGATAGGAGATCACCTGATTGACTAGGAGATCGCCCTTTTTTTTTTTTTAGCATATCGCCCGATTTGTCTTTTGTTGTATTTTTTGGTTAAGTGCTTTTGGAAAGATTCACAGTTTGTGTATTAAACTCCCGATGAGGAGAAACTCCATTATATATATATATGATTATGTTTATTTCAAAATACTTGTTTATCTTCATTTATATTATATAAATATGAAATGTATTTGGTGGGATGTTACAGCATGCCTCTCGCGCCCGCACGATGCCTGCATGCCTCTCGCGCCCGCACGATGCCTGCATGCCTCGCGCCCTGGCGACGTCCACCTGGCGCTTATGTGTAGCAGGCGACCGGCGATCTCATAGCCTTCTAAACTTAACTTTTCCTCCCTTTTTATTTTAAATAAAACATACATAGAATTCTTTTTTAAATATAACCCTTTTTATCCCAATTCAATTTTACAGGTCCTTACATTCTCCCCAACAAGAAAAATTTTCGTCCTCGAAAATTGAATTACAAGGAAAAGAGATATGGATAGGCCTCTCTCATGGGTTCTTCCAACTCCAAAGTTGAGTCACCCGATCGCTCATCCCACACCACTTTCACCATGTTAATGGTCTTGCCTCTGAGCAGTTTACTTTGACGATCGTCAATCCTGACTGGTTTCGCCTCAAAGGACAAGTCATCCCTGATCTGCACGTTGTCCACTTCCAGCACATGACTAGGGTCTGCCATGTACTTCCTCAGCTGTGAAACGTGAAAGACATTGTGCAGATTCGCTAAATGGGGAGGCAGGGCGATCTCATAAGCTACTGGGCCAATCCTCCTTAAGATCTGATATGGTCCCACGAACTTAGGGGACAACTTCTTTGGTCTGATCGCTCGTCCTACACCCTTAGTTGGTGTCACTTTCATGAACACGTGGTCTCCAGCAGTAAACTCCAAAGGCTTTCTCCTCTGATCTGCATAGGACTTCTGCCTACTCTGAGAAGCTTTCATTCTGCTTTGTATCTGTTTCACCTTCTCGGTCGTCCGCTGAATCAACTCTGGCCTAACCAAGATTGCCTCGCCCTCCTGGTACCAACATAAGGGAGTTCTGCATTTCCTCCCATACAGGGCTTCATATGGTGCCATCCCAATACTGGCGTGGTAGCTATTATTATAGGTAAACTCCACCAGTGGCAACACCTCGTCCCAACTTCCCAATTGATCCAAGACGCACGTCCTCAGCAGATCTTCCAAGGATTGGATCGTTCTCTCTGACTGACCATCTGTTTGGGGATGATATGCAGAGCTCATCCTCAACTTAGTTCCCAAGCACTCTTGCAAGGTCTGCCAAAACCGTGAAGTGAACCTGGGATCTCTATCTGAAACGATGCTGGAAGGCACTCCATGCAACCTCACTATTTCTTGGATGTATAACTGTGCCAGCTTGGCCATAGGCATCTTCATATTCACTGGAAGGAAGTGGGCACTCTTCGTCAACCTATCAATGATGACCCAGATTGCATCATGGCCCTTGACCGATCTGGGTAAATGGGTGACAAAATCCATGGAAATGCTGTCCCATTTCCACTCAGGGATATCCAATGGCTGTAACAACCCGCCAGGCCTTTGATGTTCTACCTTTGCCTTCTGACACGTCAAACAGGTAGTAACATACTGGGCGATGTCTCTCTTCATGCCTGACCACCAAAATGACTCCTTCAAGTCATGGTACATCTTGGTCATGCCTGGATGTAGGCTAAGGCGACTCTTATGACCTTCCTCTAGGATCATTTTCTTCAACTCTTCATTTGCAGGTATGCAAATCCTGCCCTCAAATCTCAAGATCCCATCATTACCCATCACAAAGCCTTTAGCCAGGTCGGTCCCTAGTGACTCCACAGTACGCTTCAGACTAGGGTCCTCCAACTGCTTGTCCTTTATCATTCCAAGGAAGTCATTAGTTATAGCCAGCTTACTACAACTAATGTGATTTACATGAAATTCTACTCCAAGGTTTAAATCTCTGAATTGCTCGATCAGTCTCTGCTCTTCCATCATCATGGTGGCGACTTGTATTGATTTCCTACTCAAAGCATCAGCCACTACATTGGCCTTCCCTGGATGATACATGAGTTGAAAATCGTAGTCCTTTAGAAACTCCATCCACCTTCTTTGTCTCATGTTTAGTTCCTTCTGATCGAACAGATATTTCAGGCTCTTATGGTCACTGAACACCTGGAACCGAGCTCCATATAAATAGTGCCTCCAGATTTTCAAGGCAAAAACCACAGCCGCCAACTCCAAATCATGCGTGGGGTAGTTTCTCTCATGAATCTTGAGTTGCCTTGAAGCATATGCAACCACTCTTTTCTCTTGCATTAAAACACATCCCAGACCCTGATGTGAAGCATCACAGTAGACCTCAAAAGGTCTTCCTACCTCTGGGATCACCAGCACTGGAGCACTAGTCAACCTTTCCTTTAGTTCCTTGAAGCTCTGCTCACATCGGTCGGTCCAAGCAAAAGGTTGATCCTTGCGGGTCAGCTGTGTTAAAGGAGCCACTACCTTGGAAAAGTCCTCAATAAACCGCCGATAATAGCCAGCTAGGCCCACAAAACTCCTTATTTCAGTAACTGTCTTAGGACGTTCCCATAGAAGCACTGCCTCCACTTTGGCTGGATCAACCGAGATCCCCTGGGCAGATATCACATGTCCCAAGAAGTTGACTTCCCTCAGCCAGAACTCACACTTCGAGAACTTGGCATAGAGCTGCTTCTCCCTCAGTATCTCCAATACTGTCCTCAGGTGTTCTTCATGCTCTTCCTCGGTCCTTGAATAAATGAGTATGTCGTCTATGAAGACCACCACAAACTTATCCAAGAAAGGGCGAAAAATCCTATTCATGTAGTCCATGAACAGGGCTGGAGCATTTGTGACCCCAAACGGCATCACCACATACTCATAATGCCCATACCGAGACCTAAAAGCTGTCTTTTGCACATCATCAGCTTTAACCAAAATTTGGTGGTACCCCGATCTCAGGTCAATCTTGGAGAACACCGAGGCTCCATGTATTTGATCCATCAAATCATCAATCCTAGGTAGGGGGTACTTGTTCTTAATGGTCAACTTGTTCAACTGCCTGTAATCTATACACAGCCGAGACCCTCCATCCTTCTTCTTGACTAGGAGCACTGGAGCTCCCCATGGAGATACACTGGGTCTGATGAATTGCTTCTCCAGCAACTCTTCCACTTGCTTCTTTAACTCCACTAACTCGGCTGGTGCCATCCTGTAAGGTGCCATTGACACTGGTCCAGCTCCAGGTACCAAGTCAATAGAGAATTCCACTTCTCTCTTAGGGGGTAACCCAGGTACTTCTTCTGGAAATACATCCGTGAAATCCTTCACCACGTGTATTTTGCTTACTTCCCCTTCATTCTTCACTTCCAACCGAGCTAGCATCACGAAACACCTCGCCCCTCCTTCCAACTCTGACCACTCGTGCTGAACTGATATCACCTCTGATTCTTGGGGGTCTGGAAACGCTACCTTCTGACTACCGCAGTCAATGAGAACGTGATTGGCAGCTAACCAATCCATTCCCAGGATAACATCTAGGTCCTGAAGAGGTAGGCAGATCAAGTTCACCTTGAATCTGCGTCCCTCTAGAATCACTGGACATTCGGGGCATACTGTAGAGGTCGACACCTGTCCTGACGCAGGTGTAGAGACCAACAGTTCGAAAGGTAACTCCTTCACTAGAAGGCCCAACTCGGCTACACACAGGCTTGACACAAAGGAGTGTGTCGCTCCAGAATCAAACAAAGCTTTTACACCTCTACCAGCAATAAAACAAACACCTTGTATGAGGTTACCTGACCGAGATGCTTCTGCTCCAGACATGGCAAACACTCTCCCTGTCGCCTGAGGTCTGCTGCCTTCGCTTCTCATCTGCTGGGAGCCACTGGGTTGGGTCGCCCCATTCCTGCTAGGGCATTCTTTAGCAACGTGCCCTGTCTTTTGGCAGGCAAAACATCTCCTATCAGAAGTCTTCTTGAAGCATGCATTGGAGGCGTGTGGTCCACCACAATGGAGACACTTGGGTTTCCAATGTTGCTGCTGCTGAAACTGGGGAGGCGCTGCTCCTGCCCGATGTGGTGGAGGTCTCGCATAGGGCTTGCTTTGTGGGTGCTGTGCCTTAGCTTTCCCACTGGAAGAACCTCCTGGGTGTGACCTGATCACCCGAGAATCACCCTTCTCCAGGGTCTCCACCATCTTCGCCTTTTCTACTAAGGCGTGAAATTCCCTGATGCACATCGGGGCTATGGTCTTCTTCAGTCCATGCTTCAGCCCCTCTTCGAACTTCCTACACCTCCAGGCCTCAGAGGTCGCCTGGGTATAGAACCGGGCGAGGTACTCAAAACGAGCAGCATAGGCGTTCACTGACATATCCCCCTGCTCCAACTTCAGGAACTCTGCTTCCCTCGCAAACTTGGCGCTGTCTGGGAAGTATTTCTCCAAGAACCTCACCCTGAAGCTCTCCCAATCCAATACATCCCCTCGGGCCTCCATCATCTGCTGAGCTCCCATCCACCAGAACTCAGCTTCTCCTGATAGCAGATAAGTGGCGAACAGCAATTTCTTCTCTTCAGGGCAGGAGGTCGCCCTAAAGATTTTCTCTAGCTCTCTGACCCACTGATCTGCCTGATCAGGGGTAGCATTCCCACTAAACTTGGGTGGGTTGTGCCTCATGAACTCAGTCAGTCCCATCTGTTCTTGAGGCTGACCGCCGTGGGAGTTTGTCTCATCCGACCGAGCAGTTTCCCAGTGGTGCATTGTAGCTTGATGGTTCTGAGCCATCGCTGCATTCTGCTGTTGGATGGCAGTTGCTATCATCTCGATAGCCTTAGCAATCTGGCTCATCTCCGAAGAAGATTGGGGAGGGGTAGAAGGTCTACGTGCCATCTCTCTTCGTTTCAGAGTTGAAACTACAGGTTTCTATATTCCC
Source organism: Phaseolus lunatus (assembly GCA_013389735.1). Classification (NCBI taxonomy): domain Eukaryota; kingdom Viridiplantae; phylum Streptophyta; class Magnoliopsida; order Fabales; family Fabaceae; genus Phaseolus; species Phaseolus lunatus. The sequence continues at coordinate 33,679,177 of CM023864.1, read as the reverse complement.
TACAACTACAAGAATGAGATCGATAAGAAATCAATTCATTCAGGAGGTAACATATAGACCTTACAAAGGTCAGCATCTCAAAATCATTAAGAATTTGAGCTCATCAACAGAATCATAATACTTATGACCTCAAACAAAACACCAGAACAGTTACTGGTGTACAATCATCAATCCAAACAACCACTTTCAGGCAATTACAAGAACACTCAACAAATCACACCAGAATTCAATGTAGGCTAAACATCAAACCTTTGGAATTAAGATTAAGAATCATCTCGATCCAGTCATGAGTGTGCACCCTCACTACTTTATCAAGACCTTCTCATTCTTAATACTAAGATTTTCAGTTATAACATATATTCACCAAAGCACACACAGAATCTCAATACAAAAACGTTTGAAAACTTTTCACTATAGTTGTTATTTTAAACTCAAATAAATTTCATGAGCAGAAGAAACACAATGGATCCACCGCCCTCAGGTCATCCTAAGGACGAACTGCTCTGATACCATTAATGTAACATCCCGCCAAAATACTATACAAATGTATATAATGAAAGTAAAGGTAACAAATAGATTGAAGTGAAACAAAATATTATATATATGAAATGTAGTTTCTCCTCACAGGGAGTTTAATACAAATTCGGTCAAATTTTCCAGAAACATAAACAAATTACAGTAAAAAAACAAAGCAGGCGATCTCCTAACGGAAGAGACCGATCTCCTATCGGACGAGGCCGATCTCCTATCAGAGGGCCCAAAACAGCCGATCTGCTACCAGAACAGAAATCAGGTGATCTCCTTCCGGCGACCACTTACTAAGGAGCTCTACTTCCTGGAAAATCATCTGCTCCCGTGTAAATTATACACGATCATCACAGTTTTAAGAGCAAACAGCCAGAGAACAATACAAAGGGTAAGCTAGATATTTTAAAGAGAGTTTATATATAAACATTAAAATCAAGGTAAAACAATTTCAAGGTAACCACGTAAAACTATACATTTTCTCATCTCCTTCACCTAATCGCCAAGAAGTCATACATTTCACAATATTTTCAAGAGTCGTTCTATTTCACATAATGTACCAAGTGTCTATCAATTCAATATTTCTCATTTCCCACATCAGGCTTCCACAGACTCAGCACACAAGACACTTGACACTACTTCCGGAAGACTCGTGCATTGATTAGACTCAAAGATCTGCACCTGTCATACTAAACAGCTGTAATGTTTCCCCAGCTATGCGCATCAACACAATCTCGATCTCAAGTTCATCATTCTCACAGTATGACAGGGTTAATCCATGGAACAGGCCGAGCTCGTTCTGTTTCACACGACTCACCCATTCCTATGAACCTCCTTCGACTCTCCACAACTGAGTAACTTCCTCTATGGGATTCCATTATCTCAGCAGAGTCAGGATATCTCATTAGGAATCACCGATCAATGCACATCCTACATGATCTTACACGGTATTTTCTTTCCTGAAAATACTATGCCTCGATCCTACTTTCACCACATTCAACACATCACATAGTACTTAAAGGAACGATTTCAATCACAGCAAAACTCACTCCAAGGTTCATGTTTTCGAATATCACATTTACATCTCAAACAGTTTCAAAGCAACACCAAACACAGAGAGTTCGCAAACAACGCCAAAACCGGCGATCTGGTTCAAAAACAAGGTATTTCGAAGTCTGTACATAAAAACCGGCGACCACGTCGCCCAAACACATGGAACAGAGCATTCACGCAGATGCAAACGAAACCGGCGACCACGTCGCCCTCATTTCAGAAATAACTAAACTATAGCTTGTAATGAAAATGAAGTCTAGCTTCCCTTACCTGGACTTGCGCAAAACACCAGGAGCTCCGAAACCCAACGAAGCTTAAAGAATGCCTTGGCTCTGTTTTCGCGTCTGGTTTGAAGGACTTGCAGAGAACCTCTTAGGTGCTCTAAGGGCAACGTCGCTTGTCGCACTGATGCTGGAGGTTGCCTGAGTCTCCATGCAAGGAAGGGAAAAAGAGAGGGAGGAAGTTTGCACTCACTCTAACACTCTTGAGTCAGTAACACTCTTTGCCTTCCCGCAGTGGCTTTTGAATCCCAGCTTACCTGTCCACGTATGCTGCCGCTGCCACCCCTTCTGCAGGAAAGCCTGAGAATCACTGCCCTGAACAGTACGACCACTGCTGTCGCTTGTGCATGCCAACCACTGCTCTGAACAGTACGACTACTGTTGTCGTTTGTGCATGCCAACCACTGCTCTGAACAGTACGACCGCGAGTGTCTCTTGCGCATGCCAACATTCTGATGTCACTATTCTGAACCACCCTTTTTGTCTACGTGGCGCGCGTGCAGGACGTTTCATGTTGGGAGTCTGGGTCCCATTTTACTCTGTGTAAAACTGGACGTTGTGCGATAACTTTCCACTGCTGACTCATCCTGGCGAACGACCGATGTCTCCTTCGCCCTGGAAGACGACCGATGTCTCCCTCTGGGAGACGACCGATGTCTTCCCTGGCAACGCCCTCATAACTCTCGCGCCCTGGCTACGTCCACATGCCTCGCGCCCTGGCGATGCCCGCATGCCTCTCGCGCCTTGGCCACGTCCACATGCCTCGCGCCCTGGCAATGCCCGCATGCCTCGCGCCCTAGCAATGCCAGCATGCCTCTCGCGCCTTGGCCACGTCCACATGCCTCGCGCCCTGGCAATGCCCGCATGCCTCGCGCCCTGGCAATGCCCGCATGCCTCGCGCCCTGGCAATGCCCGCATGCCTCTCGCGCCTTGGCCACGTCCACATGCCTCGCGCCCTGGCAATGCCCGCATGCCTCGCGCCCTGACAATGCCCGCATGCCTCGCGCCCCGCGCGATGCCTGCATTCCTCTCGCGCCCGCGCGATGCCTGCATGCCTCTCGCGCCCGCGCGATGCCTGCATGCCTCTCGCGCCCGCACGATGCCTGCATGCCTCTCGCGCCCGCACGATGCCTGCATGCCTCGCGCCCTGGCGACGTCCACCTGGCGCTTATGTGTAGCAGGCGACCGGCGATCTCATAGCCTTCTAAACTTAACTTTTCCTCCCTTTTTATTTTAAATAAAACATACATAGAATTCTTTTTTAAATATAACCCTTTTTATCCCAATTCAATTTTACAGGTCCTTACAGAGGGCACACACACACGGTCTCACACAGAGAGATCTGAGAGAGACTTTTTGGTGTTCCCGTTGCCTGACTTGAGCGTCGGAGCTACAACGGCCGCTAGAGGCGCCGTCTGTGTGTTTTGCAGGCACCGTTCGGAGTCCCGTCGAAGGTTCTGGAGCCTCCTCGCAGAACGCACAGCAGTTAGAAAGCCAAACGAAGGAGTGACGAGGCATTCTCCCCACGCTCGAGTCCGCGGCGAGATCGAGAAGGCTTCTATTAGAACTCTTTTTTTCTTCTTCATATTCTCTCTTTTCTTTCATTTTTACTTGGTTCTCATGGACCTCTTTTGGTGAGAGAGATTTTAGTGTGATCTTATGCCCATGGAAGGTAAAAGTGATCTTGTTAGTAAGGCCATCATGTAAAAATTTTCTATCAAATTGCCACGGCCTTCCTAAAACAATGTGTGTGGCTTCCATAGGTACAACAACATCACACAAGACTTCATCCTTATATTTACCAATTGAGAAGGCTATGAGGAATTTCTTATTTACTATTATCTTCCCTTCTTCACTTAGCCATTGGAGCTTGTAGGGCTTTGCATGAGAAATGGTGGTAACCCAAGTTTTTCCACCACTCTTGAGCTTGCCACATTAGTACAACTACCCCTATCCATAATTAAGGAACATAATTTGTCATTAATGAGGCACCTTGTGTGAAAAATGTTTTCCCTTTGACTTTCATCAAAAGGCTTTTGGACTTGGCCAAGCATGCGCCTCACTACTAACAAATCTCCCTCACATGGAACTTCATTTTCTTCCTCACTTTGGCTCCTAGAAAAGGTAGGGGACCTAGACCTTTGAGAGTTATGATCACTCATGACAACCCCCCCTTTAACCATCATGTTTCTCTTATAAGGACAATTGGATGAAATATGCCCAAAACCTAGACATTTAAAACATTTGGTGTTTTGAGGTTTTGGTGCTTGACTCAAGTGTAGAAGTGGAGGGTTGAGAAACTCTAGGATTGTGAGTGGTTTCTTTGGAATGAGAAGTTTTTGAAGAAGTTTTATTTTTGTCCTTCCAAGAAGATTTGTAGAAGCCATCATTATGAGTGTTTTTGAAATTGGTTTTCTTTAAAAGTTGTGATTCTACCTTGATGGCTAGGTGAACCAAATTTTCCAAAGAGGAATACTCATACAATTCTACAACATCTTGAATTTCCCTTCTCAAACCACTAACAAACCTAGCTATCTTTGACTCTTCACTATCATGCATGGCAATTTTAGTCAAAGTAGTTTCTAAGTCTTTATAGCACTCATCTACACTCCTAGGTCCTTGTTGAAGCTGTTGGAGCTTCAACAAGAGTTTTGTCCTATAATAAGGAGGAACAAACCGTGCACACATACATTCTTTCAAATCATACCAAGAGACATGACTGGCCTCTTGTTCAAACCAATGTCCATTACAGTTTGATGTCACCACTGCATGGCACAATCTAAGAATTCTAAGGAGGCTAGCTTTACCTTTAGGTCCTCTTGGACCTCATACACATTGAAAATTTTCTCTACCTTAGCCTCCCATTCTAAGTAAACATTGGGGTCACTTTCCCCACTAAAACTAGGCAATTTTACATAGGGAAAAGAATTTCTTGAAGGATGGTGTTGGTGGCACCTTTCATCATATTGGTGCATTCTTCAATCGGCATCTTCCTCTTGGCTGCCGAATCAGTTATAGCTCCGTGAGCTCTCCTATGCTCCCACCTCCTTCCTCTTGGTTGTCTTTCTCGTGTTGTTTCAAGCCTTTGATGTTTCTCCTCCAATTGTCGCATTTCTTCCTCCTTTTAGGCTAAGGATCTCTTGGCTGCCGCAAGCTCACCCAAAAGAAAAGCCTTTTGAGGAGATTGAGGTTTGAATGATTCCCCTAAAGAAAGAAGAGCTACAAAATTGCACAAATAGAACAAACAATTAGTGAAAGAAAAAAATTAATAACTCTCTCCTCACTTGCGTCACTCGTTTGTGTGGCAAAGAGAAGAAAAGAACAAAGCAGTCAAAAGAAATTTCTCTTAACAAAGGTCTATCTTTGGTTGTATGCTCTCAAATGAAAAAGGACAAAGCCCTTAACACTTGATCCCAAAAGAACCACAACAAAACTAAAAGACAAGCTCAAAACAAGAAAGCAAAACCAAGTTGGAAAAAGAAATTATGACAAAACTTTTTAAAGAAAGACAAGCAAGAAAAAACACACAAAAAGATCTGTTCCTGCCGCTTGACTCGAACGTGGAGGACTGCCTCGTCACTCCTTCGTCTAGCCCTCTGTTCTGCAGGAACGCTCCAAGAACCACCGCCGGAACTCCAAACGCTGCCTGCAAAACACACAGACGGTGCCTCTAGCGGCCGTTGTAGCTCCGACGCTCAAGTCAGGCAACAAGAACACCAAAACTATATTTGAATTTCTCTGTGAGACCCGTGTGTGACTGAAACTCTCAGATGTGTGCGTTGTAAGAATCTGAAAAACCTCCCTTAATTCGTTAAGAGTTTGTATATATACCTGAGTCTTTCTCTCTCCTGACGGTTATTCCTCTTGACACGTGGATAACATCTGGTCGTACACGTGGCACCATCTAGAGTATCTGCAGCTGAAACGTTACTTCCACTGTGCCCCTGCGACTAAGTTATCCACACAGGGAGTAGCTTAGTACGTAGGCTACTCTGGGCATTGCAGCTCACACTACACATGGTGGCAGATATGCCACTTATCCTCTGTACTTAGACCATACAACAAGTGCGTGCCAAGTCTTCTCAAACACTCGGCGATGTGCTCTTTCGGCGACTTGCTGACCACCTGATCTCCCAACCTTAACTGACGGCGATCATGTGCAATCTGGGCGATTACTGATCATACCGGCGATGACCGACTACTCATTCTCAAGGCGATAGGCGATTACTCACCTCAAGGCGATAGGCGATCACTCATCATCACAGGCGAAAGGCGATTACCATTCTGAGTGATCACCTCCCTGATTCGCCTGCTATCCTCTACCACGTGTTACTCTGTGAATGGTCCACGTGGTCAACTGCTGCTGATGTCATCGACTACCGATGACCGACCGGAACAAGATCCTAAGATACTTACTTAAACTTTAACTATGAAGTTTTACTTTTGTTAGAAATTGTAAAAGCAAAAGGATCAAATTCCACAATGATGAAATCAATTTGCCAAGTAAAATGAATCCTCTTTTTAGAATGTTGAACTTGACAAAAAAAAAAAAAAAGAGAGAGTGAAAATGATGCAAACTTTTTTTTTATATCCTTGTTTTTGGTTTATAGAGTTAAGATGTCCATAATCTTGTCATGCCTATTTCCATTCACTTCCAATTGTCACAAAAAAAAAAATTGGGATTCAAATTAAATGAACACTTGAAATCTATATTTGGAACTAAATCTACTTCTACTCAAACAAATTTCTAGTTACTTTTATACCTTCACAATTTAAAGCAAAATAAGTAGAAGTAAAATAAACTCCTAAAAACACTAAGAACATATGACTCAAACAAAAAGAGGCAAGAACAAAAAAAGACACAAAATAAACATTCAAAAGTGAAAAATAAGTACTAATGAATAAAAAATGCCGAAATAGAAAGACAAGAAAGTAAATGCTGAATTTAAAGGTGCAAAAAGGTAAAGTGCCAAAATCAACTTAAAGCAAATAAGCATGAAATAACCTTGCTCTGAATACCACATGATGTGAGTTGATTTTAGATTGTTCCATTTTAGAGGTGAAACTTTACTTATGATTGAGATTTTAGCAATTATATGGTGAGAACCCAAAGAAGATTCCCACTGGACACGAACTTAACCAAGTGGTTAAGTGTGAAGGTTCACTTATAGAGGGCAAAGGAAAAACACAAGTATATGGTGAATGATAATAAAGGGCAGAAATTAAAAGAACATAAAGGAAGCAACAATGTGAATATGACCGAATGGAAAAGATGAAAAATAAGAATATAACACAAATATGATTGGCGGAATGGAAGATGAAAAGAAAAGATGAAGGAAAAGGAAGCTTATGGATGATGGAAGAGAGGTGGACACACCACTTGGAGGGTGGTTTCCTCCAAGATAAGTGTAGAGGGCCGCCACTTGAGGGCTCTCGAATGACTTAAGATAAGATCTAATGCTAAAAGGACACAAGCCTCACAAACACCTCACACAAATTATGCATAGTAACTTTACTATTCAAATTCAACATGAAAATACATGGAGTATGGCACCCTATTTATAAGAATGGATGCCTTAAAAGACAAGAAGAGGAAGGGGGTGTAAGAGTCATGGAGAGAGGGACGGCCTAGGTCATTGACTAAGTCTATGTCGCCCTTTAGTAATAAGTGCCTAATTTCAGTAATATTTCATATTAAAATATAGACACTTATGAGTATTGTACTGACCAGTCCTCGAACATTGACGACCGCTAGCAATAGTGGGCCACGTAAGTTGGGTCCCACAATTGACGTGAGACAGTGTCCCTCAAGCGGCATGAGCCAGTGTGCCGGTTAGTGGTCGAAGATCGATCAAGAGGTATACCGATATGTACTCAGCAACAGAGTGAAGTTGATGTGACATCGGGCATCAGTGATTCAAACAGCTAAACCGGGTCACAAAAGGCAGGCCTCAGGAAACACATCAATTATCAGTGAAACGCCCAGAGTTAGGGGGAAGGCTGAGTCACAAGGTGCTCATGCGTGTGGTGTGAATAGCGCATTTGGGCGCAGCACCAGCAAAGGGCCCTAGGAACTCTAATGCCCATTAGGGTTAGGGTTTCCCAGGGGTAGACTGCATGCATGGCACGTGAACAGTTAAGGGCACCCCCAGAATGGATGGCCCCAGAGATTAGGTGCACAAGTTGGTACCTAGGTGGCCATACAGTGAGAGGTTGCACTCTAGCAAGGGAAGCCTTACGCGCTGGATTACACTAAGACTGGGTAATAGCGGCGCAACGGTATTCCTCCAGAAACCCTACACTGTATAAACAATAGTAAGAAACCCTAAAAAGGTACGCAGCTCTTGAGACTAGAACTATTACACACATACACATTGTTTCTTAGCCCCAGTATTGACTTGAGCATCGGAGTGCAAACGTCCTCTAGGGTGCTCCTTTGTCTTTGTAGGTACAAAGTGTTTCGATCTAGTGAAGCAGCAACCTAAGAAACAAGAAGAGGGTGCGAGATTGCCGTTAGAGTCAACCGAGAGAAGAGTCAACTGGCAAGAACAAGTATTAAATGCTAAAATAAATATAAAATAATTCCTAATTTATGAATTTATACCTTTTTACATATTTTATGATCTTTATTTGAATAAGAACATTTTATTCCCAAATTTGGTGTTAATTTCAGGTTTTTAGGGAAGAATAATATAAGCTAAAAGGAGAAAGGTGGAAGGCCCAGAATGCATAAATGCACAAAAAAGCCCAAATGCGTGACGCGAGAAGTCACCTAATCCTAGCAAATTAGGTTAAATAGGGGGCTAGAGGCATAATCCTAGTGGGCCAGATTGAGAGGAAAACACCATTGAGTAAAATTGTAACCAATTGGAATAATGGAAGGTGCTAGAAGTATGTGTGGCTAATTTTACCCTATGGGATTGGGAGTAATTTGTTTGAACTCTTATGTATTGAGGTGATATTTAATTATTTAATATTCTGTTCTTGATTGATTAATGGTATTGTTCTTTTACTTTTAAACCATTGTGACAGTTTGAGAATCTTAAATCTGACCGAAAGGTATTTTAAGGGTTTTGACCTAAACAACAATACTTAACATATTTGAGTGCTAGAAATAGACTTGAAATGTTAACTGTCATTAACGTCTGAGTGTGATTCTAAGTTGTTTTTATAAATATGTGAGAAATTCATATTTAGGAAACATTCTTAAGAATTTTATATGCAAGAAATCGATATAAATGAATTTTCTACGAGCATCAATTTCAATCAAAGAACTTAATATTAACATGCTAATCAAGTGATGAAACCTAATCCCTATTATTCCAACTTGAAGCAACCAAATTCTTTGTCTGTTTTCTTATTGATCATAGCCAACTCATTCAATTTCAACACATTTTTTATTATTCTATCTTTATATTTAGCGAATTTCGTACTTGATAATTCAATTGTTCCTTGTGGGATCAATATCCGTCCTTAGAGACAATTATTACTTCTAATAACACGGTGCATTTGCCGTAGAAAGTCAACAAGCTTTGGACACCGTTGCCAAGAATAGGTTTGATTTGTTAAGTATAATTTCCTAAATATTGTTAATATTTTATTTATTTTGATTTGTTTTATTGTATTTATTTTTAGTGATTTGTTATTCTGTTTTTATTATTTTAATTATTATTTCTTTTAATTACTTTTATTTGTTTTTATTATTTTTAGGTTTATTTTATTTTTCTTTTGATCTTGATTTAGTTTTATTATATTTTATTTTAGTTTTTTTTTTTACATTTAGCTTACGTAGTTTATTTAAAGTTTATGTAGTTTTTATTTATTTATTTATTTAAATTAATTATTTATCATTACTAGTTTCTGTTATATTTTTGTTTCAGCTTTATTTTATTTTATTTTTTATTTTTATTTTTATTTTTAGTTTTATTATTTTATTTTATTTTATTTCATTCTTTGTTTTGATCTTGCGCAAGTTTTTTTTTTCTATCTATATATTTTGTTTTAGTTTTTTAGTTAGTTAGTAATTTAAGTCTATTCTATTTTTTTAATTTTTAATTTTTATATATTATTCCTGTTTTATTTATTTTATTTTTCTCTTTGGTGAAAAGTTTTATTTTTATTATTTTATTTTGTCTTTAGTTTTTATTTTATGTAAGTTTTTATTTTATTAATTTATTTTTATTTTTATTTTTTTTCTTCTTCTTTTCTGAATAGTTTTGTTATATTTTTTTTCTTCTCTTAGCGTCATTTTAGTGTTTTATTCAATTTTGTTTTTGTTTTATTTTATCTTTAAGTTTTAATTTGTAGTTTAGATAGTTATTGGTTTTATTTTAGTTAGCTATTTAAATTCTTGTTTATTTTTGAATTTTTGAAAAAATATATATAAAATACAAATTTTCGGTTACTACTTGTGAGTTTTTCTTGCTAACCTTTGTATTAGTTGCTTTTATATGATATTGAGAGGTTAGATTCCAAAAGACCAATTGCTATTTGAAGCAGAAATTGAGAAGGTAGCTAGAAAAAATCTGAAATCAAAGGCAAAAGAGAATCAAGAAGATACTAGAGAGGATTCTTCAACAACTTCTTTTTTGTCTATCCATATTTTTCAGGAGGATAACATCATGGCAGAGGCACCACCTCCTAGGAGGACTTTTGGAGACTATGCCAAACATAAGGGCTTAGACACTTTTACAGCATTGCAATACTTGCAACTAAGAAAGCCTTGGAGATGAATCCTGCATTTCTCACCCTCGTTAGCACTAATCAATTCATGGCGATGGATCATGAGGATCCCCATACGCACTTGGCTACGTTCTATGAATTTGTGGGAACTATGGGTTTCCAAACAGGTGATCTTGAAAATGTATATATGCGTTTGTTTCCATTCTGAGTGGCTTAAATCATATCCTAATTAGAGCCTAACCAGATGGAAGGATGATGTGAGTTAATTTTATGATTGTTCATTTTTATGGTGACACGTTACTTAGGATTGGATTTTATGAGACAAGTATGGGGAGAACCTAAGGAAAATCCCCACTGGACATTAACTTAACCAAGTGGTTAAGTAGATGTGAAGGTTCATTTCACAAAGGTAAAAGGAAAAAACATGGATTAAGGTGATTATGATGCAAAACCGAAACTTAGAAATTAGAAAGGAGAAAAGGAATGCATCAATGGTGTACAAGTCATTCCAAATGATGCTTCCAACTCACAAAGGAGTCTTCAAAACCGAGAACAAGATTAAAGAACAAAGGGAAACTAAAGACATAAAATTGGAATGGAATAATGGAAGAGATGATGAAGGAAAGAACTTATGGAGGTGCAGCAATGGTGAATCACACCACTTGATAGGATGGAACCACCAAGATAAGTGAAGGGAGGCCGCCACTTGAGAGCATCATCACCCACAAGATAAGACCAATTTTGGAGGAGTTCACTCACTCACAATCCACACAAGAATTTGTGTATAGTAACTTTACTCTAATTTTCAACTTATGAATACATGAGGTAGGCCTCCCTATTTATAGATTTAGGAGCCTTGGAAAGCAAGCTTAAAGGGCAAAATGGGAAAAGGGAAAAAAATGGGCAGCCATAGGGTTTGACTAAGTCAATCCCGTATTCTAGGCTTATCCTTCTAGAAACTAGGTCAAAATGCTTTCAAATGGACTAGGAACAAGCTAGAATGCTACCCACACCCCCTACTATGCTAAAGGTACTTTATTCTAGCTTATTTCTACTATTTGGACCCCTTATTTGAGCCCAATTTATTTACAACATTTTTCTAAATATTTATGAAGACTAATAGGAAGAACTTCAAGTGCTCTGGACCTTGTCCATTCCTCCTATTGAAGAGGTCTTCCTTTGTTTGTTGAGATGACCCTTTATAGTTGGCATTCTTGGTCATCGTCTTATGGACTTGGCTTTGGAGTCTTTGTGGGTTTGTATCATGCTCCCAAGGTGCGAAAGAATTCATCTACGAATTTAGTAGTCTTGCACAGAACACAGTAAGTTTGTTCACATTAGATGGATATGGTAGGGCTGAAGCAAACTTTTGGTTATTAATGTTAGGGAGATGATATGTGGTGTAACATCCCGCCAAAAATACTATACAAATGTATATAATGAAAATAAAGGTAACAAATAGATTCTATGAACAAAATATTATATATATGAAATGAAGTTGCTCCTCTTAGGGAGTTTAATACAAATTCGGTCAAATTTTCCATAACATAAACAAAATACAGTAAAAAAAAAAGGACGAAGCAGGCGATCTCCTATCGGAAGAGACCGATCTCCTATCGGATGAGGCCGATCGCCCCTCGGGGGACCCAAAAACAGCCGATCTCCTTCCGGCGACCACTTCACTAAGGAGCTCTACTTCCTGGAAGATCATCTGCTCCCGTGTAAGTTATACACGATCATCACAGTTTTGAGAAAACAACCACAATAACAGATAAAAGGGTAAGCTAGATAATTTAAAAGAAGTTTAAATCAAGAACATGAAAATCCAAGTAAACCAAGTTCCAAAATATCCATGTAAAACGTAGAGCTGCTCATAGCATTCAGCTGATCGCCCAAAATCACATTTCACAACATTCACCCATAGTCATTCCATTTCATAATACAGCATCAAGTGTCTATCAATATTCAAGTTTCTCATTTCACATGTCAGACTTTCCACTGACTCACCACACAAGACACTTGACACTACTTCCGGATTGACTCGTGCGTTGATTAGACTCAGAGATCTGCACCTGTCATACCACACCACTGTGAAATCCACACAGGGTCGCTGTGAATCCACACAGCATGCGCATATATCATCTCAATGTTACCATAGTTCTCCTGGTATGACAGGGTTAATCCATATGACAGACGGAGCTCGTTCTTTTTCACACGAGACGCCCATCATATAGACCTCCTTCGACTCTCAACAACTGAGTAACTTCCTCTACGTGATTCCATTACCTCAGCAGAGTCAGGATATCCCCTTAGGAATCACCGATCAATGCACCTACCACAAGATCTTACACGGTATTTTCTTTCCTGAAAATACTATGCCTCGATCCCACATTCACAGCATTCAAGACGTCATGCCATACAAAGGAATATTTCAAATCACAGCAACAACCATTTCAGCGTTTCAAACTTTCGAATATCTCATGTAAATCTCAAGCAGTTCTCAAAACAACATCAAAACACAAGGAGTTCGCAAAACAGCGCCAAAACCGGCGATCTAGTTTAAAAAAACAGGGTGTTTCGAAGACTGTATATAAAACCGGCGACCACGTCGCCCAAGCACACAAACAGAGCATTTTACGCAGATGAAAACAAAAATGGCGACCACGTCGCCCTCACTTCAGAGATAGCTACACTGTGGCTTGTATGGAAAAAGAGGTCTAGCTTCCCTTACCTGGACTTGCGCAACCACCAGGAGCTTCGAAATCCAACGAAGCTTGCAGAATACCTTGGCTCTGTTTTTGCGTCTGGTTTTGAAGGAGTTGCAGAGAACTTTCCCAGGGGCTCCAATGGTGTTGCTTCTCGTCGTACTCTTGTGTGGAGATGCTGAAATCGCAACGCGGAGGAGGTAACTGGAGGAGAAGGGAAGAAACTCACTCTTTCTCTCGTCGAATACAACAATGTTTTCCTTTTCTCTCAGCAGTGGATTTTTGTAACTTAAACCAACTTATCCCTCCAAAAGCAGCTGCCACCACCCACTCTGCAGGGAAGTTTGCGTGTACGCTTCCCTGCACAGTACTACTAAGCATGCCTCTGCGCAGGCTACGCTATGAGGTCACTATTCTGAACCACTTTTTCGTCTACGTGGCGCGCGTGCAGAACGTCTCTTGCTGGGAGTCTGGGGCCCACGTTCTCTGGGTGTAACTCAACGTCGCGCGATGACCTTTCGCCGATGACTACCAGCTCGAAGAGAAACCACTGATGACCTCTCGCGCGAAGACGATCCACCGATGACCTTGCGCGAAGACTACCACCGATGACCTCGCGCGAAGACTACCACCGATGACCTCGCGCGAAGACTACCACCGATGACCTCGCGCGAAGACTACCACCGATGACATCTTCCTGGCGAACGACCGATGTCTTCCTCTGGGAGACAACCGATGTCTTCCCTGGCGACGCCCTCATAACTCTCGCGCCTTGGCCACGTCCACATGCATCGCGCCCTGGCAATGCCCGCGTGCCTCGCGCCCGCGCGATGCCCGCATGCCCCTCGCGCCCGCACGATGCCTGCATGCCTCTCGCGCCCGCGCGATGCCTGCATGCCTCGTGCCCAGGCGATGACGTGTAGTCTAGGCGACCGGCGATGATGTATAAACAAGGAACTCTTATAGTTTTTTCTAGACTACACTTTCCTTCCTTTCTATTCTAAATAAAAACATACTTAGAATTTATTTAAAATATAACTCTTTTATTCCAATAAATTTTTCAGGTCCTTACATGTGGGAATTCTAGCTACAAGACATGTTTGAAAAGAATATTTGGGGATGAAATGTTTTGTGAAAAAACCTCTTATAACGTGAGAACTTTTAGGAGGGTTTGGAATATCATCCCTAAACTTCCTAAGCAAAAAATATCAAGTATTTAGAATTTATAGGTAATGAAAAAGAAAAGGAAGGAAAACACCTTGGAGGTGAAGGGATGAGTCCCATGGTATCTTGGCCTTCTTTTTCTCTTTCATTTTCACGTTTGGATTTTATGTTAAGGTGGTCTTGTTTAACCATTTGTAACATTATGGTTTGTTTATTTGGACAATAGGTAGCTATGTGCCCAAAACTTAAATATTTAAAACTTTGGTTTTTGAAGTTTGGGTGGGTGACTTAGGGTTAGAAGGATTTGGTATAGAAACTTGTTTTGGAGAAGTGGTTTGTTTTGAAAAATTGGAAGGAGAAGGTGGTGTAGAAATTTTGTGTGCAACCTTCCTAGAAGAGTTGTAGAAGACATCATCATGAGTATGTTTGAAAGTTGGATTTTGTAAAAGTTGTGATTCCACCTTGATGGCTAGGTGAACCGCTTTCTTTAAAGAAGAGTACTCATGTAATTCTACAAAATCTTTTATTTCTCTTCTCAAACCACTTAAAAACTTAGCTATCTTGTATTTTTCATTATCATGCATATTAATTCTAGCCAAGGTTGTTTCTAAATCTTTAAAGTATTCATCTACCGTCCTATGTCCTTGATGAAGCCTTTGAAACTTCAACAAGTGTTCCTTTCTATAAGGAGGAGGAACAAACCTCGCATGCATACATGCCTTTAAATCATACCAAGAGACCACGGTTGGCCTCTTGTTTAGCCCAATGTCCATTACAAATTTGTGCCACCATTGGTTGGCATAGTCTAAGAAAACTAAGGAAGCTAACCTAACCTTTTGGTCCTCGGTAACCTTATACACATGAAAGAGACGTTCAACCTTAGCTTCCCAATCTAAATACAAAGAAGGGTCATTGGACCCACTAAAACTAGGTAACTTTACAAAATTAAAAGAATGTTGTGGTTGTGGTTGGTGTTGATGGTGCCTTTTGGCAAAATTGTGCAAACTCCATTTGTCCTCATCATGTTGATTTTGCCCTGCTTGAGCTTCTTCTACTCTTTGCAATCTTTTGGCAAGTTGGCTAAGTTTTTCCTCTTTGTGGACAAGTTGTTTCTTGACCTCCACAAGTTCTCCCAAAAGGTGAGCTTTGTGAAAGGATTGTGGTTTGGAAGATGTACCTGAAGAAAGATTAGCCATAAAGAAAACACAAATAGAACAAACAATTAGGAAAGCAAGATTAGGAGAAAAACAAGTTTAAGCTTGAGGTTTGGAGGAGAAACACTCAAAGCACTCAAGAAAATTTTTTTCCACTCCTCAAAGGTCTTTCTTAATTGATGAAAACCCTCAAATGAAAAAGGACAAAGCCTCAATCACTCAAGCAAGATGAAACCGAAACAAAACTTGAAGGAAACAAGAAGACAAGCAAGAAAAATTTAAATAAGAAAAGCTAAACCAAAGATGGAAAGAGATATATGACAAAACTTGAAGAAAGACAAACAATAAAAGCACAAAAGAAGACTCATAGAAACTCACCAAACTTTTAATCAAGAAAGAAGATGTTGCTTTAGAATTTGTAAAAGCAAATGGATAAAAAATTCCACAAAGTAGATAACAATTTGCCAATCAAGTTGAATCCAAATTTGAAGGTGAATTTAATGTGCAAATGAGAGGTATAAGTGCAGTACCAATCTGTTTTATACTATTTTCGGTACTGTTTTGCTTTTTTTTTATACTTAAATTGAATTATGGAAAGAAAGATCCATAGATTGCATCATGACAACTTTGAAGAACATTCAATTTGCATAAATAGTTTTGTGGTGGATTCAATATAATTAAACACTTGAAATCATATGTTTAGAACTCTAAATCAACCTCTACTAAAACAAATATCTAAAGACTTTGTAAACTTTCAAAATTAAAAGCAGGTAAGTAGAAGCAAAAACAAGGACACCTAGAACACTAATGAACATAAGACTCAAAGTAAAAAGCAAGATCAAAGAAAGGTATTAGAAGGAACATATTCAAAACAAAAAATGCTATGAATATAAGGTGCTGGAAAAAAAATTCTGCACTAAATAAAGGGCTGAAAAATAAAAGCAAGAAAATAAATGACAAGAAATTAAAGGTACTTGAATTTAAAGATAAGAAAGTAAAGGTACTTGAATGTAAAGGAATTGTAAAGTGCCAAATCAACTCAAGAAATTAAGCATAAGAACCTAAGCTCTAATACCACATGATGTGAGTTGATTTTATGATTGTTCATTTTTATGGTGACACTTTACTTAGAATTGGATTTTGTGAGACAAGTATGGGGAGAACCTACGAAAAATCCCCACTAGACATTAACTTAACCAAGTGGTTAAGTAGAAGTGAAGGTTCATTTCACAAAGGCAAAAGGAAAAGACATGGATTAAGGTGATTATGATGCAAAACCGAAACTTAGAAATCAGAAAGGAGAAAAGGAATGCATCAATGGTGTACAAGCCATTCCAAATGATGCTTCCAGTTCACAAAGGAGTCTCCAAAACTGAGAACAGGATTAAAGAACAAAGGGAAACTAAAGACATAAAATTGGAATGGAATAATGGAAGAGATGATGAAGGAAAGAACTTATGGAGGTGGAGCAATGGTGAATCACGTCACTTGATAGGATGGAACCACCAAGATAAGTGAAGGGAGGTCGCCACATGAGAGCATATCACCCACAAGATAAGACCAATTTTGGAGGAGTTCACTCACTCACAATCCATACAAGAATTTGTGTATAGTAACTTTACTCTAATTTTCAACTTATGAAACATGAGGTAGGCCTCCCTATTTATAGATTTAGGAGCCTTGGAAAGCAAGCTTAAAGGGTAAAATGGGAAAAGGGAAAAAAGTGGGCAGCCATAGGGTTTGACTAAGTCAATCCCGTATTCTAGGCTTATCCTTCTAGAAACTAGGTTAAAATATTTTCAAATGGGCTAGGAACAAGCTAGAATGCTACCCACACCCCCTACTATGCTAAAGGTACTTTATTCTAGCTTATTTCTACTATTTGGACCCCTTATTTGAGCCCAATTTATTTACAACATTTTTTCTAAATTTTAAGAAGACTAATAGGAAGAACTTCAAGTGCTCTGGACCTTGTCCATTCCTCCTATTGACGAGGTCTTCCTTTGCTTGTTGAGATGACCCTTTATAGGCAGATCAAGCAACGAGGATTATTGAAGCTTTGGCCACAACTAACTATCAAGCTCAACATGATAGACAAGGTCATTAAACGAAAGGATTATTGGAGTTAAATATTGCAAATGCATTGCTGGCTCAAAATAAGATTCTGACACAGTAGAATGAGCAACTGACTACACAGATGGCCAAACTACCCCAAAAGTTGCATGCGGTTCACCCATCTCAAGGTCAGAATGTACTTAGCAGGTGTGATTTTTGTGGAGGTGATCATCCTAATGGTCACTATTCTTATCCGATCAACTCAATTGAGGCTGAGGTTAATTATATGGGCAACCAAGAAAGGCAAGGTGGGTTTTCCAATAACTATTCTCAAGGTTGGAAAAATAACCAAACTCATAGTTTTGGATGGAAGCAAGATTATAATTAATCCAACAAGCAAGGGCCTTTCCAAGAGCAACATGAATCTAATTATCCATCCATACCTAACAGGATGAATAACACGACCACGATTAGGTGTATGGAGAATCTGATAGGACAGATAGCCAAACAAGTGGCACAAATTGTAGACAGACAAATTGGCCAATTCTCAGCCAACACTACAACCAATCCTAAGGAGCATTGTAATAAAATCATTATTGAGGGTCATAAAAAAAACAAGAGAGGGAGATGGTGAGATGGTGAAAGTTGAGAAAGAAAAATGAGAAAATAGAAAAGAGGGAGAAAAATGTGAAGTTGTAGAGAGCAGAGTTTCAAAAGAATTATCTCATTCTCCTATGCAGGTTAAAAAAGAAAAGAAAGGATTATTTTCTGATAAATTACTTCCAGAAAATTATTTTGTAGGATGGCCGGAGAAAAAGACATTCTTTGATGGAATTAGAAGGAAGATATGTTGTTTTGAAGACAGAAATATAGAGCCAGAAGCTGGAAGTAGTTTTTTGAAGCTAAAAAACTTGCTAAAGAAATTCAGGGATCCAGGGAGTTTTACTATTTTTGTTTCAATTGGTGACTTATTTGTGGGTAATGCCTTATTGGATTTGGGGTCAAGTGTAAATTTGATGCCACTAACCATGTTAAGACAGATAGGTGACTCGGAGGTTAAACATCCTTATGGTGTGGCAGAAGATGTCCTCATGAAAGTAGACAAATTCATGTTCCTGGTAGATTTTTTTTATCTTAGACTTGAAAGAAGATGAGGAGGTCCCTTTAATTCTCGGCAGACCTTTTATAAAGACTGCTAAAGTCATAGTGAACGTCGATAAAGGAGAACTTAGAGTAAAGTCCCATGATGACGAGGTAAAATTGAATCTTTTTTATGATGTGACTAACTGTATTGCAAATAAGAATGGGAGATAAGAGAAAATTTCAAAAGATTGTGAATAGATGAAGGGTTCAAAGCCAAAGGAGAAAGTTATACCTCGGAAAATGTTAAAGACAAAAGAAGACCAGGATAATCAAGGGGAGCCAATGGAGGAAGATGAATATCGACTAGGACAACCTATATCATGTTCAACGCAGGTAGGGGGAAAGGAATGAAGAAGATGAAGAAATTGTGGGTCATTAAGGAATTTAAGTTGGATGGAAAAATTGAAGTAGAAGAGTCGTATTCAAAGAAAAGGAAGCACTAGCCAAGCAGAATAACTATTCCCCTTGATAAAAACTTTCATCAAGCTATATGACGTTAAATAAAGCACTTACTAGGAGGCAACCCAGTCCACATTTTAGTTTTATGTTATTTTGTTACCTTTTTTTATTTTACTTTTCAAAAAAAAAATCCTATATGCCTCCTAGTCATTTTGCAGGTTATGTATTTTGACCTAGGGACAGGTTCTATTATTTCAGGCAAATCCAGCAAATGAAGCAAGACTATAGATAAAGATTTTAACAAAAAGCTAGATGACTTCTTAAGAAGAGAGGATTGAGCAAAAATATGGTTTTATCTTTCTAATTCTCTTTTCTTTTCAGTTATTTAAGTTTTATTTTCTGTTTAGATTTTATTTTTTTATTTTTTTTATTTTTCAGTTATTTTGTTTTCTGTTTATTTGCTTTTTTTTTAGCTTGTTTTAGTTGTTTATTTTGTATTTTGAATAAATTTGTTGTTTTGTTAGTTTGTTAGTTTTAGGTCTTAAACTATTTTTCTAGAATAAATTTCAGTTTTATTTTGTTTGTTTTCTAGTTTTATTTTTCTAAAATAAAAAAGACCTAGAATATTAATTTTGAATTGTGGAAAAAATAATTTATGTATAAATATTAAATAGTGAGATGAATTAGACACAGGTTAGAAAAGAAAATATGATTGAATCCCTATTCAAATGTAGTTGAAATTGTGATACATGAAAATTTAACAGGATGATTGATTAGAACAGAGAATGACAAAACAAAAAGGAATGAGATCAATTAAACCAAGTGAGTGTGTGAACCTTAAATAGTTTTGAGAGTTTTACTGATAAATTGACAGTTGTGGTTGCTTAATTTTTATTTTTTTTACATCATAAAAGAGCATGAAGATGATTGAGGCATTTGTTTGTGTTAATTAGGAAACCAGGGCCAAATACCCAACCTTTATTGTATTAGAATTCCATTTTTTTTATATATCTCTTTTGGGCTAAGAATTTTTGTTATTATTGCACCTTAACCTTTGATGATATATTTTCCTACCCTTTACCATGTTTAAGGAAGGAGAACATAGATGTAATACATATAGAAAAGGGAATGGTTGGTTCTGATTATGAAAGCTCAAAAAAGTTGAAAATAGGAAGAATCTTTTCCTATTAATGAAAAAAAGAAAAAGAGAGAGAAACAGAAAAAGGAAAAGAAATAGAAAAGAAAAAAATTCATCATTAAATCATGAAGAGTTAGAAAAAAAAAATGAGGAAAAGTATGAAGTCAAAAGAAAATGGTGATTAGATAACATATATGTTCTTTATAATTAGATTGCAGGTATGTTCTTCTTCTTTAAGATGTGCATTTTGATATCTAAGAAAAACCAATACTTTTTTTGGAAGCCCAACCTCATTACAACCCTGGAAAAGACCTCAAAATTCATGTTTCTAATATGTTTGTGATTTGAAGATGAAATGAAAAGCAACTGTGATTTGTTATGATTAAGTGAAAATAGAGAGAAACACTTACGTGTGAGCATATGAGAATAAATTCCTTAATCAATTGTCATTTATTTGTTTTGATTTGATCCTGGAAGTTGATTGTGTTTATATTTTTCTATATTTAAATTTGGAAGCATCATAAGTTTCTAATTTAATCTGTTGTTTAATAAATTAAGTTGTTTTGATATTTAAATTCAAATTTATTCATTTACTTTGCTCGAGGACAAGCAAGATTCTAAGTTGGGGAGAGTGATAAGTGCCTAATTTCAGTAATATTTCATATTAAAATATAGGCACTTATGAGTATTATTTGCTAAAATAAATATAAAATAATTTCTAATTTATGAATTTATACCTTTTTACATATTTTATGATCTTTATTTGAATAAGAACATTTTATTCCCAAATTTGGTGTTAATTTCAAGTTTTTAGGGAAGAATGGAGATGATAAGGCTAAAGAAGAATAATATAAGCTAAAAGGAAAAAGATGGAAGGCCCAAAATGCATAAGTGCACCAAAAAGCCCAAATGCGCGACGCAAGAAGCCACCTAACCCTAGCAAATTAGGTTAAATAGGGGGCTAGATGATGGAGGGAGGCTAAGCTTGTAACATCCCGCCAAAATAATACATACATCCATGTATAATTGAAATTAAGTGTAACCAAATAATATTGAAGAGTGCAAAATAATATGTATTTATATATATCAGAAATGAAGTTGCTCCTCTTAGGGAGTTTAATACATAAACGAAATCAAATGTTTGCAAGATTTTACGAAAATAAAAGAAATGCAGTAAGACAGGCGGTCTCAAAAGAAAACGGCGATCTCCAAAAGTCCCCAAAAATAGGCGACTTGCTAGCCAGACATAAAATCGGCGATCTCATAACAGACGACCTCAAAACAGGCGATCTGATAGTAGGGCAAAATCCGGCGATCGCCACCGAGAGGTGGAAATGGGCGATCTCAGCCCTCGGCGACCACCCATTAGGGGGCTCTTCTTCCTGGAAGATCATCTGCTCCCGTGTAACAATTACACGATCATCACAGTTTTGAGAAAACAACCACAATAACCGATAAAAGGGTAAGCTAGCCATTTTAAAGAGAGTTTAGAATAAGGCATTAAATCATGAACATAATAGAGCAAGGTAAAACATTTTTCAAATCTCTATGTAAAACGTAGAGCTACTCATCTCATTCACCTGATCGCCCAAAATCATAAACTTCACCACATTCCTCAGAATCATTCTATTTCACAATACAGCATCAAGTGTCTATCCACATACAGTGTTCCTCATTTCTCACGTCAGGTTTTCCACTGACTCACAATACATAGACACAAGACACTAATTCCGGAATACTCGTGCATTGATTAGACTCAGAGATCTGCACCTGTCATATTGCCCACTGTGGAATCTCACACATCCACAGGGTCGCCGTGAAATCTCTCACATTCACAAGCGTATAATGAATCTCACACATCACCATACAGCATGACAGGGTTAATCCACGCAAAACAGGTCGGTTTGTTCTCTTTCAAACAACCCACCCATACAGGTGAACCTCCTTCGACTCTCAACAACTGAGTAACTTCCTCTACGTGAGTCCATTACCTCAGCAGAGTCAGGATATCTCGTTCTTAATCACCGATCAATGCACCTACTACAAGATCTTACACGGTATTTTCTTTCCTGAAAATACTATGCCTCGACCTCACACTCACCACATCCAACACATCATACCATTTAAATAAATCATTCAAATCACATCAACAACCATTTCAAAGCTTCAGGTCTTCGAATATTTCATGTAAATCTCAAGCAGTTCTCAAAACAACATCAAACACAAGGAGTTCGCAAAACCGCGCCAAAACCGGCGATCTAGTTCAAAAACGAGGTGTTTCGAAGACTGTATTTAAAACCGGCGACTACGTCGCCCAAGCACACAAACCAAACATTTCACGTAGTTGAAAACGAAAATGGCGACCACGTCGCCCTCACTTCAGAAATGGTTCAACTATGGCTCGTAGTAAAGATGAAGGCTAGCTTCCCTTACCTGGACTTGCGCAAACACTTAGAGTTCCGAAACCCAACAAAGCTTGAAGAACGCCTTGGCTCTGTTTTTGCGTCTGGTTGAAGGACTTGCAGAGGACTGCCCAGGTGCTCTAATGGTGGCCGTCGCTCGTCGTACTCTCGTGTGAAGGTGCTAGAACCGCAGCGCGAAGGATATATCTGGAGGAGAAGGGAGGTAACTCACTCTTTCTCTCTTCGAAGGCTGCAACGTTTCTTCCCCTTCAGTAGTGGATTTCAGTGACTTAAACCAACTTATCCCTCCAAAAGCAGCTGCCACCACCTACTCTGCAGGGAAGTTTGCGTGCACGCTTCCCTGAACAGCACGACCACTGTTGCCTCTGGTGCATGCCAACCACTGCTCTGAACAGTACTGCCACTGTTGTTGTAAGAACCTAGAAGTTTATATTGGAATAAAAGTGTTATATTATAAATAAATTCGAAGCACGTGTTTATTTAAATATAAAGGAAGGAATGTATAGCTGAGAAGCCTACGAGATCGCCGTTATTAAGCGGGTAGGCGATCTCCAACTTCTCTGGCACTTGAACGCCTATCGCCTAGCTTATGCTTGAACGCCTATCGCCTAGCTTATGCTTGAACGCCTATCGCCTGTGTGTACCTAGTAGCCTGTCGCCTAGAGTACACCTAATCGCCGAAACTACACTTAGTGTGTAGCCAAAATGTTGGATCAACCCTGGTACGTCCCAAAAGCCACGCGTATCAAGGTGTGGGTTAAACCTTGGATACGCTGGGCAGGCGAAGCTCTATACTTGAGCATAAGAGAATCATCCTTAACGTTACACGCTTGGGCGCACGAGGACTGGTGCTAATCAACTCTTGGAAGTGTGAAGCTACCGACGTCACCAAGCCTTGTGGAGAGAATACCTTGGATGTAACATAGTGGAATGAAGAACCTCCAGGAAGGCGTGGCGATGTGTCATCGAGCATCGCCAGGACGCAAGGCATGCAGGATCGCCTGGGCGCGAGGGGCATGCGGGCATCATCAGGGGGAGAGGTCATCGGTTGTTAACCTTCGCGCGAGAGGTCATCGGTTGTTAACCTTCGCGCGAGAGGCCATCGGTTGTTAACCTTCGCGCGAGAGGTCATCGGTTGTTAGCCTTCGCGCGAGAGGTCATCGGTTGTTAGCCTTCGCGCGAGAGGTCATCGGTTGTTATCCTTCGCGCGAGAGGTCATCGGTTGTTAGCCTTCGCGCGAGAGGTCATCGGTTGTTAGCCTTCGCGCGAGAGGTCATCGGTTGTTAGCCTTCGCGCGAGAGGTCATCGGTGGATAATCTTCGCGCCTGTGGTCATCGGTGAAAAGGTCATCGCGCTACGTTAAGTTATACACAGAGAACGTGGGACCCAGACATCCAGCATGATGCGTTCTGCACGCGCGCCACGTAGACGAAAAGGGTGATTCAGAATAGTGACATCAGAATGTTGGCATGCGCGGGAGACACTCGCGGTCGTACTGTTCAGAGCAGTGGCTGGCATGCACAAGCGACAACAGTGGCAGTACTGTTCAGAGCAGTGGTTGGCATGCACCAGAGGCAACAGTGGTCGTGCTGTTCAGGGAAGCGTGCACGCAAACTTCCCTGCAGAGTAGGTGGTGGCAGCTGCTTTTGGAGGGATAAGTTGGTTTAAGTCACTGAAATCCACTACTGAAGGGGAGGAAACGTTGCAGCCTTCGAAGAGAGAAAGAGTGAGTTACCTCCCTTCTCCTCCAGATATATCCTTCGCGCTGCGATTCTAGTACACCTTCACGCGGGAATACGACGAGCGACAGCCACCATTGGAGCACTTGGGTGGTTCTCTGCAAGCTCTTCAAAACCAGACACAAGAACAGAGTCAAGGCGTTCTTCAAGCTTCGTTGGATTTCGGAACTCCTGGTGTTTGCGCAAGTCCAGGTAAGGGAAGCTAGCCTTCATCTTTAATACGAACCATCGTTTAGCCTTTTCTGAAGGGTGGGCGACGTGGTCGCCGTTTTCGCTTTCGTCTTCATGAAATGCTTTGTGTTATGTGTTTGGGCGACGTGGTCGCCGGTTTTAAACATAGTCTTTGAAAACGCTCTGCGGCTGAACTAGATCGCCGGTTTTGGCGCTGTTTTACGAAATCTCTGTTTTTGATGTTGTTTTGAAACTACTTGAGATTTACATGAGATATTCGAAGATCTGAAGCTTTGAAATGGTTGTTGATGTGATTTGAATGATTTATTTAAATGGTATGATGTGTTGGATGTAGTGAGTGTGAGGTCGAGGCATAGTATTTTCAGGAAAGAAAATACCGTGTAAGATCTTGTAGTAGGTGCATTGATCGGTGATTAAGAACGAGATATCCTGACTCTGCTGAGGTAATGGACTCACGTAGAGGAAGTTACTCAGTTGTTGAGAGTCGAAGGAGGTTCACCTGTATGGGTGGGTTGTTTGAAAGAGAACAAACCGACCTGTTTTGCGTGGATTAACCCTGTCATGCTGTATGGTGATGTGTGAGATTCATTATACGCTGATGAATGTGAGAGATTTCACGGCGACCCTGTGGATGTGTGAGATTCCACAGTGGGCAATATGACAGGTGCAAATCTCTGAGTCTAATCAATGCACGAGTATTCCGGAATTAGTGTCTTGTGTCTATGTATTGTGAGTCAGTGGAAAGTCTGACGTGAGAAATGAGAAACTTGAATATTGATAGACACTTGATGCTGTATTGTGAAATAGAATGATTCTGAGGAATGTTGTGAAGTTTATGATTTTGGGCGATCAGGTGAATGAGATGAGTAGCTCTACGTTTTACATAGAGATTTGAAAAATGTTTTACCTTGCTCTATTATGTTCATGATTTAATGCCTTATTCTAAACTCTCTTTAAAATGGCTAGCTTACCCTTTTATCTGTTATTGTGGTTGTTTTCTCAAAACTGTGATGATCGTGTAATTGTTACACGGGAGCAGATGATCTTCCAGGAAGAAGAGTTCCCTAATGGGTGGTCGCCGAGGGCTGAGATCGCCCATTTCCACCTCTCGGTGGCGATCGCCGGATTTTGCCCTACTATCAGATCGCCTGTTTTGAGGTCGTCTGTTATGAGATCGCCGATTTTATGTCTGGCTAGCAAGTCGCCTATTTTTGGGGACTTTTGGAGATCGCCGTTTTCTTTTGAGACCGTCTGTCTTACTGCATTTCTTTTAATTTCGTAAAATCTTGCAAACATTTGATTTGGTTATGTATTAAACTCCCTAAGAGGAGTAACTTCATTTCTGATATATATATATATATACATTTTATTTTGCACTCTTCAATATTATTTGGTTACACTTAATTTCAACTATACATGTATGTATGTATTATTTTGGTGGGATGTTACATTAATGGTATCAGAGCAATTCGTCCTTAGGATGACCTGAGGGCTGTGGATCCATTGTGTTTCTTCTGCTCATGAAAGTTATTTGAGTTTAAAATAATAACTATAGTGAAAGGTTTTCAAACGTTTTTGTATTGAAATTTTGTGTGTGCTTGGGTGAATATATGTTCTAATTGAAAATCTTAGTATTAAGAATGAGAAGGTCTTGATAAAGTAGTGAGGGTGCACACTCATAACTGGATCGAGATGAGTCTCAATCTTAATTCCAAAGGTTTGATGTTTAGCATATATTGAATTCTGGTGTGAGCTATCTCATTCTCTTGAGTGTCTTTGTAATTGATTGGAAATGGCTGATTGGACTGGTGACTGCATACCAGTAGTTGTGCTGGTGTTATGCTTGATGTTATAAGCATTATGATTCTGTTGATGAGCTCAAATTCTTAATGATTTTGAGATGCTGACCTTTGTAAGGTCTAGCTGTTACCCCCCTTGAATGAATTGATTTCTTATCGATCTCATTCTTGTAGTTGTAGGGAATATAGGAATATTATAGTTTCAAAATCTGAAAACGAAGGAGATGGCACGTAGACCTTCTACCCCTCCCCAACCTTCTTCGGAGATGAGCCAGATTGCCAAGGCTATCGAGATGATGGCGACTGCCATCCAACAGCAGAATACGGTAATGGCCCAGATTCATCAGGCTGTAATGAATCATTTGGAAATTGCTGGATCGGCTGCAACAGCTTCCCAGGTCAATCAGCCTCGGGAGCAGGTAGGGATGACCGAGTTCATGAGGCACAACCCACCCATGCTCAGTGGGAGTGCTACCCCTGATCAAGCAGATCCGTGGACCAGGGAGTTACGTGCCCTAGTGAGGAAGGCAAGGGTAGTGGAGACCCTGGAGAGGAGTGGTTCCAGAGTAATCAGATCACAACCAGGGGGTCCCTCCAGTGGGAAGGCCAAGGTACAGCACCCACGAAGCAAACCTTATGCGATACCTCCACCACCTCGGACAGGAGCAATTCCGCCCCAGTTTCAGCAGCAACAACCAGGGAAACCAAGATGTTTCCGTTGTGGTGGGTTACATAACGTCAAGGTGTGCCCCAAGAGGAACTCAGAGAAAGGGTGTTTCACATGTCAAGAGATGGGGCACATTTCTAGAGATTGTCCTAACAGAAAAAGGATGACTCAACCCGTTAGTTCCCAGCAGTTGAGGAATGGAGGCAGTCGACCTCAGGCAGCAGGGAGAGTGCTTGCCATGGCTGGAGCGGAGGCATCTCAGTCAGGTAACTTAGTACAGAATGTTGCTCTATAGCTGGTAGATACGTTATAGTTTTGTTTGATTCTGGAGAGACACACTCTTTTGTGTCAAATCGGTGTGCAACCGAGCTTGGGCCATATAGTGGAGGAGCTGTCGTTTGAACGATTGGCCTCTGCACCTGCTTCAAAAACAGGTTTTGACCTCCCTAGGTTGCTCTGAATGCCCAGTGGTAGTAGATGGAATGAAAGGAACAAGTGTGAGTTAGATTTGGTAGTACCAAGGTTTGGTCCCAGTTACGTATAAGTTATGGAGAGTAAATAAACAGTATGTTGGGGGTTTAAAGCTTAAGCTTCACGCGGATTGGATGTTGTTTTGTTGATCGTGATTTGAAAGAGGATTATGGAAATGGTGGGTTGAGATAAAAGGCTTCCGAAAATGTAAGCCTCCGAAGTTTTTGGCAAATAAGATGTAGATCGACCTGTGAATGTAGAAGGGAAGGAGGATATGGCTGTGGATAAGAATGAGGGTAGGCCGTGTTATGATGATGTTGAGTCTTTCTAGAGATGTAGTAAATTTCAGAATGATGGGTGTGGAAGGGATTGTGAGGGAAATAGCCTGTGGTATCTGGGACAGAAGGAGAATAGAGTTATCCTTAGGCAAGAGATTCTGGAGGCAGAGGTGCGTTCGTTCTCGTATGCCTTCTGGATAGGCACCTGAAACCGACGTCAAGGCATCCAACGTATACATTGAAGAAGAAGGTCGTAATGGGAACAGGAAGTCGAGTTGGCAAAAGGGGTCATAATAATAATTTGGAAGGTAACAGCAACAGAAACCTTGTCTTTGTAAGGTACAGAATTATGCAGCGGAGTAATGAATAAAAAGTGTCCCTTTTGGGAGCGTGGGAATTTGATCAGCAGTTGAGAAGTCGGTGAATGATTTGATCAAGATGCAGGAGTTGATTCCTAGAAGGACACTTCGGACCCTAGTTTGAGTTCGCTAGGGGGTGGCATGAGTTGTGGACAGCTGTCCCCTTTCCTCCCAATGAAGGGATCTTGCCCGCTTTCTCTAAAGGGGCTAGTCCTGGTTACGTTAAGGACCTAGTTCTAGACTTGTTCAATAAAGTCTTCAAGGTTGGGAGTAGAGTGTGAATGCTGGAGTTGGCACTCTATGGGGCAGCATATCCCATGTACAGGGATGTAAAATGGATTTTGATGAAGTATTGAGGTAGGAAGAGTTGGTTCAATAGATCACCGAGAGGGTGAATCTGATACAGGACAGAATAAAAGTTTCTTAAGGTCAGCAAATGTCCTAGGCAGAGCAGAGGAGAAGACCTTTGGAGGTTGCTGCTGGGGTCATGTCTTTATGAAGGGGGACACCAGCCAAGGGTGTAGGGTAGGCGATCAGATCAAAGAAGCTGTCCCCTAAGTTTGTTGGGCCATATCGGATCTTAAGGAGGATAAGTCTAGTGGCTTATGAGATCGCCCCACCTCCCCAATTAGCAAGTCTACATAATGTATTCCACGTATCATAGCTAAGGAAATCCCTTGCAGACCCTACTCACGTGTTGGGAGTGGACAACGTGAAGATCGGGTGATTCACCATGGGAATTTGAAGAAACCATGAGAGAAGCATATCCTTACCTCCTTCCTTGTAACCCAATTTTCGAGGACGAAAATTTTTCTTGTTGGGGAGATTGTAAGAACCTAGAAGTTTATATTGGAATAAAAGTGTTATATTATAAATAAATTCGAAGCACGTGTTTATTTAAATATAAAGGAAGGAATGTATAGCTGAGAAGCCTACGAGATCGCCGTTATTAAGCGGGTAGGCGATCTCCAACTTCTCTGGCACTTGAACGCCTATCGCCTAGCTTATGCTTGAACGCCTATCGCCTAGCTTATGCTTGAACGCCTATCGCCTGTGTGTACCTAGTAGCCTGTCGCCTAGAGTACACCTAATCGCCGAAACTACACTTAGTGTGTAGCCAAAATGTTGGATCAACCCTGGTACGTCCCAAAAGCCACGCGTATCAAGGTGTGGGTTAAACCTTGGATACGCTGGGCAGGCGAAGCTCTATACTTGAGCATAAGAGAATCATCCTTAACGTTACACGCTTGGGCGCACGAGGACTGGTGCTAATCAACTCTTGGAAGTGTGAAGCTACCGACGTCACCAAGCCTTGTGGAGAGAATACCTTGGATGTAACATAGTGGAATGAAGAACCTCCAGGAAGGCGTGGCGATGTGTCATCGAGCATCGCCAGGGCGCAAGGCATGCAGGATCGCCTGGGCGCGAGGGGCATGCGGGCATCATTAGGGGGAGAGGTCATCGGTTGTTAACCTTCGCGCGAGAGGTCATCGGTTGTTAACCTTCGCGCGAGAGGCCATCGGTTGTTAACCTTCGCGCGAGAGGTCATCGGTTGTTAGCCTTCGCGCGAGAGGTCATCGGTTGTTAGCCTTCGCGCGAGAGGTCATTGGTTGTTATCCTTCGCGCGAGAGGTCATCGGTTGTTAGCCTTCGCGCGAGAGGTCATCGGTTGTTAGCCTTCGCGCGAGAGGTCATCGGTTGTTAGCCTTCGCGCGAGAGGTCATCGGTGGATAATCTTCGCGCCTGTGGTCATCGGTGAAAAGGTCATCGCGCTACGTTAAGTTATACACAGAGAACGTGGGACCCAGACATCCAGCATGATGCGTTCTGCACGCGCGCCACGTAGACGAAAAGGGTGATTCAGAATAGTGACATCAGAATGTTGGCATGCGCGGGAGACACTCGCGGTCGTACTGTTCAGAGCAGTGGCTGGCATGCACAAGCGACAACAGTGGCAGTACTGTTCAGAGCAGTGGTTGGCATGCACCAGAGGCAACAGTGGTCGTGCTGTTCAGGGAAGCGTGCACGCAAACTTCCCTGCAGAGTAGGTGGTGGCAGCTGCTTTTGGAGGGATAAGTTGGTTTAAGTCACTGAAATCCACTACTGAAGGGGAGGAAACGTTGCAGCCTTCGAAGAGAGAAAGAGTGAGTTACCTCCCTTCTCCTCCAGATATATCCTTCGCGCTGCGATTCTAGTACACCTTCACGCGGGAATACGACGAGCGACAGCCACCATTGGAGCACTTGGGTGGTTCTCTGCAAGCTCTTCAAAACCAGACACAAGAACAGAGTCAAGGCGTTCTTCAAGCTTCGTTGGATTTCGGAACTCCTGGTGTTTGCGCAAGTCCAGGTAAGGGAAGCTAGCCTTCATCTTTAATACGAACCATCGTTTAGCCTTTTCTGAAGGGTGGGCGACGTGGTCGCCGTTTTCGCTTTCGTCTTCATGAAATGCTTTGTGTTATGTGTTTGGGCGACGTGGTCGCCGGTTTTAAACATAGTCTTTGAAAACGCTCTGCGGCTGAACTAGATCGCCGGTTTTGGCGCTGTTTTACGAAATCTCTGTTTTTGATGTTGTTTTGAAACTACTTGAGATTTACATGAGATATTCGAAGATTTGAAGCTTTGAAATGGTTGTTGATGTGATTTGAATGATTTATTTAAATGGTATGATGTGTTGGATGTAGTGAGTGTGAGGTCGAGGCATAGTATTTTCAGGAAAGAAAATACCGTGTAAGATCTTGTAGTAGGTGCATTGATCGGTGATTAAGAACGAGATATCCTGACTCTGCTGAGGTAATGGACTCACGTAGAGGAAGTTACTCAGTTGTTGAGAGTCGAAGGAGGTTCACCTGTATGGGTGGGTTGTTTGAAAGAGAACAAACCGACCTGTTTTGCGTGGATTAACCCTGTCATGCTGTATGGTGATGTGTGAGATTCATTATACGCTGATGAATGTGAGAGATTTCACGGCGACCCTGTGGATGTGTGAGATTCCACAGTGGGCAATATGACAGGTGCAAATCTCTGAGTCTAATCAATGCACGAGTATTCCGGAATTAGTGTCTTGTGTCTATGTATTGTGAGTCAGTGGAAAGTCTGACGTGAGAAATGAGAAACTTGAATATTGATAGACACTTGATGCTGTATTGTGAAATAGAATGATTCTGAGGAATGTTGTGAAGTTTATGATTTTGGGCGATCAGGTGAATGAGATGAGTAGCTCTACGTTTTACATAGAGATTTGAAAAATGTTTTACCTTGCTCTATTATGTTCATGATTTAATGCCTTATTCTAAACTCTCTTTAAAATGGCTAGCTTACCCTTTTATCTGTTATTGTGGTTGTTTTCTCAAAACTGTGATGATCGTGTAATTGTTACACGGGAGCAGATGATCTTCCAGGAAGAAGAGTTCCCTAATGGGTGGTCGCCGAGGGCTGAGATCGCCCATTTCCACCTCTCGGTGGCGATCGCCGGATTTTGCCCTACTATCAGATCGCCTGTTTTGAGGTCGTCTGTTATGAGATCGCCGATTTTATGTCTGGCTAGCAAGTCGCCTATTTTTGGGGACTTTTGGAGATCGCCGTTTTCTTTTGAGACCGCCTGTCTTACTGCATTTCTTTTAATTTCGTAAAATCTTGCAAACATTTGATTTGGTTATGTATTAAACTCCCTAAGAGGAGTAACTTCATTTCTGATATATATATATATATACATTTTATTTTGCACTCTTCAATATTATTTGGTTACACTTAATTTCAACTATACATGTATGTATGTATTATTTTGGTGGGATGTTACAGTTGTCGCTTGTGCATGCCAGCCACTGCTCTGAACAGTACGACCGCGAGTGTCTCCCGCGCATGCCAACATTCTGATGTCACTATTCTGAACCACCCTTTTCGTCTACGTGGCGCGCGTGCAGAACGTCTCATGCTGGATGTCTGGGTCCCACGTTCTCTGTGTATAACTTAACGTAGCGCGATGACCTTTTCACCGATGACCACAGGCGCGAAGATTATCCACCGATGACCTCTCGCGCGAAGGCTAACAACCGATGACCTCTCGCGCGAAGGCTAACAACCGATGACCTCTCGCGCGAAGGCTAACAACCGATGACCTCTCGCGCGAAGGCTAACAACCGATGACCTCTCGCGCGAAGGCTAACAACCGATGACCTCTCGCGCGAAGGCTAACAACCGATGACCTCTCGCGCGAAGGTTAACAACCGATGGCCTCTCGCGCGAAGGTTAACAACCGATGACCTCTCGCGCGAAGGTTAACAACCGATGACCTCTCCCCCTGATGATGCCCGCATGCCCCTCGCGCCCAGGCGATCCTGCATGCCTTGCGCCCTGGCGATGCTCGATGACACATCGCCACGCCTTCCTGGAGGTTCTTCATTCCACTATGTTACATCCAAGGTATTCTCTCCACAAGGCTTGGTGACGTCGGTAGCTTCACACTTCCAAGAGTTGATTAGCACCAGTCCTCGTGCGCCCAAGCGTGTAACGTTAAGGATGATTCTCTTATGCTCAAGTATAGAGCTTCGCCTGCCCAGCGTATCCAAGGTTTAACCCACACCTTGATACGCGTGGCTTTTGGGACGTACCAGGGTTGATCCAACATTTTGGCTACACACTAAGTGTAGTTTCGGCGATTAGGTGTACTCTAGGCGACAGGCTACTAGGTACACACAGGCGATAGGCGTTCAAGCATAAGCTAGGCGATAGGCGTTCAAGCATAAGCTAGGCGATAGGCGTTCAAGCATAAGCTAGGCGATAGGCGTTCAAGCATAAGCTAGGCGATAGGCGTTCAAGCATAAGCTAGGCGATAGGCGTTCAAGCATAAGCTAGGTGATAGGCGTTCAAGTGCCAGAGAAGTTGGAGATCGCCTACCCGCTTAATAACGGCGATCTCGTAGGCTTCTCAGCTATACATTTCCTTCCTTTATATTTAAATAAACACGTGCTTCGAATTTATTTATAATATAACACTTTTATTCCAATATAAACTTCTAGGTTCTTACATTCTCCCCATCAAAAAAAATTTTCGTCCTCGAAAATTGGGTTACAAGGAAGGAGGTAAGGATATGCTTCTCTCATGGTTTCTTCAAATTCCCATGGTGAATCACCCGATCTTCACGTTGTCCACTCCCAACACGTGAGTAGGGTCTGCAAGGGACTTCCTTAGCTATGATACGTGGAATACATTATGTAGACTTGCTAATTGGGGAGGTGGGGCGATCTCATAAGCCACTAGACTTATCCTCCTTAAGATCCGATATGGCCCAACAAACTTAGGGGACAGCTTCTTTGATCTGATCGCCTACCCTACACCCTTGGCTGGTGTCCCCCTTCATAAAGACATGACCCCAGCAGCAACCTCCAAAGGTCTTCTCCTCTGCTCTGCCTAGGACATTTGCTGACCTTAAGAAACTTTTATTCTGTCCTGTATCAGATTCACCCTCTCGGTGATCTATTGAACCAACTCTTCCTACCTCAATACTTCATCAAAATCCATTTTACATCCCTGTACATGGGATATGCTGCCCCATAGAGTGCCAACTCCAGCATTCACACTCTACTTCCAACCTTGAAGACTTTGTTGAACAAGTCTAGAACTAGGTCCTTAACGTAACCAGGACTAGCCCCTTTAGAGAAAGCGGGCAAGATCCCTTCATTGGGAGGAAAGGGGACAGCTGTCCACAACTCATGCCACCCCCTAGCGAACTCAAACTAGGGTCCGAAGTGTCCTTCTAGGAATCAACTCCTGCATCTTGATCAAATCATTCACCGACTTCTCAACTGCCGATCAAATTCCTACGCTCCCAAAAGGGACACTTTTTATTCATTACTCCGCTGCATAATTCTGTACCTTACAAAGACAAGGTTTCTGTTGCTGTTACATTCCAAATTATTATTATGACCCCTTTTGCCAACTCGACTTCCTGTTCCCATTACGACCTTCTTCTTCAATGTATACGTTGGATGCATTGACGTCGGTTTCAGGTGCCTATCCAGAAGGCATACGAGAACGAACGCACCTCTGCCTCCAGAATCTCTTGCCTAAGGATAACTCTATTCTCCTTCTGTCCCAGATACCACAGGCTATTTCCCTCACGATCCCTTCCACACCCATCATTCTGAAATTTACTACATCTCTAGAAAGACTCAACATCATCATAACACGGCCTACCCTCATTTTTATCCACAGCCATATCCTCCTTCCCTTCTACATTCACAGGTCGATCTACATCTTATTTGCCAAAAACTTCGGAGGCTTACATTTTCGGAAGCCTTTTATCTCAACCCACCATTTCCATAATCATCTTTCAAATCACGATCAACAAAACAACATCCAATCCGCGTGAAGCTTAAGCTTTAAACCCCCAACATACTGTTTATTTACTCTCCATAACTTATACGTAACTGGGACTAAACCTTGGTACTACCAAATCTACCTCACACTTGTTCCTTTCACTCCATCTACTACCACTGGGCATTCAGAGCAACCTAGGGAGGTCAAAACCTGTTTTTGAAGCAGGTGCAGAGGCTAATCGTTCAAACGACAGCTCCTCCACTATATGGCCCAAGCTCGGTTGCACACCGATTTGACACAAAAGAGTGTGTCTCTCCAGAATCAAACAAAACTATAACGTATCTATCGGCTATAAACAAGTATCTTGTACTAGGTTACCTGATTGAGGTGCTTCCGCTCCAGACATGGCAAACACTCTCCCTCCTGCCTGAGGTCTACTGCCTTCGTTCCTCAACTGCTGGAAATCAACGGGTTGAGTCATCCTTTTTCTGTTAGGACAATCTCTAGAAATGTGCCCTATCTCTTGGCATGTGAAACACCTGGGTCTCCATGTTTGTTGTTGCTGAAACTGGGGCGGAATTGCTCTTGTCCGAGGTGGTGGAGGTATCGCATAAGGTTTGCTTCGTGGGTGCTGTACTTTGGCCTTCCCACTAGAGGGACCCCCTGGTTGTGATCTGATTACTCTGGAACCACTCCTCTCCAGGGTCTCCACTACCCTTGCCTTCCTTACTAGGGCATGTAACTCCCTGGTCCACGGATCTGCTTGATCAGGGGTAGCACTCCCACTGAGCTTGGGTGGGTTGTGCCTCATGAACTCGGTCATCCCTACCTGCTCCCGAGGCTGATTGACCTGGGAAGCTGTTGCAGCCGATCCAGCAATTTCCAAATGATTCATTACAGCCTGATGAATCTGGGCCATTACCGTATTCTGCTGTTGGATGGCAGTCGCCATCATCTCGATAGCCTTGGCAATCTGGCTCATCTCCGAAGAAGGTTGGGGAGGGGTAGAAGGTCTACGTGCCATCTCCTTCGTTTTCAGATTTTGAAACTATAATATTCCTATATTTCCCTACAACTAAAGGAATGAGATCGATAAGAGATCAATTCATTCAAGGGGGTAACAGCTAGACCTTACAAAGGTCAGCATCTCAAAATCATTAAGAATTTGAGCTCATCCACAGAATCACAACACTTATAACTTCACACAAAACACCAGAACAGTTACTGGTGTGCAAACATCGGTCCAAACTACCACCTCGGTCAAATTCAAGAACACTCGAAAATCACACCAGAATTCAATGTAGGCTAAATATCAAACCTTTGGAAGTAAGATTAAGAATTATCTTGATCCAGTTATGAGTGTGCACCCTCATTCCTTTATCAGGATCTTCTCATTCTTGATACCAAGATTTTCAATTTGAGCATACATTCACTAAAGCACAGAAGCACACACAAACTTTTCAATACAAAACGTTTGAAAACCTTTCACTATAGTTGTTATTTAAAAACTCAAATAACTTTTATGAGCAGAAGAAACACAATGGATCCACAGCCCTCAGGTCATCCTAAGGACGAACTGCTCTGATACCATTAATGTAACATCCCGCCAAAATAATACATACATCCATGTATAATTGAAATTAAGTGTAACCAAATAATATTGAAGAGTGCAAAATAATATGTATTTATATATATCAGAAATGAAGTTGCTCCTCTTAGGGAGTTTAATACATAAACGAAATCAAATGTTTGCAAGATTTTACGAAAATAAAAGAAATGCAGTAAGACAGGCGGTCTCAAAAGAAAACGGCGATCTCCAAAAGTCCCCAAAAATAGGCGACTTGCTAGCCAGACATAAAATCGGCGATCTCATAACAGACGACCTCAAAACAGGCGATCTGATAGTAGGGCAAAATCCGGCGATCGCCACCGAGAGGTGGAAATGGGCGATCTCAGCCCTCGGCGACCACCCATTAGGGGGCTCTTCTTCCTGGAAGATCATCTGCTCCCGTGTAACAATTACACGATCATCACAGTTTTGAGAAAACAACCACAATAACCGATAAAAGGGTAAGCTAGCCATTTTAAAGAGAGTTTAGAATAAGGCATTAAATCATGAACATAATAGAGCAAGGTAAAACATTTTTCAAATCTCTATGTAAAACGTAGAGCTACTCATCTCATTCACCTGATCGCCCAAAATCATAAACTTCACCACATTCCTCAGAATCATTCTATTTCACAATACAGCATCAAGTGTCTATCCACATACAGTGTTCCTCATTTCTCACGTCAGGTTTTCCACTGACTCACAATACATAGACACAAGACACTAATTCCGGAATACTCGTGCATTGATTAGACTCAGAGATCTGCACCTGTCATATTGCCCACTGTGGAATCTCACACATCCACAGGGTCGCCGTGAAATCTCTCACATTCACAAGCGTATAATGAATCTCACACATCACCATACAGCATGACAGGGTTAATCCACGCAAAACAGGTCGGTTTGTTCTCTTTCAAACAACCCACCCATACAGGTGAACCTCCTTCGACTCTCAACA
This sequence comes from Phaseolus lunatus, assembly GCA_013389735.1. NCBI lineage: Eukaryota > Viridiplantae > Streptophyta > Magnoliopsida > Fabales > Fabaceae > Phaseolus > Phaseolus lunatus. The sequence continues at coordinate 33,642,067 of CM023864.1, read as the reverse complement.
ACTGAGTAACTTCCTCTACGTGAGTCCATTACCTCAGCAGAGTCAGGATATCTCGTTCTTAATCACCGATCAATGCACCTACTACAAGATCTTACACGGTATTTTCTTTCCTGAAAATACTATGCCTCGACCTCACACTCACCACATCCAACACATCATACCATTTAAATAAATCATTCAAATCACATCAACAACCATTTCAAAGCTTCAGGTCTTCGAATATTTCATGTAAATCTCAAGCAGTTCTCAAAACAACATCAAACACAAGGAGTTCGCAAAACCGCGCCAAAACCGGCGATCTAGTTCAAAAACGAGGTGTTTCGAAGACTGTATTTAAAACCGGCGACTACGTCGCCCAAGCACACAAACCAAACATTTCACGTAGTTGAAAACGAAAATGGCGACCACGTCGCCCTCACTTCAGAAATGGTTCAACTATGGCTCGTAGTAAAGATGAAGGCTAGCTTCCCTTACCTGGACTTGCGCAAACACTTAGAGTTCCGAAACCCAACAAAGCTTGAAGAACGCCTTGGCTCTGTTTTTGCGTCTGGTTGAAGGACTTGCAGAGGACTGCCCAGGTGCTCTAATGGTGGCCGTCGCTCGTCGTACTCTCGTGTGAAGGTGCTAGAACCGCAGCGCGAAGGATATATCTGGAGGAGAAGGGAGGTAACTCACTCTTTCTCTCTTCGAAGGCTGCAACGTTTCTTCCCCTTCAGTAGTGGATTTCAGTGACTTAAACCAACTTATCCCTCCAAAAGCAGCTGCCACCACCTACTCTGCAGGGAAGTTTGCGTGCACGCTTCCCTGAACAGCACGACCACTGTTGCCTCTGGTACATGCCAACCACTGCTCTGAACAGTACTGCCACTGTTGTCGCTTGTGCATGCCAGCCACTGCTCTGAACAGTACGACCGCGAGTGTCTCCCGCGCATGCCAACATTCTGATGTCACTATTCTGAACCACCCTTTTCGTCTACGTGGCGCGCGTGCAGAACGTCTCATGCTGGATGTCTGGGTCCCACGTTCTCTGTGTATAACTTAACGTAGCGCGATGACCTTTTCACCGATGACCACAGGCGCGAAGATTATCCACCGATGACCTCTCGCGCGAAGGCTAACAACCGATGACCTCTCGCGCGAAGGCTAACAACCGATGACCTCTCGCACGAAGGCTAACAACCGATGACCTCTCGCGCGAAGGCTAACAACCGATGACCTCTCGCGCGAAGGCTAACAACCGATGACCTCTCGCGCGAAGGCTAACAACCGATGACCTCTCGCGCGAAGGTTAACAACCGATGGCCTCTCGCGCGAAGGTTAACAACCGATGACCTCTCGCGCGAAGGTTAACAACCGATGACCTCTCCCCCTGATGATGCCCGCATGCCCCTCGCGCCCAGGCGATCCTGCATGCCTTGCGCCCTGGCGATGCTCGATGACACATCGCCACGCCTTCCTGGAGGTTCTTCATTCCACTATGTTACATCCAAGGTATTCTCTCCACAAGGCTTGGTGACGTCGGTAGCTTCACACTTCCAAGAGTTGATTAGCACCAGTCCTCGTGCGCCCAAGCGTGTAACGTTAAGGATGATTCTCTTATGCTCAAGTATAGAGCTTCGCCTGCCCAGCGTATCCAAGGTTTAACCCACACCTTGATACGCGTGGCTTTTGGGACGTACCAGGGTTGATCCAACATTTTGGCTACACACTAAGTGTAGTTTCGGCGATTAGGTGTACTCTAGGCGACAGGCTACTAGGTACACACAGGCGATAGGCGTTCAAGCATAAGCTAGGCGATAGGCGTTCAAGCATAAGCTAGGCGATAGGCGTTCAAGCATAAGCTAGGCGATAGGCGTTCAAGCATAAGCTAGGCGATAGGCGTTCAAGCATAAGCTAGGCGATAGGCGTTCAAGTGCCAGAGAAGTTGGAGATCGCCTACCCGCTTAATAACGACGATCTCGTAGGCTTCTCAGCTATACATTTCCTTCCTTTATATTTAAATAAACACGTGCTTCGAATTTATTTATAATATAACACTTTTATTCCAATATAAACTTCTAGGTTCTTACAAAGCTCACCCCACCATGAAAGCCAAGGGCCAAGACTAGACCGTCTAGAACCACATGGAGAGCGTCTAGCACAAGACAAGGGGGAGCTACATGAGGAGCGTCTAGGAGGGAGCCTAGACCGTCTAGGACCTCTCACAAGGTCCATGGCCAAGCACATTCACGCCCAAATGAGTCAAGCCACGGATGGGAGGGAGAAGACCTTGTACATGCTACTTGGAGGCCCATTAGGGGTAGCTTAGTAGATTAGTGTAGTGTAGAAAGCAAAACTTGCTCACTTAGGGGTGTGCTATCAAAAAGGTGCCCTTAGCAATAGAAGGAGGGGTGTGCTAGCAAATAGGTGCCTTTAGCAAAAGAAGGAGGGGTGTACTATCAAATGTTGCATTTTTGACCTATCTTCTAGAATATTAGGATGATGGTGTGGTTTGACTAAAGTCAATACCCTAGGCATGCCCCACTTTTTGTATTTCCATCCCTACCCTTTAAGCTTGCTCGCCAAGGCTCCTAAATCTATAAATAAGGAGGCCTACCTCATGTATTTTCAAGATTAAATAGAGTATTGTTATGCTGCCCAAATTGTGCCATACACTACTCCTTGCCTAACACTTAGGTTTTAGTCTTCAATTCATCACTACCAAAGGGGCTGGCCAAACCTCCCCATTTCCTCACTCTTCATGCACCTTCAAGGCACCCATGCTTCCTAGGAAGGCCTTGCTCACCTCCTCCATAAGCTTCCGCATCCATCATCACCAAGGAACTCCAAAATCCAAAGAAGAGCTCATAGGAATACTATCACTAGAGGCATAATCCTAGTCGAACAGATTGAGAGGAAAACACCATGGAGTAAAATTGTAACCAATTGGGATAATGGAAGGTGCTAGAAGTATGCGTGGCTAATTTTATCCTTTGGGATTGAGAGTAATCTGTTCGAACTTATATGTATTGAGGTTATATTTAATTGTTTAGTATTCTGTTCTTGATTTATTATTGGTATTGTTGTTTTACTTTTAAACTGTTGTAACAGTTTGAGAATCTTAAATATGACCGAAAGGTATTTTTAGGGTTTTGACCTAAACAACAATACTTAACATATTTGAGTGCTATAAATAGAATTGAAATGTTAATTGCCATCAACGTCTGAGTGTGATTCTAAGTTGTTTTTATAAAGATGCAAGAAATTCATATTTAGAAAACATTCTTAAGAATTTTATATGCAAGAAATCGATATAAATGAATTTTCTACGGGCATCAATTTTAATCAAAGAACTTAATATTAACATGCTAATCAAAATACATGAGAGTGAGAAAGATGAAACTTAATCCCTATTATTCCAACTTGAAGCAACCAAATTCTTTGTCTGTTTTCTTATTGATCATAGCCAACTCATTCAATTTCAACACATTTTTTATTATTCTGTCTATATATTTAGTGAATTTTGTACTTGATAATTTAACTGTTCCTTGTGGGATTGATATCTGTCCTTAGAGACAATTATTACTTTTGACAACACGGTGCACTTGCCATAGAAAGTCAACACTTAGTCCTAGCTTCTAGCTAGGGCTACATTCTACCCTAAAAGGCCAAGGCACAAGCTAAAATTATAAATAGGGCTACTATGCTAAATGGACCCTATTCTACTAAAATTAAAAATAAAGAAACTAGTTGATGCTCAACTACCATGGCTTGGGCTCTACTCCTTGTGATCCTCTGAGGAATCACAGGTTCTAAAGCACCGGCTAGGGGTGGGTCCTAACCTAACCCTAAATCCTGGGTCATGCTCCTATTCATCCTTCTAGAAGTCTGGGCTCGGTCAATGGGTGCGCTCTCTCTCAGGTCCTCATCAAGTTGTAAGCAGAAGACACATTAACAACAATGTACCTAATAGTAATTATCCTAGTCATGTTTTCATTAGAGAAGGTCATTCTTAGTTCAACATACCCTCGTACTTTGATCCAGTCGGTCATCAGTAGTCGATGACATCAGCAGCAGTTGACCACGTGGACCATTCACAGAGTAACACGTGGTAGAGGATAGCAGGCAAATCAGGGAGGCGATCACTCAGAATGGTAATCGCCTGTCGCCTGTGATGTGGAGTAATCGCCTATCGCCTTGAGGATGAGTAATCGCCTATCGCCTTGAGGTGAGTAATTGCCTATCGGCTTGAGGATGAGTAGTCGGTCATCGCCGGTATGGATCAGTAATTGCCTAGATTGCACATGATCGCCATGTGTTAAGGTTAGGAGATCAGGTGGTCAGCAAGTCGCCGAAAGAGCACATCGCCGAGTGTTTGAGAAGACTTGGCAAGCACTTGTTGTATGGTCTAAGTACAGAGGATAAGTGGCATATCTGCCACCATGTGTAGTGTGAGCTGCAATGCCCAGGGTTAACCAGCTCGCCATGTTAAGGTTGCGCCCAGAGTAGCCTGCGTACTAAGCTACTCCCTGTGTGGATAACTTAGTCGCAGGGTCACAGTGGAAGTAACGTTTCAGCTGCAGATACTCCAGATGGTGACACGTGTACGACCAGATGTTATCCACGTGTCAAGAGGAATAACCGTCAGGAGAGAGAAAGACTCAGGTATATATACAAACTCTTAACGAAATTGAGGGGAGGTTTTTACAGATTCTTACAGCTTACACATTGGAGAGTTTCAGTTTCACACGGGTCTCACAGAGAGATTCAGATATAGTTTTGGTGTTCCTGTTACCTGACTTGAGCGTCGGAGCTACAACGGCCGCTAGAGGCGCCGTCTGTGCATTTTGCAGGCAGCGTTTGGAGTTCCGGCGGCGGTTCTTGGAGCGTTCTTGCAGAACAGAAGGCTAGACGAAGGAGTGACGAGGCAATCCTCCACGTTCGAGTCAAGCGGCCGGATCTTTCGCGAAGCCAACCAAACACCCATCATATGGCCTCAGCTGTAACGCCCCTCAAAATATTGTTCTTTTTTTATATAATAAAATAAAGGTGAAACAATAATATCAAAATTTAACATAGATATATACATAATATAATTCATCCATTAATACAAATGTGCCTCAAAATAATATCCCTTTTCGAGGAAGTTTTAATACATCTTCATACAGGAGTTTTCAAAATAAAACAAACAACAGCATTCAAAAACCGGTGATCTCCTCCTCCAGAAATGCTCACTGAGGAGCTCTACTACCTGCAACCTCATCTGCTCCCGTGCAAATATACACGATCATCACAGGTTTAAGAAAAACAACCACGATACAAAACAAAAGGGTAAGCTAGATATTTTTAAAAATTTAAATATGAAACTTTATATCAATAGAAAGCATAAATCTTCACACCATTCATAATCTATATCAATTTCAACCATCAATATTGTAACATCCCGCCAAATTCCTTTTCATAATTATAAAACGAAATAAAGGTAAAACAATAATATTGAAGTGAACATAATTATATATAAGTAATGAAGTTTCTCCTCACAGGGAGTTTAATACATAATCGGTCAATTTTCCAAAACTTAAATAAAATACAACAACATAGAAAAATAGGCGATCTCCTAACAGAAAAGGACGATCTCCTATCAGGAAAAGGCGATCTCTTATCAGAAAACAGAAAAAGGGGTGATCGCCTAACAGAAATAGAAATAGGCGATCTCCTTCCGGCGACCACTCACTGAGGAGCTCTACTTCCTGCAACATCATCTGCTCCCGTGTAAATCATACACGATCATCACAGTTTTAAGAAAAACAGCCACAGAACCAAACACAGGGTAAGCTAGATATTTGAAAGAGAGTTTAGATATGAACTTTAAAATCAAGATAAAACAATTTTAAGATACCCACGTAAAACTATCAACTTTCTCATTCCCTTCACATGACCATCAAGTAATCACAGATTTCACAATTTCCTCAAGAGTCGTTCAATTCACATAATTCAATCAAGTGTCTATCAATTCAATGTTTCTCATTTCTCACGTCAGACTTCCACTGACTCATCACACAAGACACTTGACACTACTTCCGGAAGACTCGTGCGTTGAACTTAGCATCCAGAGACCTGCACCTGTCATACTTCATTGCTGTAATGTTTCCACAGCCATGCGCATCAACACAATCTCGATCTCAATTTCATCACTCTCACAGTATGACAGGGTTAATCCATATAACAGGTCAAGTCAGTTATCTTTCAAACGACTTACCCATACATATGGACCTCCTTCGACTCTCACCAACTGAATGACTTCATCTATGTGACTCCATCATATCAGCAGAGTCAAGATCGTCTCATTCACAGGATACTCACTGATCAATACACCTCCTAACCAATCTCAACACGGTATTTCCTTTCCTGAAAATACTATGTCTTGATCCCACATTCACAACATTCAACACATCATATAACACTTAAATGAACGATTCCAATCACAGCAAAACATCATTCCAAGGTTCAGATTTTCGAATATCACATTTAAATCTCAAACAGTTTCAAACAACACCAAAAACAGGGGAGTTCGAAAAACAACGCCAAAACCGGCGATCTCGTCCAAAAACAGGGGATTATGCAATAACAGTTGAAAACCGGCGACCACGTCGCCCCATCATCTCAATCATCTAATATAAGGTTTTCGTTGCAAATAAGGCTAGCTTCCCTTACCTGGACTTGCGCAAAACACCAAGAGCTCCAAAATCCACCGAAGCTTAAAGATGCCTTAGCTCTGTTTTAGCGTCTGGTTTGTAGAACTTGCAGAGAACCTCCCAGGTGCTCTAAGGGCAGTCGTCGCTCGTCGCACTGGTGCTTGAGGATGCCTGAATCGCAGTGCGAAGGAGAGAAAATAGAATGATGAAGGTGAACTCACTCTGTCACTCTTGAACCACAACAACGTTCTCCCTCTCAGAAGTGGGTTTTTGAATCTAAACTAACTTGTCCGCGCATGCTGCTGCCACCACCCACTCTGCAGGAAAGCCTGAGTGTACGCTCCCCTGAACAGTACGACCACGAGTGTCTCTTGCGCATGCCAACCGCTTCCCTGAACAGTACGACCACGGTTGTCCCTGCGCATGCCAACACTCTGATGTCACTATTCTGAACCACCCTTTTTGTCTACGTGGCGCGCGTGCAGGACGTTTCATGCTGGGAGCCTGGGTCCCACCTTATCCGTGTGAAGCTCGACATTGCGCGACAACTTTCCACCGCTAACTCATCCTGGCGAACGACCGATGTCTCGCCCTGGAAGACGACCGATGTCTCTCTCTGGGAGACGACCGATGTCTATCCCTGGCGACGCCCGCATGTCTCTTGTGCCCTGGCGATGCCCGCATGTCTCTCGCGCCCTAGCGATGCCCGCATGCCTCTTGCGCCCAGGAGATGTCCGCATGCCTCGCGCCCTGGCGATGTCCGCATGTGTAGTCTAGGCGACAGGCGATTATGTACTAACCAGGCGATCTCATAGTTTTCTAAGCTACACTTTCCTTCCTTTTTATTTTAAATAAAAACATACTTAGAATTCATTTAAAATATATTCCTTTTATTCCAATTTAATTTTACAGGTCCTTATATTCTCCCCAATGTAAGGACCTAGAAACTTTAATTGGAATGAAAGTATTATATTTAAATAATTTCAGAAGATGTTATTATTTAAAATACAAAGAGTTGGTAATTGAAGTTTCGTAGTAGTCGGACCTCGGACATCGCCCAAGATCTGGGGTCAGCTGGTAGAGGTCGGTCGGATGACGTGTGGATCAAGAAGAGTAAAGGAAGAAAAGTGTAGTTAAGAAGTCTTCTACGAGATCGCCGTTATTGAAGACGGAGGCGATCTCCGACTTCTCTGGGACATAATCGCTTGTCGCCTAGAGGAGACATGGCCGCCAATCGCCTATGGTGTACGTGATCGACGGGAGTGCACGTAGTACGTAGTCAAGATACTGGATCAACCAGTGTGGGTTCCACAAAACCACACGTATCAAGGTGTGGGTTAAGCCTTAGATACGTTGTGCATGCAAAGCTCTATGCTTGAGCATAAGAAGTCATCCTTAGTGTTGCATGCATGGGAGCACGAGGAGTACTGCTGATCTACTCTTGGAAATGTGAAGCTACCGACGTCACCAAGTCATCTGGAGGTGATACCTTGGACGTAACATGATGGGAGGATGAACCTTCAGCAAGGTGTGACGATGTGACATCGGTGAGTAGAGTAAGGCGATGTGTCCTCGTCACACACAAGGGCGATAAGAGAACGCCAACAGCATGAGAGGAACATCGGTCATCAACCAGGATGGGAGGGACATCGGTGGTCCTCCAGGGTGGACATCGGTTGTCTGCCAGTGTGAGACATCGGTGGTCCTCCAGGGTGGACATCGGTTGTCTGCCAGTGTGAGACATCGGTGGTCCTCCAGGGTGACACATCGGTCGTCCTCCAGGATGTGGCCTCGATGGATAGTCATCGCGCGAGCGGTCATCGGTGGAAGGTTATCGCGCGATGTCGAGTTTCACGCAGATAAGGTGGGACCCAGGCCCGCAGCATCAAACGTACTGCACGCGCGACACGTAGACAAAAAGGGTGGTTCAGAATAGTGACATCAGAAAGTTGGCATGCGCAAGAGACACTCGCGGTTGTACTATTCAGGGAAGTGGTTGGCATGCACAAGAAGACAACCATGGCCGTACTGTTCAGTGAAACGTACACTCTGGCTTTCTTGCAGAGGGGGTGGTGTCAGCAGCATGCGTAGACAAGTAGGCTTGGATTCAAAAACCCACTGCGAGGAGGCAGAGAACATTGCAGTGACTCAAGAGTGAAAGAGGGAGTGCATCTTCATCCTTCTCTTTTCTCTCCTTCGCGCTGCGATTCAGGCATCCTCAAGCACCAGTGCGACGAGCGACGACTGCCCTTGGAGCACCTGGGAGGTTCTCTGCAAGTTCCACAAACCAGACGCTAAAACAGAGCTAAGGCATCCTTTAAGCACGGTGGGTTTTGGAGCTCTTGGTGTTTTGCGCAAGTCCAGGTAAGGGAAGCTAGCTTTATTTTCAATGAAAGCCGTAGATTTGCTGTTTCTGAAGTGAGGGCGACGTGGTCGCCGGTTTCATATTCTTTTTCGTGATGCTCTGTTCTATGTGTTTGGGCGACGTGATCGCCGGTTTTAAACCCAGATTTCGAATCCCCTGTTTTGGACGTGATCGTCGGTTTTGGCGTTGTTTTTCGAACTCCCCTGTTTTTGTGTTGTTTGAAACTGTTTGAGATTTAAATGTGATATTCGAAAATATGAACCATGGAATGATTGTTGTTGTGATTGGAATCATTCATTTACGTGTTATATGATGTGTGGAATGTCGTGAATGTGGAATCAAGACATAGTATTTTCAGGAAAGGAAATACCGTGTTGAGATTTGGTTATGAAGTGTATTGATCTGTGAGTATCCTGTGAATGAGGCGATCCTGACTCTGCTGAGATAATGGAATCACATAGAGGAAGTTATTCAGTTGGTGAGAGTCGAAGGAGGTTCATATAAATGGGTGAGTCGTGTGAAAAAGAACGAGCTCGGCCTGTTATATGAATTAACCCTGTCATGCTAGGATAGTGATGATATTGAGATTCATTTATACGCTTGTGAATGTGTGTGATTTCACGGCGCCCCTGTGAATGTGTGTGATTTCACAGTGGGTTAGTATGACAGGTGCATGTCTCTGGATGCTAAGTTCAACGCATGAGTCTTCCGGAAGTAGTGTCAAGTGTCTTGTGTGATGAGTCAGTAGAAGTCTGACGTGAGAATTGAGGAACATTGAATTTGATAGACACTTGATGCATTATGTGAATTGAAAGACTTTTGAGGAATTGTGAAACATGTGATTTCTTGATGGCTGTGTGATATGAATGAGAAAGTGATGGACTCTTGTGAATGTTTAAAAAGGCTGATCTACGTTGGTTGTCCAGTTTAAAATTTAAAGTTAAAAATATCTAGCTTACCCTTTGTATTGTTCTCTGGCTGTTTTCTCTTAAAACTGTGATGATCGTGTATTTTACACGGGAGCAGATGATTTTTCCAGGAAGTAGAGCTCCTTAGTGAGTGGTCGCCGGAAGGAGATCGCCTGATTTCTGTTCTGATAGCAGATCGGCTGTTTTGGGTCTTCTGATAGGAGATCGCCGATTTATGTAGGGAGACCGCCGGTTTCAATTTATTTGGCTGTATTTTGTTTATGTTTTGGAAAAATTGACCGGTTATGTATTAAACTCCCTGTGAGGAGAAACTTCTTCATATATATATATATATAATTTTGTTCTTTTCAATATATTTGTTTACCTTTATTTCATTTTATAATTATTCCAAAGTATTTGGCGGGATGTTACACCCAACAAGCAAAATTTTCGTCCTCGAAAATTGAATTACAAGGAAAAGAGGTATGGATAAGCTTCTCTCATGGGTTCTTCTAACTCCCAAGTTGAATCACCCGATCTCTCATCCCACACCACTTTCACCATGTTGATGGTCTTGCCTCTGATCTGTTTACTTTGCCGATCGTCAATCCTGACTGGTTTCGCTTCAAAGGACAAGTCATCCCTGATCTGCACATCGTCCACTTCCAGCACATGACTAGGGTCTGCCATGTACTTCCTCAGCTGTGATACGTGAAACACATTATGCAGATTCGCTAAATGGGGAGGTAGGGCGATCTCATAAGCCACTGGACCAATCCTCCTTAAGATCTGATATGGTCCCACCAACTTAGGGGACAACTTCTTTGATCTGATCGCCCGTCCTACACCCTTGGTTGGTGTCACTCTCATGAACACATGGTCTCCAGCAGCAAACTCCAAAGGTTTTCTCCTCTGATCTGCATAGGATTTCTGCCTACTTTGAGATGCTCTCATCCTGGCTTTTATCTGTTGCACCTTCTCGGTCGTCTGCTGAATCAACTCTGGTCCAACCAATACTGCTTCGCCCTCCTGGTACCAACATAAGGGAGTTCTGCATTTCCTCCCATACAGGGCTTCATATGGCGCTATCCCAATGCTGGCGTGATAACTGTTATTATAGGTAAACTCCACCAGCGGCAACACCTCATCCCAACTTCCCAATTGATCCAGAACACACGTCCTCAGCAGATCTTCCAAGGACTGGATCGTTCTCTCTGACTGTCCATCTGTTTGAGGATGATATGCCGAGCTCATTCTCAACTTAGTTCCCAGGCAATCTTGTAAAGTCTGCCAAAACCGTGAAGTGAACCTGGGATCTCTATCCAAAACAATGCTGGAAGGCACTCCATGCAACCTCACTATTTCTTTGATGTACAACTGTGCCAACTTGGCCATAGGCATCCTCATATTCACTGGGAGAAAGTGGGCACTCTTCGTCAGCCGATCAATGATGACCCAGATTGCATCATGACCCTTTACTGATCTGGGTAAATGGGTAACAAAATCCATGGCAATGCTGTCCCATTTCCACTCAGGGATATCCAGTTGCTGTAACAACCCGCCAGGTCTTTGATGCTCTATCTTCGCCTTCTGACATGTTAAGCAGGTTGTAACATACTGGGCGATGTCTCTCTTCATGCCCGACCACCAAAATGACTCCTTCAAGTCATGGTACATCTTGTTCATGCCTGGATGTAGGCTAAGGCGACTCTTGTGACCTTCCTCTAGGATCATCTTCTTCAACTCTTCATTTGCAGGTATGCAAATTCTGCCATTAAATCTCAAGATCCCATCATCGCCCATCACAAAGTCTCTAGCCTGGTCGGTCCCTAGTGACTCCACAGTACGCTTTAGACTAGGGTCCTCCAACTGCTTATCCTTTATCATTCCAAGGAAGTCATTTGTTATAGCCAGCTTACTACAACTAATGTGATTTACATGAAATTCTACCCCAAGGTTTAAGTCTCTGAACTGCTCGATCAGTTTCTGCTCTTCCATCATCATGGTGGCTACTTGTATTGATTTTCTACTCAAAGCATCTGCCACTACATTGGCCTTCCCTGGATGATACATGAGTTGAAAATCGTAGTCCTTTAGAAACTCCATCCACCTTCTTTGTCTCATGTTTAGTTCCTTCTGATCAAACAGGTATTTCAGGCTCTTATGGTCACTGAACACCTGGAACCGAGCTCCATATAAATAGTGCCTCCAAATCTTCAAGGCAAACACCACCGCCGCCAACTCCAAATCATGAGTAGGATAGTTCCTCTCATGAACCTTTAGTTGCCTTGAAGCATATGCAACCCCTCTTTTCTCTTGCATCAAAATACATCCCAAACCCTGATGTGAAGCATCATAGTAGACATCAAACGGTCTTCCTACCTCTGGGATCACCAGCACTGGAGCACTAGTCAACCTTTCCTTTAGTTCCATGAAGCTCTGCTCACATCGGTCGGTCCAAGCAAAAGGTTGATCCTTGCGGGTCAACTGTGTTAAAGGAGCCACTACCTTGGAAAAGTCCTCAATAAACCTCCGATAGTAGCCAGCTAAACCCACAAAGCTCCTTATCTCAGTGACTGTCTTAGGACGTTCCCACTACAGCACTGCCTCTACCTTGGCTGGATCTACTGAGATTCCCCGAGCAGATATCACGTGTCCTAAGAAATTGACTTCCTTCAGCCAGAACTTGCACTTAGGGAACTTGGCATAGAGTTGCTTCTCCCTCAGAATCTCCAACACTGTCCTCAGATGTTCTTCATGTTCTTCCTCGGTCCTTGAATAAATGAGTATGTCATCTATGAAGACTACCACAAACTTATCCAAGAAAGGGCGAAAAATCCTATTCATGTAGTCCATGAACAGAGTTGGAGCATTTGTGACTCCAAACGGCATCACCACATACTCATAGTGCCCATACCGAGACCTAAATGCTGTCTTTTGAACATCTTCAGCTTTTACCAAAATTTGGTGGTACCCCGATCTCAGATCAATCTTTGAGAACACCGAGGCCCCATGTATTTGATCCATCAAATCGTCAATCCTAGGTAGGGGGTACTTGTTCTTGATGGTCAACTTGTTCAACTGCCTGTAATCTATACACAACCGAGACCCTCTATCCTTTTTCTTAACTAGGAGCACTGGAGCCCCCCATGGAGATACACTGGGTCTGATGAATCGTTTCTCCAACAACTCTTCCACTTGCTTCTTTAATTCTACCAACTCGGCTGGAGCCATCTTGTAAGGTGCCATTGACACTGGTCCAGCTCCAGGTACCAAATCAATAGAGAATTCCACTTCTCTCTTAGGGGGTAATCCAGGTACTTCTTCTAGAAATACATCCATGAATCCTTTCACCACATGTATTCTGCTTACGTCCCCTTCATTCTTCACTTCCAACCGAGCTAGAACCACGAAGCACCTCGCCCCTTCTTCCAACTCCGACCGCCCTTGCTGAGCAGATATCACATCTGACTCTTGGAGGTCTGGAAACGTTATCTTCTGACTACCGCAGTCTATGAGAACGTGATTGGCAGCTAGCCAATCCATTCCCAGGATAACATCCAGGTCCTGAAGAGGTAGGCAGATCAAGTTCACTTTTAATCTGCGTCCCTCTACTATCACTGGACATTCGGGGCAAACTGTAGAGGTCAACACCTGTCCTGACGCAGGTGTAGAGACCAACAGTTCGAAAGGTAACTCCTTCACTAGAAGGCCCAACTCGGCTACACACAGGCTTGACACAAAGGAGTGTGTCGCTCCAGAATCAAACAAGGCTTTTACACCTCTACCAGCTATAAAACAAACACCTTGCACGAGGTTACCTGACTGAGACGCCTCTGCTCCTGTAATGGCAAACACTCTCCCTGTTGCCTGAGGTCTGCTGCCTTCATTCCTCAACTGCCAAGAACCACTGGGTTGAGTCGCCCCATTCCTGTTAGGGCACTCTCTAGAAATGTGCCCCATCTTTTGGCACGTGAAACATCTGGGTTTCCAAGGTTGTTGCTGCTGCAACTGGGATGACGTTGTTCCCGCCCGATGTGGTGGAGGTCTCGCATAGGGCTTGCTTTGTGGGTGCTGCGCCTTGGCCTTCCCACTGGAAGAACCCCCTGGGTGTGACCTGATCACCCGAGAATCACCCTTTTCCAGGGTCTCCACCATCTTCGCCTTCTCTACTAAGGCGTGAAATTCCCTTATGCACATGGGGGCTATGGTCCTCTTCAGCCCATGCTTCAGTCCCTCTTCGAACTTCCTGCACCTCCAAGCCTCGGAGGCGCCTGGGTATAGAATCAGGCAAGGTACTCAAACCGAGCAGCATAAGCATTCACTGACATCTCCCCCTGCTCCAATCTGAGGAATTCTGCTTCCTTCGCAAACTTTGCACTATCTGGGAAATATTTTTCCAGAAACCTCACCCTGAAGCTCTCCCAGTCTAACACTTCCGCTCTGGCTTCCATCATCTGCTGAGCTCCCATCCACCAGAACTCGGCTTCTCCAGATAGCAAATAGGTGGCGAACACCAACTTCTTCTCTTCAGGGCAGGAGGTCGCCTTAAAGATTTTCTCCAACTCTCTGACCCACTGATCTGCCTGATCAGGGGTAGCATTCCCACTGAACTTGGGTGGGTTGTGCCTCATGAACTCGGTCAGTCCCATCTGTTCCTGAGGCTGACCGACGTGGGAATTTGTTTCCGCAGACCGAGCAGTTTCCCAATGGTGCATCGCAGCTTGGTCATTCTGAGCCATTGCTGCATTCTGTTGTTGGATGGCAGTTGCCATCATCTTAATAGCCTTGGCAATCTGGCTCATTTCCGAAGAAGGTTGGGGAGGGGTAGGAGGTCTACGTGCCATCTCTCTTCGTTTCAGATTTTGAAACTATGGGTTTCTATATTCCCTACAACTACAAGAATGAGATCGATAAGAAATCAATTCATTCAGGAGGTAACATCTAGACCTTACAAAGGTCAGCATCTCAAAGTCATTAAGAATTTGAGCTCATCAACAGAATCATAATACTTATAACCTCAAGCAAAACACCAGAACAACTACTGGTATACAACCATCAATCCAAACAACCACTTTCAATCAATTACAGAAACACTCAATAAAATGAAATAAATCACGCCAGAATTCAATGTATGCTAAACATCAAACCTTTGTGATCTCGCCGCGGACTCGAGCGTGGGGAAAACGCCTCGTCACTCCTTCGTCTAGCTTTCTAACTGCTACGCGTTCCTTAAGGAGGCTCCAGGAACCTTCGACGGGACTCCGGGCGGTGCCTGCAAAACACACAGACGACGCCTCTAGCGGCCGTTGTAGCTCCGACGCTCAAGTCAGGCAACGGGAACACCAAAAAGTCTCTCTCAGATCTCTCTGTGTGAGACTGTGCGTGTGTGCCCTCAGTCCTCTTCGATTCGAAAACTGAGTGCTCTTTCTGAAGTATTGTGTATTCTGAGGTAAAGATTGCATACCTCGTTTTGGTGTTCTTCTTCCTCATATAAGCCCGTGTAGCCCCTACAGGCTACCTCTAGGCCACTTAATTACTCTGCATTGCCGTTTCCACTCCCCAGGGCTACCTTGCGTGCCAGCTTTCTTCACCTGAGTGCCAAGTCTGACAGCGGGAGCCGCGTGGGTACCTCTGCACCCCTCGACTTCTGTGCCTATCTGCCCTACCTATTCTCTGGGAACATCTTCACCATCCACGTGGCAGACATGCAACCCACTGGGAGATTCTAACCTTGATGGATTCTCGTCCCAGCAGGATTCTGCACCTAACTGCGTCTTCTCATCTTCCTGCGTGGTCGTCTCGCGACCAAGGTCGCTCCCTGCCTCTGGGCGCTTTACTGATCTTTGGTTGTGTTGTTCACATCGCGCGGCCGATGTCACCTCAATACACACCGATGACCGATGTGATTCTTCACGTCCTCGTGCTCTGCTTTTGGAATCAGGCGAGGTCCTTGAGTAACGTTCTCGCTGGGAGCCTGGGTCCCAGTTTAACACGTGTTGACAAGGAACCCCCGACGACTGATCACTCTAAATGCACCGATGACTGATCACTCTGCATGCACCGATGACTGACCACTCTGCATGCACCGATGACTGATCACTCTGCATGCACCGATGACTGATCGGTGCTTCGTTGCTTCTCGCGCTCAAGCAGGAACCGATCTTCTGTGGTGGTTATGTAAGGACCTGTACTTTTGGATTGTGAAAAAAAAAGGGTATATTTTAAATGAATTCTAAGTATGTGTTTATTTAAAATAAAAAGGAAGGAAAGTGTAGTTTGGAACTCTATGAGATCGCCTAGTAGTACATGATCGTCGGTCGCCTGCTACACATGAGCGCCAGGGCGCGAGGCATGCAGGCATCGCGCGGGCGAGAGGCATGCAGGCATCGCCAGGGCGCGAGGCATGCGGGCATTGCCAGGGCGCGAGAGGCATGCGGGCATCGCCAGGGCGCAAGGCATGCGGGCATTGCCAGGGCGCGAGAGGCATGCGGGCATCGCCAGGGCGCGAGGCATGCGGTCATTGCCAGGGCGCGAGAGGCATGCGGGCATTGCCAGGGCGCGAGGCATGAGAGCGTCGCCAGGGATAGACATCGGTCGTCTTCCAGGGCGAGGGAGACATCGGTCGTCTTCCAGGGCGAGGGAGACATCGGTCGTTCTCCAGAATGAGTCAGCGGTGGAAAGTTGTCGCGCGATGATGAGCTTCACACAGATAAAGTGGGATCCAGACTCCCAACATGAAACGTCCTGCACACGCGCCACGTAGACAAAAAGGGTGGTTCAGAGTGGTGACATCAGAATGTTGGCATGCGCAGGAGACACCAGCGGTCGTACTGTTCAGAGCAGTGGTTGGCATGCACAAGCGACAACAGTGGTCGTACTGTTCAGGGCAGTGGTTGGCATGCACAAGAGACAACAGTGGTCGTACTGTTCAGGGCAGTGGTTCTCAGGCTTTCCTGCAGAAGGGGTGGCAGCAGCAGCATACGTGGACGAGTAAGCTTGGATTCAAAAGCCACTGTGGGAAGGCAAATAGCGTTACAGTGACTCAAGAGTGAAAGAGTGTCTGCATCTTCATCCCTCCCTTTTCTCTCCTTCGCGCTGCAACTCAGGCAACCTCGAGCACCTGTGCGACGAGCGACGACTGCCCTTAGAGCACCTGGGAGTTTCTCTGCAAGTTCTACAAAACCAGGCGCTGAAAACAGAGCTAAGGCATCCTTCAAGCTCAGTGGGTTTCGGAGCTCTCGGTGTTTTGCGCAAGTCCAGGTAAGGGAAGCTAGCCTTCATTTTCAATACAAGCCATAGATTAGCTGTTTATGAAGTGAGGGCGACGTGGTCGCCGGTTTCGTTTTCATCTTCGTGAATGCTCTGTTCTATGTGTTTGGGCGACGTGGTCACCGGTTTTATATACAGACTTCGAAATACCTTGTTCTTGAACCAGATCGCCGGTTTTGGCGTTGTTTGCGAACTCCCTGTTTTTGGTGTTGCTTTGAAACGGATTTGAGATTTAAATGAGATATTCGAAAATAAGAACCTTGGAGTGAGTTTTGCTGTGATTGAAATCATTCATTTAAGTGTTGTATGATGTGTTGAATGTTGTGGATGTGGGATCAAGGCATAGTATTTTCAGGAAAGAAAATACCGTGTAAGATCGTGTAGGATGTGCATTGATCGGTGATTCCTAATGAGATATCCTGACTCTCCTGAGATAATGAATTTATATAGATGAAGTTATTCAGGCGTTGAGAGTCGATGGAGGTTCATACGTATGGGTAAGTGTTTGAAAGATAACTACTTGACCTGTTGTGTGGATTCACCCTGTCATACTGTGAGAGTGATAAAACTTGAGATCGAGATTGTGTTGATGCGCATAGCTGTGGAAACATTACAGCGGTTTAGTATGACAGGTGCAGATCTCTGAGTCTAATCAATGCACGAGTCTGGCGGAAGTAGTGTCCAGTGTCTATGTGTGATTAGTCAGTGGAAGTCTGACGTGAGTAATGTTGAGGAATTTGTTGATAGGCACTTGATGGTTGTGTGATATGAATGAGAAAGTGATGGACTCTTGTGAATGTTTAAAAAGGCTGATCTACGTTGGTTGTCCGGTTTATAATTTAAAGTTAAAAATAAATATATCTAGCTTACCCTTTGTATTGTTCTCTGGCTGTTTTCTCTTAAAACTGTGATGATTGTGTATTTTACACGGGAGCAGAAGATTTTCCAGGAAGTAGAGCTCCTTAGTGAGTGATCGCCGGAAGGAGATCGCCTGATTTCTGTTCTGGTAGCAGATCGGCTGTTTTGGGTCCTCTGATAGGAGATCGCCGGTTTATGTAGGGAGATCGCCGGTTTTCAATTTATTTGGCTATATTTTGTTTATGTTTTGGAAAAACCGACCGGTTATGTATTAAACTCCCTGTGAGGAGAAACTTATTTATTTATATAAAATTTTGTTCACTTCAATCTATTGGTTACCTTTATTTTCATTATATAAACATGAATGGTAATTTGGCGGGATGTTACATTAATGGTATCAGAGCAGTTCGTCCTTAGGATGACCTGAGGGCTGTGGATCCATTGTGTTTCTTCTGCTCATGAAATTTATTTGAGTTTAAAATAACAACTATAGTAAAGAGTTTTCAAACGTTTTTGTATTGAAACTTTGTGTGTGCTTTGGTGAATATATGCTCTAACTGAAGATCTTAGTATTAAGAATGAGAGAATCTTGATAAAGTAGTGAGGGTGCACACTCATAACTGGATCGAGATGATTCTCAATCTTAATTCCAAAGGTTTGATGTTTAGCATACATTAAATTCTGGTGTGATTATTTCATTTTATTGAATGTTTTTGTAATTGGTTGAAAGTGGTTGATTGGATTGATGGTTGTATACCAGTAGCTGTTCTGGTGTTTTGCTTGAAGGTTATAAGTATGATGATTCTGTTGATGAACTCAAATTCTTAATGACTTTGAGATGCTGACCTTTGTAAGGTCTAGATGTTACCTCCTGAATGAATTGATTTTTAATCGATCTCATTCTCGTAGTTGTAGGGAATATAGAAGCCCATAGTTTCAAAAATCCGAACGGAGAAAGATGGCAAGTAAACCTCCTACCCCTCCCCAACCTTCTTCGGAAATGGGCCAGATTGCCAAGGCTATAGAGATGATGGCGAGTGCTATCCAACAACAGAATACGGTAATGGCTCAGATTCATCAGGCTGTAATGCATCATTGGGAAATGGCTCGGTCAGCTGAAACAGCTTCCCACGTCGGTCAGCCTCAGGAACAGATGGGACTGACCGAATTCATGAGGCACAACCCACCCAAGTTCCGTGGGAATGCTACCCCTGATCAAGCAGATCCGTGGATCAAGGAGTTTCGTGCCTTAGTAGAGAAGGCAAAGGTGGTGGAGACCCTGGAGAGGAGTGATTCCAGAGTAATCAGATCACACCCAGGGGGTCCCTCCAGTGGGAAGGCCAAGGTGCAGCACCCACAAAGCAAGCCTTATGCGAGACCTCTACCACATCGGGCAGGAGCAGTTCCGCCCCAGTTTCAGCAGCAACAACCATGGAAACCAAGATGTTTCCGTTGTGATGGGCCACCTAACGTCAACGTGTGCCCCAAGGGGAATTCAGGGAGAAAATGCTACATCTGTCGAAAGACGGGACACCTTGCTAGAGAGTGTCCTAACGGGTATAGGGCGACTCAACCCAGTGTTTCCCAGCAGTTGAGGAACGAAGGCAGCAGACCTCTGGCAGCAGGGAGAGTGTCTGCCCTGTCTGGAGCGGAAGTATCTCAGTCAGGTAACCTAGTACAAGGTGCTTGTTTATAGCTGGTAGATACTTTAGAGTTTTGTTTGTTTCTGGAGCGACACACTCTCTTGTGTCAAATCGGTGTGCAACCGAACTGGGCCTTCTAGTGAAGGAGCTGCCGTTTGAACGGTTGGTCTCTACACCTGCATCAGGACAGGTTTTGACCTCCCTAGTTTGCTCTGAATGTCCAGTGATAGTAGAGGGACGCAGATTCAAAGTGAACTTGATCTGCCTACCTCTTCAAGACCTGGATGTTATCCTGGGAATGGATTGGCTAGCTGCCAATCACGTTCTCATAGATTGCGGTAGTCAGAAGATAGCGTTTCCAGACCTCCAAGAGGCAGACGTGATATCTACTCAGCGAGGGTGGTCGGTGTTGGAAGAAGGGGCGAGGTGCTTCATGATCCTAGCTCGGTTGGGAGTGAAGAATGAAGAGGACGTAAGCAAGATACCTTGGTGAAAGATTTCATGGATGTATTTCCAGAAGAAGTACCTGGATTACCTCCTAAGAGAGAGATGGAATTCTCTATTTTTTTGGTACCTGGAGCTGGACCAGCGTCCATGGCTCCCTACATAATGGCCCCAGCTGAGTAGATGGAATTAAAGAAGCAAGTGTAAGTTAGATTTAGTTGTACCAAGGTCTAGTTTCAGCTACATATAAGTTATGGAGAGTAAGTAAGCAGTATGTTGGAGGTTTAAAGCTTAAGCATGTGTATCCATGGGAAGTACTAGAGTTAAGTTCCAAGAATGAAAGAATGAATTTTTCTTTCGAAGCTTAGAAGATGTTCATGTCGATGAAACAGCATGAGATGGTTCTAGCTTAAACTTCACGCAGGATGGATGCTGTTTTGTTGATCGTGATTTGAAAGATGATTATGGAAATGGTGGGTTGAGATAACAGACTTCTGAAGCCGTAAGCCTCCTGAATTTGGCAAATGAGGATGCAGTTAGGCCTGTGAATGTAGAAGGGAAGGAGGTAATGGCTGTGGATAACAATGAGGGTAAGCCGTGTTATGATGATGATGAGTCCTTCTAGAGATGTAGTAAATTTCAGAAAAGTTGGATGTGGAAGGGAGTGTGGGTGGAAATAGTCTGTTGCATCTGGGAGAAGAAGGATAGAGTTGTCCTTAAGCAAGGAATTCCGGATTGCAGAGGAAATTTTCCAATCGGCTCCACTACTTACATGGTTGTGGATGAGATATATGGTGCGTTCGTTCTTGCATGCCTTTTCAGATAGGCACCTGAACCCAAAATCAATGCATCCAACGTATACATTGGAAAAGGAGGTCGTAATGAGAACAGGAAGCCGAGTTGGCAAAAGAAGTCATAATAATGATTTAGAAAGTAACAGCGACAGGAACTTTGTCTTTATAAGGTACAGAATTATGTAGCATAGTGGTGAACAAAAGGTGTCCCTTTAGGGAGCGTGAGAATTAGATCAGCAGTTGGGAAGTCGATGGATGGTTTTGATCAAGATGCAGAAGTTGATCCCTAGGAGGATATTTCGGATCCTAGTTTGAGTTAGCTAGGGGGCATGAGTAGTGGGTAGCTGTCCCCTTTCCTTCCGATGAAGGGATCTTGCCCGCTTTTCTCTGAAGGGGCTAGTCCTGGTTCTGTTAAGGGCCTAGTTCTGGACTTGCTCGACCAAGTCTTCAAGGTTGGAAGAAGAGCGTGAATGCTAGAATTGGCGCTCAATGGAGCAGCGTGTTCCATATGCAGGGATGTAAAATGGAATTTGATGAAGTATTGGAGTAGTAAGAGTTGGTTCAGCAGACAACCGAGAGGGTGAAACTGATACAGGACAGAATGAAAGCTCCTCAAAGTCGACAGATGTCCTCGGCAGATCAGAGGAGAAGACCTTTGGAGTTTGCTGTTGGGGATCATGTCTTTATGAGAGGAACACCAGCCAAGGGTGTAGGACGAGCTATCGAATCAAAGGAGCTGCCTCCTAAGTTCGTGGGACCATATCAGATCTTAAGGAGGATTGGTCCAGTGGCTTACGAGATCGCCCTACCTCCCCAATTAGCAAATCTGCATAATGCCTTTCACGTGTCACAGCTGAGGAAGTACATGGCAGACCCTAGTCATGTGCTGGGAGTGGACGATGTGCAGATCAGGGATGACTTGTCCTTTGAAGCAAAACCAGTCAGGATTGATGATCGGCAAAGTAAACAGCTCAGAGGCAAGAACATCGACATGGTGAAAGTGGTGTGGGATGAGCGATCGGGTAATTCAACTTGGGAGTTAGAAGAACCCATGAGAGAAGCCTATCCATACCTCTTTTCCTTGTAATTCAATTTTCGAGGACGAAAATTTTTCTTGTTGGGGAGAATGTAAGGACCTGTACTTTTGGATTGGGAAAAAAAAAAGGGTATATTTTAAATGAATTCTAAGTATGTGTTTATTTAAAATAAAAAGGAAGGAAAGTGTAGTTTGGAACTCTATGAGATCGCCTAGTAGTACATGATCGCCGGTCGCCTGCTACACATGAGCGCCAGGGCGCAAGGCATGCAGGCATCGCGCGGGCGAGAGGCATGCGGGCATCGCCAGGGCGCGAGGCATGCGGGCATTGCCAGGGCGCGAGAGGCATGCGGGCATCGCCAGGGCGCAAGGCATGCGGGCATTGCCAGGGCGCGAGAGGCATGCGGGCATCGCCAGGGCGCGAGAGGCATGCGGGCATTGCCAGGGCGCGAGGCATGAGAGCGTCGCCAGGGATAGACATCGGTCGTCTTCCAGGGCGAGGGAGACATCGGTCGTCTTCCAGGGCGAGGGAGACATCGGTCGTCTTCCAGGGCGAGGGAGACATCGGTCGTTCTCCAGGATGAGTCAGCGGTGGAAAGTTGTCGCGCGATGACGAGCTTCACACAGATAAAGTGGGACCCAGACTCCCAGCATGAAACGTCCTGCACACGCGCCACGTAGACAAAAAGGGTGGTTCAGAGTGGTGACATCAGAATGTTGGCATGCGCAGGAGACACCAGCGGTCGTACTGTTCAGAGCAGTGGTTGGCATGCACAAGCGACAACAGTGGTCGTACTGTTCAGGGCAGTGGTTGGCATGCACAAGAGACAACAGTGGTCGTACTGTTCAGGGCAGTGGTTCTCAGGCTTTCCTGCAGAAGGGGTGGCAGCAGCAGCATACGTGGATGAGTAAGCTTGGATTCAAAAGCCACTGCGGGAAGGCAAATAGCGTTACAGTGACTCAAGAGTGAAAGAGTGTCTGCATCTTCATGCCTCCCTTTTCTCTCCTTCGCGCTGCAACTCAGGCAACCTCCAACACCTGTGCGACGAGCGACGACTGCCCTTAGAGCACCTGGGAGTTTCTCTGCAAGTTCTACAAAACCAGGCGCTGAAAATAGAGCTAAGGCATCCTTCAAGCTCAGTGGGTTTCGGAGCTCTCGGTGTTTTGCGCAAGTCCAGGTAAGGGAAGCTAGCCTTCATTTTCAATACAAGCCATAGATTAGCTGTTTATGAAGTGAGGGCGACGTGGTCGCCGGTTTTATATACAGACTTCGAAATACCTTGTTCTTGAACCAGATCGCCGGTTTTGGCGTTGTTTGCGAACTCCCTGTTTTTGGTGTTGCTTTGAAACGGTTTTGAGATTTAAATGAGATATTCGAAAATAAGAACCTTGGAGTGAGTTTTGCTGTGATTGAAATCATTCATTTAAGTGTTGTATGATGTGTTGAATGTTGTGGATGTGGGATCAAGGCATAGTATTTTCAGGAAAGAAAATACCGTGTAAGATCGTGTAGGATGTGCATTGATCGGTGATTCCTAATGAGATATCCTGACTCTCCTGAGATAATGAATTTATATAGATGAAGTTATTCAGGCGTTGAGAGTCGATGGAGGTTCATACGTATGGGTAAGTGTTTGAAAGATAACTGATCCGGTCGGTCATCGGTAGGCGATGACGTCAGAAGCAGATGACCACGTGGGCCAATCACAGAGTGACGCGTGGCACGTAAAGGCACATGAACCAGGGTGGAGATCGTTCAAGAACGGCGATCAGTGGTCATCTACCGAGTGACCGCTACCAGCAGATCAGTTCCTACTTGAGCGCCTGGAAGAAGAGCGCGAGAAGGGACGAAGCACCGATCAGTCATCGGTGCGTTCAGAGTGATCTGTCATCGGTACATGCGTTGTGATCAGTCATCGGTGCATGGAGAATGATCAGTCGTCGGGGGTTCCTTGTCAACACGTGTTAAACTGGGACCCAGGCTCCCAGCGAGAACGTTGCTCAAGGACCTCGCCTGATTCCATAAGCAGAGCACGAGGATGTGAAGAAGCACCTCGGTCATCGGTGTGTGTTGAGGTGACATCGGCCGCGCGATGAGAACAACGCAACCAAAGATCAGTAAAGCGCCCAGAGGCAGGGAGCGGCCTTAGTCGCGAGACGACCACGCAGGAAGATGAGAAGACGCAGTTAGGTGCAGAATCCTGCTGGGACGAGAACCCACCAAGGTTAGAGTCTCCTAGTGGGTTGCATGTCTGCCACGTGGATGGTGAAGATGTTCCCAGAGAATAGGTAGGGTAGATAGGCACAGAAGTCGAGGGGCCCAGAGGCACCCACGCGGCTCCTGCTGTCAGACTTGGCACTCAAGTGAAGAAAGCTGGCACGCAAGGTAGCCCTGGGGAGTGGAAACGGCAATGCAGAGTAATTAAGTGGCCTAGAGGTAGCCTGTAGGGGCTACACGGGTCTATATGAGGAAGAAGAACACCAAAACCAGGTATGCAATCTTTACCTCAGACACAACACAAATCCAAGAGCACTCAGTCTTCGAATCAAAGAGGACTGAGGGCACACACACACGGTCTCACACAGAGAAACGTAAGAGAGACCTTTTGGTGTTCCCGTTGCCTGACTTGAGCGTCGGAGCTACAACGGCCGCTAGAGGCGCCGTCTGTGTGTTTTGCAGGCACCATTCGAAGTGAAACTGAAGGTTCCTGGAGCCTCCTTGCAAAGCGCGCAGCAGATAGAAAGTCAAACGAAGGAGTGACGAGGCAATCTCTCCACGCTTGAGTCCGCGGCGAGATCATTTGGCGCCCACCGTGGGGCACGAAGTAAAACGAAGCCCCCATACACGAGAACGAGGATAGAAATCGCACAGATGAGTAGAAGAGCCAGACAAACGACACCTCCACCGCCTGCTGGAGAAGAAACTGTGACCATGGCGCAGGTCATGGAGATGATGCGCGCGTTGCAGGAGAACGTTGCGGCATCGAGAGCTGAGCAGGAGAAGATGCATGCAGAGCTGACTGCATCGCACAGCAGGAATGAAGAGTTGGACCGCGTGAACGAGGAGTTGCGTAGGGAGCTGCAGGCGCAGAATGAGCGCGTATCCGAAGACAGAACGTCGATGCCGCCGTCGCCCCCTAGAGCATTTCCCATGCCCTTCTCCCCCGAGATCATGAACACGGTGGTGCCCCCCAACTTGGTGGGAGTGAAGGCGTCGTTCACGGGGGTGGAAGACCCAGAGGCACATTTGACAGCCTTCCACACTCAGATGATGCTGTCTGGAGGTTCAGACGCAGTGTACTGCAAAATGCTTATGAGCACGCTGAGCGGAGTAGCTATGGAGTGGTTCGTGAGCCTGCCGGAGAGCCACATCACCTCCTTCCATCAGTTCTCAAAGCTATTCACGGAGCAGTATGTAGTCAACAGAGCGCCGCCGGTGGTGACTTACGACTTGTTCGACGTGCGCCAGAACCAGGGGGAGTCACTGAAGGACTTCCTCAACCGCTTTGGTGCGCAGGTGGTGAGACTGCCCAGCAAGGATGAGAGCATGCTGGTACATGCATTCAAGAAAGGCGTGCTACCTAGCCCTTTCAGTGAATCGCTCATCAGAAGCCACCCTGCCACCTTCGCTGAGATTCGGCGACGAGCGGTGGCGCACATAGTGGCGGAGACAGAGGTCTCTGAGAAGAGAGGCAGCACTGCGCCGACGAAGCCGCGCGGAGGTCAGGAGAAGCAGCAGCAGGTGCGGGTGTATGAGACCAAGGAGGAGAGGAAGGCACAGGGAAGGCCTTGTCCATATGCACCCAGCAAGAACCAGCCCAGGGGGCGTGCAAGGGAGAACAACACACCCCCTAGGTATGATTTCGTGATAGAGTTGGCAGAGCTGATCGCCATCCCTGCCGTGGCTGCGAGACTCTGAGTACCAGAGAAAACTGACGAGGTACTTGGAAGGCGGAAGGACGAGTGGTGTGAGTTCCATCAGGCTTATGGACACACGCTCCACACATGCCTGGCGTTGGGGCATCAACTTGCTGAGTTGGTGAAGACAGGACTCCTGACCGATTACCTGCGAGGGACACAAGGTGATTGCGCTTCGGGGTCTCAGACAGGCGATCAGCAACACGAGGTCCCTGTGCATGGGGACGTGAGGTGATGGAGGATGCAACGCTGGGGGGGCTCCCAGGTAGCTCAGGTGGAAGCTGAGGCAAAGTCTTTAAGCTCAGCGGTAGGAAGTTGCAAAGAGAAAGGCGAAGGGTCCAGTTCTCTAGCTGTTGACTTAGTATATCCGCCATTCGATCCCAAGGCCTGGATGAACGAGGGTTACGCTTCTGTGAACCTCGCCAGACCCCAGATAGTGTGGGATCTCTGCACGTTTGCAGGAGAAAGAGGGATTGGAGAAGCACTTGAAGTCATGAGTTTCCCACACAAGTTCAAGGAAGTCCAGTCAGTTCGCTTTAACACACCTCGCGATGGTGTAACGAAGGGGAAGCGACGAGCTTATGGAGAACTTGGGAGGCGCGAACAAGTTTGAAGTTAAGGACAGCTTTTCGTCGTCGCTGGAAGAATGGTGTGCTCGCCAGGTCGGTCATCGCCAGGGCCCATACAGAGTGGTTGAGGCGCTGAATGGAGCCTATTGGCTGGAGACCCTGGATGGAGCACCTATCCCATAGACGTGGAACGCTACACACTTAAGTTTCTACTTCAGTTAAGTTGTAAGGTAGATGCGTTCTTACACTGAACACACTCAATGTATGTACTGTTAAATAGTTGAGCAAATCAGGGGGCACTCTTTTCCCTAATGAGGGTTCTTAACGAGGCCACCCAATAAAAAAGATTTCAGTATGTCAAGTGTGCACATGTTTCCCAGTTCAAGTTCTGCTTGCCCCAAATGCAAGTCCAAGGGATCAGTTGGAGCCTGCTCGCCCCAGGCGCGAGTACGGACCACTGACCTATGTTCTCCTCACCCCAGGAGTGAGTGCAGGTGGCCAAAGTTTGGGAACTCGGGAGTTCTGGGAAAACCAAGAGAAGGAAAGGGAAGATTTCGAGAAACGTCCAAGAAGAATCAGACCCAAAGGTCGATGAACTCGGGGCAAGCAAGAGGGGTCAACAAGTAAAACTCTTCTTCCCCGTAACAAGACATCACCGTCGCGTTTGAGCACCAAGAAACAGACCTCGATCAGTCATCGGTGCACCCGAAGCAAGATCAGCCGTCGGTGCATGTCGGGGTAAGTACTCGGTCGGTCCATTGGTCATCGGGGTCATGTTAACACGTGTTAAGCTGGGACCCAGGTTCCCAGTGAGAGCGTTACGCATGCACCTCGCATGATTCCAGAAGAAGGTTTGTCACCGGGGTCGTGCTAACACGTGTTAAGCTGGGACCCAGGTTCCCAGCGAGAGCGTTACGCACGCACCTCGCATGATCCCAGAAGAAGGTTTGTCACCGGGGTCGTGCTAACACGTGTTAAGCTAGGACCCAGGTTCCCAGCGAGAGCGTTACGCATGCACCTCGCATGATTCCAGAAGAAGGTTTGTCACCGGGGTCGTGCTAACACGTGTTAAGCTGGGACCCAGGTTCCCAGTGAGAGCGTTACGCACGCACCTCGCATGATTCCAGAAGAAGGTTTGTCATCGGGGTCTTGTTAACACGTGTTAAGCTGGGACCCAGGCTCCCAGCGAGAGCGTTACGCATGTAACCCGCATGATTCCAAACCAGAAGAAGAGGAGATGCCCACTCAAAGGGCGTACGGTGATACCATGCAGGCAGGGATGCGCCTGGCGAGTGCGCCTAGACAGCCACCCCTAGTGCTCCCCTGGGAGCATGCACCCACTCAGTAGAGAAAGTCCTCTTCCTCTGCTTCTTGTGGCAAGGTTGAGGCAAGAGATCCAAGTCCTTCTCCTCTGCTTCATACAGCAAGGTTAAGGCAACAGAGAAAGTCCTCTTCCTCTGCTTTTTACAGCAAGATTGAGGCGAGAGAAAGTCCTCATCCTCGACTTTGTACAGAGGGATGCAGGCAGAGAAAGTCCTCTTCCTCTGCTTCTTGTGGCAAGGTTGAGGCAAGAGAACCAAGTCCTTCTCCTCTGCTTCATGCAGCAAGGTTAAGGCAACCGAAAAAGTCCTCACCCTCGACTTTGTACAGCGGGGTGCAGGCAGAGAAAGTCCTCTTCCTCTGCTTTTTACAGCAAGGTTGAGGCGAGAGAAAGTCCTCTTCCTCTGCTTCATACAGCAAGGTTAAGACTACAGAGAAAGTCCTCACCTCGACTTGTTACAGCGAGGCTGGGGCGAGAGGAGAAAGACCTCACCTCAACTTCCTACAGCGAGGCCGAGGCGAGAGGGGTATATCAAGAAGCAGTCCTCTTCCCCAAAACACAAGCATCATCTTCAGGGGTCGGGTCCTCTATGCACTTAGCGCTGGAGAGACGCGGAAGTAATGCGAAGCATGAAGCGCGATGACTGATCGGTGGTGCGCTAACATGCTAGTCGGTGGTCGGTAGCAAAGCCCTTAGTATGAAAGCTTGCCCAAACAGGGTCTTGGACGATCAGTCGAAGCATTTAGACGCCATCAGGTCAGTCATCCAATACAAACTTATGCATACAAGATTATGTACAAATTTGTAGCAGTAAGAGAAATTACACACAAGGAGAAGTGGCAAGGGAAGAAGCTCAAGGAGGAGGAATGAGCCTGCCATCGGCCACTGAACGGTGGAGGCTAGGTTGGGTAGAGTCCGAGTCTGGTAGGACGCAGTGAACCTGCTGCAAGCCCATGGAACCCATCTATCAGAACCTCAGCACCAACAGCCGTGGTCTCAGGTACATCAGCTTCGAGCTCCTTCTTCCCTTTGGCAACGAAGACCACTTAGTCTCTTCGCTGAGAACTAGTTCACAGCTCGAGACTGGGGGGCTTGTGATCCGGTCGGTCATCGGTAGGCGATGACGTCAGAAGCAGATGACCACGTGGGCCAATCACAGAGTGACGCGTGGCACGTAAAGGCACATGAACCAGGGTGGAGATCGTTCAAGAACGGCGATCAGTGGTCATCTACCGAGTGACCGCTACCAGCAGATCAGTTCCTACTTGAGCGCCTGGAAGAAGAGCGCGAGAAGGGACGAAGCACCGATCAGTCATCGGTGCGTTCAGAGTGATCTGTCATCGGTACATGCGTTGTGATCAGTCATCGGTGCATGGAGAATGATCAGTCGTCGGGGGTTCCTTGTCAACACGTGTTAAACTGGGACCCAGGCTCCCAGCGAGAACGTTGCTCAAGGACCTCGCCTGATTCCATAAGCAGAGCACGAGGATGTGAAGAAGCACCTCGGTCATCGGTGTGTGTTGAGGTGACATCGGCCGCGCGATGAGAACAACGCAACCAAAGATCAGTAAAGCGCCCAGAGGCAGGGAGCGGCCTTAGTCGCGAGACGACCACGCAGGAAGATGAGAAGACGCAGTTAGGTGCAGAATCCTGCTGGGACGAGAACCCACCAAGGTTAGAGTCTCCTAGTGGGTTGCATGTCTGCCACGTGGATGGTGAAGATGTTCCCAGAGAATAGGTAGGGTAGATAGGCACAGAAGTCGAGGGGCCCAGAGGCACCCACGCGGCTCCTGCTGTCAGACTTGGCACTCAAGTGAAGAAAGCTGGCACGCAAGGTAGCCCTGGGGAGTGGAAACGGCAATGCAGAGTAATTAAGTGGCCTAGAGGTAGCCTGTAGGGGCTACACGGGTCTATATGAGGAAGAAGAACACCAAAACCAGGTATGCAATCTTTACCTCAGACACAACACAAATCCAAGAGCACTCAGTCTTCGAATCAAAGAGGACTGAGGGCACACACACACGGTCTCACACAGAGAAACGTAAGAGAGACCTTTTGGTGTTCCCGTTGCCTGACTTGAGCGTCGGAGCTACAACGGCCGCTAGAGGCGCCGTCTGTGTGTTTTGCAGGCACCATTCGAAGTGAAACTGAAGGTTCCTGGAGCCTCCTTGCAAAGCGCGCAGCAGATAGAAAGTCAAACGAAGGAGTGACGAGGCAATCTCTCCACGCTTGAGTCCGCGGCGAGATCAATAACTACTTGACCTGTTGTGTGGATTCACCCTGTCATACTGTGAGAGTGATAAAACTTGAGATCGAGATTGTGTTGATGCGCATAGCTGTGGAAACATTACAGCGGTTTAGTATGACAGGTGCAGATCTCTGAGTCTAATCAATGCACGAGTCTTCCGGAAGTAGTGTCCAGTGTCTATGTGTGATTAGTCAGTGGAAGTCTGACGTGAGTAATGTTGAGGAATTTGTTGATAGGCACTTGATGGTTGTGTGATATGAATGAGAAAGTGATGGACTCTTGTGAATGTTTAAAAAGGCTGATCTACGTTGGTTGTCCGGTTTATAATTTAAAGTTAAAAATAAATATATCTAGCTTACCCTTTGTATTGTTCTCTGGCTGTTTTCTCTTAAAACTGTGATGATCGTGTATTTTACACGGGAGCAGATGATTTTCCAGGAAGTAGAGCTCCTTAGTGAGTGATCGCCGGAAGGAGATCGCCTGATTTCTGTTCTGGTAGCAGATCGGCTGTTTTGGGTCCTCTGATAGGAGATCGCCGGTTTATGTAGGGAGATCGCCGGTTTTCAATTTATTTGGCTGTATTTTGTTTATGTTTTGGAAAAACCGACCGGTTATGTATTAAACTCCCTGTGAGGAGAAACTTATTTATTTATATAAAATTTTTTCACTTCAATCTATTGGTTACCTTTATTTTCATTATATAAACATGAATGGTAATTTGGCGGGATGTTACAGGTTACTCGGTAGCTGACCACTGATCGCCGTTCTTGAACGATCTCCACCCTGGTTCATCTGCTTTCTCGTGCCACGCGTCACTCTGCGACTTGGCCCACGTCGTCATCAGCTGCTGACGTCATAGACTACCGATGACCGACCGGATCACTTTGGAATTAAGATTGAGAATCATCTCGATCCAGTTATGAGTGTGCACCCTCACTACTTTATCAAGATCCTCTCATTCTTAATACTAAGATTTTTAGTTAGGGCATATATTCACTAAAGCACACACAAAATTTCAATACAAAAACGTTTGAAAACCTTTCACTATAGTTGTTATTTAAAACTCAAATAAATTTTATGAGCAGAAGAAACACAATGGATCCACAGCCCTCTGGTCATCCTAAGGACGAACTGCTCCGATACCATTAATGTAACATCCCGCCAAATTCCTTTTCATAATTATAAAATGAAATAAAGGTAAAACAATAATATTGAAGTGAACATAATTATATATAAGTAATGAAGTTTCTCCTCACAGGGAGTTTAATACATAATCGGTCAATTTTCCAAAACTTAAATAAAATACAACAACATAGAAAAATAGGCGATCTCCTAACAGAAAAGGACGATCTCCTATCAGGAAAAGGCGATCTCCTATCAGAAAACAGAAAAAGGGGTGATCGCCTAACAGAAATAGAAACAGGCGATCTCCTTCCGGCGACCACTCACTGAGGAGCTCTACTTCCTGCAACATCATCTGCTCCCGTGTAAATCATACACGATCATCACAGTTTTAAGAAAAACAGCCACAGAACCAAACACAGGGTAAGCTAGATATTTGAAAGAGAGTTTAGATATGAACTTTAAAATCAAGATAAAACAATTTTAAGATACCCACGTAAAACTATCAACTTTCTCATTCCCTTCACATGACCATCAAGTAATCACAGATTTCACAATTTCCTCAAGAGTCGTTCAATTCATATAATTCAATCAAGTGTCTATCAATTCAATGTTTCTCATTTCTCACGTCAGACTTCCACTGACTCATCACACAAGACACTTGACACTACTTCCGGAAGACTCGTGCGTTGAACTTAGCATCCAGAGACCTGCACCTGTCATACTTCATTGCTGTAATGTTTCCACAGCCATGCGCATCAACACAATCTCGATCTCAATTTCATCACTCTCACAGTATGACAGGGTTAATCCATATAATAGGTCAAGTCAGTTATCTTTCAAACGACTTACCCATACATATGGACCTCCTTCGACTCTCACCAACTGAATGACTTCATCTATGTGACTCCATCATATCAGCAGAGTCAGGATCGTCTCATTCACAGGATACTCACTGATCAATACACCTCCTAACCAATCTCAACACGGTATTTCCTTTCCTGAAAATACTATGTCTTGATCCCACATTCACAACATTCAACACATCATATAACACTTAAATGAACGATTCCTGTAACATCCCGCCAAATTACTTTGAAAATAAATATAAAAAAACGAAAATAAAGGTGACAAATAGATTGAAGTGAGCAAAATCTTCATATAAAATAAATAAGTTTCTCCTCGCAGGGAGTTTACTACAAACGATCACTTCTCCATTAAAAACGTAAACGAAATACAATACAAAAGACCGATAGGCGATCTCCTGGCAAAAAGGGCGATCTCCTATAAGAAGGGCGATCTCCTTTCCCAAAGGCGATCTCCTATTATAAAGCAGCAAGAGGGGCGATCACCCAACAGAAAAGAAAACAGGCGATCTCCTTCCAGCGACAATTTTCTAAAGAGCTCTACTTCCTGCAACATCATCTGCTCCCGTGTAAATTATACACGATCATTACAGGTTTAAGAAAAGGCCACAATACAACAGAGAAACACAGGGTAAGCTAGACATTTAAAAAGAGTTAGATAGGAAACTTAAAAATCATAAAGATGAAACAAATCAAAATCACCCACGTAACAACTATCAGTTCCTCGTTCCCTTCATATGACCACCAAGAAATCATACAGTTCACAATATTTTCCAGAGTCATTCATTTTCACATAAAGCATCAAGTGTCTAACAAATTTCAATGTTCCTCATTCACACGTCAGACTTCTACTGACTCATCACACAAGACACTTGACACCACTTCCGGATTTACTCGTGCGTTGACTCAGGCCCAGAGATTTGCACCTGTCATACCATACCCCTGTGAAATCCACACAGGGTCGCTGTGAATCCACACAGCTATGCGCATAAAATAATCTCAATACCATCACCATCCAAGCATGACAGGGTTAATCCACACAACAGGTTGAGCTCGTTCCCTTTTGAACAACTCACCCATACGTATGAACCTCCTTCGACTCTCCACAACTGAATAACTTCATCTACGTGATTCCATTATATCAGCAGAGTCAGGATATCTCCTTCTAGACAAGCCCCAGGTCAATACACATTACATACGATCTTACACGGTATTTTCTTTCCTGAAAATACTATGCTTTGATCTCACATTCACAGCATTCAAGACATTCATTCCACTCAAATAAATGATTCAATCACAGCAACAATCATTTCAAAGGTTCAGGTTTTCGAATATCACATTTAAGCCTCAAACAGTTTCAAAGCAACACCAAAAACAGGGAGTTCGCAAACAACGCCAAAACCGGCGACCTGGTTCAAAATAGGGTATTTTCGAAGTCTGCACATAAAACCGGCGACCACGCCGCCCAAACACATGAAACAGAGTATTTACGAAGATGAAAACGAAAACCGGCGACCACGTCGCTCTCACTTCAGAAACAGCTAAACTATGGCTTGTATTGAAAATGAAGTCTAGCTTCCCTTACCTGGACTTGCGCAAACACCTAGAGTTCCGAAACCCAACAAAACTTGAAGAACGCCTTGGCTCTGTTTTTGCGTCTGGTTGAAGGACTTGCAGAGAACTTCCCAGGTGCTCTAATGGTGGCTGTCGCTCGTCGTACTCTCGTGTGAAGGTGCTAGGATCGCAGCGCGAAGGAGGCAACTGGAGGAGAAGGGAGGTAACTCACTCTTTCTCTCTTTGAAGGCTGCGACGTTTCTTGTTTCTCTCAGCAGTGGGTCTCTGCATCTTAAACCAACTCACCCATCAAAAGCAGCTGCCACACCCACTCTGTAGAGAAGTCTGAGAACTACTGCCCTGAACAGTACGACCACCGTTGTCTCTGGTGCATGCCAACCACTGCTCTGAACAGTACTGCCACTGTTGTCGCTTGTGCATGCCAGCCACTGCTCTGAACAGTACGACCGCGAGTGTCTCCTGCGCATGCCAACATTCTGATGTCACCACTCTGAATCATCCTTTTTGCCTACGTGGCGCGCGTGCAGGACGTCTCATGCTGAGAGTCTGGGTCCCACTTTATCTGTGTGAGGCTCGCCATCGCGACAACTTTCCAACGCTGACTCATCCTGGCGAACGACCGATGTCTCCTTCGCCCTGGAAGACGACCGATGTCTTCCTCTGGGAGACGACCGATGTCCTTCCTCTGGGAGACGACCGATGTCTTCCTCTGGGAGACGACCGATGTCTTCCTCTGGGAGACGACCGATGTCTTCCCTGGCGACGCCCTCATAACTCTCGCGCCTTGGCCACGTCCACATGCCTCGCGCCCTGGCAACGTCTTCGCGCCCTGGCGACGTCCTCGCGCCCTGGCGACGTCCTCGCGCCCTGGCGACGTCCTCGCGCCCTGGCGACGTCCTCGCGCCCTGGCGACGTCCTCGCGCCCTGGCGATCTCATACCCTTCTAAACTTAACTTTTCTTCCTTTTTATTTTAAGTAAAACATACACAGAATTCCTTTAAAATATAACCCCTTTTTATTCCAATACAATTTTCTGGGTCCTTACAATTCCAATCACAGCAAAACATCATTCCAAGGTTCATATTTTCGAATATCACATTTAAATCTCAAACAGTTTCAAACAACACCAAAAACAGGGGAGTTCGAAAAACAACGCCAAAACCGGCGATCTCGTCCAAAAACAGGGGATTATGCAATAACAGTTGAAAACCGGCGACCATGTCGCCCCATCATCTCAATCATCTAATATAAGGTTTTCGTTGGAAATAAGGCTAGCTTCCCTTACCTGGACTTGCGCAAAACACCAAGAGCTCCAAAATCCACCGAAGCTTAAAGATGCCTTAGCTCTGTTTTAGCATCTGGTTTGTAGAACTTGCAGAGAACCTCCCAGGTGCTCTAAGGGCAGTCGTCGCTCATCGCACTGGTGCTTGAGGATGCCTGAATCGCAGCGCGAAGGAGAGAAAAGAGAATGATGAAGGTGAACTCACTCTGTCACTCTTGAACCACAGCAACGTTCTCCCTCTCAGAAGTGGGTTTTTGAATCTAAACCAACTTGTCCGCGCATGCTGCTGCCACCACCCACTCTGCAGGAAAGCCTGAGTGTACGCTCCCCTAAACAGTACGACCACGAGTGTCTCTTGCGCATGCCAACCGCTTCCCTGAACAGTACGACCACGGTTGTCCCTGCGCATGCCAACACTCTGATGTCACTATTCTGAACCACCCTTTTTGTCTACGTGGCGCGCGTGCAGGACGTTTCATGCTGGGAGCCTGGGTTCCACCTTATCCGTGTGAAGCTCGACATTGCGCGACAACTTTCCACCGCTGACTCATCCTGGCGAACGACCGATGTCTCGCCCTGGAAGACGACCGATGTCTCTCTTTGGGAGACGACCGATGTCTATCCCTGGCGACGTCCGCATGTCTCTCGCGCCCTGGTGATGCCCGCATGTCTCTCGCGCCCTAGCGATGCCCGCATGCCTCTCGCGCCCAGGCGATGTCCGCATGCTTCGCGCCCTGGCGATGTCCGCATGTGTAGTCTAGGCGACAGGCGATTATGTACTAACCAGGCGATCTCATAGTTTTCTAAGCTACACTTTCCTTCCTTTTTATTTTAAATAAAAACATACTTAGAATTCATTTAAAATATATTCCTTTTATTCCAATTTAATTTTACAGGTCCTTACAAATATCCCCATATTCCACAAACTCGTCAAGTGTCTATTCAATACATTCAATACTCATGGTTCACATGCCAGACTTTCCACTGACTCGTAACACATAGACACATGACTCTTCTTTCGGAAGACTCGTGCGTTGAACTTAGCATCCAGAGACCTACACCTGTCATACTACATTGTTGTAAAGTTCCCACAGCTATGCGCATAAACATAATCTCGATCTCAATCTCAATATCCTCTCTCTCTCAGTATGACAGGGTTAATCCATATAATAGGTCAAGTCAGTTATCTTTCAAACGACTTACCCATACATATGGACCTCCTTCGACTCTCACCAACTGAATGACTTCATCTATGTGATTCCATCATATCAGCAGAGTCAGGATCGCCTCATTCACAGGATACTCACAGATCAATACACCCTCATAAAATCTCCACACGGTATTTTCTTTCCAGAAAATACTATGCTTTGATCACTCTTTCACATTCATCCAGTACATCATACCACACGTAAAATCACAATTCCATCATATAATATTTTGAATCTTTTCTTAAACAATCCCAATCACAGAAACAATCATACCAAAGTTCAGATTTTCGAATATCATATGCATTTCACCTTTCAATCTCAAACAATTTCAAAACGACACTAAAACAGGGGATTTCTAAATTTGCATTAAAACCGGCGATCACGTCGCCCCACACATAAAAACAGAGCATCGTGAAATAGAATATGAAATCGGCGACCACGTCGCCCTCACTTCAGAACCTACTCGCCTAAAGTTTTTATAAACGAAAATGCTAGCTTCCCTTACCTGGACTTGCGTAAAATCTCACTAAGAGCTCCAAACCCACTGAGAACTCAAGGATGCCTTAACTCTGTTTTAGGGCTTTGAGCAAAAAACTTGCAGAGTAACTTCCCAGGAGGACAATGGCAGTCGCCAATCGTAGCACTGGTACGTGAGGATAGTCGCGTCTTCGAGTGGAGGAGAAAGGAGAAAGGGGAACTAAATGAGCTGATTCCCTCAGCTCTTAAGGTCGAACGGCTCTTTAGCCTTCACTGCCATTACCCACTCTCTGAGCAACCTTGCATGCACACTTCCTTGAACAGTATGACCACGTGGGTTTCTGGGCATACCAACTCTCTGATGTTAACTATTCTGAAACACCCTTTTTGTCTATGTGTCGCGCATGCAGGACGTCTCATGCTGGGGGAGCCTGGGTCCCACCTTATCTGTGTGAAACACGACATCGCGTGATAACCTTCCACCGATGACTGCTCGCGCGATGACTATGCCTCTCATACCGGCGATGACCGATTCCTCTTCCTGATAGACGACTGATGTCTCACCCTGGCAGACAACTGACGTCTCACCCTGGCAGACAACCGATGTCTCACCCTGGCAGACCACCGATGTCTCTTGGCAGACAACCGATGTCTCACCTTGGCAGACAACCGATGTCTCATTCAGGAAGACGACCGATGTGTCTCCCATCCTGGTTGATGACCGATGTTCCTCTCATCCTGTTGGCGATCTCTTATCGCCCTTGTGTGTGACGAGGACACATCGTCCCACTCTGGTCACCGATGTCACATCGTCACACCTTGCTGAAGGTTCATCCTCCCATTCCTCTAAGTCTGTGTTATTACGGTTCACACTACTCATGGTGGCAGACATGCCACCTATCTTCTATATCACTCATCTTCTGTATTTAGACCACATACTAAGTGCTTACCAAGTCTTCTCGAATACACAGCGATGTGCTCTTTTCGACGATCATGTACACCATAGGCGATTGGCGATTTCATACGGGGGAAGTCGGAGGCCGCCTTCTTCAAAAACGGCGATCTCCTTGACTTCTAAGCTACACCTTCCTTTCTCTTACCCTTCTTGATTCACGTGCCTCCCCCCTTTCAAGCACGCCCACGTGATTACCTCACGATGAAGTCATCGCACCTGACTACTTGGTTAGTACACTAGTCAACCGACCAACCTCTACCAGCTGACCCCAGACCTTGGGCGACGTCCGAGGTCTGACCACTATGGTATTTTCTATTTTTATGTCCTTTTTATTTTAAATAATAACATACCCAGAAATTATTTAAAATCTATCACTTCTATTCCAAATAATTTATAGGTCCTTACATCAGCTGGTCAGGGGATAAATGCAAGTTGGTGAACCTTCCCTAGGATATCACATCAGCCAAGCTCCCCTGATCAACCAAGAATCTGTGCACCTTCCACCCTACAATGACGACTAATATCACCACCAGATCATCCTCGTGAGGCACAACGTCTTCCAGGTCGGCACTCGTGAAGCAAAGAGTGGGCTCCTGATATGACTCCATATAGAACTAATAGTAGATTTGGGAATTTAGGATTACGGAATGGAATCAATTAAAAATAATAACAATGAAAACCTAGATAGAGGAAGGCACCACAAAAAAAGTTGGATAAACCTAAGGATGATCATCACAAGAATTTGTGGACTCTTGATAAGATTGCAAGATGTAGGGAAAAATCCTAGCAGAGAAATATTCTCTCTTAAAATTTCTAAAATATTCATCCCTCATTCTGATTTCCAAAAGTGTTTAAATACAAATTTAGTTGTAGGTCTTGTCTCATTTGTAAGTAAATAAAATTGGGCTTCCAAAAGATTAGTTGCCCTTGGTCTTGCACTGGTGCAGAAAAGCCAAACGAATGCTACTATTTTACATTTATAAGTGTGGCTATATAGCCGCACTTGATGAACACGTAGTCTTAAATTGAAGATTTACAAATGCGGCTTAGCTGCATTTATAAATCCCATTTATAAGTGTGGCTATCCTAACTAGTCGTATTCGTATGTTCTTCTGGGAGAAGGGGAAAAATAATAAAATTTTGGATTTATATGTGCGTGAAGGCAACGTTGGTGAAGAGTGGAAGGAGAGCGACAACAACGGCGGCAACGGCAGTGGCGATGGAGCACACAAAAGCACAACGAAAAGGAGCACAAGGCAATGAAACAATGCTTAAACAATGCAAATGCCAAAAACAAAGTGAGAAGGAGAGACGGAGAAGAAAAAACGAAGAAGAAACGACGAAGAAAGACAAAGAAGAAGAAACGAAGAAGAAGAAGGAACTCACAGTAGCAAGAGAATGATGCAGAAGCGAACACGAATGGAGAGGAACAATGAGGAACAACAAACGCCAAAGAAGAGGAAGAAAGTATGAAAAGCGTAAGTGGCACGCTCCAGGTTAGGGTAAAATTTGATTTATGAGTGCAACTATTTGTAACAACCGCACTCATAAATCAAGCGCTTGATTTATGAGTATAGCTATTACAAATAGTCGCACTCATAAATGAAAATAATTTCAAAAATGCCACCGTGTTTTGTAGGACTACAGCTGAGGTAAAAACGCATTTAATAAACAGTAGTTGTTTGACCATTTTGAACTAGTGTTGAATGTCTGCATCATTCCCTCCGTTGAGAAAGATCTTGGATGTCCGCATCATTCCCTCCCTCTTAAGAAAGACCTTGGATGTCCGCATCAGCTCCATAGGATGATTAGGTCTCCTCGTCTCTATAGACATCATCGCTCGTGCATATTGTTTATGTTTAGAGGTCGAGCTTCCTCCTTCGGAGAATCCTCTCGAGATGGTGTTTAGCTCTCCATGGACCGGTGTCTCATGTGCTTGGTCCCTGATGGTAACTTCTCCCTTTGGTTGTTCTTGGTTATCCTCGAGATACTCCTTCAAGAACCCTTCCTTGACTAGGCTAGCCAGTTGGTGACCCAAGGCTATACATCGTTCGAAGTTATGCCTAAATGCTTTGTGGAACTCGCACTAGGCATCTCTTCGCGATCCTAAGTTCTGATTCATCTTCTGGGGGAACTTTAACTTGTCTACCACTCCTGTCATACTCAAGAGCTCTTTGTAGGATACTCAAAATTTGGGTTGAGTTGTTGACTCTCCCCTAGCCTTCATCTTGGACTCATCTTTCTTGGCTACATATGGTACGTACCTCAAACCCATTCTCTTTTCAATGGAGGTTTCATTGACCCGCAGGGGTCGATCTCGGTTGCTCTCCTTGGACTTAGATTGTCTTGAGCGCGAGCTACCATTCTTCCTAAGCACAGCCTCTTCCGCCTCGATGTGGGCGACAACTTGCTCATGTACCTCAGAAAACGTCTTCGCTAAATTTCTAATCAACAAATCGTTGAACGATCCTGCTGCCATCCTTTGCTCAAAAGCGGCGATCATCATCTCTTCATCATGTGTTTGAAGCCTTACCGTAACTGCCCAAAACCTATTCAGATAATCTTTTAGCGCCTCCCCTTCCCTTTGTCTGACGCTGAAAAGGTCGTACAACCTTGGGAGTTTTACCTTGTTAATCGAGAACTGTTCTCTAAACATCCTAGAGAACTGAGAGAAAGAGGTGATTCGACCATCGGGGATGCCGCTAAACCATTGTAGGGTTGTACTTGTTAAAGTGCCCATGAACATCT
This sequence comes from Phaseolus lunatus, assembly GCA_013389735.1. Taxonomy (NCBI): domain Eukaryota; kingdom Viridiplantae; phylum Streptophyta; class Magnoliopsida; order Fabales; family Fabaceae; genus Phaseolus; species Phaseolus lunatus. The sequence continues at coordinate 33,601,784 of CM023864.1, read as the reverse complement.
TACATCGAACAACAACTGATCCTCCAGAGATGATCATTTGACCATTGAATACCGTGAGATAATTTTCAGAGTCCTCTATTCCTGTGAAAAAAGTGATTTTAGGTGTGATGTAATGAGGTGGTACGGCATCGTCCATGATTTCATGCGAGAATGGCTAGGGATTCTCTCTTAGTGACAAGTTCAAAGATCATTCCCTAGTGGAACGCGGTCATGTCGGTGCAAGCTCTTCTGTAATTCCTCATTATTTTTGTGCAACTCATTGGTTTGCACATGCTCTTCCATAGCTATCTAAGAGGCCTCAATTTCTGCCATCAAACACTCCTGTAAAAGCTCTTGCTCAGCTCGGGCTTCCACTCGTAGCCTCTCCTGCTCAGCCTTGGCTTCTTCTTGGATCTGCTCTTGCTCTCGTTTATGCTCCTTGTTCGCCTCTTGGAGAGCTCTCATGGCATCCATGAGTTGCTGTAAGGTGGGGGCATTGCTTCCTTCAAATCTCAACATTCCTTGCCTTGTGTTTCTCATTACGTCAGAAGGCTCAGACACGAATGTGGATGGGATCAAATTTTATCAGGCCCCACGGTAGATGTCAAATGTTCTCACCGGTTGACCTCGGTTTGACTGGATTGAGAGCTCCGCTTCTGATCTGTCTCCTCTGGCCACTTTAAAACGCTGCTCCATTGAGACAGAGGGGGCTCTACCTATTGATCACACTTTAACGATCAAGTCAGTGAAAGCATTCAAGATATCAAATGAGTTTCAGTCTCAAGTATTCAAAAACAGCGTACCTTTACTAGAGGTCTCAAGTCCCTTTTATAGATATCACTTCAACAACTTTCACTAACGAGAATATAATCTCAACAGAAAGTATTGAATCATAACAGAAAAACCACCTATTCACGTGCACAACTTATCTTCAAGTGCTAACAACAAGAAAACATTTTATTCACATGTGCACCATTATTCCGGGGTGCTAACTATTTTATTCCCAACAACTTTTAATTAACATACGTATTATAAAAAAAAATATCTCTTTTATCATTTATCTTAATTAATTTTCCCAAGCTGACCACTAGCATCTGGGTCGAGCTCATGACTCGTCTTTTGGGCCAAAAACCCAAGCTGGCCATACCCCCATGTTTGGACTGAGGTCCTGAGCACTCCTGTACAATACAAATTTCATATTAGGGCTTCCTATGACACAAAGAGGTTTTGATTCCATCTTTGTGGTAGTGGATAGGTTTAGCAAGATGGCTCAATTTATACCCTGCCATAAAGTGGATGATGCTAGCAACATCTCTAAGCTCTTCTTTAGAGAAGTGGTAAGACTTCATGGTTTACCTAAGACCATAGTTTCAGATAAAGATCCTAAATTTGTTGGTCATTTCTTGAGAACTCTTTAGGAAAGGCTGGGAACTAAGTTGAAATTTTTAACTTCTTGTCATCCTCAAACAGATGGAAAACATAAGTGGTGAATAGATCTTTATTAACTATGCTTAGGTTAGTTATGAAAGGGAGTCACAAATATTGGGATGAGTACTTTCGTCATATTGAGTTTGCATATAATAGGGTGGTCCATAAGACTACTAATATTTCTCCATTTGCGGTTGTATATGGATTTAATCCTCACAGTCCTTTGGATTTGTTACCTTTACCTAATCCACAAGAATTTGTGCATAAGAAAGGGGTAACAAAAGTCGAATTTGTAAAGAAATTGCATGAGAGGATTAGAGATCAAATATAGAAACAAACAGAGAAATAATAAAACATAACAACAAGGGGAAGAGGGAGACTAGGTTTGGCTTCATATTAGAAAAGATAGATTCCCTATTCAAAGGAAGTCTAAGCTTAGTCCCCGCGGAGATGGTCCTTTCCAAGTCCTCAAGAAAATCAATAATAATGCATATCAGTTAGATTTGCCTAAGGAATATGGAGTGCATGTTATCTTCAATGTTGTGGATCTAACACCCTTACAGGTAGTGCAGATGAAGAGGCAGAGACATGTGATTTGAGGACAAATCCTCTTCAAAAGGGAGGGGATGATGGCACAAGGCACAGCTCAGGACCAACCACTAGGGCAGTGGCAAGGAAGATTCAAAAAGATTAGGACTCTACTAATGGTGGCAGAGACACTCTTTTATATATATTCAAAAATGTCATAACCTAGTGTAATTTCTCTATAGTAGAATTTACTTTTCTTGCTAAAATTATAGTAGGAAATTTAATTGTAATTTTTCTTAATTGAATTAGGGTTGAAATTAGGCATCTAAAAATCAACCTAGGTTAAATTAGGGTTTTGATCCTACCGCTTGACTCGAACGTGGAGGATTGCCTCGTCACTCCTTCGTCTAGCCTTCTGTTCTGCAAGAACGCTCCAAGAACCACCACCGAAACTCCAAACCCTGCCTGCAAAACAGGCGCCTCTAGTGGCCGTTGTAGCTCCGACGCTCAAGTCAGGCAACAGGAACACCAAAAACTATCACTAAATCTCTCTGTGAGACTCGTGTGTGCTCTCAGATCCACTTTCTCTCTCTATAACCGTTTTCTGTTATCACTGTGCAACGTGTAAGAACGCTCCCACAGTGACTCAGAGACTGTGTGTAACTGTAAACTGTGTAAACTGTAAGAATCTGTAAAAAACTCCCCCTTACCTTACATGACGTGGAGTGCTTTATACCTGGGCCGCGCCTCTCTCCCAGATGGTGACACGTGGAGGCATGCAGCTGGCATCTACGGTACACGCGTCACACCTGGAGGGCTTCTGCGCTTCTCTCTGTGCGGGCCGCATGCTCCCAAGAGAGCGCCAGGTGTGGCTGGTCTAAACTCACTCGCCAGGCGCATCCTGCCTGCATAGCCTTGCCGCACGTCCTCTGAGTAGGCATCATGCAAGGTGCATGCGTAACGTTCTCACTGGGAACCTTGGTCCCAGCTTAACACGCGTTGGCAAGAACCCCGATGACCGATCGCCCTCTGCATGCACTTACGACCGATCGCCCTCTGCACACACTTACGACCGATCGCCCTCTTAACGCCCGATCGCGCTCTTCATGCAGTAACGCCCGACCGGTGCCTCATAACTTCCCCCCGATGACCGGGCGGTGCCTCATAACTTCCCCCTGATGACCGGGCGGTGCCTCATAACTTCACGCTCTGCTTCCAGGCGCTTATCTATGCTCTGAACTGGGAGTGGTGGCCACTTGGTATCTGACTACCGATCACCGTTCTAGGTGATCTCCTCCCTGATTCGCTTGCTCTTTCTACCACGTGGCACCCTGTGCATGGTCCACGTGGTCAACTGCTGCTGACGTCATCAACTACTGATGACCGACCAGATCAGGTTTCACTAAAACTCCTAATTAACCTAGGCTGATCATTTAGACCTAAATTGGTCACATGAAGCACACCTAGGTCATGCTTGCAATGTGACTCCAATTAGGCGCCATTTTCAAACCTAATACATTTGAATTTTCCCTCTCTTTTGGTGTAACCTTGGCCAGACCTCAAACCTATTTAAAGGGTTACTTGGCTCATGAATTAATAAGATCAATTTTGAGTATTATGCTGCCAAGTTGCTAGCTCTTACACTCCCTTGTCTAAACCTCTCTAGGATACACACCTTTAGTCTTCTTCTTTATCTCTTCAAGTGATATGGCCCAACCAATCACTCTCCCTACTCTTCATGCACCTGCAAGGAATCCATTGCTCCATTAGTGTCCTCCTTGTTCCATTTCCTACACCAAGCTTCCGCCAACTCCTAAAAACTCCAAAAAAATCAATCAAGCAGATGAAGGCACTATCAGAAACCCTTTAAAAAGAAAGCAAATTATCCAAGAAAATCTTCTGCAATATCTCTCACAACAATTTTGGAATCAATTACAATCAATGCATAAATTTGAAGAAAAATGGAAACAATATATCTGGAAGAGAAGCAAGAATGAAATATGAGACTGATTGGGAATGAATATATGTGTTTAATAATTTGAAACAGGAAAGGAAACATCTGATAATTGTAAAAAAACATCATGAGAAAGATTTTGAATTTGATTTTGTGCAAGGAAAAGAATATTATAAAAGAGACTTCAGAGGAAGAAAGAATGAAGCTTTCTGGATCGCATTAGTTGCAAACACATTCTATACCTACTTTTATTTCCTTTTTTTTATTTTTCTTGTTTTTGCCTCTGCATGGAAGGTTAAAACCTTTTGGTTGATTCCCTCGTGATTTCCATTGAATTCTAAGGTTTTGTTCAATAAAGCTGGTTCTTCAATTTTCTACAACAGATTATTTTTTAAATCTAGTTTCTGTTAAAGGAATTATTTTTTAATGCTTGTTGAGAATTCAGTTATTATCTTTAATTAGATTTCTTAATTAGTTCCTATTTTTCTGATTAATTTTATGGGCACGAGATTCAAGAGAGAGGAGAGAAACATCCCATGAGTACACACATAGATACAAGTGGGGTATTGAATACATCAATAGACACATGTTTTGTTGACAAGATTAAGTTGAATTGAATTAACGCATATTTGATTTAGTTTAACCTTGTGTGAGAATTGAAGGGTGATAATCTTTAGATAACATGTGAGGAACTCATTGGGAGAGGAACTTGGGAGTCAACCTGCATTCTCTAGTATTTTAAATCATCTTTTATATTTTCCTACTTAACAATCACAACACCCTTTCCTTTACTAGTATTGCTAGTTTTCATTGCTTACATATAGGTTTGAATTTTGTTCGTTGAACTCGCTATTGGATTCGTTGGGAGACGACTTAAGGTCATCTGTTTATATATATATATATATATATATATATATATATATATATATATATATATATATGATCCCGCCGCTGACTCGAACGCGGGGTATATGCCTCGTCACTCCCTCGTCTAGCCTTCTGCAACTGCGCGTTCTGCAGGAACGCTCCAAGAACTCTCGCCGGAACTCCAATCGATGCCTGCAAAACACACAGACGGCGCCTCTAACGGCCGTTGTAGCTCCGACGCTCAAGTCAGGCGACAGGAACACCAAAGATCTCTCTGAATCTCTCTGTGAGACTCGTGTGTGTGTCCTTAGTGTTCTTGAGTTCGAAAACTGAGTGTCTGGGTTACGTATTGCGTACCTGGTTCAGTGTTTCTCTGCCACTCATATACCTCCGAGGTCTCTTGGCTACCTCTAGGGCTCACTTGAGTATTCCTGCACTGCCATCACCCACTCTCTCTGGGCCATCTTGCGTGTGTAGGCTGTAACGCCCCTCAATATCTTATTCATTTTTATATAATAAAATAAAGGTAAAACAATAATATCAAAAATTAACATAGGTATATATATAATATAATTCATCCATTCCATACATTGTATCTCAAAATAATATCCCTTTTTTAGGGAATTTTAATACATCTCCAATAGGAGTTTTCAAAATAAAACAAAATACAGCATTCAAGACAGACGATCCCTTCCTCCAAAATGCTCACTGAGGAGCTCTACTACCTGCAACATCATCTGCTCCCGTGTAAATTATACACGATCATCACAGTTTTAAAGAAAACAAACACAAAACAAAACACAGGGGTAAGCTAACTATTTTAAAAACTTTAAATATGAAACTTGATATCATCATAAACCGTCATTTTTCATTTCACACACTTCACAATTTCACATCCACGTAATCAGCAATGTTCACAATTTCATAACTTCATCACGTGTCTATCATTTTCACATAACCATCAAGTGTCTACCAATAATTTCAATATTCATCTATCTCACGTCAGAATTTCCACTGACTCACAACACGTAGACACTTGACTCTGTACGGACCTGTAAAATTTAATTGGAATAAAAGAGATATATTTTAAATGAATTCTATGTATGTTCTATTTAAAATAAAAAGGAAGGAAAGCTAAGTTTAGAAGGCTATGAGGTCGCCGGTCGCCTGCTACGCATGGTCGCCAGGGCGCGAGGCATGCAGGCATCGCGCGGGCGCGAGGCATGCGGGCATCGCGCGGGCGCGAGAGGCATGCGGGCATCGCCAGGGCGCGAGGCATGTGGGCATCGCTAGGGCGCGAGGCATGTGGGCATTGCCAGGGCGCGAGATGCATGCGGGCATCGCCAGGGCACGAGAGGCATGCGGGCATCGCCAGGGCGCGAGGCATGCGGGCATTGCCAGGGCGCGAGAGGCATGCGGGCATTCGCCAGGGCGCGAGGCATGAGGGCGTCACCAGGGATAGGCATCGGTCGTCCCCCAGAGGGAGACATCGGTCGTCTTCCAGGGCGAGGGGGACATCGGTCGTTCGCCAGGATGAGTCAGCGGTGGAAAGTTATCGCGCGACGTCGAGTTTCACACAGAGTAAGGTGGGACCCAGGCTCCCAGCATGAAACGTCCTGCATGCGCGACACGTAGGCAAAAAGAGTGGTTCAGGCTAGTGACCTCAGAGTGTTAGCCTGCGCAGAGGCACGCTTAGTCGTACTGTTCAGTGAAGCGTACACGCAAACTTCCCTGCAGAGTGGGTGGTGGCAGCGGTTTTTGTGGAGAAGTCAGCTTAAGATACAAAAACCCATTTCTGAGAGAGAAAGAAAGAAACGTCGCAGTTGTTCAAGAGAGAAAGAGTGAGTTCACCTCCCTTCTTCTCCATTCTCTCCTTCGCACTGCGATTCTGGCACCTTCACACAAGAGTACGACGAACGACGACCACCATTAGAGCACCTGGGAGGTTCTCTGCAAGTCCTTCAACCAGACGCAAAAACAGAGCCAAGGCGTTGTTCAAGCTTCGTTGGGTTTCGGAGCTCCTGGTGTTTTGCGCAAGTCCAGGTAAGGGAAGCTAGCCTTCGTTTTCAATACAAGCCATAGTTTTGCTGTTTCTGAAGTGAGGGCGACGTGGTCGCCGGTTCTCTGTTTCTTTCGAAATGCTCTGTTCTATGTGGTTGGGCGACGTGGTCGCCGGTTTTAAATACGGGTTTCGAACTCCCCTGTGTTCGACGTTGTTTGAAGCTGTTTGGGATTTAAATACAATATATATGTGATATTCGAAAGTTTGAAACGTTGAAATGATTGTTGCTGTGATTTGAAATATTCCTTTGTATGGTATGACGTCTTGAATGTTGTGAATGTGGGATCGAGGCATAGTATTTTCAGGAAAGGAAATACCGTGTAAGATCTGTATAGGTGTATTGACTAGGGGCTTGTCTAGAAGGAGATATCCTGACTCTACTGAGATAATGGAACCACATAGAGGAAGTTATTCAGTTGGTGAGAGTCGAAGGAGGTTCATACGTATGGGTGAGTTGTTCAAGTGGGAACGAGCTCGGCCTGTTATATGAATTCACCCTGTCATACCGGGAGAGTTGATGACATTGAGATTATATGCGCATGGCTGTGTGGATTTCACAGCGACCCTGTGTGGATTTCACAGTGGTATGGTATGACAGGTGCAGATCTCTGAGCCTGAGTCAACGCACGAGTCAATCCGGAAGTAGTGTCATGTGTCTATGTATTGTGAGTCAGTGGAAAGTCTGACGTGTGAACCATGAATACTGAAATTTGAAATAGACACTTGACGAGTTATGGAATATGAGTATGTCGATGGTTGAAAATTGATATGGATCATGAATGGTGTGAAGTTTTATGTTTACTATTGATTTAAAAGTTTTTAAACCATCTAGCTTACCCCTTTTCTTTTGTATTGCTCTGTGGTTATTTTCTCTTAAACTGTGATGATCGTGTATTTTTACACGGGAGCAGATGATCTTCCAGGGAGTAGAGCTCCTTAGAGAGTGGTCGCCGGAAGGAGATCGCCTGTTCCGTCTCTATCGGGTGATCGCCTGTTTCTGCCGCTATCGGGTGATCGCCTATTTTTCTGTTCTAGTAGCAGATCGGCTGTTTTGGGTCCCCTGATAGGAGATCGCCGGTCTATGTACGGAGATCGCCGGTTTTCAATTTAGTTGGTTGTATTTTGTTTAAATTTTAGAAAAATATACCGGTTATGTATTTATCTCCCTGTGAGGAGAAACTTTATTTATTTATATAAAATTTTGTTCACTTCAATCTATTTGTTACTTTTATTTTCATTATATGAGCATGTATGGTATTTTGGCGGGATGTTACAGACTCTACTTCCGGAAGACTCATGCGTTGAACTTAGCATCCAAAGACCTGCACCTGTCATACTACACCACTGTGAATCCACACAGGGTCGTTGTGAATCCACACAGCCATGCACATAAATAATCTCAATATCATCACTCTCCCAGTATGACAGGGTTAATTCATATAACAGATCAAGTTAATTATCTTTCAAACAACTTACCCATACATATTAACCTCCTTCAACTCTCACCAACTGAATAACTTCATCTATGTGATTCCATCATATCAGTAGAGTCAGGATCGTCTCATTCACAGGATACTCACAGATCAATACACCCTCATAACAATCTCAACACGGTATTTCCTTTCCTAAAAATACTATGTCTTGACCACATTTTCACATCATTCCATATTCATACAACACATCCATGAACGATTCAATCATATCATATTTTCAACCGTTTCTAAACAATCCAAATCATACCAAAGTTTAAGATTTCGAAAATCATATGCATTTCACAGCATCTACTATATTTAAAATTTCACATTTCAAGCTCAAACAAATTCCGATCCACACATAAAAACAGAGCATCGTGCAAGAAAGTTTGAAACCGGCGACCACGTCGCCCCAACTTCAGAATCTTCTAGCCTACGGTTGTTATTGAAAATAAAGCTAGCTTTCCTTACCTGGACTTGTATAAAAACTCACTAAGAGCTCCAAACCCACCGAAACTTAAAGATGTCCTAACCTGCACCATGGAGCCTTAATCACAAAACTGACTATACTACTCATTTTCTACGTTAACAGAGACGATTTCTGAAGCTAAGAGAGTCGCATGCAACGCCTATGCAGAGGCAACCCTCTCAAGTTCAGAATCGACTCGAAAAACAGAGTAAAACAACTTACTCTGTTTTAGCGTCCTGATCGGAAAACTTGCAGAGAAAAATGCCACAGTCCACTGGCAGTCGCCGTCGTCAAACTGGTGAGGGAGGGTGGCCGCGTCGTAGAGTGAAGGAGGAAAAGGTAGAAGGGAAACCGAAATGAACTTAATCCCTCAGAGGACCGTCCATAAATCTTCGCTGCCATCACCCACTCTCTGGGAGAACTTTTGCGTGCAAGTTTCCTCTGACAGGATGGCCACATGGTGTCTCTACGCGCACCAACTCTGAGGTTACCTGCCCTACCAAAACTCTGACGCCAACGACTCTGGGCGCCCTTACTGTCTACGTGTCACGCCTGCAGAACGCCTTCGCTGGAAGCCTGGGTCCTAGATTATCTGCGTATAACAGGACCCCCCGATGACTGATCTCGCGATGACTATCCACCGATGTCTCACCCTGGCAGACGACCGATGTCTCTCCCTGGAAGACGACCGATGTCTCATCCTGGCAGACGACTGATGTCTCATCATAGCAAACGACTGATGTCTCTCCCTGGAAGACAACCGATGTGTCCCTCATCATGGCAGATGACCGATGTGTAAATTTCTAGATCCTTACATTCTCCCCAACAAGAAAAATTTTCGTCCCCGAAAATTGACTTACCAGGAAAAGAGGTAGGGATAGGCTTCTCTCATGGTTTCTTCTAATTCTTAAGTTGAATCACCAGATCTGTCATCCCACACCACCTTTACCATATTGATAGTCTTGCCTCTGAGCTGTTTACTCTGTTGATCGTTGATCCTAGCTGGTTTTGCTTCAAACGACAAGTTATCCTTGATCTGCACATCGTCCACTTCCAACACGTGACTAGGGTCTGGAATATACTTTCGCAGCTGTGATACGTGAAAGACATTATGCAGATTTGCTAATTGGGGAGGTAGAGCAATCTCGTAAGCCACTGGACCTATCCTCCTCAAGATCTGATATGGTCCAATGAACTTAGGAGATAGCTTCTTTGATCTGATAGCTCGTCCTACACCCTTGGTCGGTGTTATTCTCATAAACACATGGTCTCCAGTTGCAAACTCCAAAGGTTTTCTCCTCTGATCTGCATACGATTTCTGCCGACTTTGAGACGCTCTCATTCTGTCTCTTATCTGTTTCACCTTCTCGGTCGTCTGCTGAATCAACTCTGGCCCGACCAAAACTGCTTCACCCTCCTGATACCAACATAAAGGAGTTCTGCATTTCCTCCCATACAAGGCTTCATATGGTGTCATCCCAATACTGGCATGATAACTGTTATTATAAGTAAACTCCACCAGAGGCAACATCTCATCCCAGCTTCCCAATTGATCCAAGACACATGTCCTCAACAGATCTTCTAAGGACTGGATTGTTCTCTCAGACTGTCCATCTGTTTGAGGATGATATGCCGAGCTCATTCTCAACTTAGTTCCCAAGGAATCTTGTAAGGTCTGCCAAAACCGTGAAGTAAACCTGGGATCTCTATCCGAAACAATGCTGGAAGGCACTCCATGCAACCTCACAATTTCTCTGATGTACAGCTGTGCCAACTTGGCCATAGATATCCTCAGATTAACTGGAAGAAAGTGAGCACTCTTTGTCAGTCGATCAACCATGACCCAGATTGCATCATGACACCTTACCGATCTAGGTAAATGAGTGACAAAATCCATCGCAATGCTATCCCATTTCCACTCAGGAATATCCAATTGCTGTAACAAACCACCAGGCCTTTGATGTTCTACCTTCGCCTTCTGACATGTCAAGCAGGTAGCAACATACCGAGCTATTTCTTTCTTCATGCCCGACCACCAAAAAGACTCCTTTAAATCTCGGTACATCTTATTTATACCTGGGTGTAAACTAAGATGACTCTTATGGCCTTCCTCTAGGATCATCTTCTTCAACTCCTCATTTGCAGGTATGCAAATTCTGCCATTAAATCTCAAGATTCCATCTTTTCCCATCACAAAGTCTTTGGCCCGATCTGTACCTAGTAATTCCACAATACGCTTCAGGCTAAGATCCTCTAATTGCTTCTCCTTTATCGTTCCAATGAAATCATTAGTTATAGTTAACTTACTGCAACTAATATGATTAATATGGAATTCTACTCCAAAGTTTAAATCTCTGAACTGCTCGATCAACTTCTGCTCTTCAATCATCATGGTTGATACTTGTATTGATTTTCTACTCAAAGCATCTGCCACTACATTGGCCTTCCCTGGATGATACATCAGTTGGAAATCATAATCCTTTAGAAACTCCATCCATCTTCTTTGTCTCATATTTAACTCCTTCTGATCAAACAGATATTTCAGGCTTTTATGGTCACTAAACACCTGAAACCGAGCTCCATACAAATAATGCCTCCAAATCTTCAAGGCAAACACCACAGCCGCCAACTCTAAGTCTTGAGTAGGATAGTTTCTCTCATGAACTTTGAGTTGCCTTGAAGCATATGCAACTACTCTTTTCCCTTGCATCAAAACACATCCCAAACCCTGATGTGAAGCATCACAGTAAACCTCAAAAGGTTTTCCTATATCCGGGATCACTAACACCGGAGCACTAGTCAATCTCTTCTTTAGCTCCATGAAACTCTACTCACATTTGTCAGTCCAAGCAAAAGGTTGATCTTTGCGAGTTAACTGAGTCAAAGGAGCTACTACCCTGGAAAAATCTTCAATGAACCTCCGATAGTAGCCAGCTAGACCCACAAAACTCCTTATCTCTGTGACTGTCTTAGGACGTTCCCACTGAAGCACTGCCTCTACTTTGGCTGGATCCACTGAGATCCCCTGAGCAGATATTACATGTCCTAAGAAGTTGACTTCCTTCAGCCAGAACTCACACTTAGAGAACTTACCATATAATTGTTTCTCCCTCAAAATCTCCAACACTGTCTTCAGATGTTCTTCATGTTCTTCCTCGGTCCTTGAATAGATAAGTATGTCGTCTATAAAGACTACAACAAACTTATCCAAGAAAGGACGAAAAATTCTATTCATGTAATCCATGAACAGAGCTGGAGCATTTGTTACTCCAAACGGCATCACCACATACTCATAGTGTCCATAACGAGACCTAAATGCTGTCTTCTGAACATCTTCAGCCTTTACCAAAATTTGGTGGTATCCCGTTCTCAGATCAATCTTTGAGAACACTGAGGCTCCATGCAGTTGATCCATCAAATCATCAATTCTTGGCAGAGGATACTTGTTCTTGATGGTCAACTTATTCAACTGCCTGTAATCCACACACAACCGAGACCCTCCATCCTTTTTCTTAACTAGAATCACTGGAGCCCCCCATGGAGATACACTAGGTCTGATGAGTCGCTTCTCTAACAAATCTTCTACTTGCTTCTTTAATTCTACCAACTCAGCTGGAGCCATTCGGTAAGGTCCCATTCACACTGGTCCAGCTCCAGGTACCAAATCAATAGAGAATTCCACTTCTCTCTTAGGAGGCAACCCAGGTATTTCTTCTGGAGATACATCCATGAAATCCCTCACCACATGTATACTGCTTATGTCTTCTTCATTCTTCACTTCCATTTGAGCTAGGATTACAAAGCACCTCGACCCTTCCTTCAACTCCGACCATACATGCTGAGCAGATATCACATCTGACTCTTGTAAGTCCGAAAATGCTATTTTATGTTTACCGCAATCTATGAGAATGTGATTGGCAGACAGTCAATCCATTCCTAGGATAACATCCAGGTCCTGAAGAGGTAGACAGATCAAATTCACTTTGAACCTGCGTCCCTCTACTATGACTGGACATTCAGAGCAAACTGTAGAGGTCAACACCTGTCCTGATGCAGGTGTAGAGACCAACAGTTCAAACGGCCACTTCTTCACTAGAAGGCCCAACTCGGCCACACACAAACTTGACACAAAAGAGTGTGTCGCTCCAGAATCAAACAAAGCTTTAACGCATCTACCAGCTATAGAGCAAACACCTTGTACTAAGTTACCTGACTGAGACGCCTCAGCTCCTGACATAGCAAACACTCTCCCTGCTGCCTGAGGTCTGCTGCCTGAGGTCTGTTGCCATCATTCCTAAACTGCTGAGAACCACCGGATTGAGTCATCCTATTCTTGTTAGGACAATCTCTAGAAATGTGTTCCGTCTTTTGGCATGTGAAGCACCTTCTCTCGGGAGTCCCCTTGGGGCACACATTGGTGTTATGTGGTCCACCACAATGGAAACATCTAGGTTTCCATGGTTGTTGCGGCTGAAATTGGGGCGGAACTTGTAAGGACCTAGAAACTTTAATTGGAATAAAAGTGGTATATTTAAATAATTTCAGAAGATGTTATTATTTAAAATACAAAGAGCTGGTAATAGAAGTTTCGTAGTAGTCGGACCTCGGACGTCGCCCAAGGTCTGGGGTCAGCTGGTAGAGGTCGGTCGGCTGACCATTGTATTAACCAAGTAGTCAGGTGCGATGACTTTATCGTGAGGTAATCACGTGGGTGTGCTCGAGGAAGACATATGGATCAAGAAGAGTAAAGGAAGAAAAGTGTAGCTTAGAAGTCGACAAGATCGCCGTTGTTGAAGACGGAGGCGATCTCCGACTTCTCTGGCACATAATCGCCTGTCGCCTAGAGTACACATGATCGCCAATCGCCTATGGTGTACATGATCGCCGAAAGTTCACTTAGTATGTGGTCAAGATGCTGGATCAACCATAGTGGGTTCCAAAAACCACGCGTATAAAGGTGTGGGTTAAGCCTTAGATACGCTGTGCATGCGAAGCTCTATGCTTGAGCATAAGAAATCGTCCTTAGTGTTGCATGCATGGGCGCACGAGGAGTAGTGCTGATCTATTCTTGGAAATATGAAGCTACCGACGTCACCAAGCCATGTGGAGGTGATACCTTGGATGTAACATAGTGGGATGAAGAACCTTCAGCAAGGCGTGGCGATGTGTCATCAGTCATCGCCGGGGCGAGAGACATGCGAGCATCGCCAGGGGAGAGACATGCGGGCATCGCCAGGGCGAGAGACATGCGGGCATCGCCAGGGCGAGAGACATGCGGGCATCACCAGGGCAAGAGACATGCGGGCATCGCCAGACGAGAGACATGCGGGCATCGCCAGGGCGAGAGACATGCGGTCATCGCCAGGGCAAGAGACACATGCGGGCATCGCCAAGGCGAGAGACATGCGGGCATCGCCAGGGCAAGAGACATGCGGGCATCACCAGGGCGAGAGACACACGGGCATCGCCAGGGCGAGAGAGACGCGGGCATCGCCAGGGCGAGAGACACGCGGGCATCGCCAAGGCGAGAGACATGCGGGCATCGCCAGGGCGAGAGACATGCGGTCATCGCCAGGGATAGACATCGGTCGTCTTCCAGAGAGAGACATCGGTCGTCTTCCAGGGAGAGACATCGGTCGTCCGCCAGGATGAGTCATCGGTGGAAGGTTATCGCGCGATGTCATGTTTCACATAGATAAGGTGGGACCCAGGCTCCCAGCATGAGACGTCCTACACGCGCGACACGTAGACAAAAAGGGTGTTTCAGAATAGTTAGCATCAGAGAGTTGGTATGCGCAGACACCCACGTGGTCATACTGTTCAAGGAAGTGTGCACACAAGCTTTCCTGCAGAGTGGGCGGGGGGCAGCGGCATTTCTGGGCAAGTTGGCTTAGTTTTAAAAACTCACTCCTGAGAGGCAGTGAACGTTGCTGTGGTTTGAGGGTGATTGAGTGAGTTAGCCTTGGTTCCCTGTTTCTTTCCTCTCTCTCCTTCTCCCTGCGTTCAGACGTCCTAGCGAACCAGTTGGAGATCGGCGACTACCCTGGATTCCTGACATTGTGCTCTGCAAGTTCTCCCGTCAGGATGCTAGAACAGAGTTAAGGCATCTTTAAGCTTCGGTGGGTTTTGGAGCTCTTAGTGATTTTGCGCAAGTACAAAGGTAAGTTTAGAAGGCTACGAGGTCGCCGGTCGCCTGCTACACATGAGCGCCAGGTGGACATCGCGCAGGCGTGAGAGGCATGCAGGCATCCGCGGGCGCGAGAGGCATGCAGGCATCGCGCGGCGTGAGAGGCATGCAGGCATCGTGCGGGCGCGAGGGCATGCGGGCATCGCCGCGGGCGCGAGGCACGCAGGCATTGCCAGGGCGCGATGCATGTGGACGTGGCCAAGGCGCGAGAGTTATGAGGGCGTCGCCAGGGAAGACATCGGTTGTCTCCCAGAGGAAGACATCGGTCGTTCGCCAGGAAGATGTCATCGGTGGTAGTCTTCGCGCGAGGTCATCGGTGGTAGTCTTCGCGAGGTCATCGGTGGATCGTCTTCGCGCGAGGTCATCGGTGGATCGTCTTCGCGCGAGAGGTCATCAGTGGTTTCTCTTCGAGCTGGTAGTCATCGGCGAAAGGTCATCGCGCGACGTTGAGTTACACCCAGAGAACGTGGGCCCCAGACTCCCAGCAAGAGACGTTCTGCACGCGTGCCATGTAGACGAAAGAGTGGTTCAGAATAGTGACCTCAGAGCGTAGCCTGCGCAGAGGCACGCTTAGTAGTACTGTTCAGGGAAGCGTGCACGCAAACTTCCCTGCAGAGTAGGTGGTGGCAGCTGCTTTTGGAGGGATAAGTTGGTTTAAGTTACAAAAATCCACTGCTGGGAGAAAAGGAAAACATTGTTGTATTCGACGAGAGAAAGAGTGAGTTTCTTCCCTTCTCCTCCAGTTACCTCCTCCGCGTTGCGATTTCAGCATCTCCACACAAGAGTACGACGAGAAGCAACACCATTGGAGCCACTGGGAAAGTTCTCTGCAACTCCTTCAAAACCAGACGCAAAAACAGAGCCAAGGTATTCTGCAAGCTTCGTTGGATTTCGAAGCTCCTGGTGGTTGCGCAAGTCCAGGTAAGGGAAGCTAGCCCTCTTTTTCCATACAAGCCACAGTGTAGCTATCTCTGAAGTGAGGGCGATGTGGTCGCCACTTCTGTTTTCACCTGCGTAAAATGCTCTGTTTGTGTGCTTGGGCGACGTGGTCGCCGGTTTTTAAACATAGCCTTTGAAATACCATGTTTTTGAACTAGATCGCCGGTTTTGGCGCTGTTTTACGAAATCTCTGTTTTTGATGTTGTTTTGAAACTACTTGAGATTTACATGAGATATTCGAAGATCTGAAGCTTTGAAATGTTTGTGGATGTGATTTGAATCATTTACTTGAATGGTAGGATGTGTTTGAATGCTGTGAATGTGGGATCGAGGCATAGTATTTTCAGGAAAGGAAATACCGTGTAAGATCTGTATAGGTGTATTGACTAGGGGCTTGTCTAGAAGGAGATATCCTGACTCTGCTGAGATAATGAAATCACGTAGATGAAGTTATTCAGTTGGTGAGAGTCGAAGGAGGTTCGTATGAATGGGCGAGTTGTTCAAATGGAACGAGCTCGGCCTGTTATACGAATTAACCTTGTCATACCGAGAGAATGGTAACAATGAGATGGTATATGCGCATGCTGTGTGGATTCACAGTGGTAGGTATGACAGGTGCAAATCTCTGGGCCTGAGTCAACACACGAGTCAAATTGGAAGTAGTGTCATGTGTCTATGCATGGTGGGTCAGTGGAAAGTCTGACATGTGAAATGAGAAACTGGAATATTGATAGACACTTGATGCTGTGTTGTGAAATGGAATGACTATGGGAAATGTAGTGAATTTGTGATTTTGGGCGATCAGCTGAATGCTAATTGTAGTTCTACGTTTTACATGGATAATTTGGAACTTGGTTTACTTGGATTTTCATGTTCATGAGTTAAACTTCTTTTAAATTATCTAGCTTACCCTTTTATCTGTTATTGTGGTTGTTTTTCTCAAAACTGTGATGATCGTGTAATTGTACACGGGAGCAGATGACCTTCCAGGAAGAAGAGCTCCCTAAAGGGGTGGTCGCCGAGGGCAGAGATCGCCCATTTCCACCTCTCGGTGGAGATCGCCGGTTCTGGTGTCCTGATAGAAGATCGCCAGTTTTGAGGCCTTCTGTTAGAGATCGCCGTTTTAAAGTTGGAGATCGCCGTTTTCTTTTGAGACCGCCTATCTTACTGCATTTCTTTTATTATTTTCGTAAAATCTTGCAAACAATTGATTTGGTTATGTATTAAACTCCCTAAGGGGAGTAACTTCATTTCTGATATATATATATATATACATTTTATTTTGCACTCTTCAATATTATTTGGTTACACTTAATTTCAATTATACATGTATGTATGTATTATTTTGGTGGGATGTTACATTAATGGTATCAGAGCAGTTCGTCCTTAGGATGACCTGAGGGCTGTGGATCCATTGTGTTTCTTCTGCTCATAAAAGTTATTTGAGTTTTTAAATAACAACTATAGTGAAAGGTTTTCAAACGTTTTGTATTGAAAAGTTTGTGTGTGCTTCTGTGCTTTAGTGAATGTATGCTCAAATTGAAAATCTTGGTATCAAGAATGAGAAGATCCTGATAAAGGAATGAGGGTGCACACTCATAACTGGATCAAGATGATTCTTAATCTTAATTCCAAAGGTTTGATGTTTAGCCTACATTGAATTCTGGTGTGATTTTTGAGTGTTCTTGAATTTGACTGAGGTGGTAGTTGGATTGATGTTTGCACACCAGTAACTGTTCTGGTGTTTTGTTTGGGATTATAAGTCTTGTGATTCTGTTGATGAACTCAAATTCTAGATGACTTTGAGATGCTGACCTTTGTAAGGTCTAGCTGTTACCCCTTGAATGAATTGATTCTTATCGATTTCATTCTTATAGTTGTAGGGAATATAGAAGTCAATAGATTCAGAAGATGGCACGTAGACCTGCTACCCCACCTCAACCTTCCTCAGAGATGAGTCAGATTGCCAAGGCCATAGAGATGATGGCGACTGCCATTCAGCAGCAGAATGCGGCGATGGCTCAGAACCATCAAGCCACAATGCAGCACTGGGAGACTGCTCGGTCGGCTGAAACAAACTCCCACGTCGGTCAGCCCCAAGAACAGATGGGACTGGCCGAGTTCATGAGGCACAACCCACCTAAGTTCAGTGGGAATGCTACCCCTGACCAGGCAGATCAGTGGGTCAGGGAGGTGGAGAAAATCTTTAGGGCGACCTCATGCCCTGAAGAAAAGAAGCTGCTGTTCGCCACTTATCTGCTATCAGGAGAAGCTGAGTTCTGGTGGATGGGAGCTCAGCAGATGATGGAGGCCCGAGAGGATGTTCTGGATTGGGAGAGCTTCAGAGCGAAGTTCTTGGAAAAATACTTCCCAGACAGCGCCAAGTTTGCAAGGGAAGCTGAGTTCTTAAAGTTGGAGCAGGGGGACATGTCAGTAAACGCCTATGCTGCCCGTTTTGAGTACCTCGCCCGGTTCTATACCCAGGCGACCTCCGAGGCCTGGAGGTGTAGGAAGTTCGAGGAAGGGCTGAAGCATGGGCTGAAGAAGACCATAGCCCCGATGTGCATCAGGGAGTTCCACGCCTTAGTGGAGAAGGCGAAGATGGTAGAGACCCTGGAAAAGGGTGAGTCTCGGGTGATCAGGTCACACCCAGGAGGTCCTTCCAGTGGGAGAGCTAAGGCACAGCACCCACAAAGCAAGCCCTATGCGAGACCCCCATCACATCGGGCAGGAGCAGCACCTCCCCAGTTCCAGCAGCAGCAATCTTGGAAACCCAAGTGCTTCAATTGTGGTGGACCACACGCCTCCAACGCATGCCCCAAGAAGAGTTCGGAGAGAAGGTGCTACATCTGCCAAAAGGCGGGGCATTTTGCTAGAGAATGCCCTAACCAGAATGGGGCGACCCAGCCCAGTGGCTCTCAGCAGATGAGAAACGAGGGCAGAAGACCTCAAGCAGCAGGGAGGGTGTTCGCCATGTCTGGGGCAGAGGCAGCTCAGTCAGGTAACCTCATCCAAGGTGTTTGTTTTATTGCTGGTAGAGGTGTAAGGGCTTTGTTTGATTCTGGAGCGACACACTCCTTTGTGTCAAGCCTGTGTGTAACTGAGTTGGGTCTCCTAGTGAAGGAGTTACCTTTTGAGCTGTTGGTCTCTACACCTGCGTCAGGACAGGTGTCGACCTCTACAGTGTGCCCTGAATGTCCAGTGATTGTAGAAGGACGCAGATTCAAGGTGAACTTGATCTGCCTACCTCTTCAGGACCTGGATGTCATCCTGGGAATGGATTGGTTAGCTGCCAATCACGTTCTCATAGACTGTGGTAGGCAGAAGGTAGCGTTTCCAGACCCCCATGAAGTGGATGTGTTAACAGTTCAACAAGGGCGATCAGCGTTGGAAGAAGGGGCGAGGTGTTTCGTGGTGCTCGCCCGGTTGGGAGTAGAGAATAAAGGGGACGTAAACAAGATACAAGTGGTGAGAGATTTCACCGATGTGTTCCCAGAGGAGGTGCCTGGATTACCCCCTAAGAGAGAAGTGGAATTCTCTATTGACTTGGTACCTGGAGCTGGACCAGTGTCAATGGCACCTTACAGGATGGCACCAGCCGAGTTAGTGGAGTTAAAGAAGCAAGTGGAAGAGTTGCTGGAGAAGCAGTTCATCAGACCCAGCGTATCTCCATGGGGAGCTCCAGTGCTCCTAGTCAAGAAGAAGGATGGCGGGTCTCGGCTGTGTATAGACTACAGGCAATTGAACAAATTGACCATCAAGAACAAGTACCCCCTACCTCGGATTGATGATTTGATGGACCAAATTCATGGGGCCTCGGTGTTCTCCAAGATTGACCTGAGATCGGGGTATCACCAAATCTTGGTAAAAGCTGAAGATGTTCAGAAGACAGCTTTTAGGTCTAGATATGGGCACTACGAGTATGTAGTGATGCCATTTGGAGTCACCAATGCTCCAGCTCTATTCATGGACTACATGAATAGGATCTTTCGCCCTTTCTTGGATAAGTTTGTAGTGGTCTTCATAGATGACATCCTCATTTATTCAAGGACCGAGGAAGAGCATGAGGAACACCTGAGGACAGTATTGGAAATACTGAGGGAGAAGCAGCTCTATGCCAAGTTCTCTAAGTGTGAGTTCTGGCTAAGGGAAGTCAACTTCTTAGGACACGTGATATCTGCCCAGGGGATCTCGGTAGATCCAGCCAAGGTAGAGGCAGTGCTGCAATGGGAACGTCCTAAGACAGTGACTGAGATAAGGAGCTTTGTGGGGTTGGCGGGCTACTATCGGAGGTTTATTGAGGATTTTTCCAAAGTAGTGGCTCCTTTAACACAACTGACCCGCAAGGACCAACCCTTTGCTTGGACCGACCGATGTGAGCAGAGCTTCAGGGAACTAAAGGAGAGGTTGACCAGTGCTCCAGTGCTGGTGATTCCAGAAGTAGGAAGACCTTTTGATGTCTTCTGTGATGCCTCACATCAAGGCTTGGGATGCGTCTTGATGCAAGAGAAGAGGGTGGTTGCATATGCTTCAAGGCAACTCAAGGTGCATGAGAAAAACTACCCTACTCATGATTTGGAGTTGGCAGCGGTAGTGTTTGCCTTGAAGATCTGGAGGCATTATCTGTATGGAGCTCGGTTCCAGGTGTTCAGTGACCACAAGAGCTTGAAGTACCTGTTCGATCAGAAGGAGCTAAACATGAGACAAAGAAGGTGGATGGAATTCCTAAAGGACTACGACTTTCAACTCATGTATCACCCAGGGAAGGCCAATGTAGTGGCAGATGCCTTGAGTAGGAAGTCTATACAAGTCGCCACCATGATGATGGAAGAGCAGAAACTGATCGAGCAGTTCAGGGACTTAAACCTGGGAGTAGAGTTTCACGTGAATCACATTAGTTGTAGTAAGCTGACTATAACTAATGACTTCCTGGGAATGTTGAAGGATAAGCAATTGGAGGACCCTAGCCTGAAGCGCACTATGGAGTCGCTAGGAACAGATCAGGCGAGAGGCTTTGAGATGGGCGATGATGGGATCTTGAGGTTTGATGGCAGGATTTGCATACCTGCAAATGATGAGTTGAAGAAGATGATCCTAGAGGAAGGTCATAAGAGTCGCCTTAACCTCCACCCAGGCATGAACAAGATGTACCATGACTTGAAGGAGTCATTTTGGTGGTCAGGCATGAAGAGGGACGTCGCCCAGTACGTGGCAACCTGCTTAACGTGTCAAAAGGCGAAGGTGGAGCATCAAAAACCTGGCGGGCTGTTGCAGCAACTGGATATCCCCGAGTGGAAGTGGGACAGCATTGCCATGGATTTTGTCACCCATTTACCCAGATCGGTAAAGGGTCATGATGCAATCTGGGTCATCATTGATAGGCTGACGAAGAGTGCCCACTTCCTCCCAGTAAATATGAAGATGCCCATGGCCAAGTTGGCACAGCTGTACATCAAGGAGATTGTGAGGTTGCATGGAGTGCCTTCCAGCATCATTTCAGATAGGGATCCCAGGTTCACTTCACGGTTTTGGCAGACCTTGCAAGAGTGTTTGGGAACCAAGTTGAGGATGAGCTCTGCATATCATCCCCAAACAGATGGTCAGTCAGAGAGGACGATCCAATCTTTGGAAGATCTGCTGAGGGCATGCGTTTTGGATCAATTGGGAGGTTGGGAGGAGGTGTTGCCACTAGTGGAGTTTACCTATAACAATAGCTACCACGCCAGCATTGGGATGGCACCATATGAAGCCCTGTATGGGAGGAAATGCAGAACTCCCTTATGTTGGTACCAGGAGGGCGAGGCAGTCTTGGTTGGGCCAGAGTTGATTCAGCAGACGACCGAGAAGGTGAAGCAGATACAAAGCAGAATGAAAGCCTCTCAGAGTAGGCAGAAGTCCTATGCAGATCAGAGGAGAAAGCCTTTGGAGTTTGCTGCTGGAGATCACGTGTTCATGAAAGTGACACCAACCAAGGGTGTAGGGCGGGCGATCAGGTCAAAGAAGTTGTCCCCTAAGTTCGTGGGACCATATCAGATCTTAAGAAGGATTGGCCCAGTGGCGTATGAGATCGCCCTACCTCCCCATCTGGCGAATCTGCACAATGTGTTTCACGTGTCACAGCTGAGGAAGTACATGGCAGACCCTAGTCATGTGCTGGATGTAGACGACGTGCAGATTAGGGATGACTTGTCCTTTGAAGCAAAACCAGTCAGGATTGACGATCGGCAATGTAAACAGCTCAGGGGCAAGACCATCGACATGGTGAAAGTGGTGTGGGATGAGAAATCGGGGGATTCTACTTGGGAGTTAGAAGAACCCATGAGGGAGGCTTATCCATACCTCTTTTCCTTGTAATCCAATTTTCGAGGACGAAAATTTTTCTTGTTGGGGAGAATGTAAGGACCTGAAATTTATTGCAATGAAAGAGTATGTTTTAAATAAATTCTAAGTATGTTTTTATTTAGAATAGAAAGGGAGGAAAAAGTTAAGTTTAGAAGGCTACGAGGTCGCCGGTCGCCTGCTACACATGAGCGCCAGGTGGACATCGCGCGGGCGTGAGAGGCATGCAGGCATCGCGCGGGCGCGAGAGGCATGCAGGCATCGCGCGGGCGTGAGAGGCATGCAGGCATCGCGCGGGCGCGAGGGGCATGCGGGCATCGCGCGGGCGCGAGGCACGCAGGCATTGCCAGGGCGCGATGCATGTGGACGTGGCCAAGGCGCGAGAGTTATGAGGGCGTCGCCAGGGAAGACATCGGTTGTCTCCCAGAGGAAGACATCGGTCGTTCGCCAGGAAGATGTCATCGGTGGTAGTCTTCGCGCGAGGTCATCGGTGGTAGTCTTCGCGAGGTCATCGGTGGATCGTCTTCGCGCGAGGTCATCGGTGGATCGTCTTCGCGCGAGAGGTCATCAGTGGTTTCTCTTCGAGCTGGTAGTCATCGGCGAAAGGTCATCGCGCGACGTTGAGTTACACCCAGAGAACGTGGGCCCCAGACTCCCAGCAAGAGACGTTCTGCACGCGTGCCACGTAGACGAAAGAGTGGTTCAGAATAGTGACCTCAGAGCGTAGCCTGCGCAGAGGCACGCTTAGTAGTACTGTTCAGGGAAGCGTGCACGCAAACTTCCCTGCAGAGTAGGTGGTGGCAGCTGCTTTTGGAGGGATAAGTTGGTTTAAGTTACAAAAATCCACTGCTGGGAGAAAAGGAAAACATTGTTGTATTCGACGAGAGAAAGAGTGAGTTTCTTCCCTTCTCCTCCAGTTACCTCCTCCGCGTTGCGATTTCAGCATCTCCACACAAGAGTACGACGAGAAGCAACACCATTGGAGCCCCTGGGAAAGTTCTCTGCAACTCCTTCAAAACCAGACGCAAAAACAGAGCCAAGGTATTCTGCAAGCTTCGTTGGATTTCGAAGCTCCTGGTGGTTGCGCAAGTCCAGGTAAGGGAAGCTAGCCCTCTTTTTCCATACAAGCCACAGTGTAGCTATCTCTGAAGTGAGGGCGACGTGGTCGCCACTTCTGTTTTCACCTGCGTAAAATGCTCTGTTTGTGTGCTTGGGCGACGTGGTCGCCGGTTTTTAAACATAGCCTTTGAAATACCATGTTTTTGAACTAGATCGCCGGTTTTGGCGCTGTTTTACGAAATCTCTGTTTTTGATGTTGTTTTGAAACTACTTGAGATTTACATGAGATATTCGAAGATCTGAAGCTTTGAAATGTTTGTGGATGTGATTTGAATCATTTACTTGAATGGTAGGATGTGTTTGAATGCTGTGAATGTGGGATCGAGGCATAGTATTTTCAGGAAAGGAAATACCGTGTAAGATCTGTATAGGTGTATTGACTAGGGGCTTGTCTAGAAGGAGATATCCTGACTCTGCTGAGATAATGAAATCACGTAGATGAAGTTATTCAGTTGGTGAGAGTCGAAGGAGGTTCGTATGAATGGGCGAGTTGTTCAAATGGGAACGAGCTCGGCCTGTTATACGAATTAACCTTGTCATACCGAGAGAATGGTAACAATGAGATGGTATATGCGCATGCTGTGTGGATTCACAGTGGTAGGTATGACAGGTGCAAATCTCTGGGCCTGAGTCAACACACGAGTCAAATTGGAAGTAGTGTCATGTGTCTATGCATGGTGGGTCAGTGGAAAGTCTGACATGTGAAATGAGAAACTGGAATATTGATAGACACTTGATGCTGTGTTGTGAAATGGAATGACTATGGGAAATGTAGTGAATTTGTGATTTTGGGCGATCAGCTGAATGCTAATTGTAGTTCTACGTTTTACATGGATAATTTGGAACTTGGTTTACTTGGATTTTCATGTTCATGAGTTAAACTTCTTTTAAATTATCTAGCTTACCCTTTTATCTGTTATTGTGGTTGTTTTCTCAAAACTGTGATGATCGTGTAATTGTACACGGGAGCAGATGACCTTCCAGGAAGAAGAGCTCCCTAAAGGGGTGGTCGCCGAGGGCAGAGATCGCCCATTTCCACCTCTCGGTGGAGATCGCCGGTTCTGGTGTCCTGATAGAAGATCGCCAGTTTTGAGGCCTTCTGTTAGAGATCGCCGTTTTAAAGTTGGAGATCGCCGTTTTCTTTTGAGACCGCCTATCTTACTGCATTTCTTTTATTATTTTCGTAAAATCTTGCAAACAATTGATTTGGTTATGTATTAAACTCCCTAAGGGGAGTAACTTCATTTCTGATATATATATATATATATACATTTTATTTTGCACTCTTCAATATTATTTGGTTACACTTAATTTCAATTATACATGTATGTATGTATTATTTTGGTGGGATGTTACATTAATGGTATCAGAGCAGTTCGTCCTTAGGATGACCTGAGGGCTGTGGATCCATTGTGTTTCTTCTGCTCATAAAAGTTATTTGAGTTTTTAAATAACAACTATAGTGAAAGGTTTTCAAACGTTTTGTATTGAAAAGTTTGTGTGTGCTTCTGTGCTTTAGTGAATGTATGCTCAAATTGAAAATCTTGGTATCAAGAATGAGAAGATCCTGATAAAGGAATGAGGGTGCACACTCATAACTGGATCAAGATGATTCTTAATCTTAATTCCAAAGGTTTGATGTTTAGCCTACATTGAATTCTGGTGTGATTTTTGAGTGTTCTTGAATTTGACTGAGGTGGTAGTTGGATTGATGTTTGCACACCAGTAACTGTTCTGGTGTTTTGTTTGGGATTATAAGTCTTGTGATTCTGTTGATGAACTCAAATTCTAGATGACTTTGAGATGCTGACCTTTGTAAGGTCTAGCTGTTACCCCTTGAATGAATTGATTCTTATCGATTTCATTCTTATAGTTGTAGGGAATATAGAAGTCAATAGATTCAGAAGATGGCACGTAGACCTGCTACCCCACCTCAACCTTCCTCAGAGATGAGTCAGATCGCCAAGGCCATAGAGATGATGGCGACTGCCATTCAGCAGCAGAATGCGGCGATGGCTCAGAACCATCAAGCCACAATGCAGCACTGGGAGACTGCTCGGTCGGCTGAAACAAACTCCCACGTCGGTCAGCCCCAAGAACAGATGGGACTGGCCGAGTTCATGAGGCACAACCCACCTAAGTTCAGTGGGAATGCTACCCCTGACCAGGCAGATCAGTGGGTCAGGGAGGTGGAGAAAATCTTTAGGGCGACCTCATGCCCTGAAGAAAAGAAGCTGCTGTTCGCCACTTATCTGCTATCAGGAGAAGCTGAGTTCTGGTGGATGGGAGCTCAGCAGATGATGGAGGCCCGAGAGGATGTTCTGGATTGGGAGAGCTTCAGAGCGAAGTTCTTGGAAAAATACTTCCCAGACAGCGCCAAGTTTGCAAGGGAAGCTGAGTTCTTAAAGTTGGAGCAGGGGGACATGTCAGTAAACGCCTATGCTGCCCGTTTTGAGTACCTCGCCCGGTTCTATACCCAGGCGACCTCCGAGGCCTGGAGGTGTAGGAAGTTCGAGGAAGGGCTGAAGCATGGGCTGAAGAAGACCATAGCCCCGATGTGCATCAGGGAGTTCCACGCCTTAGTGGAGAAGGCGAAGATGGTAGAGACCCTGGAAAAGGGTGAGTCTCGGGTGATCAGGTCACACCCAGGAGGTCCTTCCAGTGGGAGAGCTAAGGCACAGCACCCACAAAGCAAGCCCTATGCGAGACCCCCATCACATCGGGCAGGAGCAGCACCTCCCCAGTTCCAGCAGCAGCAATCTTGGAAACCCAAGTGCTTCAATTGTGGTGGACCACACGCCTCCAACGCATGCCCCAAGAAGAGTTCGGAGAGAAGGTGCTACATCTGCCAAAAGGCGGGGCATTTTGCTAGAGAATGCCCTAACCAGAATGGGGCGACCCAGCCCAGTGGCTCTCAGCAGATGAGAAACGAGGGCAGAAGACCTCAAGCAGCAGGGAGGGTGTTCGCCATGTCTGGGGCAGAGGCAGCTCAGTCAGGTAACCTCATCCAAGGTGTTTGTTTTATTGCTGGTAGAGGTGTAAGGGCTTTGTTTGATTCTGGAGCGACACACTCCTTTGTGTCAAGCCTGTGTGTAACTGAGTTGGGTCTCCTAGTGAAGGAGTTACCTTTTGAGCTGTTGGTCTCTACACCTGCGTCAGGACAGGTGTCGACCTCTACAGTGTGCCCTGAATGTCCAGTGATTGTAGAAGGACGCAGATTCAAGGTGAACTTGATCTGCCTACCTCTTCAGGACCTGGATGTCATCCTGGGAATGGATTGGTTAGCTGCCAATCACGTTCTCATAGACTGTGGTAGGCAGAAGGTAGCGTTTCCAGACCCCCATGAAGCGGATGTGTTAACAGTTCAACAAGGGCGATCAGCGTTGGAAGAAGGGGCGAGGTGTTTCGTGGTGCTCGCCCGGTTGGGAGTAGAGAATAAAGGGGACGTAAACAAGATACAAGTGGTGAGAGATTTCACCGATGTGTTCCCAGAGGAGGTGCCTGGATTACCCCCTAAGAGAGAAGTGGAATTCTCTATTGACTTGGTACCTGGAGCTGGACCAGTGTCAATGGCACCTTACAGGATGGCACCAGCCGAGTTAGTGGAGTTAAAGAAGCAAGTGGAAGAGTTGCTGGAGAAGCAGTTCATCAGACCCAGCGTATCTCCATGGGGAGCTCCAGTGCTCCTAGTCAAGAAGAAGGATGGGGGGTCTCGGCTGTGTATAGACTACAGGCAATTGAACAAATTGACCATCAAGAACAAGTACCCCCTACCTCGGATTGATGATTTGATGGACCAAATTCATGGGGCCTCGGTGTTCTCCAAGATTGACCTGAGATCGGGGTATCACCAAATCTTGGTAAAAGCTGAAGATGTTCAGAAGACAGCTTTTAGGTCTAGATATGGGCACTACGAGTATGTAGTGATGCCATTTGGAGTCACCAATGCTCCAGCTCTATTCATGGACTACATGAATAGGATCTTTCGCCCTTTCTTGGATAAGTTTGTAGTGGTCTTCATAGATGACATCCTCATTTATTCAAGGACCGAGGAAGAGCATGAGGAACACCTGAGGACAGTATTGGAAATACTGAGGGAGAAGCAGCTCTATGCCAAGTTCTCTAAGTGTGAGTTCTGGCTAAGGGAAGTCAACTTCTTAGGACACGTGATATCTGCCCAGGGGATCTCGGTAGATCCAGCCAAGGTAGAGGCAGTGCTGCAATGGGAACGTCCTAAGACAGTGACTGAGATAAGGAGCTTTGTGGGGTTGGCGGGCTACTATCGGAGGTTTATTGAGGATTTTTCCAAAGTAGTGGCTCCTTTAACACAACTGACCCGCAAGGACCAACCCTTTGCTTGGACCGACCGATGTGAGCAGAGCTTCAGGGAACTAAAGGAGAGGTTGACCAGTGCTCCAGTGCTGGTGATTCCAGAAGTAGGAAGACCTTTTGATGTCTTCTGTGATGCCTCACATCAAGGCTTGGGATGCGTCTTGATGCAAGAGAAGAGGGTGGTTGCATATGCTTCAAGGCAACTCAAGGTGCATGAGAAAAACTACCCTACTCATGATTTGGAGTTGGCAGCGGTAGTGTTTGCCTTGAAGATCTGGAGGCATTATCTGTATGGAGCTCGGTTCCAGGTGTTCAGTGACCACAAGAGCTTGAAGTACCTGTTCGATCAGAAGGAGCTAAACATGAGACAAAGAAGGTGGATGGAATTCCTAAAGGACTACGACTTTCAACTCATGTATCACCCAGGGAAGGCCAATGTAGTGGCAGATGCCTTGAGTAGGAAGTCTATACAAGTCGCCACCATGATGATGGAAGAGCAGAAACTGATCGAGCAGTTCAGGGACTTAAACCTGGGAGTAGAGTTTCACGTGAATCACATTAGTTGTAGTAAGCTGACTATAACTAATGACTTCCTGGGAATGTTGAAGGATAAGCAATTGGAGGACCCTAGCCTGAAGCGCACTATGGAGTCGCTAGGAACAGATCAGGCGAGAGGCTTTGAGATGGGCGATGATGGGATCTTGAGGTTTGATGGCAGGATTTGCATACCTGCAAATGATGAGTTGAAGAAGATGATCCTAGAGGAAGGTCATAAGAGTCGCCTTAACCTCCACCCAGGCATGAACAAGATGTACCATGACTTGAAGGAGTCATTTTGGTGGTCAGGCATGAAGAGGGACGTCGCCCAGTACGTGGCAACCTGCTTAACGTGTCAAAAGGCGAAGGTGGAGCATCAAAAACCTGGCGGGCTGTTGCAGCAACTGGATATCCCCGAGTGGAAGTGGGACAGCATTGCCATGGATTTTGTCACCCATTTACCCAGATCGGTAAAGGGTCATGATGCAATCTGGGTCATCATTGATAGGCTGACGAAGAGTGCCCACTTCCTCCCAGTAAATATGAAGATGCCCATGGCCAAGTTGGCACAGCTGTACATCAAGGAGATTGTGAGGTTGCATGGAGTGCCTTCCAGCATCATTTCAGATAGGGATCCCAGGTTCACTTCACGGTTTTGGCAGACCTTGCAAGAGTGTTTGGGAACCAAGTTGAGGATGAGCTCTGCATATCATCCCCAAACAGATGGTCAGTCAGAGAGGACGATCCAATCTTTGGAAGATCTGCTGAGGGCATGCGTTTTGGATCAATTGGGAGGTTGGGAGGAGGTGTTGCCACTAGTGGAGTTTACCTATAACAATAGCTACCACGCCAGCATTGGGATGGCACCATATGAAGCCCTGTATGGGAGGAAATGCAGAACTCCCTTATGTTGGTACCAGGAGGGCGAGGCAGTCTTGGTTGGGCCAGAGTTGATTCAGCAGACGACCGAGAAGGTGAAGCAGATACAAAGCAGAATGAAAGCCTCTCAGAGTAGGCAGAAGTCCTATGCAGATCAGAGGAGAAAGCCTTTGGAGTTTGCTGCTGGAGATCACGTGTTCATGAAAGTGACACCAACCAAGGGTGTAGGGCGGGCGATCAGGTCAAAGAAGTTGTCCCCTAAGTTCGTGGGACCATATCAGATCTTAAGAAGGATTGGCCCAGTGGCGTATGAGATCGCCCTACCTCCCCATCTGGCGAATCTGCACAATGTGTTTCACGTGTCACAGCTGAGGAAGTACATGGCAGACCCTAGTCATGTGCTGGATGTAGACGACGTGCAGATTAGGGATGACTTGTCCTTTGAAGCAAAACCAGTCAGGATTGACGATCGGCAATGTAAACAGCTCAGGGGCAAGACCATCGACATGGTGAAAGTGGTGTGGGATGAGAAATCGGGGGATTCTACTTGGGAGTTAGAAGAACCCATGAGGGAGGCTTATCCATACCTCTTTTCCTTGTAATCCAATTTTCGAGGACGAAAATTTTTCTTGTTGGGGAGAATGTAAGGACCTGAAATTTATTGCAATGAAAGAGTATGTTTTAAATAAATTCTAAGTATGTTTTTATTTAGAATAGAAAGGGAGGAAAAAGTTAAGTTTAGAAGGCTACGAGGTCGCCGGTCGCCTGCTACACATGAGCGCCAGGTGGACATCGCGCGGGCGTGAGAGGCATGCAGGCATCGCGCGGGCGCGAGAGGCATGCAGGCATCGCGCGGGCGTGAGAGGCATGCAGGCATCGCGCGGGCGCGAGGGGCATGCGGGCATCGCGCGGGCGCGAGGCACGCAGGCATTGCCAGGGCGCGATGCATGTGGACGTGGCCAAGGCGCGAGAGTTATGAGGGCGTCGCCAGGGAAGACATCGGTTGTCTCCCAGAGGAAGACATCGGTCGTTCGCCAGGAAGATGTCATCGGTGGTAGTCTTCGCGCGAGGTCATCGGTGGTAGTCTTCGCGAGGTCATCGGTGGATCGTCTTCGCGCGAGGTCATCGGTGGATCGTCTTCGCGCGAGAGGTCATCAGTGGTTTCTCTTCGAGCTGGTAGTCATCGGCGAAAGGTCATCGCGCGACGTTGAGTTACACCCAGAGAACGTGGGCCCCAGACTCCCAGCAAGAGACGTTCTGCACGCGTGCCACGTAGACGAAAGAGTGGTTCAGAATAGTGACCTCAGAGCGTAGCCTGCGCAGAGGCACGCTTAGTAGTACTGTTCAGGGAAGCGTGCACGCAAACTTCCCTGCAGAGTAGGTGGTGGCAGCTGCTTTTGGAGGGATAAGTTGGTTTAAGTTACAAAAATCCACTGCTGGGAGAAAAGGAAAACATTGTTGTATTCGACGAGAGAAAGAGTGAGTTTCTTCCCTTCTCCTCCAGTTACCTCCTCCGCGTTGCGATTTCAGCATCTCCACACAAGAGTACGACGAGAAGCAACACCATTGGAGCCCCTGGGAAAGTTCTCTGCAACTCCTTCAAAACCAGACGCAAAAACAGAGCCAAGGTATTCTGCAAGCTTCGTTGGATTTCGAAGCTCCTGGTGGTTGCGCAAGTCCAGGTAAGGGAAGCTAGCCCTCTTTTTCCATACAAGCCACAGTGTAGCTATCTCTGAAGTGAGGGCGACGTGGTCGCCACTTCTGTTTTCACCTGCGTAAAATGCTCTGTTTGTGTGCTTGGGCGACGTGGTCGCCGGTTTTTAAACATAGCCTTTGAAATACCATGTTTTTGAACTAGATCGCCGGTTTTGGCGCTGTTTTACGAAATCTCTGTTTTTGATGTTGTTTTGAAACTACTTGAGATTTACATGAGATATTCGAAGATCTGAAGCTTTGAAATGTTTGTGGATGTGATTTGAATCATTTACTTGAATGGTAGGATGTGTTTGAATGCTGTGAATGTGGGATCGAGGCATAGTATTTTCAGGAAAGGAAATACCGTGTAAGATCTGTATAGGTGTATTGACTAGGGGCTTGTCTAGAAGGAGATATCCTGACTCTGCTGAGATAATGAAATCACGTAGATGAAGTTATTCAGTTGGTGAGAGTCGAAGGAGGTTCGTATGAATGGGCGAGTTGTTCAAATGGGAACGAGCTCGGCCTGTTATACGAATTAACCTTGTCATACCGAGAGAATGGTAACAATGAGATGGTATATGCGCATGCTGTGTGGATTCACAGTGGTAGGTATGACAGGTGCAAATCTCTGGGCCTGAGTCAACACACGAGTCAAATTGGAAGTAGTGTCATGTGTCTATGCATGGTGGGTCAGTGGAAAGTCTGACATGTGAAATGAGAAACTGGAATATTGATAGACACTTGATGCTGTGTTGTGAAATGGAATGACTATGGGAAATGTAGTGAATTTGTGATTTTGGGCGATCAGCTGAATGCTAATTGTAGTTCTACGTTTTACATGGATAATTTGGAACTTGGTTTACTTGGATTTTCATGTTCATGAGTTAAACTTCTTTTAAATTATCTAGCTTACCCTTTTATCTGTTATTGTGGTTGTTTTCTCAAAACTGTGATGATCGTGTAATTGTACACGGGAGCAGATGACCTTCCAGGAAGAAGAGCTCCCTAAAGGGGTGGTCGCCGAGGGCAGAGATCGCCCATTTCCACCTCTCGGTGGAGATCGCCGGTTCTGGTGTCCTGATAGAAGATCGCCAGTTTTGAGGCCTTCTGTTAGAGATCGCCGTTTTAAAGTTGGAGATCGCCGTTTTCTTTTGAGACCGCCTATCTTACTGCATTTCTTTTATTATTTTCGTAAAATCTTGCAAACAATTGATTTGGTTATGTATTAAACTCCCTAAGGGGAGTAACTTCATTTCTGATATATATATATATACATTTTATTTTGCACTCTTCAATATTATTTGGTTACACTTAATTTCAATTATACATGTATGTATGTATTATTTTGGTGGGATGTTACAGGCTCTGGTCCACTACACAAACCCTACGGCGACCTCCTCGCCAGCATTCACGTGTCCACATCAGTGGCTAAAAAGCGTTGCCGCTTGCACTTCCTTCTGTAACCTTCAAAACAATTTCCAATACTATGCATATATGTATGAACAGTTTATTTATGCCCTCATGCTATGCATTGACCAGTATGGTGATAATGCATGCTTCTAATAGACACAGCCATCATGCATTCAATTACCTCACACTTATACGATGCAAATTGTAACATCCCGCCAAATACTTTGGAATAATTATAAAATGAAATAAAGGTAAACAAATATATTGAAGTGAACATAATTATATATATGTAATGAAGTTTCTCCTCACAGGGAGTTTAATACATAATCGGTCAATTTTCCAAAACTTAAACAAAATACAGTAAAATAGAAAGACAGGCGATCTCCTAACAGAAAAAGGCGATCTCCTATCAGAAAACGACGATCTCCTATCAGAAAACAGAAAAAGGGTGATCGCCTAACAGAAACAGAAACGGGCGATCTCCTTCCAGCGACCACTCACTGAGGAGCTCTACTACCTGCAACCTCGTCTGCTCCCGTGCAAAAATACACGATCATCACAGGTTTAAGAAAGCAATCACAATACCAGATAAAAGGGTAAGCTAGATATTTAAAAAAAAAAAAACTTAAATATGAAAACTTTAAAATCAACATGACCAGCTTTTAAACACCCACATAAGTCCATCGCTTTCTCATTCATTTCACATAACCATCAAGTGTCTATCATATTCAATGTTCAATATTCCACTTTCTCACGTCAGAAATCCACTGACTCACAACAACATATAGACACATGACTCTACTTCCGGAAGACTCGTGCGTTGACTCAGACTCAGAGATCTGCACCCGTCATACCACACCACTGTGAAATCCACACAGGGTCGCTGTGAAATCCACACAGCCATGCGCATACATAATCTCAATATCATCACTCTCCTGGTATGACAGGGTTAATTCATATAACAGGTCAAGTCAGTTATCTTTCAAACAGCTTACCTATACATATGAACCTCCTTCGACTCTCCACAACTGAATAACTTCATCTATGTGATTCCATTATATTAGCAGAGTCAGGATATCTCCTTCTAGACAAGTCCCTAGTCAATGCACATTACACACGATCTTACACGGTATTTTCTTTCCTGAAAATACTATGCCTTGATCCCACATTCACAACATTCAACACATCATACAACACTTAATGAACGATTCCAGTCATAGCAACATTCATTCCGCGGTTCAGATTTACGAATATCACATGCATTTCGCATTTAAAACTCAAACAGTTTCAAAACAACACAAAAACAGGGGAGTTCGAAAAACAACGCCAAAACCGGCGATCTCGTCCAAAAACAGGGGATTATACAATGACAGTTGAAAACCGGCGACCACGTCGTCCCATCATCTCAATCATCTAATATAAGGTTTTCGTTGGAAATAAGGCTAGCTTCCCTTACCTGGACTTGCGCAAAACACCAAGAGCTCCAAAACCCACCGAAGTTTAAAGATGCCTTAGCTCTGTTTTAGCGTCTGGTTTGTAGAACTTGCAGAGAACCTCCCAGGTGCTCTAAGGGCAGTCGTCGCTCGTCGCACTGGTCCTTGAGGATGCCTGAATCGCAGCGCGGAGGAGAGAAAAGAGAATGATGAAGGTGAACTCACTCTATCACTCTTGAACCACAGCAACGTTCTCCCTCTCAGAAGTGGGTTTTTGAATCTAAACCAACTTGTCCGCGCATGCTGCTGCCACCACCCACTCTGCAGGAAAGCCTGAGTGTACGCTCCCCTGAACAGTACGACCACGAGTGTCTCTTGCGCATGCCAACCGCTTCCCTGAACAGTACGACCACGGGTGTCCCTGCGCATGCCAACACTCTGATGTCACTATTCTGAACCACCCTTTTTTTCTACGTGGCGTGCGTGCAGGACGTTTCATGCTGGGAGCCTGGGTCCCACCTTATCCGTGTGAAGCTCGACATCGCGCGACAACTTTCCACAGCTGACTCATCCTGGCGAACGACCGATGTCTCGTCCTGGAAGACGGCCGATGTCTCTCTCTGGGAGACGACCGACGTCTATCCCTGGCGACGCCCGCATGCCTCTCGCGCCCCGGCGATGCCTGCATGCCTCTCGCACCCTGGCGATGCCCGCATGCTTCGCGCCCTGGCGATGTCCGCATGTCTCTCGCGCCCTGGTGATGCCCGCATGTCTCTCGCGCCCTGGCGATGCCCGCATGCTTCGCGCCCTGGCGATGCCCGCATGTCTCTCGCGCCCTGGCGATGTCCGCATGCCTCGCGCCCTGGCGATGTCCGCATGTGTAGTCTAGGCGACCGGCGATTATGTACTAACTAGGCGATCTCATAGTCTTCTAAGCTACACTTTCCTTCCTTTTTATTTTAAATAAAAACATACTTAGAATTCATTTAAAATATATTCCTTTTATTCCAATTTAATTTTACAGGTCCTTACATTCTCCCCAACAAGAAAAATTTTCGCCCTCGAAAATTGAATTACAATGAAAAGAGGTAAGGATAGGCTTCTCTCATGGGTTCTTCTAATTCCCAAGTTGAATCACCCAATCTCTCATCCCACACCACTTTCACCATGTTGATGCTCTTGCCTCTGAGATGTTTACTTTGCCGATCGTTAATCCTAACTGGTTTTGCTTCAAAGGACAAGTCATCCCTGATCTGCACATCGTCCACTTCTAGCACATGACTAGGGTCTGCCATGTACTTCCTCAGCTGTGATACGTGAAAGACATTATGCAGATTCGCTAAATGGGGAGGTAGGGCGATCTCATAAGCCACTGGACCAATCCTCCTTAAGATCTGATATGGTCCCACGAACTTAGGGGACAACTTCTTTGATCTGATCGCCCGTCCTACACCCTTGGTTGGTGTCACTCTCATGAACACATGGTCTCCAGCAGCGAACTCCAAAGGTTTTCTGCTCTGATCTGCATAGGATTTCTGCCTACTTTGAGATGCTCTCATTCTGTCTTTTATCTGTTACACCTTCTCGGTCGTCTGCTGAATCAACTCTGGTCCAACCAATACTGCTTCGCCCTCCTGGTACCAACATAAGGGAGTTCTGCATTTCCTCCCATACAGGGCTTCATATGGTGCCATCCCAATACTGGCGTGGTAACTGTTATTATAAGTAAACTCCACCAGTGGCAACACCTCATCCCAACTTCCCAATTGATCTAGAACACACATCCTCAGCAGATCTTCCAAGGACTGGATCGTTCTCTCTGACTGTCCGTCTGTTTGAGGATGATATGCCGAGCTCATTCTCAACTTAGTTCCCAGGCAATCTTGTAAAGTCTGCCAAAACCGTGAAGTGAACCTGGGATCTCTATCTGAAACAATGCTGGAAGGCACTCCATGCAACCTCACTATTTCTTTGATGTACAACTGTGCCAACTTGGCCATAGGCATCCTCATATTCACTGGGAGAAAGTGGGCACTCTTCGTCAGCCGATCAATGATGACCCAGATTGCATCATGACCCTTTACCGATCTGGGTAAATGGGTGACGAAGTCCATGGCGATGCTGTCCCATCTCCATTAAGGGATATCCAGTTGCTGTAACAACCCGCCAGGTCTTTGATGCTCTATCTTCGCCTTCTAACATGATAAGCAGGTTGTAACATACTGGGCGATGTCTCTCTTCATGCCCGACCACCAAAATGACTCCTTCAAGTCATGGTACATTTTGTTCATGCCTGGATGTAGGCTAAGGCGACTCTTGTGACCTTCCTCTAGGATCATCTTCTTCAACTCTTCATTTGCAGGTATGCAAATTCTGCCATCAAATCTCAAGATCCCATCATCGCCCATCACAAAGTCTTTAGCCTGGTCGGTCCTTAGTGACTCCACAGTACGCTTCAGACTAGGGTCCTCCAACTGCTTGTCCTTTATCACTCCAAGGAAGTCATTAGTTATGGCCAGCTTACTACAACTAATGTGATTTACATGAAATTCTACCCCAAGGTTTAAGTCTCTGAATTGCTCGATCAGTTTCTGCTCTGCTATCATCATGGTGGCTACTTGTATTGATTTTCTACTCAAGGCATCTGCCACTACATTGGCCTTCCCTGGATGATACATGAGTTGAAAATCGTAGTCCTTTAGAAACTCCATCCACCTTCTTTGTCTCATGTTTAGTTCCTTCTGATCGAACAGGTATTTCAGGCTCTTATGGTCACTGAACACCTGGAACCGAGCTCCATATAAATAGTGCCTCCAAATCTTCAAGGCAAACACCACAGCCGCCAACTCCAAATCATGAGTAGGATAGTTCCTCTCATGAACCTTGAGTTGCCTTGAAGCATATGCAACCACTCTTTTCTCTTGCATCAAAACACATCCCAAACCCTGATGTGAAGCATCACAGTAGACATCAAAAGGTCTTCCTACCTTTGGGATCACCAGCACTGGAGCACTAGTCAACTTTTCCTTTAGTTCCATGAAGCTCTGCTCACATCGGTCGGTCCAAGCAAAAGGTTGATCCTTGCGGGTCAGCTGTGTTAAAGGAGCCACTACCTTGGAAAAGTCCTCAATGAACCTCCAATAGTAGCCTGCTAAGCCCACAAAACTCCTTATCTCAATAACTGTCTTAGGACGTTCCCACTGAAGCACTGTGTCCACTTTGGCTGGATCCACCGAGATCCCCTGGGCAGATATCACGTGTCCTAAGAAGTTGACTTCCTTTAGCCAGAACTTACACTTAGAGAACTTGGCATAGAGTTGCTTCTCCCTCAGAATCTCCAACACTGTCCTCAGATGTTCTTCATGTTCTTCCTCGGTCCTTGAATAAATGAGTATGTCGTCTATGAAGACTACCACAAACTTATCCAAGAAAGGGCGAAAAATCCTATTCATGTAGTCCATGAACAGAGCTGGAGCATTTGTGACTCCAAACGGCATCACCACATACTCATAGTGCCCATAACGAGACCTAAAAGCTGTCTTTTGAACATCTTCAGCTTTTACCAAAATTTGGTGGTACCCCGATCTCAGATCAATCTTTGAGAACACCGAAGCCCCATGTATTTGATCCATCAAATCATCAATCCTAGGTAGGGGGTACTTGTTCTTGATGGTCAACTAGTTCAACTGCCTGTAGTCTATACACAGCCGAGACCCTCCATCCTTTTTCTTAACTAGGAGCACTGGAGCCCCCCATGGAGATGCACTGGGTCTGATGAATTGTTTCTCCAACAACTCTTCCACTTGCTTCTTTAATTCTGCCAACTCGGCTGGAGCCATCCTGTAAGGTGCCATTGACACTGGTCCAGCTCCAGGTACCAAATCAATAGAGAATTCCACTTCTCTCTTAGGAGGTAATCTGTAACATCCCGCCAAAATGCTTTTCATAATTATAGAATGAAATAAATGAAAAGAGATAAAATAATAATATTGAAGTGAACAAAATTATATATATATGTAATAAAGTTTTCTCCTCGCAGGGAGTTTAATACAAGGTCGTCGGTTTCCAAAAACGTAAATTAGATACAACAAAATAAACAAAACAGGCGATTTCCCCACAAGACAGGCGATCTCCAATCAGAGAAGGCGATCTCCTATCAAAAAGGGCGATCTCCTACCAGACAACACAAAAAGGGGTGATCGCCTAGCGGAAATGTAAATGGGCGATCTCCTCCCGGCGCCCACTCACTGAGGAGCTCGACCACCTGCAACTTCGTCTGCTCCCGTGTAAAATACACGATCATCACAGTTTAAGAGAAAACAGCCACAGAGCAATACAAAATAAAGGGGTAAGCTAAAGTTTCAAAAGCTTTTTAAATCAAGGGTAAACATAAAAACTTCACGCCATACATGATCCATATCAATTACCACCATTAACATTCTCATATTCCATAACTCGTCAAGTGTCTATTTCTAATTTCAGTATTCATGGTTCACACGTCAGACTTTCTACTGACTCAATACATAGACACATGACTCTACTTCCGGATTGACTCGTGCGTTGACTCAGGCTCAGAGATCTGCACCTGTCATACCATACCACTGTGAAATCCATACAGGGTCGCTGTGAATCCACACAGCCATGCGCATATATAGTCTCATATCATCACTCTCCCGGTATGACAAGGTTAATTCATATAACAGGCCGAGCTCGTTCTTTTTCACACGAGTCACCCATTCATATGAACCTCCTCCGACTCTCCACAACTGAATAACTTCATCTACGTGATTCCATTATATCAGCAGAGTCAGGATATCTCCTTCTAGACAAGCCCCTAGTCAATACACCTATACAGATCTTACACGGTATTTCCTTTCCTGAAAATACTATGCCTCGATCCCACATTCACAGCATTCAAGACATCATACCATGCAAAGGAATATTTCAAATCACAGCAACAATCATTTCAACGTTTCAAACTTTCGAATATCACATTTAAGTCTCAAACAGTTCCAAGGCAACACCAAAAACGGGGAGTTCGCAAACTACGCCAAAACCGGCGATCTGATTCAAAAACAGGGTATTTCGAAGTCTGTCTTTAAAACCGGCGACCACGTCATCCAAACACATAGAACAGAGCATTCATGAAGATGAAAACGAAAACGGCGGCCACGTTGCCCTCACTTCCGAAATAGCTAAACTATGGCTTGTATTGAAGATGAAGGCTAGCTTCCCTTACCTAGACTTGCGCAAAACACCAAGAACTCCAAAACCCAACGAAGCTTAAGAGATGCTTTCACTCTGTTTCTGCGTCTGGTTTGTAGGACTTGCAGAGAACTTCCCAGGTGCTCTAATGGTGGTCGTCGCACGTCGTACTCTTGTGTGAAGATGCCTGAACCGTAGCGCGAAGGAGAGAAATGGAGGAGAAAGGAGGTAGCTCACTCTTTCGCTCTTGAACAACTGCAACGTTCCTTTCTCTCAGAAGTGGGTTTTTGCATCTTAAACTAACTTGTCCACAAAAGCCGCTGCCACCACCCACTCTGCAGGGAAGTTTGCGTGTACGCTGCCCTGAACAGTACGACTAAGCGTGCCTCTGCGCAGGCTAACACTCTGAGGTCACTATTTTGAACCACCCTTTTTGTCTACGTGGCGCGCGTGCAGGACGTTCCATGCTGGGAATCTGGGTCCCACCTTCTCTGTGTGCAACTCGACATCGCGCGATAACCTTTCGCCGATGACCTCTCGCGCGAAGACTATCCACCGATGACCTCTCGCACGAAGACAATCCACCGATGACCTCTCGCGCGAAGACAATCCACCGATGACCTCTCGCGCGAAGACAATCCACCGATGACCTCTCGCGCGAAGGCTATCCACCGATGACCTCTCGCGCGAAGGCTATCGACCGATGACCTCTCGCGCGAAGGCTATCCACCGATGACCTCATCCTGGAGGACGACCGATGTCTCCCCCTGGAAGATGCCCGCATGCCTCGTGCCCTGATGATGCCCGCATGCATCCCGCCCTGGTGATGCCCGCATGCCTCTCGCGCCCTGGCGATCATGTGTGGTAGACGACCGGCGATCTCATAGTCTTCTAAACTACACTTTCCTCCCTTTTTATTTTAAGTAAAAGCATACTTAGAATTCATTTAAAATATATCCCTTTTATTCCAATTTGATTTTACAGGTCCTTACATAATCCAGGTACTTCTTCTGGAAATACATCCGTGAAATCTTTCACCACATGTATCCTGCTTACGTCCCCTCCATTCTTCACCTCCAACCGAGCTAGGATCATGAAGCACCTCGCCCCTTCTTCCAACTCCGACCGCCCTTGCTGAGCAGATATCACATCTGACTCTTGGAGGTCTGGAAACGCTATCTTCTGACTACCGCAGTCTATGAGAACATGATTGGCAGATAGCCAATCCATTCCCAGGATAACATCCAGGTCCTGAAGAGGTAGGCAGATCAAGTTCACTTTGAATCTGCGTCCCTCTACTATCACTGGACATTTGGGGCAAACTGTAGAGGTCAACACCTGTCCTGACGCAGGTGTAGAGACCAACAGTTCGAAAGGTAACTCCTTCACTAGAAGGCCCAACTCGGCTACACACAGGCTTGACACAAAGGAGTGTGTCGCTCCAGAATCAAACAAGGCTTTTACACCTCTACCAGCTATAAAACAAACACCTTGCACGAGGTTACCTGACTGAGACGCCTCCGCTCCTGTCATGGCAAACACTCTCCCTGTTGCCTGAGGTCTGCTGCCTTCATTCCTCAACTGCTGAGAATCGCTGGGTTGAGTCGCCCCATTCCTGTTAGGGCACTCTCTAGCAACATGCCCCGTCTTTTGGCAGGTGTAACACCTTCTCTCTGAATTCCTCTTGAAGCACGCATTGGATGTGTATGGTCCACCACAATGGAAACATTTGGGTTTCCAAGGTTGTTGCTGCTGCAACTGAGATGACGCTGCTCCCGCCCGATGTGGTGGAGGTCTCGTATAAGGCTTGCTTTGTGGGTGCTGCACTTTGGCCCTCCCACTGGAAGAACCCCCTGGGTGTGACCTGATCACCCGAGAATCACCCTTTTCCAGGGTCTCCACCATCTTCGCCTTCTCTACTAAGGCGTGAAATTCCCTGATGCACATCGGGGCTATGGTCCTCTTCAGCCCATGCTTCAGTCCCTCTTCAAACTTCCTGCACCTCCAAGCCTCAGAGGTCGCCTGGGTATAGAATCGGGCGAGATACTCAAACCTAGTAGCATAAGCATTTACTGACATCTCCCCATGTTCCAATCTGAGGAATTCTGCTTCCTTCGTAAACTTTGCACTATCTGGGAAATATTTTTCCAGAAACCTCATCATGAAGCTCTCCCAGTCTAACACTTCAGCTCTGGCTTCCATCATCTGCTGAGCTCCCATCCACCAAAACTCGGCTTCTCCAGATAGCAAATAGGTGGCGAACACCAATTTCTTCTCTTCAGGGCAGGAGGTCGCCCTAAAGATTTTCTCCAACTCTCTGACCCACTGATCTGCCTGATCAGGGGTAGCATTCCCACTGAACTTGGGTGGGTTGTGCCTCATGAACTCGGTCAGTCCCATCTGTTCCTGAGGCTGACCAACGTGGGAATTTGTTTCCGCAGACCGAGCAGTTTCCCAATGGTGCATTGCAGCTTGGTGATTCTGAGCCATTGCTGCATTCTGTTGTTGGATGGCAGTTGCCATCATCTCTATAGCCTTGGCAATCTGGCTCATTTCCGAAGAAGGTTGGGGAGGGGTAGGAGGTCTACGTGCCATCTCTCTTCGTTTCAGATTTTGAAACTATGGGTTTCTATATTCCCTACAACTACAAGAATGAGATCGATAAGAAATCAATTCATTCAGGAGGTAACATCTAGACCTTACAAAGGTCAACATCTCAAAGTCATTAAGAATTTGAGTTCATCAACAGAATCATGATGCTTATAACCTTAAGCAAACACCAGAATAGCTACTGGTATACAACCATCAATCCAAACAACCACTTTCAATCAATTACAAAAACAGTCAATAAAATGAAATAAATCACACCAGAATTCAATGTATGCTAAACATCAAATCTTTGGAATTAAGATTGAGAATCATCTCGATCCAGTTATGAGTGTGCACCCTCACCACTTTATCAAGATCCTTTCATTCTTAATACTAAGATTTTCAGTTAGGGCATATATTCACTAAGGCACACACAAAATTTCAATACAAAAACGTTTGAAAACTTTTCACTATAGTTTTTATTTAAAACTCAAATAAATTTTATGAGCAGAAGAAACACAATGGATCCACAGCCCTCAGGTCATCCTAAGGACGAACTGCTCTGATACCATTAATGTAACATCCCACCAAATACTTTGGAATAATTATAAAATGAAATAAAGGTAAACAAATATATTGAAGTGAACATAATTATATATATGTAATGAAGTTTCTCCTCACAGGGAGTTTAATACATAATCGATCAATTTTCCAAAACTTAAACAAAATACAGTAAAATAGAAAGACAGGCGATCTCCTAACAGAAAAAGGCGATCTCCTATCAGAAAACGGCGATCTCCTATCAGAAAACGGAAAAAGGGTGATCGCCTAACAGAAACAAAAACGGGCGATCTCCTTCCGGCGACCACTCACTGAGGAGCACTACTACCTGCAACCTCGTCTGCTCCCGTGCAAAAATACACGATCATCACAGGTTTAAGAAAGCAATCACAATACCAGATAAAAGGGTAAGCTAGATATTTTTAAAAAAAACACTTAAATATGAAAACTTTAAAATCAACATGACCAGCTTTTAAACACCCACATAAGTCCATCGCTTTCTCATTCATTTCACATAACCATCAAGTGTCTATCATATTCAATGTTCAATATTCCACTTTCTCACGTCAGAAATCCACTGACTCACAACAACATATAGACACATGACTTTACTTCTGGAAGACTCGTGCGTTGACTCAGACTCAGAGATCTGCACCCGTCATACCACACCACTGTGAAATCCACACAGGGTCGCTGCGAAATCCACACAGCCATGCACATACATAATCTCAATATCATCACTCTCCCGGTATGACAGGGTTAATTCATATAACAGGTCAAGTCAGTTATCTTTCAAACAGCTTACCCATACATATGAACCTCCTTCGACTCTCCACAACTGAATAACTTCATCTATGTGATTCCATTATATCAGCAGAGTCAGGATATCTCCTTCTAGACAAGTCCCTAGTCAATGCACATTACACACGATCTTACACGGTATTTTCTTTCCTGAAAATACTATGCCTTGATCCCACATTCACAACATTCAACACATCATACAACACTTAATGAACGATTCCAGTCACAGCAACATTCATTCCGCGGTTCAGATTTTCGAATATCACATGCATTTCACATTTAAAACTCAAACAGTTTCAAAACAACACAAAAACAGGGGAGTTCGAAAAACAACGCCAAAACCGGCGATCTCGTCCAAAAACAGGGGATTATACAATGACAGTTGAAAACCGGCGACCACGTCGTCCCATCATCTCAATCATCTAATATAAGGTTTTCGTTGGAAATAAGGCTAGCTTCCCTTACCTGGACTTGCGCAAAACACCAAGAGCTGCAAAACCCACCGAAGCTTAAAGATGCCTTAGCTCTGTTTTAGCATCTGGTTTGTAGAACTTGCAGAGAACCTCCCAGGTGCTCTAAGGGCAGTCGTCGCTCGTCGCACTAGTGCTTGAGGATGCCTGAATCGCAGCGCGGAGGA
Source organism: Phaseolus lunatus (assembly GCA_013389735.1). Classification (NCBI taxonomy): domain Eukaryota; kingdom Viridiplantae; phylum Streptophyta; class Magnoliopsida; order Fabales; family Fabaceae; genus Phaseolus; species Phaseolus lunatus. The sequence goes on along the minus strand of CM023864.1, from coordinate 33,558,359 downwards.
GAGAAAAGAGAATGATGAAGGTGAACTCACTCTGTCACTCTTGAACCACAACAACGTTCTCCCTCTCAGAAGTGGGTTTTTGAATCTAAACCAACTTGTCCGTGCATGCTGCTGCCACCACCCACTCTGCAGGAAAGCCTGAGTGTACGCTCCCCTGAACAGTACGACCACGAGTGTCTCTTGCGCATGCCAACCGCTTCCCTGAACAGTACGACCACGGGTGTCCCTGCGCATGCCAACACTCTGATGTCACTATTCTGAACCACCCTTTTTGTCTACGTGGCGCGCGTGCAGGACGTTTCATGCTGGGAGCCTGGGTCCCACCTTATCCGTGTGAAGCTCGACATCGCACGACAAATTTCCACCGCTGACTCATCCTGGCGAACGACCGATGTCTCTCTCTGGGAGACGATCGATGTCTATCCCTGGCAATGCCCGCATGCCTCTCGCGCCCCGGCGATGCCCGCATGCCTCTCGCGCCCTGGCGATGCCCGCATGCTATGCGCCCTGGCGATGCACCCATGTCTCTCGCGCCCTGGCGATGTCTGCATGTGTAGTCTAGGCGACCAGCGATTATGTACTAACTAGGCGATCTCATAGTCTTCTAAGCTACAATTTCCTTCCTTTTTATTTTAAATAAAAACATACTTAGAATTCATTTAAAATATATTCCTTTTATTCCAATTTAATTTTACAGGTCTTTACACAAATACCATGACATAATAACAAATCCAAACATAGGAAGGTAATGCAATTCAAGTAACTGATGCAACTACTAATCAAATAGTGCTATTGACAAAGCTATTCATATAAGAACTTCTGTAACCTCATGGTTGTAGTGGGCCTCCCACTTTTCTTATACTTTGGTCATGCCAAAATTTGACATTTTCCTTTACACATTCTTCTTTGAACACCTTTATGGTGCCTTACTCTTCTGCAGGGTTGACCCCGACTTGTCCTGGTTGAGGTCCTGAGTTCAGTATTAGACTGAGACAGAAGCCATCTTCCTTAGCTCGAGCCAAAACGTTGGTGAGCTGCCATTCAAGATGTCCTAGCTCGAAATTCTTCTGAGCGAGAGACTTTCAATCCTGAGCTTGAGCCAAAATGTTGGTGAGCTACGACTTGAGAGTCACCGGTTGACTCAGTTGCCGTTGACTCTGAAGTTGGTAGTGACTCCTTTCTACCTTGTAGTGGATTGGTGGCTCCGTTGAAGCAGAGGGGTCCTACCTTGGGCGTTACCCCATTATTTAGCTGTTTTTAGGTTACCTACCACATACATGCCTCTGCCCAAGCACTGCCTCTAGCAAATTTAGGATTACCTTTCGGGATTCTAGGGCACAATTCCCCTATAATCCCATGGCAACCTTCCTTTCTTAGAGTGCAACTCTGGTGGGCCTATCTCTTTCTTGAAGTGCGTAACTTAAGGTGTAGCTGCTAGGGTTTCAGTGCCTAACTCAGCGCCGCTAGCCTAAACTTATCTAATAACTTAATATCTCACGTGCCTCAAAACCTTCACATGCCTCCCATGTGTTTCTCAGGATAATTCTATCGTGTCAGAGCCTTACATCTTGAACACATCCTGCATGCATGGCATATCCATAAATATGGTTTCGTGCCCTGACACGTGTAATTCTGTGGACCCCTCTGTGGGCCCTATCATGCCGACCTCTCACCCATGTGCTGACGTCCGAGGTCTGGCCACTACACAAGCCCCCCAGGCTCGAGCTGGAACTTGTTTCAGCGCAAAGCCTAACTGCTCGACCTGTCAACCTACGTGGCACTATAGTGAGACTGAGTGATGGAACGTGCATAGTGCTTCAAGGTGACATTTCACCATACTTTCCCTGGAGCGTACACTTGGCAATCTTAATGGCTGGGGTGCTTTGTTGATTTGCGCTTCCCCTATACGTTGACCCTTTGCCTCTTACACTCTTCACTGTTTCATTCCTTCTCATTTCATCTTTTCAAAAACTCCTTACTCCTTTGAGCGCTCTTTTCTTCTCTTTCGACCCTTCATCAACTTCACTCACAATCAGTTAAAGGAACGTTCTTTTCATCATTTATGGCTTTCTTTTGCTATTGCGATGCCCCTCCATGCATTTATAATTGCCTAGGAATGTTTACATTTTCTGCTCAACTCATCTCATCGTGCCCCACTTTCCCGTCACGACATGCGTTTATTCTACTCTAATGCATACTTGACGCATTCGTGTTGATGACTGATGCCTTCTATTCTGCATATAACTTGGCCGTTGTGGCTCTCTCTTGACATTGTTGTTGTCCTTTTTCTGCGTATTTTGTTTCTTAACTTGTAATATGCCTTGATGACGATCTTGCAAGCCTATACCTGTCTGATCTGTATCTCTTTACTTCAATATCTGCTTCCCAAGTAACCTCTCTAAGCAACCTCGACCATGTGGCACTTGTTAACTTGTATTTCTGATTCTCCACGTAAGTCTCAGAAAAGGACTTCCTGGCATGGCTCTTGTCTTGTTCGACAAACCCGATCGCCCATGATCATCCTTGGTGGACAAGCTAAAGAAAAACCTTCTCTTGATCGACCCTGGTTGATAGCCAAGGAAAACCTCATCCTGGTCGACCTCAACTGATATGTCAAAAAAGACCTCATCTCGGTCGACCTCAACTTCTTCGCCAAGGAAGACTTTATCTGGGTCAACCCCAACTCCTTCTTCAAGGAAGACCTCATCTTGGTCGACCTCAACTCCTTTGTTAAGGAAGACCTCATCTCGGTCAACCTCAACTCCTTCGTCAAGGAAGACCTCATCTTGGTCGACCTCAACTCCTTCGTCAAGGAAGACCTTATCTTGGTCGACCTCAACTCCTTCATCAAGGAAGACCTTATCTTTGTCGACCTCGACTAATAAACCAAGGAAGACTTCACTTATCTCGACCTTGCTGTACAAAGTCGAGGAAGAGGTCTTTAACTTCCCTCGACCTTGCTGTAAAAAGTCGAGGAAGAGGTCTTTAACTTGCCTCAACCTTGCTGTAAAAAGTCGAGGAAGAGGTCTTTAACTTCCCATGACCTCGCTATAAAAAGTTAAGGAAGAGGTCTCTAACTTGCCTCAACCTTGCTGTAAAAAGTCAAGGAAGAGGTATTTAACTTGCCTCAACCTCGCTGTAAAAAGTCGAGGAAGAGGTCTTTAACTTGGAACCATACTATTCTCCACCTTTCTTTAACAAGGTAGGAGAGGTTCACTTACGTGCCTTAACCTTGGCTGCTTAGGCCACAGAGGACTTCTCTTGGAACCATACTATTCACCCCCTTTCTTTAACAAGGTAGGAAAGGTTCGCTTACGTGCCTCAACCTTGGCTGCTTAGGCCACGGAGGACTTCTCTTGGAACCATACTACTCACCCCCTTTCTTTAACAAGGTAGGAAAGGTTCGCTTACGTGCCTCAACCTTGGCTGCTTAAGCCACGGAGGACTTCACTTTACTGTTCAACACAAATATATCTTTCTCAATTATTTTCTTTTATTGGGTAAACCTGTTAAAAAAACCCGTAGGGAAAAAGAGCGTCCCCTTCATTGAATAATACAACTTAGGCACCTTCAGCGTCTCTTGAGTCAATGACCGGTGCCCTCTTCTTCCGACCTCCAAGCCCTTCACACGTTGGACCTCTCCCATACAAGTTACGATGGTCCTGGGTGACTTCAAAGTCTCTTGAATAACTGACCTCTGACGACCTCCCTTACCTGAGCTGGCGAGTTTGGTCAGTAGGTATGCTCGCGCATTCTATTCAAATAACTACATCTACTCCGAGCTAAGTCATCTCACCATGTGCTAGTGAGAATGACCACACCTGTTTCAAGTCAATTAATCTCACAGGGTGCCTATACTCTAGTAGCTACGTCCGCTCCGAGTTAGGTCTTCTTACCCTATGCTCAATCGGATAACTGAAAACACACTGTGAATAATAATGTTTACTAAAACAATGATTGTAGACAGTGAACTAGTACACCAAGTAAGTTCTCAGGAAAGAGAGGTGGGTCACCAATAGACACACTTAAGTACCAAGTCTTTCCTCGCCATAACTTTCCTAGACATGTACTTTTACACTACTACGCTCTGTATCCAGTAACAAGAATAATTTCTCTCGTGTGAGAGGTCATGATAATGATAATGATAATAATATCACAATCGATTTAACTGATAACTAATCATTCACGTCATCTTCAGAATAACATGATAACAGATTTACATATATCCATTTTTTGCATTATATGATAAAAGATTTAAGCAATAATATATCTTTTATTTTCAGAATAATATCACAACAGATAAAATATCTCTTTATATTTTATCTTCAGAATAATATCACAAGAGATAAAATATAATATCACAACAGATAAAATATAATATCACAACAGATAAAATATAATATCTCAACAGATAAAACATAATATTGCAACAGATAAAATATCTCTTTATCTTTTATCTCCAGAATAATATCACAACAGATAAAATATCTTTTTATCTTTTATCTCCAAAATAATATTACAACAAATAAAATATAATATCTCAACAATATAATATCACAACAAATAACATATATCTTTATATTTTATCTTCAAAATAATATCACAATAGATAAAATATCTCTTTATATTCTATCTTTTAAAATAACAGATAAAATATCTCTTTATCTTCTATCTTCAGAATAATACAACAGATATAATATAATATCACAACAGATAATATATATGTTTATATTTTATCTTCAGAATAATATGATAATAACAATTATATATTTTATCTTAATTACCTTTCCCGAGCTAATCAACACCTAGGCCGAACTTGTGACCTACCCAATAGTCGTGGTCCCGAGCACTCGAGCACTCATGTCTAGCACACGAGCCCCCCGTCTTACCTATCACTAGGTAATCATTTACTCGCGGGGTGCCCATACTCGAGTGGTCGTATTGACATCGAGACAGGTTGACTTACTTGTGCATGTTCCAATTCAAGTGAATCATTAAAGCTAAATGCATCATCTTCCAAGAACAAATTTATCACACATTGTTTTAAAAGAAAGCGTTAAGCAAGAATATCTTAGCTGAAATGCAATTTGAGGTTTGCCACATTCCAGGCTTGAGGAATGACTTCTCCCTCCAGGGTCTCTAGTCTATACGCTCCATTCCTAAGCTCCATGACTATATGGTGGAGGCTGATGGTGATGGCCTTGGCCGCGTTTTCATCAGCGAAGGTTGTCGTCGTTCTTTCTACCTGATTTCACACGAAGCCAACAACACACCTGTAGTGGCCAGACCTCGGTTGTCGAGAACAGATAGTAAAGGGAGAACCACATCAGCTGGGTCCCATAACATGGGCCAACGCCATGTGGAGTGGACCTCATAGGCAGCTTGGATTAGCAGGTGATTGGTCATCAGTGTGTCTCCTCAGAGAGAGGTGATCAGTCATCCGTGTGTTGCCTTAGAGAAGGGCGATCAGTCATCGGTGTGGTCCCTCGGAGAAGGGTGATCGGTGTGTACTAACCAAGTAGTCAGGTGTGATGATGTAATCGTGAGGTAATCCTGTGGGCGTGCTTGAGGAGGACACTTGGATCAAGAAGAGTAAGAGAAAGGAAAGTGTAGCTTAGAAGTCGATGAGATTGTCGTTTGTTGAAGAAGGAGGCGGTCTCCGATTTCTCTCGTATGCACCAGACAGATAAAGGATGATGTAAATCGGTTAAAATGCAGCAATCATCAGTAGAAGAGATAAAAAGGTTACCTTTGGATGATCAGAAAAGCGTCACAGAGGTTGGAGATTGAAGAAACTGAGGGGTCTCACAGAGAAATGATTTGAAAGTCTGAAGGCGAAGAAGAAGGAATGAAACAGTGTTAGTGCCAGAGTGTGCGCTCCTATAGACCGCCAAAAGACGATTTCTTAGTCTTTTCGCTGGACCAGTCACAGCTCGAGACTGGGGGGCTTGTGATCCGGTCAGTCATCGGTAGTCGATGACGCCAACAGCAGTTGACCACGTGGACCGTTCACAGGGTGACACGTGGTAGAAGATAGGAGGTGAATCAGGGAGGAGATCACTCAGAATGGTGATCGGTGGTTGGTTGCTAAGGGACCATCACCCGCAGATCAGTGTCAGGTGAGCTCCTGGAGGCAGAGCGCGATGAGCGCCTAGAAGCAGATCACGAGAGGTAAAGAAGCACTGATCAGTCATCGGGGGTTTCCTGTTAACACACAGTTAAGCTGGGACCCAGGCTCCTAGCGAGAGCGTTACGCAAGAAGCACATATCAGTGGTCGCCCATCGCCATGTGTGCAGATCAGTAGTCGCCCATCGCCGTGTGTGAAGATCAGTAATCGCCTTGATTGCACATGATCGCCGTGTGTGGAGATTAGGAGATCGGGTGGTTAACAAGTCGCCGAAAGGAGCACATCGCCGGGTATTTGAGAAGACTTGGTAAGCACTATTATATGGTCTAAATACAGAAGGTAAGTGGCATGTCTGCCGCCGATGTAGGGAAGATAAGTGGAATATCTGCCACCATGAGTCGTGTGAGCCATGATGCCCAGCGTTAACCAGCTCGCCATGTTAAGGTTGCGCCCAGGGTAGCCTGTGCACTAAGCTACTCCCTGTGTGGATAACTTAGTCGCAGGAGCAAAGTGGAAGTAATGTTTCAGCTGCAGGTACTCCAGATGGTGACACGTGTATGACCAGATGTTATCCACGTGTCAAGAGGAATAACCGTCAGGAGAGAGAAAGACTCAGGTATACATGTGATCCGGTCGGTCATCGGTAGTCGATGACGTCAACAGCAGTTGACCACGTGGACCGTTCACAGGGTGACACGTGGTGGAAAATAGCAGGTGAATCAGGGAGGAGATCACTCAGAATGGTGATCGGTGGTCGGTTGCTAAGGGACCATCACCCGCAGATCAGTGTCAGGTGAGCGCCTGGAGGCAGAGCGCGATGAGCGCCTGGAAGCAGATTGCGAGAGGTAAAGAAGCACTGATCAGTCATCGAGGGTTTCCTGTTAACACACAGTTAAGCTGGGACCCAGGCTCCCAGCGAGAGCGTTACGCAAGAAGCACATATCAGTGGTCGCCCATCGCCATGTGTGCAGATCAGTAGTCGCCCATCGCCGTGTGTGAAGATCAGTAATCGCCTTGATTGCACATGATCGCCGTGTGTGGAGATTAGGAGATCGGGTGGTTAACAAGTCGCCGAAAGGAGCACATTGTCGGGTATTTGAGAAGACTTGGTAAGCACTGTTATATGGTCTAAATACAGAAGGTAAGTGGCATGTCTGCCGCCGATGTAGGGAAGATAAGTGGCATATCTGCCACCATGAGTCGTGTGAGCCATGATGCCCAGCGTTAACCAGCTCGCCATGTTAAGGTTGCGCCCAGGGTAGCCAGTGCACTAAGCTACTCCCTGTGTGGATAACTTAGTCGCAGGAGCAAAGTGGAAGTAACGTTTCAGTTGCAGGTACTCCAGATGGTGACACGTGTATGACCAGATGTTATCCACGTGTCAAGAGGAATAACCGTCAGGAGAGAGAAAGACTCAGGTATATATATATATAATTCTTAACAGAATTTGAAAAAAAAGATTTATTTTTGGTTGTGATTCACTTGTACACGGTTCTGAGTTTTCTTTGAAGTTCTTTGTTGATTCAATCACTGACTTGAGCGTCGGATTGACTCGTGCGTTGATTAGACTCAGAGATCTGCACCTGTCATACCACACCACTGTGAAATCCACACAGGGTCGCTGTGAATCCACACAGCATGCGCATATATCATCTCAATGTTACCATAGTTCTCCTGGTATGACAGGGTTAATCCATAGGACAGACGGAGCTCGTTCTTTTTCACACGAGACGCCCATCATATAGACCTCCTTCGACTCTCAACAACTGAGTAACTTCCTCTACGTGATTCCATTACCTCAGCAGAGTCAGGATATCCCCTTAGGAATCACCGATCAATGCACCTACCACAAGATCTTACACGGTATTTTCTTTCCTGAAAATACTATGCCTCGATCCCACATTCACAGCATTCAAGACGTTATGCCACACAAAGGAATATTTCAAATCACAGCAACAACCATTTTCAACGTTTCAAACTTTCGAATATCACATATATATTGTATTTAAATCCCAAACAGTTTCAAACAATGTCAAACACAGGTTAGTTCGAAACTCGTATTTAAAACCGGCGACCACGTCGCCCAAACACGTAAAACAGAGCATTTCGAAAAGAAACAGAGAACCGGCGACCACGTCGCCCTCACTTCAGAAACAGCAAACTATGGCTTGTATGGAAAAAGAGGTCTAGCTTCCCTTACCTGGACTTGCGCAACCGCCAGGAGCTTCGAAATCCAACGAAGCTTGCAGAATACCTTGGCTCTGTTTTTCGCGTCTGGTCTGAAGAACTTGCAGAGGACTACCCAAGTGCTCTAATGGTGGCTGTCGCTCGTCGTACTCTCGTGTGAAGGTGCTAGAATCGCAGCGCGAAGGAGGCAACTGGAGGAGAAGGGAGGTAACTCACTCTTTCTCTCTTTGAAGGCTGCGACGTTTCTTGTTTCTCTCAGCAGTGGGTCTTCTGCATCTTAAGCCAACTTATCCACCAAAAGCAGCTGCCACCACCCACTCTGCAGAGAAGTCTGAGAACCACTGCCCTGAACAGTACGACCACTGTTGTCTCTGGTGCATGCCAACCACTGCTCTGAACAGTACTGCCACTGTTTGTCGCTTGTACATGCCAGCCACTGCTCTGAACAGTACTGCCACTGTTTGTCGCTTGTGCATGCCAGCCACTGCTCTGAACAGTACGACCGTGGGTGTCTCCCGCGCATGCCAACATTCTGATGTCACTATTCTGAACCTCCCTTTTTGTCTACGTGGCGTGCGTGCACTACGCTTCATGCTGGGAGTCTGGGTCTTACCTTCAAGGTGTGAAACTCGACGTCGTGCGATAACTTTCCACTGCTGACTCATCCTGGCGAACGACCGATGTCTCCTTCGCCCTGGAAGACGACCGATGTCTTCCTCTGGGAGACGACCGATGTCTTCCTCTGGGAGACGACCGATGTCTTCCCTGGCGACGCCCTCATAACTCTCGCGCCTTGGCCACGTCCACATGCCTCGCGCCCGCGCGATGCCTGCATGCCTCTCGGGCTCGCGCGTTGCCTGCATGCCTCTCGCGCCCGCGCGATGCCTGCATGCCTCTCGCGCCCGCGCGATGCCTGCATGCCTCTCGCGCCCGCGCGACGTCCACCTGGCGCTCATGTGTAGCAGGCGACCGGCGATGATGTATAAACAAGGAACTCTTATAGTTTTTTCTAGACTACACTTTCCTTCCTTTCTAACTTAGATAAAACATACTTAGAATTTACTTAAAACATACTCTTTCATTCCAATAAATTTCAGGTCCTTACATTCTCCCCAACAACAAAAATTTTCGTCCTCGAAAATTGGATTACAAGGAAAAGAGGTATGGATAAGCCTCCCTCATGGGTTCTTCTAACTCCCAAGTAGAATCCCCCGATTTCTCATCCCACACCACTTTCACCATGTCGATGGTCTTGCCCCTGAGCTGTTTACATTGCCGATCGTCAATCCTGACTGGTTTGGCTTCAAAGGACAAGTCATCCCTAATCTGCACGTCGTCTACATCCAGCACATGACTAGGGTCTGCCATGTACTTCCTCAGCTGTGACACGTGAAACACATTGTGCAGATTCGCCAGATGGGGAGGTAGGGCGATCTCATACGCCACTGGGCCAATCCTTCTTAAGATCTGATATGGTCCCACGAACTTAGGGGACAACTTCTTTGACCTGATCGCCCGCCCTACACCCTTGGTTGGTGTCACTTTCATGAACACGTGATCTCCAGCAGCAAACTCCAAAGGCTTTCTCCTCTGATCTGCATAGGACTTCTGCCTACTCTGAGAGGCTTTCATTCTGCTTTGTATCTGCTTCACCTTCTCGGTCGTCTGCTGAATCAACTCTGGCCCAACCAAGACTGCCTCGCCCTCCTGGTACCAACATAAGGGAGTTCTGCATTTCCTCCCATACAGGGCTTCATATGGTGCCATCCCAATGCTGGCGTGGTAGCTATTGTTATAGGTAAACTCCACTAGTGGCAACACCTCCTCCCAACCTCCCAATTGATCCAAAACGCATGCCCTCAGCAGATCTTCCAAAGATTGGATCGTCCTCTCTGACTGACCATCTGTTTGGGGATGATACGCAGAGCTCATCCTCAACTTGGTTCCCAAACACTCTTGCAAGGTCTGCCAAAACCGTGAAGTGAACCTGGGATCTCTATCTGAAATGATGCTGGAAGGCACTCCATGCAACCTCACAATCTCGTTGATGTACAGCTGTGCCAACTTGGCCATGGGCATCTTCATATTTACTGGGAGGAAGTGGGCACTCTTCGTCAGCCTATCAATGATGACCCAGATTGCATCATGACCCTTTACCGATCTGGGTAAATGGGTGACAAAATCCATGGCAATGCTGTCCCACTTCCACTCGGGAATATCCAGTTGCTGCAACAGCCCGCCAGGTCTTTGATGCTCTACCTTCGCCTTTTGACACGTTAAGCAGGTTGCCACGTACTGGGCGACGTCCCTCTTCATGCCTGACCACCAAAATGACTCCTTCAAGTCATGGTACATCTTGTTCATGCCTGGGTGAAGGTTGAGGCGGCTCTTATGACCTTCCTCTAGGATCATCTTCTTCAACTCATCATTTGCAGGTATGTAAATTCTGCCATCAAACCTCAAGATCCCATCATCGCCCATCTCAAAGCCTCTCGCCTGATCTGTCCCTAGTGACTCCACAGTGCGCTTCAGGCTAGGATCCTCCAATTGTTTATCCTTCAACATCCCAAGGAAGTCATTAGTTATAGTCAGCTTACTACAACTAATGTGATTCACGTGAAATTCCACTCCAAGGTTTAAGTCTCTGAACTGCTCGATCAGTTTCTGCTCTTCCATCATCATGGTGGCGACTTGTATAGACTTCCTACTCAAGGCATCTGCCACTACATTGGCCTTCCCTGGGTGATACATGAGTTGAAAGTCGTAGTCCTTTAGGAATTCCATCCACCTTCTTTGTCTCATGTTTAGTTCCTTCTGATCGAACAGGTACTTCAAGCTCTTGTGGTCACTGAATACCTGGAACCGAGCTCCATAAAGATAATGCCTCCAGATCTTCAAGGCAAACACTACCGCTGCCAACTCCAAATCATGAGTAGGGTAGTTTCTCTCATGCACCTTGAGTTGCCTTGAAGCATATGCAACCACTCTCTTCTCTTGCATCAAGACGCATCCCAAGCCTTGATGTGAGGCATCACAGAAGACATCAAAAGGTCTTCCTACTTCTGGAATCACCAGCACTGGAGCACTGGTCAACCTCTCCTTTAGTTCCCTGAAGCTCTGCTCACATCGGTCGGTCCAAGCAAAGGGTTGGTCCTTGCGGGTCAGTTGTGTTAAAGGAGCCACTACTTTGGAAAAATCCTCAATAAATCTTCGATAGTAGCCCACCAACCCCACAAATCTCCTTATCTCAGTCACTGTCTTAGGACGTTCCCATTGCAGCACTGCCTCTACCTTGGCTGGATCTACCGAGATCCCCTGGGCAGATATCACGTGTCCTAAGAAGTTGACTTCCCTCAGCCAGAACTCACACTTGGAGAACTTGGCATAGAGCTGCTTCTCTCTCAGTATTTCCAATACTGTCCTCAAGTGTTCCTCATGCTCTTCCTCGGTCCTTGAATAAATGAGGATGTCATCTATGAAGACCACCACAAACTTATCCAAGAAAGGGCGAAAGATCCTATTCATGTAGTCCATGAATAGAGCTGGAGCATTGGTGACTCCAAATGGCATCACTACATACTCGTAGTGCCCATATCGAGACCTAAAAGCTGTCTTCTGAACATCTTCAGCTTTTACCAAGATTTGGTGATACCCCGATCTCAGGTCAATCTTGGAGAACACCGAGGCCCCATGAATTTGGTCCATCAAATCATCAATCCGAGGTAGGGGGTACTTGTTCTTGATGGTCAATTTGTTCAATTGCCTGTAGTCTATACACAGCCGAGACCCTCCATCCTTCTTCTTGACTAGGAGCACTGGAGCTCCCCATGGAGATACGCTGGGTCTGATGAACTGCTTCTCCAGCAACTCTTCCACTTGCTTCTTTAACTCCACTAACTCGGCTGGTGCCATCCTGTAAGGTGCCATTGACACTGGTCCAGCTCCAGGTACCAAGTCAATAGAGAATTCCACTTCTCTCTTAGGGGGTAACCCAGGCACCTCTTCTGGGAATACATCTGTGAAATCTTTCACCACTTGTATCCTGTTTACGTCCCCTTTATTCTCCACTTCCAACCGGGCGAGCACTACGAAGCACCTCGTCTCTCCTTCCAGCTCTGATCGCCCTTGTTGAACTGACAACACATCCGGTTCTTGGGGGTCTGGAAACGCTACCTTCTGCCTACCACAGTCTATGAGAACGTGATTGGCAGCTAACCAATCCATTCCCAGGATGACATCCAGGTCCTGAAGAGGTAGGCAGATCAAGTTCACCTTGAATCTGCGTCCTTCTACAATCACTGGACATTCAGGGCACACTGTAGAGGTCGACACCTGCCCTGACGCAGGTGTAGAGACCAACAGCTCGAAAGGTAACTCCTTCACTAGGAGGCCCAACTCGGCTACACACAGGCTTGACACAAAGGAGTGTGTCGCTCCAGAATCAAACAAGGTCCTTACACCTCTACCAGCAATAAAACAAATACCTTGGATGAGGTTACCTGACTGAGCTGCCTCTGCTCCAGACATGGCGAACACCCTCCCTGTTGCCTGAGGTCTGCCGCCCTCGTTTCTCAACTGTTGGGAGCCACTGGGTTGGGTCGCCCCATTCCTGCTAGGGCACTCTCTAGCAACGTGCCCCATCTTTTGGCAGACAAAACATCTCCTCTCTGAAATCTTCTTGAAACAAGCATTGGAGGTGTAAGGACCTGAAATTTATTGCAATGAAAGAGTATGTTTTAAATAAATTCTAAGTATGTTTTTATTTAGAATAGAAAGGGAGGAAAAAGTTAAGTTTAGAAGGCTACGAGGTCGCCGGTCGCCTGCTACACATGAGCGCCAGGTGGACATCGCGCGGGCGTGAGAGGCATGCAGGCATCGCGCGGGCGCGAGAGGCATGCAGGCATCGCGCGGGCGTGAGAGGCATGCAGGCATCGCGCGGGCGCGAGGGGCATGCGGGCATCGCGCGGGCGCGAGGCACGCAGGCATTGCCAGGGCGCGATGCATGTGGACGTGGCCAAGGCGCGAGAGTTATGAGGGCGTCGCCAGGGAAGACATCGGTTGTCTCCCAGAGGAAGACATCGGTCGTTCGCCAGGAAGATGTCATCGGTGGTAGTCTTCGCGCGAGGTCATCGGTGGTAGTCTTCGCGCGAGGTCATCGGTGGTAGTCTTCGCGAGGTCATCGGTGGTAGTCTTCGCGCGAGGTCATCGGTGGTAGTCTTCGCGCGAGGTCATCGGTGGATCGTCTTCGCGCGAGGTCATCGGTGGATCGTCTTCGCGCGAGAGGTCATCAGTGGTTTCTCTTCGAGCTGGTAGTCATCGGCGAAAGGTCATCGCGCGACGTTGAGTTACACCCAGAGAACGTGGGCCCCAGACTCCCAGCAAGAGACGTTCTGCACGCGTGCCACGTAGACGAAAGAGTGGTTCAGAATAGTGACCTCAGAGTGTTAGCCTGCGCAGAGGCACGCTTAGGTGTACTGTTCAGCGAAGCGTACACGCAAACTCCCTGCAGAGTGGGTGGTGGCAGCGGTTTTTGTGGAGAAGTCAGCTTAAGATGCAAAAACCCATTTTCTGAGGGAGAAGGAAAGAAACGTTGCTGTGGTTCCAGAGCTAAAGGGTGCGTTTATCTCCCTTCTCCTCCATTCTCTCCTTCGCACTGCGATTCTAGTACACCTTCACGCGGGAATACGACGAGCGACAGCCACCATTGGAGCACTTGGGTGGTTCTCTGCAAGCTCTTCAAAACCAGACACAAAAACAGAGCCAAGGTATTCTGCAAGCTTCGTTGGATTTCGAAGCTCCTGGTGGTTGCGCAAGTCCAGGTAAGGGAAGCTAGCCCTCTTTTTCCATACAAGCCACAGTGTAGCTATCTCTGAAGTGAGGGCGACGTGGTCGCCACTTCTGTTTTCATCTGCGTAAAATGCTCTGTTTGTGTGCTTGGGCGACGTGGTCGCCGGTTTTTAAACATAGCCTTTGAAATACCATGTTTTTGAACTAGATCGCCGGTTTTGGCGCTGTTTTACGAAATCTCTGTTTTTGATGTTGTTTTGAAACTACTTGAGATTTACATGAGATATTCGAAGATCTGAAGCTTTGAAATGTTTGGGGATGTGATTTGAATCATTTACTTGAATGGTAGGATGTGTTTGAATGCTGTGAATGTGGGATCGAGGCATAGTATTTTTCCGGAAAGGAAATACCGTGTAAGATCTGTATAGGTGTATTGACTAGGGGCTTGTCTAGAAGGAGATATCCTGACTCTGCTGAGATAATGAAATCACGTAGATGAAGTTATTCAGTTGGTGAGAGTCGAAGGAGGTTCGTATGAATGGGCGAGTTGTTCAAATGGGAACGAGCTCGGCCTGTTATACGAATTAACCTTGTCATACCGAGAGAATGGTAACAATGAGATGGTATATGCGCATGCTGTGTGGATTCACAGTGGTAGGTATGACAGGTGCAAATCTCTGGGCCTGAGTCAACACACGAGTCAAATTGGAAGTAGTGTCATGTGTCTATGCATGGTGGGTCAGTGGAAAGTCTGACATGTGAAATGAGAAACTGGAATATTGATAGACACTTGATGCTGTGTTGTGAAATGGAATGACTATGGGAAATGTAGTGAATTTGTGATTTTGGGCGATTAGCTGAATGCTAATTGTAGTTCTACGTTTTACATGGATAATTTGGAACTTGGTTTACTTTGATTGTCATGTTCATGATTTAAACTCTATTTAAAGATATCTAGCTTACCCTTTATTTTGTATTGCTCTGTGGCTGTTTTCTATTAAAAACTGTGATGATCGTGTCTTTTACACGGGAGCAGATGATCTTCCAGGGAGTAGAGCTCCTCAGTGAGTGGTCGCCGGAAGGAGATCGCCTATCTCCGTCTCTACCGGGTGATCGCCGGTTTATGCCTCCATCGGGTGATCGCCGGTTTTCGTGTCCTGATAGAAGATCGCCCGTTTTGAGGTCTTCTGTTAGAGATCGCCGTTTTAAAGTTGGAGATCGCCGTTTTCTTTTGAGACCGCCTGTCTTACTGCATTTCTTTTATTATTTTCGTAAAATCTTGCAAACAATTGATTTGGTTATGTATTAAACTCCCTAAGGGGAGTAACTTCATTTCTGATATATATATATATACATTTTATTTTGCACTCTTCAATATTATTGGGTTACACTTAATTTCAATTATACATGTATGTATGTATTATTTTGGTGGGATGTTACATTAATGGTATCAGAGCAGTTCGTCCTTAGGATGACCTGAGGGCTGTGGATCCATTGTGTTTCTTCTGCTCATAAAAGTTATTTGAGTTTTTAAATAACAACTATAGTGAAAGGTTTTCAAACGTTTTGTATTGAAAAGTTTGTGTGTGCTTCTGTGCTTTAGTGAATGTATGCTCAAATTGAAAATCTTGGTATCAAGAATGAGAAGATCCTGATAAAGGAATGAGGGTGCACACTCATAACTGGATCAAGATAATTCTTAATCTTAATTCCAAAGGTTTGATATTTAGCCTACATTGAATTCTGGTGTGATTTTTGAGTGTTCTTGAATTTGACTGAGATGGTGGTTTGGATTGATGCTTGCACACCAGTAACTGTTCTGGTGTTTTGTTTGGAATTATAGGTGTTATGATTCTGTTGATGGACTCAAATTCTTAATGATTTTGAGATGCTGACCTTTGTAAGGTCTAGCTGTTACCCCCTTGAATGAATTGATTTCTTATCGATCTCATTCTTTTAGTTGTAGGGAAATATAGGAATCTTATAGTTTCAAAATCTGAAAACGAAGGAGATGGCACGTAGACCTTCTACCCCTCCCCAACCTTCTTCAGAGATGGGTCAGATCGCCAGGGCCATGGAGGTGATGGCAACTGTCATCCAACAGCAGAATACGGTAATGGTTCAGATTCATCAGACTGTAATGAATCATTTAGAAACTGCTGGATCGGCTGCAACAGCTTTCCATGTCAATCAGCCTCGGGAGCAGATGGGGATGACCGAGTTCATGAGGCACAACCCAACCCAGTTCCGTGGGAACGTTTCTCCGAACCAACCAGATCAGGGGATCAGAGAGTTCCATGCCTTAGTGGAGAAGGCAAAGAGGGTGGAGACCCTGGAGAGGGGTGGTTCCAGGGTAATCCGATCACACCCAGGGGGTCCTTCCAGTGGGAAGGCGAAGGTGCAGCACCCACACAGCAAGCCATATGTGAGATCTCCACCACATCGGGTGGGAACAGCTTCGTCCCAATTTCAGCAACAACAAACATGGAGACCCAGGTGTTTCACATGCCAAGAGATAGGGCACCTTTCTAGAGATTGTTCCAACAGAAAAAGGATGACTCAACCCGTTAATTCACAGCAGTTGAGGAACGAAGGCAGCAGACCTCAGACAGGAGGGAGAGTGTTTGCCATGTCTGGAGCGGAAGCCTCTCAATCAGGTAATCTAGTACAAGATACTTGTTTATAGCTGATAGATACGTTATAGTTTTGTTTGATTCTGGGGAGACACACTCTTTTGTGTCAAATCGGTGTGCAACCGAGCTTGGGCCATATAGTGGAGGAGCTGTCGTTTGAACGATTGGCCTCTGCACCTGCTTCAAAAACAGGTTTTGACCTCCCTAGGTTGCTCTGAATGCCCAGTGGTAGTAGATGGAATGAAAGGAACAAGTGTGAGTTAGATTTGGTAGTACCAAGGTTTAGTCCCAGTTACGTATAAGTCATGGAGAGTAAATAAGCAAGAGGCTGGGAGTTTAAAGCTTAAGCATGTGTAACCATGGGAAGTACCAGAGTTAAATTCCAAGGAAGGAATTTTCTTTTGAAGCGTAGAAGATGCTCATGTCAATGAAACAGCATGAGATGGTTCTAGCTTAGGCTTCACGCAGAATGGATGCTGTTTGGCTGACCGGGATTTGAAAGAGGATTATGGAAATGGTGGGTTGAGATAAAAGGCTTCCGAAAGTGTAAGCCTCCGAAGTTTTTGGCAAATAAGATGTAGATCGACCTGTGAATGTAGAAGGGAAGGAGGATATGGCTATGGATAAAAATGAGGGTAGGCCGTGTTATGATGATGTTGAGTCTTTCTAGAGATGTAGTAAATTTCAGAATGATGGGTGTGGAAGGGATTGTGAGTGGAAATAGCCTGTGATATCTGGGACAGAAGGAGAATAGAGTTATCCTTAGGCAAGAGATTCTGGAGGCAGAGGTGCGTTCGTTCTCGTATGCCTTCTGGATAGGCACCTGAAACCGACGTCAATGCATCCAACGTATACATTGAAGAAGAAGGTCGTAATGGGAACAGGAAGTCGAGTTGGCAAAAGGGGTCATAATAATAATTTGGAAGGTAACAGCAACAGAAACCTTGTCTTTGTAAGGTACAGAATTATGCAGCGGAGTAATGAATAAAAAGTGTCCCTTTTGGGAGCGTGGGAATTTGATCAGCAGTTGAGAAGTCGGTGAATGATTTGATCAAGATGCAGGAGTTGATTCCTAGAAGGACACTTCGGACCCTAGTTTGAGTTCGCTAGGGGGTGGCATGAGTTGTGGACAGCTGTCCCCTTTCCTCCCAATGAAGGGATCTTGCCCGCTTTCTCTAAAGGGGCTAGTCCTGGTTACGTTAAGGACCTAGTTCTAGACTTGTTCAACAAAGTCTTCAAGGTTGGAAGTAGAGTGTGAATGCTGGAGTTGGCACTCTATGGGACAGCATATCCCATGTACAGGGATGTAAAATGGATTTTGATGAAGTATTGAGGTAGGAAGAGTTGGTTCAATAGATCACCGAGAGGGTGAATCTGATACAGGACAGAATAAAAGTTTCTTAAGGTCAGCAAATGTCCTAGGCAGAGCAGAGGAGAAGACCTTTGGAGGTTGCTGCTGGGGTCATGTCTTTATGAAGGGGGACACCAGCCAAGGGTGTAGGGTAGGCGATCAGATCAAAGAAGCTGTCCCCTAAGTTTGTTGGGCCATATCGGATCTTAAGGAGGATAAGTCTAGTGGCTTATGAGATCGCCCCACCTCCCCAATTAGCAAGTCTACATAATGTATTCCACGTATCATAGCTAAGGAAGTCCCTTGCAGACCCTACTCACGTGTTGGGAGTGGACAACGTGAAGATCGGGTGATTC
Organism: Phaseolus lunatus; assembly: GCA_013389735.1. Classification (NCBI taxonomy): domain Eukaryota; kingdom Viridiplantae; phylum Streptophyta; class Magnoliopsida; order Fabales; family Fabaceae; genus Phaseolus; species Phaseolus lunatus. Next base: position 33,539,917 of record CM023864.1, on the reverse strand, counting down.
ACCATGGGAATTTGAAGAAACCATGAGAGAAGCATATCCTTACCTCCTTCCTTGTAACCCAATTTTCGAGGACGAAAATTTTTCTTGTTGGGGAGAATGTAAGGACCTGAAATTTATTGCAATGAAAGAGTATGTTTTAAATAAATTCTAAGTATGTTTTTATTTAGAATAGAAAGGGAGGAAAAAGTTAAGTTTAGAAGGCTACGAGGTCGCCGGTCGCCTGCTACACATGAGCGCCAGGTGGACATCGCGCGGGCGTGAGAGGCATGCAGGCATCGCGCGGGCGCGAGAGGCATGTAGGCATCGCGCGGGCGTGAGAGGCATGCAGGCATCGCGCGGGCGCGAGGGGCATGCGGGCATCGCGCGGGCGCGAGGCACGCAGGCATTGCCAGGGCGCGATGCATGTGGACGTGGCCAAGGCGCGAGAGTTATGAGGGCGTCGCCAGGGAAGACATCGGTTGTCTCCCAGAGGAAGACATCGGTCGTTCGCCAGGAAGATGTCATCGGTGGTAGTCTTCGCGCGAGGTCATCGGTGGTAGTCTTCGCGCGAGGTCATCGGTGGATCGTCTTCGCGCGAGGTCATCGGTGGATCGTCTTCGCGCGAGAGGTCATCAGTGGTTTCTCTTCGAGCTGGTAGTCATCGGCGAAAGGTCATCGCGCGACGTTGAGTTACACCCAGAGAACGTGGGCCCCAGACTCCCAGCAAGAGACGTTCTGCACGCGTGCCACGTAGACGAAAGAGTGGTTCAGAATAGTGACCTCAGAGTGTTAGCCTGCGCAGAGGCACGCTTAGGTGTACTGTTCAGCGAAGCGTACACGCAAACTCCCTGCAGAGTGGGTGGTGGCAGCGGTTTTTGTGGAGAAGTCAGCTTAAGATGCAAAAACCCATTTTCTGAGGGAGAAGGAAAGAAACGTTGCTGTGGTTCCAGAGCTAAAGGGTGCGTTTATCTCCCTTCTCCTCCATTCTCTCCTTCGCACTGCGATTCTAGTACACCTTCACGCGGGAATACGACGAGCGACAGCCACCATTGGAGCACTTGGGTGGTTCTCTGCAAGCTCTTCAAAACCAGACACAAAAACAGAGCCAAGGTATTCTGCAAGCTTCGTTGGATTTCGAAGCTCCTGGTGGTTGCGCAAGTCCAGGTAAGGGAAGCTAGCCCTCTTTTTCCATACAAGCCACAGTGTAGCTATCTCTGAAGTGAGGGCGACGTGGTCGCCACTTCTGTTTTCATCTGCGTAAAATGCTCTGTTTGTGTGCTTGGGCGACGTGGTCGCCGGTTTTTAAACATAGCCTTTGAAATACCATGTTTTTGAACTAGATCGCCGGTTTTGGCGCTGTTTTACGAAATCTCTGTTTTTGATGTTGTTTTGAAACTACTTGAGATTTACATGAGATATTCGAAGATCTGAAGCTTTGAAATGTTTGGGGATGTGATTTGAATCATTTACTTGAATGGTAGGATGTGTTTGAATGCTGTGAATGTGGGATCGAGGCATAGTATTTTTCCGGAAAGGAAATACCGTGTAAGATCTGTATAGGTGTATTGACTAGGGGCTTGTCTAGAAGGAGATATCCTGACTCTGCTGAGATAATGAAATCACGTAGATGAAGTTATTCAGTTGGTGAGAGTCGAAGGAGGTTCGTATGAATGGGCGAGTTGTTCAAATGGGAACGAGCTCGGCCTGTTATACGAATTAACCTTGTCATACCGAGAGAATGGTAACAATGAGATGGTATATGCGCATGCTGTGTGGATTCACAGTGGTAGGTATGACAGGTGCAAATCTCTGGGCCTGAGTCAACACACGAGTCAAATTGGAAGTAGTGTCATGTGTCTATGCATGGTGGGTCAGTGGAAAGTCTGACATGTGAAATGAGAAACTGGAATATTGATAGACACTTGATGCTGTGTTGTGAAATGGAATGACTATGGGAAATGTAGTGAATTTGTGATTTTGGGCGATTAGCTGAATGCTAATTGTAGTTCTACGTTTTACATGGATAATTTGGAACTTGGTTTACTTTGATTGTCATGTTCATGATTTAAACTCTATTTAAAGATATCTAGCTTACCCTTTATTTTGTATTGCTCTGTGGCTGTTTTCTATTAAAAACTGTGATGATCGTGTCTTTTACACGGGAGCAGATGATCTTCCAGGGAGTAGAGCTCCTCAGTGAGTGGTCGCCGGAAGGAGATCGCCTATCTCCGTCTCTACCGGGTGATCGCCGGTTTATGCCTCCATCGGGTGATCGCCGGTTTTCGTGTCCTGATAGAAGATCGCCCGTTTTGAGGTCTTCTGTTAGAGATCGCCGTTTTAAAGTTGGAGATCGCCGTTTTCTTTTGAGACCGCCTGTCTTACTGCATTTCTTTTATTATTTTCGTAAAATCTTGCAAACAATTGATTTGGTTATGTATTAAACTCCCTAAGGGGAGTAACTTCATTTCTGATATATATATATATATATATACATTTTATTTTGCACTCTTCAATATTATTTGGTTACACTTAATTTCAATTATACATGTATGTATGTATTATTTTGGTGGGATGTTACAGGAGGTGTGTGGTCCACCACAGTGAAGACACTTAGGATTCCAAGGTTGTTGCTGTTGGAACTGGGGAGGTGCTGCTCCTGCCCGATGTGATGGAGGTCTCGCATAGGGCTTGCTTTGTGGGTGCTGTGCCTTAGCTCTCCCACTGGAAGGACCTCCTGGGTGTGACCTGATCACCCGAGACTCACCCTTTTCCAGGGTCTCCACCATCTTCGCCTTCTCCACTAAGGCGTGGAACTCCCTGATGCACATCGGGGCTATGGTCTTCTTCAGCCCATGCTTCAGCCCTTCCTCGAACTTCCTACACCTCCAGGCCTCGGAGGTCGCCTGGGTATAGAACCGGGCGAGGTACTCAAAACGGGTAGCATAGGCGTTTACTGACATGTCCCCCTGCTCCAACTTTAAGAACTCAGCTTCCCTTGCAAACTTGGCGCTGTCTGGGAAGTATTTTTCCAAGAACTTCACTCTGAAGCTCTCCTAATCCAGAACATCCTCTCGGGCCTCCATCATCTGCTGAGCTCCCATCCACCAGAACTCAGCTTCTCCTGATAGCAGATACGTGGCAAACAACAGCTTCTTCTCTTCAGGGCAGGAGGTCGCCCTAAAGATTTTCTCCACCTCCCTGACCCACTGATCTGCCTGGTCAGGGGTAGCATTCCCACTGAACTTAGGTGGGTTGTGCCTCATGAACTCGGCCAGTCCCATCTGTTCTTGGGGCTGACCGACGTGGGAGTTTGTTTCAGCCGACCGAGCAGTCTCCCAGTGGTGCATTGTAGCTTGATGGTTCTGAGCCATCGCCGCATTCTGCTGCTGAATGGCAGTCGCCATCATCTCGATGGCCTTGGCGATCTGACTCATCTCTGAGGAAGGTTGGGGTGGGGTAGCAGGTCTACGTGCCATCTTCTGAATCTATTGACTTCTATATTCCCTACAACTATAAGAATGAAATCGATAAGAATCAATTCATTCAAGGGGTAACAGCTAGACCTTACAAAGGTCAGCATCTCAAAGTCATCTAGAATTTGAGTTCATCAACAGAATCATAACACTTATAACTTCACACAAAACACCAGAACAGTTACTGGTGTGCAAACATCAGTCCAAACTACCACCTCAGTCAAATTCAAGAACACTCAAAATCACACCAGGATTCAATGTAGGCTAAACATCAAATCTTTGGAATTAAGATTAAGAATTATCTTGATCCAGTTATGAGTGTGCACCCTCACCACTTTATCAAGACCTTCTTATTCTTAATACTAAGATTTTCAGTTAGGCACACGTTCACCCAAGCACACGCAAGAGTTCAAAACTAAAACGTTTGAAAACCTTCCACTATAGTGGTTATTTAAAACTCAAATAAATTTTATGAGCAGAAGAAACACAATGGATCCACAGCCCTCAGGTCATCCTAAGGCGAACTGCTCTGATACCATTAATGTAACATCCCGCAAAATAAAAAAAAACCGTACATACATGTATAATGAAAATAAAGGTAAACAAATAATATTGAAGAGTACATGATATTATATATATAAAATGAAGTTGCTCCTCTTAGGGAGTTTAATACAAATTCGGTAAAATTTTCCAGAAACATAAACAAAATACAAAAAAAAACAAAGCAGGCGATCTCCTATCGGAAGAAACCGATCTCCTTTCGGACGAGACCAATCTCCTATCAAGACAGAAAAAAAACAGGCGATCACCCGATGGAGGCAGACACAGGCGATCACCCGATAGAGACAGAAAACCGGCGATCTCCTCCTCGGCGATCACTCACTAGAGGGCTCTTCTTCCTGGAAGATCATCTGCTCCCGTGTAACAATTACACGATCATCACAGTTTTGAGAAAACAACCACAATAACAGATAAAAGGGTAAGCTAGATAATTTAAAAGAAGTTTAAATCAAGAACATGAAAATCCAAGTAAACCAAGTTCCAAAATATCCATGTAAAACGTAGAGCTGCTCATAGCATTCAGCTGATCGCCCAAAATCACAAACTTCACAACATTCACCCATAGTCATTCCATTTCACAATACAGCATCAAGTGTCTATCAATATTCAAGTTTCTCATTTCACATGTCAGACTTTCCACTGACTCACCACACAAGACACTTGACACTACTTCCGGATTGACTCGTGCGTTGATTAGACTCAGAGATCTGCACCTGTCATACCACACCACTGTGAAATCCACACAGGGTCGCTGTGAATCCACACAGCATGCGCATATATCATCTCAATGTTACCATAGTTCTCCTGGTATGACAGGGTTAATCCATAGGACAGACGGAGCTCGTTCTTTTTCACACGAGACGCCCATCATATAGACCTCCTTCGACTCTCAACAACTGAGTAACTTCCTCTACGTGATTCCATTACCTCAGCAGAGTCAGGATATCCCCTTAGGAATCACCGATCAATGCACCTACCACAAGATCTTACACGGTATTTTCTTTCCTGAAAATACTATGCCTCGATCCCACATTCACAGCATTCAAGACGTTATGCCACACAAAGGAATATTTCAAATCACAGCAACAACCATTTTCAATGTTTCAAACTTTCGAATATCACATATATATTGTATTTAAATCCCAAACAGTTTCAAACAATGTCAAACACAGGTTAGTTCGAAACTCGTATTTAAAACCGGCGACCACGTCGCCCAAACACGTAAAACAGAGCATTTCGAAAAGAAACAGAGAACCGGCGACCACGTCGCCCTCACTTCAGAAACAGCAAACTATGGCTTGTATGGAAAAAGAGGTCTAGCTTCCCTTACCTGGACTTGCGCAACCGCCAGGAGCTTCGAAATCCAACGAAGCTTGCAGAATACCTTGGCTCTGTTTTTCGCGTCTGGTCTGAAGAACTTGCAGAGGACTACCCAAGTGCTCTAATGGTGGCTGTCGCTCGTCGTACTCTCGTGTGAAGGTGCTAGAATCGCAGCGCGAAGGAGGCAACTGGAGGAGAAGGGAGGTAACTCACTCTTTCTCTCTTTGAAGGCTGCGACGTTTCTTGTTTCTCTCAGCAGTGGGTCTTCTGCATCTTAAGCCAACTTATCCACCAAAAGCAGCTGCCACCACCCACTCTGCAGAGAAGTCTGAGAACCACTGCCCTGAACAGTACGACCACTGTTGTCTCTGGTGCATGCCAACCACTGCTCTGAACAGTACTGCCACTGTTTGTCGCTTGTGCATGCCAGCCACTGCTCTGAACAGTATTGCCACTGTTTGTCGCTTGTGCATGCCAGCCACTGCTCTGAACAGTACGACCGTGGGTGTCTCCCGCGCATGGCAACATTCTGATGTCACTATTCTGAACCTCCCTTTTTGTCTACGTGGCGTGCGTGCACTACGCTTCATGCTGGGAGTCTGGGTCTTACCTTCAAGGTGTGAAACTCGACGTCGTGCGATAACTTTCCACTGCTGACTCATCCTGGCGAACGACCGATGTCTCCTTCGCCCTGGAAGACGACCGATGTCTTCCTCTGGGAGACGACCGATGTCTTCCCTGGCGACGCCCTCATAACTCTCGCGCCTTGGCCACGTCCACATGCCTCGCGCCCGCGCGATGCCTGCATGCCTCTCGGGCTCGCGCGTTGCCTGCATGCCTCTCGCGCCCGCGCGATGCCTGCATGCCTCTCGCGCCCGCGCGATGCCTGCATGCCTCTCGCGCCCGCGCGACGTCCACCTGGCGCTCATGTGTAGCAGGCGACCGGCGATGATGTATAAACAAGGAACTCTTATAGTTTTTTCTAGACTACACTTTCCTTCCTTTCTAACTTAGATAAAACATACTTAGAATTTACTTAAAACATACTCTTTCATTCCAATAAATTTCAGGTCCTTACAGTGTCAAGTGTCTTGTGTGGTGAGTCAGTGGAAAGTCTGACATGTGAAATGAGAAACTTGAATATTGATAGACACTTGATGCTGTATTGTGAAATGGAATGACTATGGGTGAATGTTGTGAAATGTGATTTTGGGCGATCAGCTGAATGCTATGAGCAGCTCTACGTTTTACATGGATATTTTGGAACTTGGTTTACTTGGATTTTCATGTTCTTGATTTAAACTTCTTTTAAATTATCTAGCTTACCCTTTTATCTGTTATTGTGGTTGTTTTCTCAAAACTGTGATGATCGTGTAATTGTTACACGGGAGCAGATGATCTTCCAGGAAGAAGAGCCCTCTAGTGAGAGATCGCCGAGGAGGAGATCGCCGGTTTTCTGTCTCTATCGGGTGATCGCCTGTGTCTGCCTCCATCGGGTGATCGCCTGTTTTTTTTCTGTCTTGATAGGTGATCGGTCTCGTCCGATAGGAGATCGGTTTCTTCCGATAGGAGATCGCCTGCTTTGTTTTTTTTTTTTACTGTATTTTGTTTATGTTTCTGGAAAATTTGACCGAATTTGTATTAAACTCCCTAAGAGGAGCAACTTCATTTCATATATATAATATTTTGTTCATAGAATCTATTTGTTACCTTTATTTTCATTATATACATTTGTGTAGTATTTTGGCGGGATGTTACAAGAAGTATCTAGTTTCAGGCTTAGAAACAACGTATCTTCACCTGGGAACTCAAGTCCCTTTTATAGACTAGCACTAGGCTACCTGTAAGGACCCAGAAAATTTTATTGGAATAAAAGTGGTATATTTAAATAATTTCAGAAGAAGTTATTATTTAAAATACAAAGAGCTGGTAAATGAAGTTTCGTAGTAGCTGGACCTCGGAAGTCGCCCAAGATCTGGGGTCAGCTGGTAGAAGTCGGTCGGATGATGTGTGGATCAAGAAGAGTAAAGGAAGAAAAGTTAAGTTTAGAAGGCTATGAGATCGCCGGTCGCCTGCTACACGTGAGCGCCAGGTGGACGTCGCCAGGGCGCGAGGCATGAAGACATCGTGCGGGCGCGAGAGGCATGCAGGCATCGCGCGGGCGCGAGAGGCATGCAGGCATCGCGCGGGCGCGAGAGGCATGCAGGCATCGCGCGGGCGCGAGAGGCATGCAGGCATCGCGCGGGCGCGAGGCATGCGGGCATTGCCAGGGCGCGAGGCATGTGGACGTGGCCAAGGCGCGAGAGGCATGCGGGCATTGCCAGGGCGCGAGGCACGTAGACGTGGCCAAGGCGCGAGAGGCATGCGGGCATCGCCAGGGCGCGATGCATGTGGACGAAGCTAGGGCGCGAGGGTTATGAGGGCGTCGCTAGGGAAGACATCGGTCGTCCTCCAGGGCGAAGGAGACATCGGTCGTCTTCCAGGGCGAAGGAGACATCGGTCGTCTTCCAGGGCGAAGGAGACATCGGTCGTCTTCCAGGGCGAAGGAGACATCGGTCGCTCGCCAGGATGAGTCAGTAGTGGAAAGTTATCGCGCGACGTTGAGTTACACCCAGAGAACGTGGGCCCCAGACTCCCAGCAAGAGATGTTCTGCACGCGCGCCACGTAGACAAAAGAGTGGTTCAGAATAGTGACCTCAGAGCGTAGCCTGCGCAGAGGCACGCTTAGTAGTACTGTTCAGGGAAGCGTGCACGCAAACTTCCCTGCAGAGTAGGTGGTGGCAGCTGCTTTTGGAGGGATAAGTTGGTTTAAGTTACAAAAAAATCCACTGCTGAGAGAAAAGAAAACATTGTTGTATTCGACGAGAGAAAGAGTGAGTTCCCTCCCTTCTCCTCCAGTTACCTCCTCCGCGTTGCGATTTCAGCATCTCCACACAAGAGTACGACGAGAAGCAACACCATTGGAGCACCTGGGAAAGTTCTCTGCAACTCCTTCAAAACCAGACTCAAGAATAGAGCCAAGGCATTCTTCAAGCTCTGTTGGATTTCGAAGCTCCTGGTGGTTGCGCAAGTCCAGGTAAGGGAAGCTAGACCTCTTTTTCCATACAAGCCATAGTGTAGCTATCTCTGAAGTGAGGGCGACGTGGTCGCCATTTTTGTTTTCATCTGCGTAAAATGCTCTGTTTGTGTGCTTGGGCGACGTGGTCGCCGGTTTTATATACAGTCTTCGAAACACCCTGTTTTTGAACTAGATCGCCGGTTTTGGCGTTGTTTGTGAACTCTCTGTTTTTGGGTGTTGTTTTGAAACTACTTGAGATTTAAATGAAATATTCGAAGATCTGAACCTTGAAATGATTCGTTGCTGTGACTTGAATCAATTACTCGAGTGGTATGATGTTTTTGAATGCTGTGAATGTGGGATCGAGGCATAGTATTTTCAGGAAAGAAGATACCGTGTAAGATCTTGTAGTAGGTGCATTGATCGGTGATTCCTAAGGGGATATCCTGACTCTGCTGAGGTAATGGAATCACGTAGAGGAAGTTACTCGGTTGTTGAGAGTCGAAGGAGGTCTATATGATGGGCGTCTCGTGTGAAAAAGAACGAGCTCCGCCTGTCCTATGGATTAACCCTGTCATACCAGGAGAACTATTGACATTGAGATGATATATGCGCATGCTGTGTGGATTCACAGCGACCCTGTGTGGATTTCACAGTGACCCTGTGTGGATTTCACAGTGGTGTGGTATGACAGGTGCAGATCTCTGAGTCTAATCAACGCACGAGTCAATCCGGAAGTAGTGTCAAGTGTCTTGTGTGGTGAGTCAGTGGAAAGTCTGACAGGTGAAATGAGAAATTTGAATTTTTATAGACACTTGATGCAGTATTGTGAAATGGAATGACTATGGGTGAATGTTGTGAAATGTGTGATTTTGGGCGATCAGGTGAATGATATGAGCAACTCTACGTTTTACATGGATATTTTGAAACTTGTTTTACTTTGATTGTCATGTTCATGATTTAAACTTCCTTTAAATTATATAGCTTACCCTGCGTGTTTTGGTTCTGTGGCTGTTCTTTTAAAACTGTGATGATCGTGTATAACTTACACGGGAGCAGATGATCTTCCAGGAAGTAGAGCTCCTTAGTGAGTGGTCGCCGGAAGCAGATCGGCTGTTTTGGGTCCTCCGATGGGAGATCGGCCTCGTTCGATAGGAGATCGGTCTCTTCCGATAGGAGATCGCCTGCTTCGTTTTTTTTACTGTATTTTGTTTAGGTTTCTGGAAAAATTTGACCGAATTTGTATTAAACTCCCTGTGAGGAGAAACTACATTTCATATATATAATATTTTGTTCATAGAATCTATTTGTTACCTTTATTTTCATTATATACATTTGTATAGTATTTTGGCGGGATGTTACACTACCTCTTGTAACAACCTCCCCTCATGAGAATCTTATCTCGAGTGAGAGTATATCCAATTGCCTATTCAATGGGAGAGGATCCCGCTACAGTGTGTGTAATCTTACAGCACAGCTGCACAAAATCTTATCTCCTTGGAGTGCATCAAATCTTAACAGAATCATCGCCTGGGCACCAACTCGGGTACCGACTCCCGGGTCCAATCTGTTCCAAGCAGGCGTTTATGCCTTTACGTATCACGCATATGTCCTTATGTATCATGCATGCAAACTGTTCTATCAAATCGTAGCTCGCTTGGGCTTAGGCTGATAGAGAACGTTTTACTCATACTTGACCCAAATGCACTAAATGCACCCCTAGGCCCATTAACACATGTTTCACTGACCTATCAGGCCCTGTATGCGAACAATTATACTAAATGTATGAATGAGAGTTAATATGCACATACCTGAGCCCAGTCATGTGGCTCGTTAACGCGACCCAACAAACGTGTTGACCTGTTTGTCATAAACGCTGATGTCCGACCACCGAGCATTGAGCTCTACGTGCTCTGGTCCAATACACAAGCCTCCCAGTCTCGAGCTGAACTTGTTTCAGTAAAGAGACTAAACTACTCATCCACGATGACCTACGTGTACCGTGTGCAGTGTGCACAGTATACTAAGGTGACATCTCACCATTCTCCATCGCAGGCATACATGTGGCCATCATCAATGGCTAGAAAATGTTGTCGCTTACGCTTCCTTCGTATGTTAATACCCTGAAAACCCAAAACCCTTCTTCACTGTTTCATTACGCATTTAAAGACTTCGCACCTCTTCTTGCACACTCTGCTCCCTCTCCTTCAACGAAAACAAAACTCCTCCCCCAGCTCATCAAACCAACCAAGGTACATCCTTTAACTCATGAATGCTCGTCCATTTCATTTGAATGTTGTTAATCTATTCACATCAACTGCATTGGGATTGTTTATCTTTCGTGTGATTGGGATCATTATCTCTGTTTTAGCTTCGTTGTCTTCTCCTTTTTCGAATCGCATGCGCTTTCTTTATCTGAACATTTGCTAGTGTCTGCTTGTTTGGTTTTCTTGTTTTTAGATTCTCTATATGATGGATTACAAAAACTTATATCCCTGAGCCCCCGATAATCTATTAACTGAAGCCTCTGAGTATACCACTCGTGAGAAGATAGTACTGTATAGGAAGAGCGAGCACCCTAAGAAAAAGTTTCTTTTTGGTAGAGAGGACGATAAGTATGTAAGAGTAATGCCGTGTAGAGTGGATGAGCCAGTTTGTTGTGATAATTTGTCAGACCTAGAAGCTCCTTTCTGCTTTTTCTATTCAACTGTGTTTAAGAACGTACTCCTGCGTCTTCCCTTATACCATTTCAAGAGAGCCCTCCTTATGAAAATCAATGTTACCCCTGCTCAGCTACATCCAAATAGCTGGGCATTTGTTCGGGGTTTTTCCATTCTTTGCAACCACTTTGGCCATCTGCCATCAGTGGAAGTTTTCTTATATTTCTTCAAATCCAAACACCTAAGTCGTCAGTTGTGGGTAAGCTTCAATGGGGTTGCTGGGAGAGCTTTGTTGTCCCTCTTCCAACAATCCTACAAAGGCTTCAAAAGAAAATTCTTCAAAATCCGCAGCAACAATAGGGACCCAACCCTTTTGGATGGGTTTCCTTTGTACTGGACTAAGGAGCCCAGATTCCAAGGGCCTAGGTGTTTGGACGACATGCCCCAATGAGAACGTGAGGTGTGCCTCTTCCTCTCCAACCTCAAGGTGGTTTTCGACACCGCCACCTTGAAACAAAAAGAGTTCTCCCCAATAGGGCTCAAGGCCTATATTGGTATCCTTCTCTTCCCTACCCTTGCGAATGTTGAACTGTATGTGTGTTTTTCTGAATTTTCTATTTTTCTCATGCAGACAGTATGCTGGGCACGCTGAACAAGAGAGATTTGGGTGCCAGAGCCATATTGTTGAAGGTTGTTGCTCAAGCTCCTCCTACTGAGGACTCAAAACTAAAAGCAGTGGCCGAGGTGGCCTCTACTAACGATGAGGACACGTGCTCAAGGCCTGTCTTCAAGAGGAGACAAAAGGCTGTCTCTGAGTATTCAACTTCAGATGGTCGGGCTCCTTCCCAATGAGCCCCCCTACCCAACCCTTCCCCTCCTTGCGACATCATGGTGTAGGGAAGCAAGGGAGAGGACTCACGGAAGGGAGGACTTTGGGATCCCTCATTTGATGCAACTTCCTTCCTCGAGAAAACCCTGCTTCCCTCCAAGACCAGAGAAGAACTGGATAGCCTAGAGGAGAACCACTCACCACACCTAGCATGGACCTTCAAGGAAACCAAAACTCTAAGTGAGCTCCTTGTTCCTCATCCTTCATTGATGCTTCTTCCATTCCTCCAAAGAAAATGTAAATCGGATTAAGGCACAACTCCATCAAGTGGTATCTAGAGCCAAGGTTATTCAAGAGCTAAGTGTGCCTTTTCATTTTCATTTTAATTTTTGTGTTTGATTCTTGATTCCGTGTTGTTCATAATCTCCATATTGTCTTGCTGTTTTTGAAATTTCATTTTAATTTGGTGTGTTGTTTGGAAATTCCAATCGGTGCATTGTGCTTAATTGTTCTTGAGCAATCCTTGTACAATTTTGTGTAGGATTCCTTTGAGTTTTGGTGTTGCTGTTTTAATTTTGCTTTATTTGAGTCTTTCTTGCAATTTCAATCGGTTCATATTGTGTGGTTTGAGTCATTTTGATTTTTGAATCCATATATGTTTTTTCAAGTCATGTTTCTCCTAAATTGTCATCAATTCTATGTAGTACTTTTCTTGATAATTTTGGTTCATAGATTTTAATTTTTTAGTACAGTTTCTAATCTGTTTTGTTGAGCCTTTGGTGCATTTTAATTTTTAGATTTGAGTTCATGCTTGCGTGCTAGATCCATAAAAGTTCCTATACATCAATTCTATTGTGTTTTTGAAGTTTTTCAAAACTATTTTTAATTCCACATTAGGCTTCTTCTGTTTTTGTTGAATCTTTGCTGGCTGCTTTTGTTTACAAAATTTAGTTCCGTTTATGAAAAATTGTGAAATTCTGGATCTGAACAGATTGAAGTGTTAGAAAAAGTGAAAAAAAAAATGAAGCAAAATTCAAAATAGAAAAAAAAAATGATAAATCAAATACAATCAGTGTGCAATTCTGGCGCGAAAAAAACATTGAAGTGGCATTGGATTTGAAAATTTTATCACAATTAATTGGTGCATTATTTTGGTGTGATTCTAATGCCAAATTTGAGTTAAGATCTTGAACTTCTTGTGGTTTAAATTTCAAATTCAAATTTGAAATATCCATCTTAGCATAAGTCAATTAAGTCACGCATTTTGACACCTTAATTTTCAATGGTGCTGTTTTGGTTTTCTTAATCCAAATCTAGTGTCATTCTTTAGGTTCAATTTGTGTGCCACCTTTTATTAAGTACCTTATTTTGTTGCTTGTCAACTTTTGGTTCAATTACTCTTTCAAGTTGTCATATAATTACTCTCTTTTCTGTAGTCCAATTTTAAATTGAAACTTTTGTTGCTTTAAAATTTTGTTAACCTCTTTCTTGGTGGAAGTATTTCAAAGGTGCCTTGTTAAGTTTGGAGCTAGCCTTTTTGGTGAGGACTTTATCACTTAGTAGGTGTTGATTTGAATACTCAAAGTTGAATATCCTTGAGAGGTTGAGCACAAGGACAGCAACAAGTGAGCTTAAAGATACACACAAAGAAGGAGTGCCAAAAAGAAAAAGGAGTGCAAAAAGAAGTGCATAGAATAGGATTTACTAAATTTTTTTAATCCAATTTCATTGTATTTTCTTTGAGTTGTAATTTGTTAAACCTTCAGAAATTAGTGGATTAATCACGCAATTAGACGGTGAGTGTGTCTTTTAAGGTTCTAAGTGCCAAGAAGCCTCACCATTAGGAATTCGACTAGCTTAAACCTTTCTAGTTAAAGTTAATTTCCAATTGTGAGTAATTGCTTTTAGTATTTTTATTTTTTGTTTTTCTTGTATAAACTTGTGTTTTCATTCTTGATTGTGTTCTAAGTGAATTACTTAGAGAAAGGTTTGTGAAATTTTTGGAGGATAGAATCTGGCTAAGGAAAGGCTTGGTACTTAAGTAATCCAAGTGATTCACCTTCCTTTCCTAGGAATCTACCTACATTACCACACCTATCTTTCTTAAGGTAAATTACTTTTAATACATAAATTTAATCATGTCTTCTCATTCTCCAAACTCTAGTGAAAATGATAGAAAGTTTATTAAATCCCTTTTGAAACAACTAGCACAAGACTTTCAATCACTTTCATATAGACAATTGCAACATGAGGCCCAACTCAAACAAAGGGATGCACATTTTGCTTTGTTGGAAGAAGAGTTGAAAATGGTTAAAGAAAGGGATGAATATACTCATAAAACAAAAACAAGTTCTCATGCATCTAGATCTAGGGGAAATGATTCTTTTGGGGAACAAAGTCTTAGAATCAATGAATACTATCAACCACCCCCTAGGAGAGTTAGAAAAGAAAGAAAAGAAAGCACTATGGAGGTTAGGGTAGATCTACCTCTTTTCTATGGGAAAGAAAATGTAGAAGCTTACTTAGACTGGGAAATGAAGGTAGAACAATTGTTTGCTTTCCATAGAGTAAGTGAGGAAAGAAAGGTACCCTTATCTACCCTAAGCTTTCAAGGTAATGCTATGTATTGGTGGACTGCCATTAAGAGAGAAAGACGCCTTCATAAGGACCCTCCCATAGAATGCTGGAATGATCTTAGGGGAGCCTTAAGACGTCGACATATTCCTTCTTATTATAATAGGGAGTTAATGGGCAAGCTCTAGAGACTCCAACAGAAAACCATGAGTGTGGAGGAACATAAGAAGAAGATGGAATTATACATGATGAGAGCCTCCATTAGGGAGGAAGAGACCACCACCATAGCAAGGTTTTTGAGTGGACTCAATCTTGAGATTAGAGATAGGGTTGAACTTTTACCCTATTGATGCAAGTCAAGACCACTTAAGGATGACCAAAGATGCTATATATAAAGGGTTATCTCAACAATCAAAAGAAGACTTCACAAAAAGAAGAAAGGGCCATATTCCAAAGCACTTAAAGTTCTTCTTACTAGTCTTCTTAAAGAGTAGAACATTTTGTAAATAATTGGGTTCTCTTGAAGAATCCAAATAGTAGTATAAATAAAGAGGGCCCAAGCCCAAGAAGCCCAAGCCAAGAAGCCCAAGTCAAGTGGGGGCCCAAGCCCATTCCATGAGCTCAAAGGATTACTAGGAGCAAGGCTAAAGCTTTGGGAAAATAAGTATCAATAGATGTCGTTTTTTGTAATTACTTTTGTATAGTTTTTTAGTAAAACATTAAAGGAAGGTGTAGATATTAGAATAAGGGGTGCCAATATATAAAGATAGGTCACACCTTCCATGTGACATAAAAAGTAGATGTAGGTGTAGTTTTTAGGAGGTGCCAAAGTAGAAAAAAGGTCACACCTCCCATGTGACTCAAGATTGGCTCCAAATTTGAATTAGAATTAGGAGGGAATTTTCAATTTATTTCACTTTCATTTCATCCCTCTAAAACTATAAATAGAGGTGCTTGGTCATTTTAAAATAGGATTGAAATAGAAGTAAAGTTACTATACTCAAATTGTGAGTGAATTGTGTGAGACTTGTTCTCCTCTTCCTTGTCTCATCTTGTGATGCTTTGGGAGCTCTCAAGTGGCGGCAAATCTGCACCTATCTTGGATCATCACCTCCAAGTGGTGTGTCCATTCCCAATCCATGGCTACAACCACATAAGCTTCATCTTCTTTCATCTTCCATAGTCATTTGAATCGGTTGTTCTTCTTTGTTTCCAATTTCAATCGGTTACTCTTGTTCTACTAGTGTTTATATTCGGTTCTTTTCTTTTGTATTCAATTCTATTCGGTAATTCTTGTTCATCTTATTTCAATTGTTGTGTACAAGGATATAACACTCATAATTGAGTTTGGTTCATCATTTGGAAGACATTGCCTCCATTTATGATTCCTTAAGCTTCCTTGAATTTGTGTGTTGTTTCAATTCTGTTTTTGTGCTTTAATTTTTGTACCGACCAGTCCTCCAACATCGACAACCGCTAGCAGTAGTGGGCCACGTAAGCTGGGTCCCACAAGCAGAGTGAGACAATGTCCTTCAAGCGACATGAGCCAGTGTGCCGATTAGTGGTCGGAGATCGATCAGGAATGTATGCCGTTGTGTACTTGGATATAGAGTGAAGCCAATGTGACATCAGGCATCAGTGATTCAAATAGCTAAACTGGGCCTTGAAAGGCAGACCTCAGGTGATGGAAGAGTGCCTTCATGCTTGGAGAAATTGTTGGTGAGCGGAAGCAATTATGGATTGAAAATGGACAAGGTCCTCCTAAGAGGTGTGGTGACCTTGGAGGTGCATGCTAGGTAGGGAATGAGAGTGGTGAGGCCATCTCTCTTTGGTAAGGTGAGAATTGAAGATCAATAGCCTAACCTTGAGAGGTTTTTGGGTAAGAAGTGAAATTGGCTCAAACTTGGCAGCAATTCACTAAGTATATTAATCTTTAAAAATACATGAAGCAAGCCCTCTTATTTATAGTGTTAGAGGGCTGAAAATTCAAATGAAAGTGGAGGGAAATTCAAATCATATTTCCACCAAAAGTGGCGCCTAAATGAAAACACATGGGAGGGGTGTGGTTAGCGTTGCAAGCTTACTCCCTCTATGGGCTTTCCAACTGCCCTTGGTTAATTTAGTGGTTTTAGAAACCCTAAATTAACCTAGGTTGGTGTTTTAGGTACCAAAATTAATTCTAAAAAAATTACAATTATTTTCCTATTTTAATTTTGACAAGAAAATTAAATTCTACTTCTATATTAAGCTTATGGCATCTTTATCATGTAGAGAAAAGTCTCTCTGCCCTTAGTAGCAGTGTCCCAATCCTCGTGTATTCTTCTTACCATAGCCCTTGTAGTTGGCCCATATCTTCTATTTGGTGGGCTTGAGCTTGGTCTTGGACTTGAACATGGGTTTGGGCTTGGACTTGGGCTTGGGCTTGGGCCTCTTCCATCATCAGGAAACACACCAGTTACTAGTGAAACGCCCAGAGTGAGGGGGAAGTCTGAGTCACAAGGTGCTCGTGCGTGTGGTGTGAATAGCGCATTTGGGCAAAGCAGCACCAGCAAAGGGCCCTGGGAACTCTAAGGCCCGTTACGGTTAGGGTTTCCCAGGGCCAGACTGCATGCATGGCACGTGAACAGTTAGGGCACCCCCAGAATGGATGGCCCCAGAGATTACGTGCACAAGTTGGTACTTGAGAAGGAAGAAGAGGGTGCGAGATTGTCGTTAGAGTCAATCGACAGGAGAGTCAACCAGCAAGAACATTTGGCACCCACCATGGGGCCGAAATAAAATAAGGTCCCATTCACAAGTGTACCGACCAGTCCTCGGAACCCGAGAACAGGTATAAAGGGCGAACCACGTCAGCTGGATCCCACAGCATGGGCCAAAGCCACGTGGAGTGGACCCCGCAGGCAGCTTGGATTAGAGGGTGATCAGTCATCGGTGTGCCACCTCAGAGAAGGGAGATCAGTCATCGGTGTGTCCCCTCAGAGAAGGGTGATCAGTCATCAGCGTGACGATCACCAGAAAGGGCTGATGTGTCCTCGTCACTCTGCAGGGTGATCAGTCCTCGGTGTAACGCCCCTCAAAATATTGTTCATTTTTATATAATAAAATAAAGGTGAAACAATAATATCAAAAATTTAATAGGTATATACATAATATAATTCATCCATTAATACAAATGTGCCTCAGAATAATATCCCTTTTCGAGGAAGTTTTAATACATCTCCATACAGGAGTTTTCAAAATAAAACAAAACAACAGCATTAAAAAACCGACGATCTCCTCCTCCAGAAATGCTCACTGAGGAGCTCTACCACCTGCAACCTCATCTGCTCCCGTGCAAATATACACGATCATCACAGGTTTAAGAAAAACAACCACGATGCAAAACGAAGGGTAAGCTAGATACTTTTAAAAACTTTAAATATGAAACTTTATATCAATAGAAAGCATAAATCTTCACACCATTCATAATCTATATCAATTTTCAACCATCAATATCCCCATATTCCACAAACTCGTCAAGTGTCTATTCAATACATTCAATACTCATGGTTCACATGTCAGACTTTCCACTGACTCGTAACACATAGACACATGACTCTACTTCCGGAAGACTCGTGCGTTGAACTTAGCATCCAGAGACCTGCACCTGTCATACTACATTGCTGTAAAGTTCCCACAGCTATGCGCATAAACATAATCTCGATCTCAATCTCAATATCCTCACTCTCTCAGTATGACAGGGTTAATCCATATAACAGGTCCAGTTAGTTATCTTTCAAACGACTTACCCATACATATGGACCTCCTTCGACTCTCACCAACTGAATGACTTCATCTATGTGACTCCATCATATCAGCAGAGTCAGGATCGCCTCATTCACAGGATACTCACAGATCAATACACCCTCATAAAATCTCCACACGGTATTTTCTTTCCTGAAAATACTATGCTTTGATCACTCTTCCACATTCATCCAGTACATCATACCACACGTAAAAGCACAATTCCATCATATAATATTTTGAATCTTTTCTTAAACAATCCCAATCACAGAAACAATCATACCAAAGTTCAAATTTTCGAATATCATATGTATTTCACCTTTCAATCTCAAACAATTTCAAAACGACACTAAAACAGGGGATTTCTAAATTTGCATTAAAACCGGCGATCACATCGCCCCACACATAAAAACAGAGCATAGTGAAATAGAATATGAAACCGGCGACCACGTCGCCCTCACTTCAGAACCTACTCGCCTAAAGTTTTTATAAACGAAAATGCTAGCTTCCCTTACCTGGACTTGTGTAAAATCTCACTAAGAGCTCCAAACCCACCGAGAACTCAATGATGCCTTAACCTGCACCATAGAGTCCCGATCACAAAACTAACGAGATTACTCATTTTCTGCGTTAACAGAGACGATTTCTGAAGTTAAAAGAGTTGTATGCACAACCTATGCAAAGACGACCCTCTTAAATTCAGACTTGACTCAAAGAACAGAGCAAAACGACTTACTTTGTTTTAGGGCTTTGAGCAGAAAACATGCAGAGTAACTTCCCAGGAGGACAATGGCAGTCGCCGATCGTAGCACTGGTATGTGAGGATAGCCGCGTCTTCGAGTGGAGGAGAAAGGAGAAAGGGGAACTAAGTGAGCTGATTCCCTCAGCTCTTAAGGTCGAATGGCTCTTTAGCCTTCACTGCCATTATCCACTCTCTGAGCAACCTTGCGTGCACACTTCCTTGAACAGTATGACCATGTGGGTTTCTGCGCATACCAACTCTCTGATGCTAACTATTCTGAAACACCCTTTTTGTCTACGTGTCGCACATGCAGGACGTCTCATGCTGGGAGCCTGGGTCCCACCTTATCTGTGTGAAACACGACATCGCGCGATAACCTTCCACCGATGACTGCTCGCGCGATGACTATGCCTCTCATACCGGCGATGACCGATTCCTCTTCTTGACAGACGACCGATGTCTCACCCTGGCAGACAACCGACGTCTCACCCTGGCAGACAACCGATGTCTCACCCTGGCAGACCACCGAAGTCTCACCCTGGCAGACAACCGATGTCTCACCCTGGCAGACAACCGATGTCTCATTCAGGAAGACGACCGATGTGTCTCCCATCCTGGTTGATGACCGATGTTCCTCTCATCCTGTTGGCGATCTCTTATCGCCCTTGTGTGTGACGAGGACACATCGTCCCACTCTAGTCATCGATGTCACATCGTCACACCTTGCTGAAGGTTCATCCTCCCATTCCTCTAAGTCACATCGTCACACGGCGATGTGCTCTTTTCGGCGATCATGTACACCATAGGCGATTGGCGATTTCATACAGGGGAAGTCGGAGGCTGCCGCCTTCTTCAAAAATGGCGATCTCCTTGACTTCTAAGCTACACCTTCCTTTCTCTTACCCTTCTTGATTCACGTGCCTCCCCCCTTTCAAGCACGCCCACGTGATTACCTCACGATGAAGTCATCGCACCTGACTACTTGGTTAGTACACTGGTCAACCGACCGACCTCTACCAGCTGACCCCAGACCTTGGGCGACGTCCGAGGTCTGACCACTATGGTATTTTCTATTTTTATGTCCTTTTTATTTTAAATAATAACATACCCAGAAATTATTTAAAATCTATCACTTCTATTCCAAATAATTTATAGGTCCTTACATTCTCCCCAACAAGAAAAATTTTCGTCCTCGAAAATTGAACTACTAGAAAAAGAGGTAGGGATAGGCTTCTCTCATGGTTTCTTCTAATTCCCAAGTTAAATCACCCGATCTGTCATCCCACACTACTTTCACCATGTTGATGGTCTTGCCTCTGAGCTGTTTACTCTGCCGAGCGTCAATCCTTACTGGTTTTGCTTCAAAAGACAAGTCATCCTTGATCTGCACATCATCCACTTCCAGCACGTGACTAGAGTCTGCCTTGTACTTCCTCAGCTGTGATACATGAAAGACATCATGCAGATTCGCTAATTGGGGAGGTAGGGCGATTTCATAAGCCACTGGACCAATCCTCCTTAAGATCTGATATGGCCCGACGAACTTAGGAGACAGCTCCTTTGATCTGATAGCTCGGCCTACACCCTTGGTCGGTGTCACTTTCATAAATACATGATCTCCAACGACAAACTCCAAAGGTTTTCTCCTCATTGTCAACATCATCACTGCCTTTACAAGAGTTATTATCCTTGTGTTCATTTAAGGCCAGAAGTGTTGATCCTGCCGCTTGACTCGAACGTGGAGGATTGCCTCGTCACTCCTTCGTCTAGCCTTCTGTTCTGCAGGAACGCTCCAAGAACCACCGCCGGAACTCCAAACGCTGCCTGCAAAACACACAGACGGCGCCTCTGGCAGCCGTTGTAGCTCCGACGCTCAAGTCAAGCAACAAGAACACCAAAACTATATCTGAATCTCTCTGTGAGACTCGTGTGTAACTGAAACTCTCAAATGTGTAAGCTGTAAGAATTTGTAAAACTCCCTCAATTTCGTTAAGAGTTTCGTATATATACCTGAGTCTTTCTCTCTCCTGACGGTTATTCCTCTTGACACGTGGATAACATCTGGTCATACACGTGTCACCATCTGGAGTATCTACAACTGAAACGTTACTTCCACTGTGCCCCTGCGACTAAGTTATCCACATAGGGAGTAGCTTAGTACATAGGCTACTCTAGGCGCAACCTTAACATGGCGAGCTGGTTAACACTGGGCTTCGCAGCTCACACTACACATGGTGGCAGATATGCCACTTATCCTCTGTACTTAGACCATACAACAAGTGCTTGCCAAGTCTTCTCAAACACCCGACGATGTTCTTTTTCGGCGACTTGCTGACCACCTGATCTCCTAACCTTAACACACGGCGATCATGTGCAATCTAGGCGATTACTGATCATACCGGCGATGAGCGATTACTCATCCTCAAGGCGATAGGTGATTACTCATCATCACAGGCGATAGGCGATTACCATTCTGAGTGATCGCCTCCCTGATTCACCTGCTATCCTCTACCACGTGTTACCCTGTGAATGGTCCACGTGGTCAATTGCTGCTGATGTCATCGACTACCGATGACCGACCGGATCAAGTGTCTTCACAGCCTTGTCAGCTTCGTCATCACAGCCACCACCAGAGTTGTTACCCTTGTACTCATGAGCGACATAGAGTGGCTCCCTCAAAGTTATTCCCTTCATATTTTCCAGATCCACAGGGGTTTCCAAACCAAACGATTCTTGCTCAACCTTCTTAGTAACTTCAACTTTGGGGATGGATGATGATTCACTTTCTAAGGCAGAGCAATCTGACTAAGATCCATTTACCACTGACATTAGCTGCAGTTACAACACCTTCCCACCATCCATCACACCACCAGGCATCCACTGCTGATTCAAACTCAAGAGTGCAACCTGAATGGCGTTCAGGAGAGCATGGCTTGACTGTTAAGCGACTTGAACATCGCATACCCAATTAATCAGTAGCTGCCCCTCTAGATGAAGGGACCCATTCCTCTAGTTTCTGTGGTCCCTCTTTATCAAGTAAATCATCGTACTGGACCTTCAGCAGCCTTGGAGACACACTCCAGATTTTTCATCTAAACCAGCATTCTCTAATGCCACTATCTTGCCAAAGTACCTCTATCCTAGCACCGACCTGAAAGAACAGTTTAGGCTTTGGTCCACATTTTTTCATTTCATTGGTAGGAGTAGAGACTTGCAGACCAGAAAACCCCTCTCAAAATTTGATCCTTAAACTTCTAATTCCTCTTGTTTCAGATGTCCATCATTGGCACGAACTGATTTGCCATGATTTGGGTTGGCATCAACATTGTTATTTTGTCTAGAAACTGTAGAGATAGAGTTTCTTCCAGGATTTTCACTTTTCAGTTCAAAAACGACAGGTTTGTAGCTCGAATTCACATTAGGCACCGTTTCTTGTCGAACCGATTGTGAAGCAGCAAAAGACTGAAAGAGAATGGCTTCTTTCCTTCAGGCGCCCATCTGGTTCATTTCTTCTTTGATTACTAATAGCAGATTATGAAAAACCCACCTCTTTAGCAACTGGTTGGGATTTCAGAGCTGCTAACTCAGGAATTCCAATGGATACATCCATATTAGCATTGCATGGGATCTCAGGGTGCTTAGTATTCAACACACAGATCATAAATCCCTCACTATGTTCAGGGTGAGGACTTGTTGCTACAGCTGACAATGTAGCATTGTTTCTAGGATCAGAAACGAAATGCTGATCACCACAATTGCCACCTAATGGATTAGCTGTAAATCCCATCCCATCAGAAACACAAGGCACAGAAAGCTTTGCTTCCACATCTAACTTTTTGCAATTCACTAACATCACCAGAAGAACTCAACGGAAGTGAATCAACACCATCATAACATGGCTTATCCTTATTCTTATCCGTGGCCATTACCTCCTTCCCTCCTACATTCACAGACAGAGTTGCATCCTCATTTGCCAAGTTCAGGAGACTTTCGGCATCAAGAGCCTTTAACTTCAACCCATCATTCCCACACTCATCTTTCAAATCCCGATCAACAAAACAACACCCATTCTGCGTGAAACCTTCTCTCTTAGGAGGTAGTCCAGGTATTTCTTCGGGAAATACATCCATGAAATCCTTCACCACAGGTATACTGCCCATATCTTCTTCATTCTTCACTCCCCCTTGAGCTAGGATTACAAAGCACCTCGCCCTTTCTTTCAACTCCGACCACACATGCTGAGCAGACATTACATCTGACACTTCGAGATCTGGAAACACCACTTTCTGCCTACCGCAAACTATGAGAACGTGATTGGTAGATAGCCAATCCATTCCTAGGATAACATCCAGATCCTGAAGAGATAGGCAGATCAAATTTACTTTGAACCTGCGTCCCTCTACCATCACTGGACATTCAGAGCAAACTGTGGAGGTCGCAACCTGTCCTGATGCAGGTGTAGAGACCAACAGTTCAAACGGCAGCTCTTTCACTAGAAGGCCCAACTCGGCTACACACAGACTTGACACAAAAGAGTGTGTCGCTCTGGAATCAAACAAAATTCTAACGCATCTACCAGCTATAGAGCAAACACTTTGTACTTAAGTTACCTGACTGAGATGCCTCAGCTCTCGACATAGCAAACACTCTCCCTGCTGTCTGAGGTCTATGGTCTTCATTCCTAAACTGCCGAGAACCACCGGGTTGAGTCATCCTATTCTTGTTAGGACACTCTCTAGCAACATGTCCCATCTTTTGGCATTTGTAGCATCTTTTCTCTGAATTCCCCTTGGAGCACACGTTGACGTTATGTGGCCCACCACAACGGAAACATCTTGGTTTCCATGGTTGTTGCTGCTGAAACTGGGGCGGTGCTGTACCTGCCCTATGCTGTGGAGGTCTCGAATAAGGCTTATTCTGCTGCTGCTGCACCTTGGCCTTCCCACTGGAGGAACCCCCTGGGTGTGATCTGATTACCCTGGAATCACTCCTCTCCAAGGTCTCCACCCTCTTTGCCTTCTCTACTAAGGCATGAAACTCCCTGATCCACTGATCTGTTTGGTCCGGAGAAGCATTCCCACGGAACTGGGGTGGATTGTGCCTCATGAACTCGGTCAGCCCCATCTGCTCCTGAGGCTGATTGACCTGGGAAGCTGTTGCAGCCGATCCAGCAGTTTCCCAATGATGCATTACAGCCTTATGAATCTGAGCCATTACCGTATTCTGTTGTTGGATAGCACTTGCCATCATCTCTATAGCCCTGGCAATCTGGCTCATTTCCGAAGAAGGTTGGGGAGGGGTAGGCAGTCTAGGAGCCATTTTTCTACGTTTCAGATTTTGAAACTATTGGTTTCTATATTCCCTACAACTATAAGAATGAGATCGATAAGAAATCAATTCATTCAGGAGGTAACATCTAGACCTTACAAAGGTCAGCATCTCAAAGTCATTTAGAATTTGAGTTCATCAACAGAATCATAATGCTCAAAATAGAAAGCATAACACCGAACAGTCATGGGTACAAAACTATCAATCAAATATCACCACACTTAATAATTGGGATAAAACACACCAGAAGTGGATATATGCTGAACATCAAACTTTTAGAATTAAGATTGAGAACATCTCGATTCAGTTATGAGTGTGCACCCTCACTACTTTATCAAGATCCTTTCACTCTTAATACTAAAATTTTTCATTTAGAGCCTATATCTACTAAAGCACAAACAAGATTTCAATCAGAAAAAATTTGAAAACCTTTCACTATAGCTTTGATTAAGACTCCAATAGCAGAAGAAACACGATGAACCCACTCTCCTCAGGTCATCCTAAGGACGAACTGCTCTGATACCATTAAGTGTAACGCCCCTCAAAATATTGTTCATTTTTATATAATAAAATAAAGGTGAAACAATAATATCAAAAATTTAACATAGGTATATACATAATGTTCCGGCCGCTTGACTCGAACGTGGAGGACTGCCTCGTCACTCCTTCGTCTAGCCCTCTGTTCTGCAGGAGCGCTCCAAGAACCACCACCGGAACTCCAAACGCTGCCTGCAAAACACACAGACGGCGCCTCTAGCGGCTGTCGTAGCTCCGACGCTCAAGTCAGGCAACAGGAACACCAAAACTATATCTGAATCTCTCTGTGAGACCCGTGTGTGACTGAAACTCTCAAATGTGTAAATTCTGAGAATCTGAAAAACCCCCCTTAATTCGTTAAGAGTTTCGCTTATATACCTGAGTTTTTCTCTCTCCTGACGGTTATTCCTCTTGACACGTGGATAACGTCTGGTCGTACACGTGTCATCATCTGGAGTGTTTGCAGCTGAAACGTTACTTCCATTGTGCTCCTGCGACTAAGTTATCCACACAGGGAGTAGCTTAGTACGCAGGCTACTCTGGGCCTTGCAGCTCGCACTACACATGGTGGCAGATATGCCACCTATCCTCTGTACTTAGACCATACAACAAGTGCTTGCCAGGTCTTCTCAAACACCCGGCGATGTGCTCTTTCGGCGACTTGCTGACCACTTGATCTCCTAACCTTAACACACGGCGATCATGTGCAATCCAGGCGATCACTGATCCATACCGGCGATGAGCGATTACTCATCCTCAAGCCGATAGGCGATTACTCACCTCAAAGCGATAGGCGATTACTCATCCTCAAGCCGATAGGCGATTACTCATCCTCAAGGCGATGGGCGATTACTCAACATCACAGGCGATAGGCGATTACCATTCTGAGTGATCGCCTCCCTGCTTCGCCTGCTATCCTCTACCACGTGTTACTCTGTGAATGGTCCACGTGGTCAACTGCTGTTGATGTCATCGACTACCGATGACCGACCGGATCACAAGCCCCCCAGTCTCGAGCTGTAAACTTGTTCTCAGCGAAGAGACTAAGAAATCGTCTTCTGACGGTCTACAAGAGCGCACACTCTGATACTTAACACTGTTTCATTCCTTCTTCTTCGCCTTCAAACATTCAGAGCATCTCTCTGGATCATCTAGAGATTCACCTTCCCTGTTTTCTTCTTCTCAAACGCGATAGGCTTCGCTGCGTTTCTTCTCTTTAACTCTCTTAGCATTGCCTTCAACATAACTTCGTGCTGGATGACTGACTTAACGGGCCTAAACGCTTCGGCTTCACGCAGCAGAACTTGCTTCTACCACCGACCACCGACTAGCATGTTAGCGCACCACCGATCAGTCATCGCGCTTCTGGCTTCGCTGCACTTCTCTACCACACCAGCGCTGAGTGCATAGAGGGTCTGAACACCAACTATGACGCCTGTGTTTTGGGGAAGAAAAGTGCTTCTCGATGACCCCTCTTGTCCCAACCTTGCTGTAAGAAGTCGTGGGTGAGGTCTTGCTTCTCTCACCTCAGCGTCGCTGTAAAAAGCAGAGGGAAGGGACTTGGTTCTCTTGCCTCAACCTTGCTGTAAAAAGCAAAGGGAAAAGGACTTTTCCTCATGCCTCAGCCTCGCTGTACAAAGTCGAGGTGATCACTTGGTTCTCTCGCCTCAACCTTGCTGTAAGAAGCAAAGGGAGAGGACTTTCTCTCTTGCCTCAGCCTCGCTGTACAAAGTCAAGGTGAGAACTTTCACTCGCCTGCACCTCGCTGTACAAAGTCGAGGGAGGACTTTCTTCTTTCCCGCCTGCACTCGCTCAAAGGCAAGGAGGTCTTCCTCTGTTGCCTACACTTGCTCAAAGGCAAGGAGGACTTCCTCTGGTGCCTGCACTTGCTCAAAGGCAAGGAGGACTTCCTCTGGTGCCTGCACTTGCTCAAAGGCAAGGAGGACTTCCTCTGTTCTCGCCTGCACTTGCTCAAAGGCAAGGAGGACTTCCTGTGGTGCCTGCACTTGCTCAAAGGCAAGGAGGACTTCCTCTGTTCTCGCCTGCACTTGCTCAAGGGTAAGGAGGTCTTCCTCTGGTGCCTACACTTGCTCAAAGGCAAGGAGGACTTCCTCTGTTGCCTACACTTGCTCAAAGGCAAGGAGGACTTCCTCTGTTCTCGCCTGCACTTGCTCAAGGGCAAGGAGGACTTCCTCTGTTCTCGCCTGCACTTGCTCAAGGGCAAGGAGGTCTTCCTCTGGTGCCTGCACTTGCTCAAAGGTAAGGAGGACTTCCTCTGTTGCCTACACTTGCTCAAAGGCAAGGAGGACTTCCTCTGTTCTCGCCTGCACTTGCTCAAGGGCAAGGAGGACTTCCTCTGTTCTCGCCTGCACTTGCTCAAGGGCAAGGAGGTCTTCCTCTGGTGCTTGCACTTGCTCAAAGGCAAGGAGGACTTCCTCTGGTGCCTGCACTTGCTCAAAGGCAAGGAGGACTTCCTCTGTTGCCTCAACCTTGCTGTATAAAGCAGAGGAAGAGGACTTTCTCTTGCCTCAACCTTGCTGTATAAAGCAGAGGAAGAGGACTTTCTCTGTTACCTCAACCTTGCTATAAAAAGCAAAGGAAGAGGACTTTCTCTCGCCTCAACCTTGCTGTATAAAGCAGAGGTGAGGACTTTCTCGCAGGTGCACACTCCCAGGGGGGCGCCAGGCGTGGCTGTCTAAGCGCACACACTGGGCGCGCCCTACCTGCATTGCCTCATCGCGCGTTCACCGACGTCCCGACCGGCGAGGACCTCTTCTTCTGGAATCGTACGAGGTGCATGCTTAACGCTCTCGCTGGGAACTTGGGTCCCAGCTTAACACGTGTTAGCAAGACCCCGATGACCATGCACCGACCGAGTACTCACTCTCTACATGCACCGACAGCTGATCGTGGTCTGCATGCACTGATGGCTGATCGCGCTCTACATCCCAGCGCTTATCTAGGGGCTGATCTGCGGGTGGTGGCCACTTGGTAACTGATGGAGATCAAATAGAAGAGGAAAGTGAGGATAAAATCCAAGAACCTCAAGGACAAGTTAGCTCAAAATCCTTCATACCTCAAAGGATCACAAGGAGCAAGGCTAGAGATTTGGGTAAAGAACATCAATTGTTTTCTCTTTTTGTAATTACCCATGTATAAACATTTGTAAATATTTGTAAATAAATATAAAATTAGCTTTAGGAATATGCCAAAGAGGGAAACCAAAGAAACCTCTAATGTAAGGCATTTTAGGCACTTTCTTTAGGAAAAAGTGGAAAAAGTGACTATTCTACTCCTTTCTCTCTTAGACACTAGAAGGAGCTAGAAGAGTGACTCTTCCCACTCCTTCCCCTTTGTAACATGACCAGCCCTCTCCATTATAAATAGGGGTGCTTGGTACTTTGAATAAAAACAAGTTGAAAGTTAGAAGAAAAGAAACTATCTTGAAATTGAGAGAGAGTGAGTTTGTGAGACTTGTCTCTTCTTCTCCTCCATGTCTTATCTTGTGAGCTTTGGAGACTCTCAAGTGGCGGCACCACCCACTCATCTTGGAAGAACCACCCTCCAAGTGGCGTGAATCACATCTCCAAAAGGCTACAACCACATAAGTCATTTCTATTCATCTTCTAAAAATACCCATTTGTGTTTTCTTGTAGTTTTTCCATTTTTAATCGGTTCAATCTTTTCCATGAGTTGTTTCCTTTCATTTGCTGCCATTGTTCTGCACTTTTTTTGGTTTATTTCCTTGTTTTCTTGCTGTTTTAATTTCGTCCAAACCATGGGTTTCCATATACATGTGTTGTTCTTGTTTTCCATCCATGGGTTTTTTGTTCTTTGATGAGTTTCTTGTGATTTTCTAATTCCTATTGAATTTCAATCAGTTTTTCACTTCTTCTTGGTGTTCTTATGATGTTCTTTTGTTTCCTTTGAAGTTTGGTACTGTTCTTGAATTACCCATTCATATTCCATTGTTATCTTACACTACAAGTTACCTATTCATGTGTTTTTAGTATGAACCTTTGTGTTCTTGAGTAGAAACTCTATTAATTGTTCTTTAGAATTTTGATCCTAATTCTTGAAAGTGTCATGAATACAATGAAACCTATATCAACTCAACCCAAACCAAGAAAGGTTCATAAGAGACTCACATCAGTAACTCACCACCGATCACCTGGTCTTGCACCTGGGGCAAGGAGAACTTTAAACTGGGAACACTCGCTCACTTTATGTACTGAAAATCTTTTATTGGGTGGCATCGTTAAAAAGAGTGCCCCTGATCTGCTCAACTGTTTAATACACTAAGTGTGTGTACAGCGCGATAGCTCATCTACTTTACAACTTAACGAAAGCAAGAAAGAAGCGTGTAGCGTCCTGGGTTCTGGGAATAGTCGTTACGTCCAGAGTCGCCAGCCGACAAGCTCCATTCTCCAACATCTCAACCACTCTGGATGGGGTCTCCTTTAACCGGCGATGACCGCCCTGGCGGTGCACACACGTGGGGTGATCATGCCTTCCGCTTCAGCTCTGGGAGCCCCCCCAGTGTAGCCTCTTCCATCACCTCACCTCCCCAAACATAGGGAGTTCATGCTGCTGGTCGCCTTCCTGGGACCCCGAAGCGCGATCACCTTGTGTCTTCTGCAGGTAATCGGTCAGGAACCCTGTCTCCACCAACTCAGCAAGCTGACGCCCCAACGCCAGGCAGTTACGGAGTGTATGTCCATAAGCTTGATGGAATTCACACCACTCATTCTTCCTCCCTCCAAGTACCCTGTCAGTTTTCTCTGGCACATGGAGTCTTGTTGCCACAGCAGGGATGGCGATCAACTCCACCAAACTTATCATGAAATCATACCTGGGGGGTGTGTTGCTTGCACGCCCCCTGGTCTGGTCCTTCCTTGGTGCATAAGGGCGAGACCTTCTCTGCTCCTTCCTCCCTTCCTTGACCTCATGCACCCGCGCCTGTTGCTGTTGATTCCTGTTCCGGCCGCTTGACTCGAACGTGGAGGACTGCCCCGTCACTCCTTCGTCTAGCTCTCTGTTCTGCAGGAACGCTCCAAGAAGCACCGCCGGAACTCCAAACGCTGCCTGCAAAACACACAGACGGCGCCTCTAGCGGCCGTTGTAGCTCCGACGCTCAAGTCAGGCAACAGGAACACCAAAACTATATCTGAATCTCTCTGTGAGACCCGTGTGTGACTGAAACTCTCAAATGTGTAAGTTCTGAGAATCTGAAAAACCCCCCTTAATTCGTTAAGAGTTTCGCTTATATACCTGAGTTTTTCTCTCTCCTGACGGTTATTCCTCTTGACACGTGGATAACGTCTGGTCGTACACGTGTCATCATCTGGAGTGTCTGCAACTGAAACGTTACTTCCACTGTGCTCCTGCGACTAAGTTATCCATACAGGGAGTAGCTTAGTACGCAGGCTACTCTGGGCCTTGCAGCTCGCACTACACATGGTGGCAGATATGCCACTTATCCTCTGTACTTAGACCATACAACAAGTGCTTGCCAGGTCTTCTGAAACACCCGGCGATGTGCTCTTTCGGCGACTTGCTGACCACCTGATCTCCTAACCTTAACACACGGCGATCATGTGCAATCCAGGCGATCACTGATCCATACCGGCGATGAGCGATTGCTCATCCTCAAGCCGATAGGCGATTACTCACCTCAAGGCGATAGGCGATTACTCATCCTCAAGCCGATAGGCGATTACTCATCCTCAAGGCGATGGGCGATTACTTAACATCACAGGCGATAGGCGATTACCATTCTGAGTGATCGCCTCCCTGCTTCGCCTGCTATCCTCTACCACGTGTTACTCTGTGAATGGTCCACGTGGTCAACTGCTGCTGATGTCATCGACTACCGATGACCGACCGGATCAATTCCCCTGACCTCCACGTGGCTTCGACGGTGCAGCACTTCCTCTCTTCTCAAAGACCTCGGTCTCTGCTACTATGTGTGCCACCGCACGTCACCGTATCTCGGTGAGGGTGACAGGGTGGCTCCTGATGAGCGATTCACTGAAAGGACCTGGGAGGACACCTCTCTTGAACGCATGCACCAGCATGTCCTCGTCCTTGCTGGGCAATCTCACCACCTGCGCCCCAAAGCGATTGAGGTAGTCCCTCAACGGCTCCCCCTGATACTGGCGCACGTCAAACAGGTCGTAGGACACTACTGGCGCAGGTCGGTTAACAATGTACTGCTCCGTGAACAGCTTCGCGAACTGATGGAAGGAAGTGACGTCGCCCTCTGGCAGGCTCACGAACCACTCCATAGCCACTCCGCTTAGCGTGCTCATGAACATCTTGCAGTACACAGCATCTGAACCTCCAGTCAGCATCATCTGAGTGTGGAAAGCCGTCAGGTGTGCTTCTGGATCTTCTGCCCTCGTGAACGACGCTTTCAGTCCCACAAGATTGGGAGGCACCACCGTGTTCATAATTTCGGGGGAGAAAGGCACAGGGAATGCTCGCGGAGGCGACGGTGGCGTCGATGTCCTCTCTTCAGCTGCGCGCTCCTTCTGCGCCTGCAATTCCCTACGCAGCTCTTCATTCATACGGTTCAACTCTTCGTTTCTTCTTTGCGATGCAGTCAGCTCTGTACGCATCCTCTCTTGCTCAACTATCGATTCCGCGACGCTATCTTGCAGCGCGCGCATCATCTCCACTACCTGCGCCATGGTAAAAGCTCCTTCTTTAGCAGATGATGCAGGTGAGGTTTGCCTGGTTCTTCTACTCATCTCCTCTGCACTTCGATGTAACTTCAAGAAACCTTGACGAAATGATTAAGAAGCTCCAAGAAACTTCAAGAACTACGACGTGGATGGGAACCAGATTTACACGGGCCCCACGGTGGGCGCCTGATGTTCTGGCCGCTTGACTCGAACGTGGAGGACTGCCTCGTCACTCCTTCGTCTAGCCCTCTGTTCTGCAGGAACGCTCCAAGAACCACCGCCGGAACTCCAAACGCTGCCTGCAAAACACACAGACGGCGCCTCTAGCGGCTGTTGTAGCTCCGACGCTCAAGTCAGGCAACAGGAACACCAAAACTATATCTGAATCTCTCTGTGAGACCCGTGTGTGACTGAAACTCTCAAATGTGTAAGTTCTGAGAATCTGAAAAACCCCCCTTAATTCGTTAAGAGTTTCGCTTATATACCTGAGTTTTTCTCTCTCCTGACGGTTATTCCTCTTGACACGTGGATAACGTCTGGTCGTACACGTGTCATCATCTGGAGTGTCTGCAGCTGAAACGTTACTTCCACTGTGCTCCTGCGACTAAGTTATCCACACAGGGAGTAGCTTAGTACGCAGGCTACTCTGGGCCTTGCAGCTCGCACTACACATGGTGGCAGATATGCCACTTATCCTCTATACTTAGACCATACAACAAGTGCTTGCCAGGTCTTCTCAAACACCCGGCGATGTGCTCTTTCGGCGACTTGCTGACCACCTGATCTCCTAACCTTAACACACGGCGATCATGTGCAATCCAGGCGATCACTGATCCATACCAGCGATGAGCGATTACTCATCCTCAAGCCGATAGGCGATTACTTACCTCAAGGCGATAGGCGATTACTCATCCTCAAGCCGATAGGCGATTACTCATCCTCAAGGCGATGGGCGATTACTCAACATCAGAGGCGATAGGCGATTACCATTCTGAGTGATCGCCTCCCTGCTTCGCCTGCTATCCTCTACCACGTGTTACTCTGTGAATGATCCACGTGGTCAACTGCTGCTGATGTCATCAACTACCGATGACCGACCGGATCACCCCGTGTGTGTGTTTTGCAGGCAGCGTTTGGAGTTCCGGCGGTGGTTCTTGGAGCGTTCCTGCAGAACAGAGGGCTAGACGAAGGAGTGACGAGGCAGTCCTCCACGTTCGAGTCAAGCGGCCGGAACATCAAAACTATATCTGAATCTCTCTGTGAGACCCGTGTGTGACTGAAACTCTCAAATGTGTAAGTTTTGAGAATCTGAAAAACCCCCCTTAATTCGTTAAGAGTTTCGCTTATATACCTGAGTTTTTCTCTCTCCTGACGGTTATTCCTCTTGACACGTGGATAACGTCTGGTCGTACAAGTGTCATCATCTGGAGTGTCTGCAGCTGAAACGTTACTTCCACTGTGCTCCTGCGACTAAGTTATCCATACAGGGAGTAGCTTAGTACGCAGGCTACTCTGGGCCTTGCAGCTCGCACTACACATGGTGGCAGATATGCCACTTATCCTCTGTACTTAGACCATACAACAAGTGCTTGCCGGGTCTTCTCAAACACCCGGCGATGTGCTCTTTCGGCGACTTGCTGACCACCTGATCTCCTAACCTTAACACACGGCGATCATGTGCAATCCAGGCGATCACTGATCTATACCGGCGATGAGCGATTACTCATCCTCAAGCCGATAGGCGATTACTCACCTCAAGGCGATAGGCGATTACTCATCCTCAAGCCGATAGGCGATTACTCATCCTCAAGGCGATGGGCGATTACTCAACATCACAGGCGATAGGCGATTACCATTCTGAGTGATCGCCTCCCTGCTTCGCCTGCTATCCTCTACCACGTGTTACTCTGTGAATGGTCCACGTGGTCAACTGTTGCTGATGTCATCGACTACCGATGACCGATCGGATCACATAATATAATTCATCCATTAATACAAATGTGCCTCAAAATAATATCCCTTTTCGAGGAAGTTTTAATACATCTCCATACAGGAGTTTTCAAAATAAAACAAAACAACAGCATTCAAAAACCGGCGATCTCCTCCTCCAGAAATGCTCACTGAGGAGCTCTACCACCTGCAACCTCATCTGCTCCCGTGCAAATATACACGATCATCACAGGTTTAAGAAAAACAACCACGATGCAAAACAAAGGGTAAGCTAGATATTTTTAAAAACTTTAAATATGAAACTTTATATCAATAGAAAGCATAAATCTTCACACCATTCATAATCTATATCAATTTTCAACCATCAATATCCCCATATTCCACAAACTCGTCAAGTGTCTATTCAATACATTCAATACTCATGGTTCACATGTCAGACTTTCCACGGACTCGTAACATATAGACACATGACTCTACTTCCGGAAGACTCGTGCGTTGAACTTAGCATCCAGAGACCTGCACCTGTCATACTACATTGCTGTAAAGTTCCCACAGCTATGCGCATAAACATAATCTCGATCTCAATCTCAATATCCTCACTCTCTCAGTATGACAGGGTTAATCCATATAACAGGTCAAGTCAGTTATCTTTCAAACGACTTACCCATGCATATGGACCTCCTTCGACTCTCACCAACTGAATGACTTCATCTATGTGACTCCATCATATCAGCAGAGTCAGGATCGCCTCATTCACAGGATACTCACAGATCAATACACCCTCATAAAATCTCCACACGGTATTTTCTTTCCTGAAAATACTATGCTTTGATCACTCTTTCACATTCATCCAGTACATCATACCACACGTAAAAGCACAATTCCATCATATAATATTTTGAATCTTTTCTTAAACAATCCCAATCACAGAAACAATCATACCAAAGTTCAGATTTTCGAATATCATATGTATTTCACCTTTCAATCTCAAACAATTTCAAAACGACACTAAAACAGGGGATTTCTAAATTTACATTAAAACTGGCGATCACGTCGCCCCACACATAAAAACAGAGCATCGTGAAATAGAATATGAAACCAGCGACCACGTCGCCTTCACTTCAGAACCTACTCGCCTAAAGTTTTTATAAACGAAAATGCTAGCTTCCCATACCTGGACTTGCGTAAAATCTCACTAAGAGCTCCAAACCCACCGAGAACTCAAGGATGCCTTAACCTGCACCATAGAGTCCCGATCACAAAACTAACAAGATTACTCATTTTTTGCGTTAACAGAGACGATTTCTGAAGTTAAAAGAGTTGTATGCACAACCTATGCAAAGACGACCCTCTTAAGTTCAGACTCGACTCAAAGAACAGAGCAAAATGACTTACTCTGTTTTAGGGCTTTGAGCATAAAACTTGCAGAGTAACTTCCCAGGAGGACAATGGCAGTCGCCGATCGTAGCACTGGTACGTGAGGATAGCCGCGTCTTCGAGTGGAGGAGAAAGGGGAACTAAATGAGCTGATTCCCTCAGCTCTTAAGGTCGAACGGCTCTTTAGCCTTCACTGCCATTACCCACTCTCTGAGCAACCTTGCGTGCACACTTCCTTGAACAGTATGACCACGTGGGTTTCTGCGCATACCAACTCTCTGATGCTAACTATTCTGAAACACCCTTTTTGTCTACGTGTCGCGCATGCAGGACGTCTCATGCTGGGAGCCTGGGTCCCACCTTATCTGTGTTAAACACGACATCACGCGATAACCTTCCACCGATGACTGCTCGCGCGATGACTATGCCTCTCATACCGGCGATGACCGATTCCTCTTCTTGACAGACGACCGATGTCTCACCCTGGCAGACAACCGACGTCTCACCCTGGCAGACAATCGATGTCTCACCCTGGCAGACCACCGATATCTCACCCTGGCAGACAACCGATGTCTCACCCTGGCAGACAACCTATGTCTCACCCTGGCAGACAACCGATGTCTCATTCAGGAAGACGACCGATGTGTCTCCCATCCTGGTTGATGACCGATGTTCCTCTCATCCTGTCGGCGATCTCTTATCGCTCTTGTGTGTGACGAGGACACATCGTCCCACTCTGGTCACCGATGCCACATTGTCACACCTTGCTGAAGGTTCATCCTCCCATTCCTCTAAGTCTGTGTTATTACGGTTCACACTACTCATGGTGGCAGACATGCCACCTATCTTTTATATCACTCATCTTCTGTATTTAGACCACATACTAAGTGCTTACCAAGTCTTCTCGAATACACGGCGATGTGCTCTTTTCGGCGATCATGTACACCATAGGCGATTGGTGATTTCATACAGGGGAAGTCGGAGGCCGCCGCCTTCTTCAAAAACGGCGATCTCCTTGACTTCTAAGCTACACCTTCCTTTCTCTTACCCTTCTTGATTCACGTGCCTCCCCCCTTTCAAGCACGCCCACGTGATTACCTCACGATGAAGTCATCGCACCTGACTACTTGGTTAGTACACTGGTCAACCGACCGACCTCTACCAGCTGACCCCACACCTTGGGCGACGTCCGAGGTCTGACCACTATGGTATTTTCTATTTTTATGTCCTTTTTATTTTAAATAATAACATACCCGGAAATTATTTAAAATCTATCACTTCTATTCCAAATAATTTATAGGTCCTTACACTCGGCAACAGAGTGTGACGAGGTGACATCGGTCTTGGGTGATTTGAACAGCGTAGACAGAACAGCTAAGATTGGTTCCCAGTGTGGGCCAATGACCAGTTAAGTACCCAGAGGTAGGGAGAGGCCTGAATCACGAAGAGCCTATGCGGGTAGCAAGGAGACCACAGTTAGGTGCAGAGTCCTGAGGGGTCGAGTACTCATCAGACCTAGGGTTTCCCTGTGAAGCTTCATGCATGGCACGTGAACAGTGAAGGCACTCCCAGAACAGGTGGCCCCAGAGACTAGGTGCACAAGGAGGCACCCAGGTGGTCACCCTGTGAGAGCACTCCAGAGAAGGAAACCTTAGGTGCTAGATTACCCTAAGATTGGGTGATAGCGGCGCAAGGGTATTCCAGTAAACCCTAAATATGGCTAGTAGCGCAGTGAATCCTAATTAGGGTTAGCGGCGCTGTAAACCCTAGACTATAAAAGGGACAGTAAAATACTTCACAAAGGTACGCAGTTTCTAGACCTAAACACAGAGAGACTCAATACACTTGGTGTTGCTTGCCCACTATTGACTTGAGCGTCGGAGTGCAAACAGCCTCTAGGGCGCCCTTTTCTCTTTTGCAGGTGCAGATTGTTTCACAAGAATCAAGCACGTATCAACGTGAGGAAGGAGGCGCGTGAGTGTCGTGGAGTCAACTGACAGGCGAGTTAACCGGCATGAAAGCATTGCCCCCGCACGATCACGAGGGCCAAGTCGACCTCAGCTCATGAGGGTACATAAGGCGACAACAGAGAAGAAGGCTCAAGGGAAACAACAACCCTATGTGGCTAGGAAGCCCCAGACCAGGGCACGCGCGAAGGAGAATGCGCCCCCCAAACATAGCTTCGTGGTAGAATAGAAGGAGTTGATTTTTATCTCTAACATAGCGAAGAGGCTGAAGATGCCCCCAAAGACTGACAAGAGATTGGGGCCTAGCAATAACCCATGGTGCGAGTTCCACCAAGCATTTGGTCACCCCATCCGCAACTGTTTGGCCCTAGGCCACTAGTTGGATGAGCTGGTAAAGAGTGGTTTCTTGAATGACTACTTGCGCCGACCGCAGGAGGATTAGGCATTAGCAACCGTGAGGAGTGATCAGGGGTATGAGGTGCCCATTCAAGGTGAAATCCCCACCATCTCAGGAGGTTTTTCAAGAGGGGGCTGGACGGCTTCTCAGCGGAAGAAATATGCACGCTCAATGATGGCGGTAGAGATGTACGAGGAAGACAACACTCCTAACATCGACCTCACCTTCACCAAGGTCGATCGCCAGGATGTCGTTCCCCACGACAATGACCCAGTGGTGATACCGGTAGCAACGGTGGGAAGGAAGGTGCACCGTGTGCTAGTGGATCAGGGGAGCTCGGCCGATGTGATGTTCTGGTTGACCTTCAACAAACTACAGCTGTCTCCTGACCAGTTGACACCTTACACCGGTTGCTTGTATGGATTTGCGGGAGACCAGGTCGAAGTGCGTGGACACATAGAATTGAGGACCATCTTCATAGATGGTGTGTCCTCACGCATAGAGAACATCAAGTACCTTATTGTTAACGTTCCCTCAGCTTACAACATCCTTTTGGGCAAACCTGCCCTGAACAGATTGGGAGCAGTGGCGTCGACGAGGCATATGAAGATGAAGCTACATTCCAAGGAAGGGACGGTGATCACCATCAGATCAGACCAGAATGAGGCAAAGAAGTGCTATAAGAATAGCCTCAAGACAAGGAGGGGGTCTGCACCGTTACCACTCAACCACTAGGTGGGGTGTGCACCTTTACTACCCAGCCCCCACGTGAGGAAGGGGTCACCTGAGTAGAGATCGCCCAGGAGAGACAACCCGAACTAGCTGAGGACATCTTGGAGAGGAAGATTGGTGGAAAGATGTTTAAGCTTGGCAAGTCTTTATGCCAAGAGACACAAGACCAGATCGTCGAGGTCATCGCGCGGCATCTTGATGCCTTCGCATGGTCTGCCTTAGACATGCCTGGCATAGATCTTGACTTCCTGTGTCATCGCCTTGCCATGGACCCCCAGATCAAACCTGTACGCCAGAGAAGGAGGAAGTTCAATGAAGAAAGGCGACAAGTCATTAAGGAAGAGACACAAAAGTTGCTAAGAGCCGGCCATATCAGGGAGATCCAATACCCAGAGTGGTTGGCGAATGTGGTGCTCGTGAAGAAGGCCAATGGGAAGTGGAGAATGTACATAGACTTCACTGACCTCAACAAG
Source organism: Phaseolus lunatus (assembly GCA_013389735.1). Classification (NCBI taxonomy): domain Eukaryota; kingdom Viridiplantae; phylum Streptophyta; class Magnoliopsida; order Fabales; family Fabaceae; genus Phaseolus; species Phaseolus lunatus. The sequence goes on along the minus strand of CM023864.1, from coordinate 33,501,491 downwards.
GCCTGCCCAAAGGACTCCTACCCCCTGCCAAGCATTGATGCTTTGGTAGACAGTGCCTCGGGTTGCACGTTGCTCAACTTCCTAGATGCCTTTTCTAGATACAACTAGATTAAGATGCATCCCATGAATGAGTGCAAGATAGCATTCATGACAGAGCTGTCTTGCCACTGTTACACAGTGATGCCCTTTGGGCTGAAGAACACAGGTGCCACCTACTAAAGGCTGATGGACAGGTTACTCGCGCCCATGATAGGGCGAAACGTGCAAGCCTACATGGATGACATGGTGGTGACCTCACAGGTGAAAGATCAGCACGTTGCTGATCTAGAAGAGCTATTTACAACAATAGCTAAATATAGGCTAAAGCCGAACCCGGAGAAGTGCGTGTTTGGGGTTGAAGCAAGTAAGTTCTTAGGCTTCTTGCTCACTAAGCGTGGGATAGAAGCGAACCCTAACAAGTGCGTTGCAATCCTCGCTATGAGAAGCCTGACTTCAGTAAAGAAGGTGCAGCAGTTGACAGGGCAGATGGCCGCTCTGTCTAGATTCGTATAAGCTAGAGGAGATAAGGGTCACCCCTACTTACAATGCCTTAGGAGGAACAACAGGTTCTTGTGGATGGCATAATGTGAAGAGGTGTTCCTCAAGCTGAAGGAGTACCTGCCTAGTCCACCAGTGTTATGCAAACCACAGCTGGACACTCCGCTGCGCCTGTATTTTTTAGTCACTGATCAGGCGGTTAGCTCAGTTCTTGTGCAGGAATAGGATCAGGTTCAGAAGCCAATCTACTTTGTCAGCAAAGTATTACAAGGGCTTGAGATGAGGTACCAGGCCCTAGAGAAGGCAGCATTGGCAGTGGTGTTCTAAGCAAGAAGACTTCGCCACTACTTCCAGAGTTTCACAGTGGTGGTGATGACAGACCTTCCCATTCGTAAGGTCTTACAGAAGCCAGACATCGCAGGAAGAATGGTGCGCTGGGCTATAGAGCTCTCATAGTTCAACATACAGAGGCCCTATCAAAGGCTAAGTCTATGCTGATTTTGTAGCCGAGCTCTCATCAGCAGAAACACACAACGAAGAAGCCAACTTCTGATGGGTGCTCTCAGTAGATGGGTCCTCAAACCAACAGGGCAGCGGAGCTGGCATTATCTTGGAGGGACCAAAGGGGATATTGATTGAACAGGCCCTTCGGTTCACTTTCAAGGCTAGTAACAACGGGGGTAGAGTATGAGGCCCTGATGGCTGGGATACTATTGGCCAAGGATATGGGAGCGGGAAGTTTGCTGGCAAAGAGCGACTCGCTACTAGTTACGAGCCAAGTAACAGGAGAGTACCAGGCCAAAGACCCTCAGATGGCCTCTTATCTAGAGTATGTACAGGTGTTGAGGCAGTCATTTACAATGTTCGAATTGGTGCATGTCCCCAGAGAGCAGAATTCCCGAGCGGACTTGCTAGCAAAGCTCGCCAGCTCGGGCAAGGGGGGCAGGCAGAGAACAGTCATCCAGGAGACCCTAAAGACACCTCGCACCTATACTACGGACAATTTGGTAAAGGTCCATCAAATTAGCACATCAAATGGGAGGAAGAGGAGTCATCGATCATTGACTCAGGAGATATTGAAGACGCCTAAAATACGCGCATATCTAGCAGCAGGGGAAGAGTCATTGCAGGTCTGCCTGGTTGTGAGAGGAGAAACCTGGATGACACCCTACAAGTGCTACCTGGCCGATGGGATGCACCCGCTGGAACCCACAGAGGCCAGAAAAATAAAGAAGAACTCGACCAAATACACCCTCATTGATGGAGAATTGTACAGACACGGGTTTACCCATCCCATCTTAGTGTGTGTGCATGGCGAGCAGTGCATGCGAATAATGGCAGAGTTCCACGAGGGAATATGCGAGAGTCATATTGGTGGTCGAGCTCTTGCATCAAAGGCCATTCGCGCAGGATACTATTGGCCAACCATGAGGGAAGATTGCACGAAGTACGCATAGCAGTGCAAGCAGTGCCAATAACACGCTGACTGGCATAAGGTGCCACCAGAAGAGCTCAAGTCGATTTATTGCCCTTGGCCATTCCACACCTGGGGAATTGATATTCTGGGGCCTTTTCCCTTGGCTGTGCAGCAGATGAAGTACCTCGTGGTTTCCATAGAGTATTTCACGAAGTGGATAGAGGCTGAGCCAGTAGCACAAATCACAGCCCACAAGATCTAACACTTCGTATGGAAGAACATAGTATGCCGCTTTGAAGTACCAAAGCGATTGGTGTCTGACAATGGCACTCAGTTTGCAAGCCAACAATTGGGTAAGCTGTGTACGGAGCTTGGGATAAAGCAGGTGTTCGCATCAGTCGAGCACCCCCAAACTAATGGGCAGGTCAAGTCAGCCAACCAAGTCCTACTAAGGGGGCTGAAGAGAAGGCTGGAGAAAGCCAAAGGGACTTGGGCAAATGAAGTCCCCAAAATTGTGTGAGCATACCACACCACTCCCCAGTCCACTACCAAGGAAACACCCTTCAGCTTGGTGTATGGTTCAGATGCAATGATCCCTGTGGAGATCCAGGAGAACTCGCCACGTTTTCAGAACTTCATAGCTGAAGAGTCCAACGAAGAGGGAAAGGTGAACCAGGACCTGCTAGATGAAGTGAGGGAGGAATCAGGAATCAAAGCTGAAGCCTTGAAGAGAAGGGTGGAGCACAAGCACAGCTCCATGCTGAGACCTCGGCAGTTCTAAGTCGCTGACCTGGTGATGCAGAAAGCCCATCCATATCAGCTGGAGAACAAGTTGTCCCCCAAGTGGACTAGTCCCTTCAGAGTGACAGAGGCCCTTGGGAATGGGGCATACAGGCTTGAAACTTTAGAGGGTGGGCCGATTCCTCGTACATGGAATGTGACTCACCTGAAGTTTTATTTCAGTTGAATTGTAACATTGTACACAGTTTATAGGGGACACTCTTTTTTCCCTTATAAGGGTTTTTAATAAGGTCACCCAATAAAAATTTTGATTGAAGTATATTTTCGAATATTTTTTGCAATGCAATTAAGAATAATTCACTTGGGGTTAGAAGTCTCGAGGGTGGGAAGGAAGGTTCGCAAAGAACACCTCCTCATCAAGTGAGAACGCCAAGGTTGAATAGTATGGTTCATCAATTAAATCCTCCCTTGCCCTTGGGCGATGAGAGGTCAGTTAAGAACCGTTTGCTTGGGTTAGAAGTCTTGAAAGCGGGAAAGGAAGGTTTGCAGAGAACACCTCCCCTTTTGAGTGAAAACGCAAAAAATGAATCACAACAGTTAAATCCTCCCTTGCCCTTGGGCGATGAGAGGTCAGTTAAGAGTCATTCACTTGGGTTAGAAGTCTCGAAAGCGGGGAAGGAAGGATCACAGAGAACACCTCCCCCTTTTGAGTGAAAATGCCAAGGTGGAATAGTATGGTTCACCAGTAAAATCCTCCCTTGCCTTGAGCAAGGAGAGGTGAGTTAAAAGCAAGTCGTGTGTTAGAGGTCTCGAGGTCGGGTATGGAAGGTTCGCAGAGAAAACCTCACCCTTGAGTGAAAACGCTAAGAACGATTTGTATAGTTGAAGGTCCTCACCAAAGGTTTTGCATAAATAGGGGGTAATCAGAAAAACAGTATCCATTGATCGCAGAACAATGACGAACAAATGACACGGTTCACCAGAACAAAGAAAGAGTCATGTAAGGATGAAGTGTGCTACCTAAGGGGTGGACCTATGTCGAAGACGTTGTTAGTAAAGATTCCTAAGGCGATGATTCCCAAGGCGATCAAGTGGAGGTCAAGGTAAAGAACACAAAACATGAGAAAAAGGCACAGTATAAAGCAGTAAATTATTTACAAGTCCAATGTTATAGATGAAAGAGAAGATTACAAGAAGTTCAAGGGTCCAGCTATTACAAATCAAGAGACCTAAGCCCTAGGAGTGAGCTGCCCGTCGACAACCTGCATCGGCATAGAGAAGGGAGAGAGGTCCATCTCAAGATGCACGTAGGCAACCTGAGCAAGGGCCTCATCAAACCCTGCTCCAAAGGCTTCAGCAGCGTCTTCAGTCAGCTCAACCTCGGTCTTCTTGAGCAATTCAACTTGTTGGGCGAGTTCTCATTCCACCCTACCCAGCTGGACCTCTCGATTGGTGGCCCTTTCCTCCAGCCTGGGCACCTTAGCTTGTGCTCCCTCCAGCTGCTCCTCCATATCACTTTGTTGTGGAGAGAGAGAATTTTGGCTTCAAGTTGGAGGACCTCCTGGCTCTTCTCAAAGAGGAGCTTCTTGCTCAGCTCTTGGTTCATAGCAGCCTCGCGCTTGGCAGATATTTGAACCTGGAGAGAAGGCTCCTCCTTCAGCCTTGCCTCAAACTGGCTCACCAAGGCGAGTTCCCCCTTCATCCTCGCCTCTACCTGGCTCACCAAGGCACTGGAGGCGGCAAGGAACTCACTGAGGCCTCGTCCCATGCAGTCCCTCAGTGAGTCCCTGTCCAAGGCCTCCATCGCCTCATTATTCTAAAGGCACTTGAGGGCCTGTTGGAGTATGGAGGAAAGCTCTGGGGCAGGAGGCACACAACCCCAGGGGGTGCTCTCCCCATCATCTTCTAACGCAGGATGTCTGCGAGGAAAAGAAGCACTGGGGGGGTTGTCTATGAAGGATGGAGGCTAGTCATCGGTAGCCGAAAGAGAGGTGGCTGCGACCCCCACCCTTGGCCTCTTGAAGACGAGGTCATCCTCTGTGTCCTCGTCCTCAGAGTCAACCGCAACCACCCCTTTATCAACAGGGGCTGGGTTGGGCGATTCCTGAACAAGGGTCAGGGGACCAGCGGGGGCTGAGCTACTCACACCAGTAGCTGCCGCTCAGCGACAGGCAACCAGCTTAGCCAATCTTTTCCTTTTCTCTTCATTGAGCACCATGTCTGCACCAAAACAAAAAGCATGAGAAGAAAATTCAATACAATACACAAAACATCAAATACAGGCAGAAATAGTTAAAAGATAGAGGGACAATTACCAATGTAGCCCTTAAGGGACTCGGCGTTGTACTCATGCTTAATCAGCTGGGTAGTGTTAAACACCACTCCCAAGCTTGAAAGAAGCTGGCACAATTCACATTCAAGTGGGGCCAGCTCCTCGAGACCCTTGGGTTTCTTGAATGTCAGCTTTTCAACCTAATACAAGGGAAACCCATCAAGCAGAGTGGGGTCGTAGGAGCTGCAGCACACCCTAAAGAACTTCCCTTCGAAGCCCTTGTAGGATTGCTGGAAGAGAGTCAAGAGGACTCTCCCCGCCACCCCATTGAGGCTTACCGAAAGCCTCTTCCTGGGGCTCTTCACTTTGAAGAAGTGGAGGAAAATGTCCACAGAAGGGAGGTGCCCAAGATGGTTGCACAGAATGGTGAAGGCCCTCACAAAGGCCCAGTTGTTTGGGTGCAGTTGGGCAGGGGCCACGTTGAGCTTTATGAGGAGCGCCCGCTCGAACCCAGTGAGGGGCAAGCGTAGCTTAATCCGCTTGAAGATGGTGGCATATAGGAAGAAGAAGGGCTCCCCGTTGTTGGAGTGATTGTCAACACATACAGGTTCACCCTCTGTGCAAGGTCAAACCGAGATGTATGCGTCATATTCCCTCCCAAACACGCGGCCCTTGGTTTCAGCCTCATCATCTATGTGCCTCCTCAAGTCCTCTTAAGTGGTGAGTTTGGAGCTCTCAGCGAGGAGGTCATTGAAGGCCTAAGGGTAGAGGGCTCTGTGGTCAACTGAGGGAGGAGGGTTGGTAGTGGTTTTGGTTCTTAGCATCTCGAAAAAAGCTAAAAAAGGAGAGGCAAAAGGAAGGAAAATGAGGGTTTAGAAGAAGTGATGGTGTGGCTCAATGAAGCAGAAGAACAGAGACTCAAAGACGAAGAACACAAACAGTGCAAAACAGAAACCCTAAGGTGCAGGAATTATAAACAGAGACAAAGCAGTTATCGCATGTTATAAATGGAGAAATCATGAAATAAAGACAAGCAAAGGGATAAAAATCATACCTTTGGGCGAGTCGAAGGTGAAGAGTCATGAAGGCTGAAGTTGTAGCAAGAGCGTTTGAGAGAAAGAAGATGATCAAAGGAAAGCTTAAGCAAAAGTGATGAAATAGTGAGGAAGCGCGGGGTTTTGAAAGGGTTTAACATGGGCAAGGGAGCGCAAGCAGCAATAAGCCCTAGCCGTTGATCAGGCCACATGTACGCAGATTAAATAAGTATGGTGAGACGTCATTTCGGCACACTGTTCACGTCCTTTCACCCAGTGCCACGTAGGTCGCCCAGGGTGATGACTTAGTCTCTTTGCTGAACAAGTTAACACCTTGAGACTGGGGGGCTTGTGTATCGACCATTCCTCGGATATCGACGATCGCTAGCAGTAGTGAGCCACGTAAGCTGGGTCCCACAAGCGGTGTGAGATAGTGCCATTCAAGCGACATGAGCCAATGTTTCGATTAGTGGTCGGAGATCGATCAGGAATGTTTGTCGATGTGTACTCGGCAATAGAGTGAAGCCGATGTGACATCGGGCATCAGTGATTCAAACAGCTAAACTGGGCCACAAAAGGCAGACCCTAGGAAACACACTATTTATCAGTGAAACGCCCAAAGTGAGGGGGAAGTCTGACTCACAAGGTGCTCGTGCGTGTGGTGTGAATAGCGCATTTGGGCGCAGCACCAGCAAAGGGCCTTGGGAACTCTAAGGCCCGTTAGGGTTAGGGTTTCCCAAGGGCAGACTGCATGCATGGCACATGAACAGTTAGGGAACCCCTAGAATGGATGGCCCCAGAGATCAGGTGCACAAGTTGGTACCCAGGTGGCCATACAGTGAGAGGTTGCACTCCAGCAAAGGAAGCCTGACGCGCTAGATTACACTAAGACTGGGTAATGGCGGCGTAACGACATTCCTTCAGAAACCCTAAATGCGGGTAACAAAGACAGGGGAAACCCTAGACTATATAAATAACAGTAAGAAACCCTAAAAAGGTACGCAGCTCTTGAGACTATAACTGTTACACACATACACACTGTTTCTTAGCCCCAGTGTTGACTTGAGCGTCAGAGTGCAAACGGCCTCTAGGGCACCCCTTTGTCTTTGCAGGTACATAGTGTTTCAATTCAGTGAAGCAGCAACCTTAGAAGGAAGAAAAGGGTGCGAGATTGTCGTTAGAGTCAACCGACAGGAGAGTCAACCGACAAGAACAATTTCAATTCTGTTCCAGCTCTGTTTGGCGCCATTCAATTCTATTTTCTGCACCTCATTTTTCATCCATTCATATCTCTAATTGTGTTTTTACCTTGGACCTTTGGAAATGAACCTTCACATCTACTTAACATTTGTTAAGTTAATGTCCAGTGGGGATTTTCCTTAGGTGACTCACCTATAAATTGTTAAGAATTTTGATCCTAATTCTTAAAAGTGTCACAAATTTAATAAACCTAAAATCAACTCACATCATGTGGTATCATGAGCTATGGTGATGTTTTGTTGTTGATGAGTTGAATTGCACTTTCTTTTAAGCAATTTGTTTTTCCAGCACTTTATTTTGTGCATAATTTTTTTTTTGGTTCCTTGTTGTGTTAGCTATTTTGTTTTTTGTTTTAATTTGAGTCTTTCTTGTTGTTTTAATTGGTGCAAATTAATTGTGTTTGAGTCATTTTGATTTTTGAATCCATACAAGTTTTGTCATGTCATGTTTCTCTTACAATGTCATCAATTCTATGTAGTCCTTTTATTGCTAATTTTGGTTGATTGATTTTAATTTTGAGTGCAGTTTTATAATTCTGTTTTGAGCCTTTGGTACATTTTAATTTTTAGAATTGAGTTCATACTTGTGTGATAGATCCATACAAGTTCTAATACATCAATTCTATTGTGTCTTTGAAGTTTCTTAATATTGTTTTAATTCCAAATTAGGTTTCCTCTGTTTTTGTTGAAACTGTGCTGGCTGTTTTTGTTTATAGAATTTCATTCCATTTATTAAAAATTGTGACATCTGGATTTGAACAAATTGATGTGTTAGAAAAAACTGAAAAAAAAAAAGTGAAGCAAAATTCAAAATAGAAAAAAAAATGATAAATCAAATACAATCAATGTGCAATTCTGGGGCGAAAAAAATGGTGAAGTGGCATCAGATTTGAAAATTTTATCACAATTAATTGTTGCATCATTTTGGTGTGATTGCAGCGCCAAATTTGAGCTAAGATCTTGAAATTTCTGCGGTTTAAATTTCAAATTCAAATTTGAATTATCCAGCTTAGCATAAATTGTTTAAGTCACGCATTTGGACACCTTAATATTCTGTAGTACTGTTTTGGTTTTGTTAATCCAATTCTAGTGCCATTCTCTAGGTTCTTTTTGTGTACTACCTTTTATTGAGTGCTTTATTTTCTTTGCTTGTCCTTTTCTTTCAATATTCTTTTCTAAAGTTTTGTCATATCTTTACTTCCACTTTGGTTTAGTTTTTCTTGCTTGTCTTTCTTGTTTCCTCTAGTTTTGTGGTGAATTGTTCTTTGAGTAAGTGTGGTTTGCTTTGGCATCTTTCACTTGAGGCTCATCCGATCCACAAGAGAGGCTTGGTAAAGGAAAGAAATATTTTCTTGGAGTGGTTTGAGTGATTTTACATCTTTGCCACAAGCTATACTTGCCTTTTGAACTTGTGTTTTCTAACCTTGTTTTCTATAATTTTTTGTTCTTTGTGTTTTTGTGTTTCTATTTCTCATGGATCCTAATTCAAGTGGAGAGTCCTCTAGGCCTCATTCTCCTCAAAAAGCAGTCCTAATTGGTGAATTGAAGGATGTTAAAAGAATAATTGCACAAAGAGTTGAGGAGATAAGACCAATGGAGGCAAGGCTCCAAAGATTGGAGTTGGACCGTGAAGAAAATCATCACAACCGCGAGAGAAGACATCATCATCATAGGCATACCTGATGGAGATCAAGTAGAAGAGGATTTTACTAATGGAGGAAGAGGTCATCCACCCAAGCATTTAAAATTCTTCTTACTAGTCTTCTTAAAAAGTAGAACAGTTTGGGTTCTCTTGAAAATTCAAAAGATAGTAGTATAAATAAATCTTTGTAAATACTCTTGTATAAATTTGTAAATAATATAGAAATATCCTTAGGAGTATGCCAAAGAGGAAAACCAAAAGAAACCTCTAAATGTAAGGCATTTTAGGCACTTTCTTTAGGAAAAAGTGGAAAAAGTGACTTTTCTACTCCTTTCTCTCTTAGGCACTAGAAGGAGCTAGAAGAGTGACTCTTCCCACTCCTTCCCCTTTGTAACATGACCAGCCCTCTCCATTATAAATAGGGGTGCTTGGTACTTTGAATAAAAAAAAAGTTGAAAGTTAGAAGAAAAGAAACTATCTTGAAATTGAGAGAGAATGAGTTTGTGAGACTTGTCTCTTCTTCTCCTTCATGTCTTATCTTGTGAGCTTTGGAGACTCTCAAGTGGCGGCACCACCCACTCATCTTGGAAGAACCACCCTCCAAGTGGCTTGAATCACATCTCCAAAAGGCTACAACCACATAAGTCATTTCTATTCATCTTCTAAAAATACCCATTTGTGTTTTCTTGTAGTTTTTTCCATTTTTAATCGGTTCAATCTTTTCCATGAGTTGTTTCCTTTCATTTGCTGCCATTGTTCTGCACTTTGTTGGTTTATTTCCTTGTTTTCTTGCTGTTTTAATTTCGTCCAAACCATGGGTTTCCATATACATGTGTTGTTCTTGTTTTCCATCCATGGGTTTTTGTTCTTTGATGAATTTCTTTGTGATTTTCTAATTCCTATTGAATTTCAATCAGTATTTTCACTTGTTCTTGGTGTTCTTATGTTGTTCTTGTGTTTCCTTTGAAGTTTGGTACTGTTCTTGAATTACCCATTCATATTCCATTGTTATCTTACACTACAAGTTACCTATTCATGTGTTTTTAGTATGAACCTTTGTTTTCTTGAGTAGAAACTCTATTAATTGTTCTTTAGAATTTCGATCCTAATTCTTGAAAGTGTCATGAATACAATGAAACCTATATCAACTTAACCCAAACCAAGAAAGGTTCATAAGAGACTCACATCAATACCTCAAGGTCTTCTCAAATTTCTTATGGATATCATGAAGAAACCAATTGGAGGATGCATCACAATCATGAATATAGGCGCCAAAATGTGGCTAAGCCTTATTTTCCTTATGTAAAATTACCAAGTTTTAGTGGTGAGGGTGATCCTAATGTGTATTTGGGATGGGAAGCAAAAGTTGAACAAATATTTCATGTACATGAGGTCCAAGAAGACCAAAGGGTTAGGCTAACTTCTTTAAAATTCTTAGACTATGCCATGCAATGGTGGCATAAAACTCTTATGTGTTGGGTTTAGCAATGCCTAAGTTCAAGAGGGGGGGTGAATTGAGCTTATAAAATTTTCTAGAAAACAAAACTGTTTTCATAAATCCTGAGAAAAGAACAGATTGATTCTTAAAGGAACAGATTTATTTTCTGATTTTAATATCAAAACCTGAATGTTAAGCAGATTAGGTTGTGATTAAAAAGGATTTTCCAGTACAGTAAAGATGTTCTTGCACCACCAAAGATAACAAGAATTACAGTAAGAAATTAAATCTTGAAATTTTTAATATGACGACTTGAATTTCTTTAGAACTCTGTATAGGTTCAGTTTTACTTGTCTTATTATCCTCTTCAAGAACAAGAAACAACTTTAAGATTTTGATAAGCACTTAAAGAACCTTTTTTCAAATCTTTGAAGAATAGTGTGTACAGTTCCAGAAACAACAGATTCAATTCCAAAAGAACAGATTTATATTGTAGTAGATTTCAGATTTTAAGAATACACAACACAGATTAGAATGAGACAAGTGCACACAAGAATTATACTGGTTCACTCTATAAGAGCTACATCCAGTCTCACCTCACACCAAGGTGGTTTCCACTAGAACAAATCAACACAATTACAAAAACTTGTTGTTCTTGAACACTACAAGAACACTTACAAAACCAGTTCTGAAAAACACTACTTCAGCAGCTAACACACCTCAAGAAAACCTATCAAGAGATGTCAAACCTATCACTATTACACAAGAAGAGAATAGGAATGAAAGCACCTGGAAGATTGAACAAAAACTCTTGAAAATAGATGCCACGAATTTGCAGCACCACAATGACAACACCTCAATCTTGACCAAGGTAACCAAAGAACAAGCACTTGAAAATCTTTGTGAAAATTCTTACAAAAGCAATCAACTCTATGATCTCAACTGGGAAAACGTTTTTGCTCACTTAAAACTGTGTAATCTCTATATTTCAAAAAGAGAAGTGCCACACTTTATAAAGAAAACTAGTCTATACCAACTTTTCAAAAAATAGTTAAAGGCTGTTATAAAAAGAACAGGTTGAATTTAGGAAGAGCGAATTGTTTTTCAAACATCCTCCAGCTCAGCATACCAGAAACAAAAAAGGCTGGGTCAAACATCTTGGTGTCAAACAAACTTTGAAAACACTTAAAAAAGGAATGATACATTTAAAAAGAATATGTTGATTTACAGAACAACAAATTTATTTTCTTGCAGAAAAACAGTTTTGAGAAAACTTAAGGTAGTTTTAAAAGAAAACTTTAAGTGCTTGATCTTATTACCTTGATGAGACATATCAAGTAGGTCATGCAGCAAAAGGCTACCTTTACACATCTAAGCTATATACAAGAACACACAAACCCATTACACCCTTCAAAGCAACCTAACAATTTTTCTTCATCAAACACCATCTTCAAGGTAGAGAAGAAGCTTCATCCATCTTCAAGAATCTCCCCCTGTTTGATGGAGACAAAACCCCCATTGCTTTGAATAGCTTTGAAGAAGAGATCATGATTAACACCTGCACTGCACTAGATTCCAGAGTATACAGAGAAAGATTTTGAAAAGAGAACCAATACAGATTTATACCTCCCTGCAGCAACCTGGTTACTTTTCTTCAACAAACAGCAACCTGTATGAGCTAAGCTATCTTCTCCCCCTTTGGATTCATCAAATAGAATGGGAGCATATAAAAAGGAAACATACAATAGCCATACATGATGGTTCAAAGTGAATTCATAAGGTATTGTTACAGTCCAGAATAGAAACATTCACCAAAACAAAGTAAATGAAAATATAATGTTCAACAGACATAAGAAGAACAATATTTGGAAAGGAGATAACTAGTCCCTGTAGTAAAGCTCAGCCAATTGTTCCTATACGCCTTTGAGTTGGTAATCTAGATGCTGGAACCTGGCTTGAGTCATCTCAAAGTAAGCTTTCTGATCTTCTGAAAGAGTGTCAAGACGATGCAGTACTTGCCTTTCAAAACTAGACAAAGGTTCACCTCTGAATTCAGGAGAATGGTATGCAACCAGTGCATTGTAATCTGTAGCAGCCAAGTCGTCATGCTCCCTTTGATGAGCAGATGGTTGTATGGGTGAATTTACCATGTGAAATGATGACTGGGGTATTTCATAACATGAGTGTTCAGCAACTTGAACAGTGTCATCATCCATAGGAACAGCAGCTTCTCCATCATCATTGTTGTTGTGGTTGGAAGCACCGTGTTCCATTCTAGGAGTAGTTGTCCTTCTGAAAACCCATGCTGCACCTTCCTTGAGAAAGCCCATCTTCATAAGTGTGGAATTGTCGATTTCACTGATTGCTTTGGTTGGCTTGTTTCTCTCATTAGTAGTGTCAATTTCAAAACAATCGATTAATTTTGAAATGAAAATAGCATAGGGAAATCTGTAATCAGTCAGTCTCTTAGATTTGGTATATGCTCTGTCATTACACAAATCCAATTGATTTTTATGCGATGCATGAGACAGTAAAGTAGAATTAGGTCTTCCTCATGCAATGTAGCATGATTACTTCCCCTAGGTGTAGCTGCCATGCAATAACATAGGCTAGAAATCTAGGAGTTTGGTTCAGGTTACCTGCATGAAACCTGGTAACGGGTTGGGTCTAATCTCTCATGCAGCTTGTGTAGAACTGAATCTTGTTGAATTCTTGAATCCTGGTTGTGTTCCCCTTTCCCACCTTGAGGCCTAAATACTTGATTCCAGCGATGTTGCTCCAAACCTCACTCGTTATTTTTATTTTGACCCCTTTTATGTGGGAAACCAAATTTTTCCCATCAAGTGTCAGATTGGTATAGAATACCTTCACGAGATTTGGATAAATGTTGCCAGTCATTTCAAGAAATGGCTTCAATCTCTGATGCTTGAGAATTGATCTGGGTTCGGTCAGTTTTGCACTCTTCATCCATGAAAACTCAAGAATCTTTGGCACATTCACTTGTTTTCTACTTATCTCATGTAAGTAGGTGTTCATGGCTTCAGCATCACCATCAAACCATTTCTCCATAATACCTTGAGTTTTATTCTTCTGCTCTCGGGATTTCTTCCTTTTGTATACCAAAGATGTCATTTCTGAAACTTGCTCCTGTATATCAGAAGAAAACTAAAACTGGAAACCATAGTATTAGTATGACAGAACATTAGAAAGACTGGAAAAAAATTGTGATAAAAAAAAATGAGATAACCTGAGAATTTGCAAGAAGAAGTTGAATGTGAGAACTACAGGTTTTGAATACCAAGGATGTCATTTCTGAAAACTGTTCCTATTTATCAGAAGAAAACTAAAACTGGAAACCATAGAATTAGTATGACAGAAAATTGGAAAAAACTGACAAAACACTATGTGATTAAAAAATATGAGATAACCTGAGAATTTGCAAGGAGAGGATGAATGTGAGAACTACAGGTTTTGAATACTATTATTTATAGAAAGAAACAGATTTTATTAATGCATAGCAGAGTTGGAGTGTGGAAGTAAAACAAATCAAAAATGCAGAATCAGTGCAGATTTGATTCCTGCAGCAGTTTGCAGTTTTTGGAAAGGAGCAAAAGCATTTTGGAAAGGTGTTTCAACCATTAATATAAATCTGTTTTCCAAACACTTAGTCAAATTAGTTTGAATTCCTAGATAAAACAGCCATAAACCTGCTGGTCAAAGCAGTAAAGCAGTCAAGGGTCAAACAAAATTTCTCTTTCCTAGTCATGTATATTTCAGAAACAGAAATAAATAGATTAAAAAGAGAAATAACAGATTTAAATTATACAGCTGTGAGCAGTTTATACTGATTGTTCTTGCCGGTTGACTCGCCTGTCAGTTGATTCCACGACACTCACACGCCTCCTTCCTCACGTTGATACGTGCTTGAATCTTGCGAAACAATCTGCGCCTGCAAAAGAGAAAAGGGCGCCCTAGAGGCCGTTTGCACTCCGACGCTCAAGTCAATAGTGGGCAAGTAACACCAAGTGTATTGAGTCTTTCTGTGTTTAGGTCTAGAAACTGCGTACCTTTGTGAAGTATTTTATTGTCCCTTATATAGTCTAGGGTTTACTGCGCCGCTAGCCCTAATTAGGGTTCACTGCGCTTCTAGCCATATTTAGGGTTTACTGGAATACCCTTGCGCCGCTATCACCCAACCTTAGGGTAATCTAGCACATAAGGTTTCCTTCTCTGGAGTGCAAACTCTCACAGGGTGACCACCTGGGTGCCTCCTTGTGCACCTAGTCTCTGGGGTCACCTGTTCTGGGAGTGCCTTCACTGTTCACGTGCCATGCATGTAGCTTCACTGGGAAACCCTAGGTCTGATGAGTACTCGACCCCTCAGGACTCTGCACCTAACTGTGGTTTCCCTACTACCCGCATAGGCTCTTCGTGATTCAGGCCGCTCCCTACCTCTGGGTATTTAACTGGTCATTGGCCCACTCTGGGAACCAATCTTAGCTGTTCTGGTTACGCTATTCAAGTCACCCAAGGCCGATGTCACCTCGTCACACTCTGTTGCCGAGGACTCCTCAACCTGCGGAGTGACGAAGACACATCAGCCCTTTCTGGTGATCGTCACGCTGATGACTAATCGCCCTTCTCTGTGGGAACATGCTGATGACTAATCACCCTCTCTGTAGGCTGATCACTAATCACCCTTCTCTAATTGCCCTTCTTATCAATACCACCTGCGGGGTCCATTCCACGTGGCTTTGGCCTATGCTGTGGGACCCAGCTGACATGGTTCGCCCCTTTACAAACTGTCCTCAGCGTCCAAGGACTGGTCGGTACACAAGCCCCCCAGTCTGAAGCTGTTAACTTGTTTCAGCGAAGAGACTAAGTCATAGGTGAGGACTGATCGGTACACAAGCCCCCCTAGTCTCAAGCTGTTAACTTGTTTCAGCGAAGAGACTAAGTCATTGGCTCGGGCGACCTACGTGTCTCTGCACGTAAGTACATGAACAACGCGCTGAAGGGACACTTCACCAACCCTTTTTCATCTGTTAACATGTGGCTGCATCAACGGTCTGGGATTCACAATGTTTGCGCTCCCTAGGGCTACGTTAAACCTCTTCAAAACCCCGCGCCACTTCACTGTTCCATTAGTTTGCATTCTCACCTTCTGCAAACTCTGTCTTCCAGTGCACGCTTTCTTCTTCTCACCAGGCTTTTCAACCTTCTTCGTCTCCACTCAACCAAAGGTATGATTTTTATGTCTTCTTCCCCTTCATAACATAATCTCGATCATCTTTGTTGCATGTTGTAACTGTTCTGGGCCTGTTTTTTATTTGTGCATTCTAGGGTTTTTGTTCTTCTTTTCTGGGTTCGTTCTACCTTTGAGTCTTCGTCCACCATTGTTTTCTTCTAAGCCTTTTTCTTTTCCTACCTCTCATTTGTTTAGATTCGAGATGGCCAAAACCAAAACTACTTCCAACCCTCCTCCAACCGTAGCGGTTGATTACAGGGCCCTTTACCCATGGGCTTCTGAGGATCTCCTCGCTGAGACCTCAAAACTCACATCCTGTGAAGATCTTCGTAAGCATAGGGATGATGAGAATGAAATCAAAGGGCGCGTCTTTGGCATGGAAACTGACGCGTACGTCTCTGTGCGACCCTGTACAGAAAACGAACTCGTTTGCGCCGATGATCGCTGACGGGGAACCTTTCTTCTTCTTCTACGCCACCATCTTCAAATGAGTCAAAGTCTGCCTTCCTTTCACTGGGTTCGAGAGGACTTTGCTCACAGAGTTGAATGTGGCGCCTGCTCAACTGCACCCCAACAGCTGGGCCTTTATCAGGGCGTTCTCCGTCCTTTGCAATAACCTAGGGTTCACTCCCTCAGTAGACGTATTTCTTTACTTCTTTGAGGCGTAAAGCCCTGGCAAGAGGCTTTGGGTGAGCCTGAACGGGGTGGTAGGGAGAGTCCTACTCACTCTCTTCTCACAGTCGTACAAGAACTTCAAAGGAAGGTTCTTCCGAGTCTGCTGCAGCTCCTACGACTCCACCATGCTCGATGGGTTTCCATTATATTGGGTGTGGAGAAGTTGAAGTTCAAGAAACCCCACAGACTCGAAGAGTTGACTGTCCCTGACCAAGAACTATGCAGACCATCTCCAGCTGGGGTGTGGTGTTTGACACTGCCCAGCTGATTAGGCATGAATACGACGCCGAGACCCTCAGCGTGTACATTGGTACATCATCTTCGTCTTGCACTTAACTGTTTAGATACTTCATGCTTTGTCTTCCTCACCCCCTTTCTTATTGTCCCCTGCAGGCATGGTGCTCAGCGCTGAGAAGAAGAAGAGGTTGACCGAGGTGCTGAATCGCCGCAATGCTAGTGGTTCGGCCCCTGCTGGCCCTTCATCACCTGTGGGTGCTGCCCTGGAACCAATTGCTGAAAAATCCAAAAGGGCAGCCCCTGTAGAGGTTTCTGAAGATGAGGACACTTGCTCTGGCCTCGTCTTCAAAAGGAAAAGGGTGGAGGCTGCTGCGGAAGTCTCCTCAGCTACAGAAGGGCACCCTTCCTCCTTCAGGGAGCACCCTCCCAGCGCTTCTTCCCCTCCCGAGCCAATCTTGACACTTAAGGGAGGTGGGGAGAGTGCTCCTTCCACTAGCCAGATGCCTTCTGCCCCAGAGCTGCCCCCTCTGCTCCAGAGATCTCTTGCGCAAATGCCTGGCCGAGCTGCTTTGGAGGCCATGGACAGAAACTCCCTCGAACATCTTCTCAGCCATGATCTTGGGGAGTTCTTGGCCGCTTCAAACTTCTTGCTGGTCAAGGGCAGCGTTGAGGCTGAGTTGCTCGAGAAGACTGCCAGGTTGGAGAAAGAGCTGGAGCAGAAGGATCTCCAACTCCGCCAAGCGGCTAAGCGCGAGACTGCCCTTAATCAAGAACTGGGTAGTCTCCGCCAATTTGAGAAGGAGACTAAGAAGCTCCTCTTCTCCAAGGGGCAGGAGGCCCTCCAACTTGAAGCCAAAATTCTTCCCCTCTGCAACAAGATTATCGAACTGGAAGAGCAAGCGGAGAGGGCTCAAGCCAAAATGACCAAGCTGAAGGAAAGAGCTACCAACCGAGAAGTTCAGCTGGGCAAGGTTGAGGAGGAACTTGCCCAACAAATCGAATTGCTGAAGAAGACCGAGACAGAGCTCACTGAAGACACTGTCGACGCCTATGGGGAAGGTTTTAGTGATGCCCTTACTCAGGTTGCCTGCGTGCATCCTGAGATGGACCTCTTACCATACTCTGCAACCATGCAGGTAGTCGACGGGCAAATAGTGCCTAGATAGGTCTTCTGAGCAGTCGTAACTAATGGCTGAACATCTTGTAATTACCCTTCTTAATAATGCAATTACCTTACTTGTTTCAATCTTCTTTGCTTGCCTTTGTATTTCTGCTGCTTGTTCATCTATTTGACATGCTTTATATTTTGTGGAACTCACGACTTAGCGTTCAGATCACAAATAACGCATCTGCCAAAATGAATCTTAGGTAGCACGACTTCTGCTGATTTCACTAGCGAATCCTTACTTTAAGCTGGGAGTTCTCACTCGGAGGGGAAGGTGTTCCTTGCGAACTTCCCTTACCACTCACGAGACCTCTAACCCCAACTAATAGGTTCTGACTGACCTCACATCGCCCATAGGCGAGGGAGGATTCAACTGGGCGAACCCTTCTTTCACATTGGAAGTTCTCACTCGAAGGGGAGGTGTTCTCTACGAACCTACCTCTCCACTTACGAGACCTCTAACTCCAAGTGACAGGTTCTAACTGACCTCACATCGCTCACAGGCGAGGAGGATTTCTCTGGGTGAACCCTTCTTTCACATTGGAAGTTCTCACTCGAAGGGGAGGTGTTCTCTACGAACCTACCTCTCCACTTACGAGACCTCTAACTCCAAGTGACAGGTTCTAACTGAATTGTACAAACACATAAACATATATATCTTTAACTGAAATTTTTATTGGGTGACCTCATTAAAAACCCTTAAAAAGGGAAAAAAAAAGTGTCCCCTGCATTGTGTAGTGTACAACATTACATGGCTTTAACTGAAATAAAACTTCAGGTGAGTTGCATTCCATGTTCGAGGAATCAGACCTCCTTCTAAAGTCTCAAGCCTATACGCTCCATTTCCTAGGGCCTCTATCACTCTGAAAGGACCAGTCCACTTAGGGGATAGCTTGTTCTCTATCTGGTATGGAGACGCCTTGCGCATGACTAGGTCAGCCACCTGGAGCTGCCGAGCTCTCAACTTAGAACTGTGTTTGAGCTCAACTCTCCTCTTCAACGCCTCGGCCTTGATTCCTGCCTCTTCCCTAGCTTCATCCAAGAGATCAAGATTCACCTTCCTTTCTTCATTGGACTCTTCAGCCACAAAGTTCTGGAAACGTGGCGAGTTCTCCTGGATCTCCACAGGGATCATGGCATCTGAACCATACACCAAACTAAAGGGAGTCTCCTTGGTAGTGGACTGGGGAGTAGTATGGTAAGCCTATACTATTTTGGGAACCTCCTCAGCCCACCTTCCCTTTGCTTTCTCCAACCTTCTCTTTAGTCCTCTGAGCAGGACTCGGTTGGCCGACTCGACCTGCCCATTGGTTTGTGGGTGCTCGACTGACGCAAACACCTGCTTGATCCCCAACTTAGTACATAGTCTCCCCAATTGTTGGCTTGCGAACTGCGTGCCACTGTCAGACACCAAACGTTTGGGCACCCCAAAACGGCATACAATATTCTTCCACACGAAGTGTTGGATCTTCTGTGCTGTGATCTGTGCTACTGGCTCAGCCTCGATCCACTTCGTGAAATATTCTATGGCGACCACGAGGTACTTCATCCGTCGTATTGCCAAAGGGAAAGGCCCCAAGATGTCGATTCCCCATGTGTGAAATGGCCAAGGGCTGTATATCGACCTGAGCTCCTCTAGCGGCGCCTTAGGCCAATCAGCATGTAATTGGCATTGCTTGCACTGCTGAGCATACCTAGTGCAATCTTCCCTCATTGTTGGCCAGTAGTATCCTGCTCGAATGGCCTTAGAGGCCAAAGCTCGACCTCCGATATGACTACCACAGATGTCTTCATGGAGCTCTGCCATTATTCTCACACACTGCTCGCCATGCACGCAGACTAGGATGGGATGGGTAAACCCATGTCTGTACAACTCGCCTTCAATGAGTGTGTACTTGGTCGAGTTCTTCTTTATCCTCCTTGCTTCCGTCGGCTCTACTGGGAGCATTCCATCCACTATGTAACGCTTATAGGGCGTCATCCATGTCTCTCCACTTTGTAGCAGGCAGACTTGCGATGACCCTACCTCCATTAGCATGCATGCGTTGACCCGTGGTTTCTTTAGAGTTTCCTGAGTCAACGAGCGGTGACTCCTCTTCTCACCGTCTGCCTGGCTGATCTGATGGACTCCCACCAAGTTGTCAGCTGTATAAGTACGAGGCGCTCTCAGGGTCTCCTGGATGACTGTCCTCTGCCTGCCCCCCTTGCCTGAGCTGGCGAGTTTGGCTAATAAGTCAGCTCTGGCATTCTGCTCCCTGGGCACATGCACTAGTTCGAATGTTTCAAACGAACTCTTCAATCGTTGGACATACTCCAAGTAAGAGGCCATCTGAGGGTCTTTGGCCTGGTACTCTCCTGCCACTTGACCAGTGACCAACAGTGAGTCACTCTTCGCCATAAGGCTCTGCGCTCCCATCTCCTTAGCCAATAATATCCCAGCAATCAAAGCCTCATACTCCGCTTGGTTATTGCTGGCTTTGAAGGCGAACCGCAGGGCCTGCTCTATCAACAACCCTTTGGGTCCTTCAAGGATCACTCCCGCTCCGCTACCTTGCTGATTCGAGGACCCGTCTACTGATAATACCCACTTGAAGCTGGGTCCCTCCTGCTGGGCCTCGGCTGAAGACATCTCGACCACAAAGTCAGCGTAGACCTGTCCTTTGATTGGGCCCCTGGGTTCATACTGGATGTCGAATTCTGACAACTCGACTGCCCAACGCACCATTCTCCCCGCCACATCTGGCTTTTGTAGGACCTTGCATATTGGTAGATCTGTCATCACCACCACTGTGAAGCTCTGGAAATAGTGACGAAGTCTCCTGGCCGAGAACACCACTGCTAAGGCTACCTTTTCTATGGCTTGATATCTCGTCTCTGGCCCCTGCAAAACTTTGCCGACAAAATAAATGGGCTTCTGGCTCTGTTCCTGCTCCTGAACCAAGACAGAACTCACCGCCCTCTCTGTAACTACAAAGTACAGCCGCAGGGGTGTGCCAAGCAGAGGCTTGCACAAGACTGGCGAGCTGGCCAGATACTCTTTGAGCTTGAGGAAAGCCTGCTCACATTCTGCAGTCCAGGCGAATCTGCTATTCCTTCTCAGGCATTGGAAATAAGGGTGGCCTTTGTCTCCTCCAGCAGACACGAACCTGGAGAGGGCAGCCATCCAACCTGTCAACTGTTGTACTTCTTTGACCGATGTCAGGCTCCTCATGACTATGATCGCTGCACACTTGTCTGGGTTGGCCTCGATCCCTCTTTCCGTAAGTAGAAAACCAAGGAACTTGCCTGCTTCTACCCCAAAGACGCACTTCTCTGTATTCAACTTCAGCCTGTACTTTGCTATCGTATTAAATAGCTCCTCCAAGTCGTCGACATGTTGATCTCGTGCCTGGGACGTCACCACCATGTCATCTACATAGGCCTGCACATTGCGTCCCAGCATGGACGCAAGGACTTTGTCCATCAGCCTCTGATAGGTGGCACCCGCGTTCTTCAGCCCAAATGGCATGACTGTGTAGCAGTAGCAAGACAGCTCTGTCATGAACGCAGTCTTGTTCTCGTCCATTGGGTGCATCTTGATCTGATTATATCCAGAAAAGGCGTCCAAGAAGCTAAGTAACTTGCAACCCGAGGAACTGTCTACTAGCGCATCTATGTTGGGCAGAGGGTAGGAGTCCTTCGGACAGGCCTTGTTGAGATCTGTGAAGTCTACACACATCCTCCACTTCCCATTGGCCTTTTTACCAGAACGACATTCGCAAGCCACTCAGGATACTGGATTTCCCGTATGTGGCCTGCTTTGAGCAACTTCTGTGTCTCCTCCCTGACGACCTGTCTTCGTTCATCATTGAACTTCCTTCTCCTCTGGCGGACTGGTCTGACTTGGGGATTCAGTGCCAGGCGATGGCATAGGAAGTCAGGGTCAATGCCTGGCATGTCTGAGGGGGACCAAGCGAAAGCGTCCAAATGCTTTTCTATGACCCCCGCTACCTGGTCTTGAGTCTCCTGAGGCAGGGACTTACCCAGCTTGAAAATCCTGCCCCCGATCTCCTTCTCCACCACCTCCTCTGCCGGTTCAGGTCGCCTCGCCCGGGCGACCTCTGCTCGTGTAACCCCGACGTCACCTCGGGGCATATCAGCTTCATCGACACCCCCTCCTGGTGGTGAGGTGGTCACCATGCAGACTCCCCTCTTTGTCTTGAGGCTATTCTCGTAGCACCTTTTAGCCTCTTTTTGATCTGATTTAATGGTTACCACCATCCCCTCCATCGAAGGCAGCTTCATTTTCATGTGCCTTGTGGACACCACAGCCCCTAACCTGTTTAGAGCTGGTCTGCCCAGCAGTATGTTGTAGGCAGATGGGGCGTTTACCACGAGGTACCTGATGTTCTCTGTGCGGGAGGCCACTCCATCAGTGAAAGTGGTCCTCAGCTCGATGTACCCCCGCACTTCCACTTGGTCTCCTGCGAACCCATACAAGCAGCCAACGTAGGGTCGCAGCTGATCAGGAGACAACTGCAATTTGTTGAATGTCGACCAGAACATCACATCGGCCGAGCTTCCTTGATCTACTAGCACTCGGTACACCTTGCGTGCGGCAGTTACAACTGAAATGACCACCGGATCGTTATCATGGGGGATAACATCTCGGAAATCAGCCTTTGTGAAAACGAGGTCGATGTCTGGGAAGTGATCTTCCTCGCAGGTCTCCACTGCCATCACAGAACGTGCATACTTTTTGCGTTGCGAAGAAGTGCACCCTCCTCCTGAGAACCCACCTGATATAGTGTGGATCTCACCATGTATAGGCACTTCGTGCCCCTGGTCTGTCCTTGGTACAACTACTGCATCGCCCTCTTGTGCCTCCTTCAGGTAGTCACTCAAGAACCCATTCTTCACTAACTCGTCCAATTGGTGGCCCAAGGCCAGACAATTGCGAATGGGGTGACCAAAGGCCTGATGGAACTCGCACCAGGCGTTCCTGTTTGGCCCCAACCTCTTGTCACTCTTTGGGGGCATCTTCAACCTTTCTGCCACGTTAGGAATGGCAATCAGCTCCTTTAACTCCACCACAAATTCATGCCTAGGGGGCACGTCATCCTTGGCTCGTGCCCTAGCTTGGGGCTTTCGGGGCTCATAGGGCTTCTGTTTCCCCTGAGCCTTCTTCTCTGTGGTCGCCTCGTGCACCCGCAAGGGTTGAGGTCGACTAGGCACTCGAGGCCTTAATGAGACTTCACTCTCTCTCTTCTCGTTGAGTTCTCCTTCAGCGACAATGTGAGCCACAGCACGTCGTTTTATGTTGCCGAAGGTCTTGGGGCGGCTTCGGATCAAAGACTCGCTGAAAGGCCCTGACAATACGCCTTTCCTGAAGGCGTGCACCACCATATCTTCATCCTTGGTGTGCAACCTTACCACCATCGCCCCAAACCTGTTGAGGTAATCTTTAAGGGACTCCCTCTGGTGCTCCCTTACATCGAAGAGGTCATAAGACACTGGTGGAGGGGCCCTGTTGACAAGATATTGCTCCCTGAATAGCGCGGAGAATTGCATGAAGGATGTGATATGTCCCTCGGGCAAACTCACAAACCATTCTAGCGCGGTCCCTGTTAGTGTGGCCATAAAAAGCTTATAGTGCACTGCGTCAGACCCTCCTGACAACATCATCTGCGTATGGAAGGCAGTGAGATGCGTTTCAGGGTCTTCTTTCCCGGTAAACACGGTCTTAGGCCATACAAAGGTGGCTGGGACCACCGTGTTCATAATCGCCTGGGAGAAAGGCATGGGAAAGGCTCTTGGGGGCATTGGTGGAGCCCGATCATCTTCCCCACGATCTCTAGCTTGTTGCATGTGTTGCAGATTCCAGCGCAGCTCCTCATTCGCTCGGTGCAACTCCTCATTCCTGGCCTGTGAGGCGGCCAGGTTGTAAGGACCTGAGATTTATTGAAAAGAATGAGTATGTTAAGTAAATTCTATGTATGTTTTATCTAAGTTAAAAAGGAAGGAAAGTGTAGTCTAGGAAAAACGATAAGAGTTTCTTGTTTATACATCATCGCCGGTCGCCTAGACCACACGTCATCGCCTGGGCGCGAGGCATGCAGGCGTCACCAGAGAAGAGAGACATCGGTCGCTCGCGCGAGAGGTCATCAGCGGGTTGTCATCGCGCGATAGCTCATCAGCGGGTTGTCATCGCGCGATAGCTCATCAGCGGGTTGTCATCGCGCGATAGCTCATCAGCGGGTTGTCATCGCGCGATAGCTCATCAGCGGGTTGTCATCGCGCGATAGCTCATCAGTGGGTGTCATCGCGCGATAGCTCATCCGCGGGTTGTCATCGCGCGATAGCTCATCCGCGGGTTGTCATCGCGCGATAGCTCATCGGTTGTTAGCCTTCGCGCGAGAGGTCATCGGTTGTTAGCCTTCGCGCCTGTGGTCATCGGTGAAAAGGTCATCGCGCTACGTTAAGTTATACACAGAGAACGTGGGACCCAGACTCCCAGCAAGAGACGTTCTGCACGCGCGCCACGTAGACAAAAGGTGGTTCAGAATAGTGACCTCATAGCGTAGCCTGCGCAGAGGCACGCTCAGTAGTACTGTGCAGGGAAGCGTACACGCAAACTTCCCTGCAGAGTGGGTGGTGGCAGCTGCTTTTGGAGGGATAAAAGGGGTTTAAGTTGCAGAAATCCACACCTGAGAGAAAGAAAGCATTGTTGTACTCGAAGAGAGAAAGAGTGAGTTTCCTCCTCCGCGTTGCGATTTCAGCATCTCCACACAAGAGTACGACGAGAAGGAACACCATTGGAGCACTTGAGCAGTTCTCTGCAAGATCTTCAAAACAGAGCCAAGGCATTCTTCAAGCTTCGTTGGATTTCGAAGCTCCTGGTGTTTGCGCAAGTCCAGGTAAGGGAAGCTAGACCTCTTTCCATACGAGCCATAGTTTAACTATCTTCTGAAGTGAGGGCGACGTGGTCGCCATTTTCGTTTTCATCTGCGTAAAATGCTCTGTTTGTGTGCTTGGGCGACGAGGTCGCCGGTTTTATATACAGTTTTCGAAATACCTTGTTTTTGAACCAGGTCGCCGGTTTTGGCGCTGTTTTGCGAACTCCTTGTGTTTGATGTTGTTTTGAGAACTGCTTGAGATTTACATGAGATATTCGAAAATATGAATCCTTTGAAATGGCTATTGCTGTGATTGAAATCATTTCTTTGAGTATGGTATGATGTGTTGAATGTTGTGAATGTGGGGTCGAGGCATAGTATTTTCAGGAAAGGAAATACCGTGTAAGACCATGTTAGATGTGCATTGATCGGTGATTATGAACGAGATATCCTGACTCTGCTGATAATGGAATCACATAGAGGAAGTTACTCAGTTGGGAGAGTCGAAGGAGGTTCACCTGTATGGGTGGGTTGTTTGAAAGAGAACATACCGACCTGTATTGCGTGGATTTACCTTGTCATACTGTATGGTGATGTGTTGAGATTCATCATATGCCTGTGAATGTGTGAGATTTCACGGCGACCCTGTGGATGTGCGAGATTCCACAGTGGGCAGTGTGACAGGTGCACATCTCCGAGTCTAATCAATGCATGAGTCAATCCGGAAGTAGTGTCAAGTGTCTTGTGTGGTGAGTCAGTGGAAAGTCTGACATGTGAAATGGTGAAATGAGAAACTGGAATACTGATAGACACTTGATGCTGTGGTGTGAAATGGAATGACTATGGGAAATGTTTGTGAATTTGTGAATTTGGGCGATTAGTTGAATGCTATGAGTAGCTCTACGTTTACTTGGATATTTTGGAAACTTGGTTTACTTGGGTTTTTTCATATGCATGATTTAAACTCCTTTCATATTATCTAGCTTACCCTTTTATCTGTCATTTTGGTTGCCTTCTCAAAACTGTGATGATCGTGTAATTGTTACGCGGGAGCAGAAGACCTTCCAGGAAGAAGAGCTCCCTAAAGGGGTGGTCGCCGAGGGCAGAGATCGCCCATTTCCACCTCTCGGTGGTGATCGCCGGATTTTGCCCTACTATCAGATCGCCTGTTTTGAGGTCGCCTGTTATGAGATCGCCGATTTTATGTCTGGCTAGCAAGTCGCCCATTTTTGGGGACTTTTGGAGATCGCCGTTTTCTTTTGAGACCGCCTGTCTTACTGCATTTCTTTTATTTTCGTAAAATCTTGCAAACATTTGATTTGGTTATGTATTAAACTCCCTAAGAGGAGCAACTTCATTTCAAATATATATATTATCATGTTATTTCTCTTCAATATTATTTGGTTACATTTAATTTCATTATACCTGTATGTATGTATTACTTTGGCGGGATGTTACATTAATGGTATCAGAGCAGTTCGTCCTTAGGATGACCTGAGGGCTGTGGATCCATTGTGTTTCTTCTGCTCATAAAAGTTATTTGAGTTTTTAAATAACAACTATAGTGAAAGGTTTTCAAACGTTTTGCATTGAAAAGTTTGTGTGTGCTTCTGTGCTTTAGTGAACGTATGCTTTAGCTGAAAATCTTAGTATTAAGGGTGAGAAGATCTTGATGAAGTAATGAGGGTGCACACTCATAACTGGATCGAGATGATTCTCAATCTTAATTCCAAAGATTTGATGTTTAGTATACATTGAACGCTGGTGTGATCTAGTTTAGCTTATTGAGTGTTTTTGCAATTGACTGAAAATGGTTGTTTGATCTGATGGTGATGATATCAGTAGCTGTTCTAATACCTTGCTTGAGATTCTAAGTATTACGAGTATGTTGATAAACTCAAATTCTTTATGATTTTGAGATGCTGACCTTTGTAAGGTCTAGCTGTTACCCCCCTTGAATGAATTGATTCTTATCGGTTTCATTCTTATAGTTGTAGGGATTATAGAAGCCTATAGATTCAGAATTCAGAGCGAAGAAGATGGCACGTAGACCTGCTACCCCACCCCAACCTTCCTCAGAAATGAGTCAAATCGCCAAGGCCATTGAGATGATGGCGACTGCCATTCAGCAGCAGAACGCCGCAATGGCCCAGAACCATCAAGCCACAATGCAGCACTGGGAAACTGCCCGATCTGCTGAGACAAACTCCCACGTTGGTCAGCCCCAGGAACAGATGGGATTAGCTGAGTTCATGAGGCACAACCCACCTAAGTTCAGTGGGAACGCTACCCCTGACCAGGCAGATCAGTGGGTCAGGGAGTTGGAGAAAATCTTTAGGGCGACCTCCTGCCCTGAAGAGAAGAAGCTGCTGTTCGCCACTTATCTGCTATCAGGAGAAGCAGAGTTCTGGTGGATGGGAGCTCAGCAAATGATGGAGGCACGGGAGGATGTTCTGGATTGGGAGAGCTTCAGGGTGAAGTTCTTAGAGAAGTACTTCCCAGACAGCGCCAAGTTTGCAAGAGAGGCTGAGTTCCTGAAGTTGGAGCAGGGGGACATGACTATAAACGCATATGCTGCCCGTTTCGAGTACCTCGCCCGGTTTTATACCCAGGCGACCTCCGAGGCCTGGAGGTGTAGGAAGTTCGAGGAAGGACTGAAGCATGGGCTGAAGAAGACCATAGCACCGATGTGCATCAGGGAGTTCCACGCCTTAGTGGAGAAGGCAAAGATGGTGGAGACCCTGGAAAAGGGTGAGTCTAGGGTGATCAGGTCACACCCAGGAGGTCCTTCCAGTGGGAGAGCTAAGGCACAGCACCCACAAAGCAAGCCATATGCTAGGCCTTCACCACATCGGGTGGGAACAGCTTCATCCCGGTTCCAACAGCAACAACCTGGGAAACTTAAATGTTTCCATTGCGGTGGACCCCATACAGCCAGCGTGTGCCCCAAGAGGGATCCAGAGAGGAGATGTTTTGTCTGCCAAAAGACGGGGCATTTTGCTAGAGAATGCCCTAACCAGAATAGGGCGACCCAGCCCAGTGGCTCTCAGCAGACGAGGAACGAGGGCAGCAGACCTCAGGCAGCAGGGAGGGTGTTCGCCATGTCTGGAGCAGAGGCAACTCAGTCAGGTAACCTCATCCAAGGTGTTTGTTTTATTGCTGGTAGAGGTGTAAGGGCTTTGTTTGATTCTGGAGCGACACACTCCTTTGTGTCAAGCCTGTGTGTAGCTGAGTTGGGTCTCCTAGTGAAGGAGTTACCTTTTGAGCTGTTGGTCTCTACACCTGCGTCAGGACAGGTGTCGACCTCTACAGTGTGCCCTGAATGTCCAGTGATTGTAGAAGGACGTAGATTCAAGGTGAACTTGATCTGCCTACCTCTTCAGGACCTGGATGTCATCCTAGGAATGGATTGGTTAACTGCCAATCACGTCCTCATAGACTGTGGTAGGCAGAAGGTAGCGTTTCCAGACCCCCATGAAGCGGATGTGTTAACAGTTCAACAAGGGCGATCAGCATTGGAAGAAGGGGCGAGGTGCTTCGTGGTGCTCGCCCGGTTGGAAGTGGAGAATAAAGGGGACGTAAACGAGATCCAAGTGGTGAGAGACTTCACCGATGTGTTCCCAGAGGAGGTGCCTGGATTACCCCCTAAGAGAGAAGTGGAATTCTCTATTGACTTGGTACCTGGAGCTGGACCAGTGTCAATGGCACCTTACAGGATGGCACCAGCCGAGTTGGAGGAGTTAAAGAAGCAATTGGAAGAGTTGCTGGAGAAGCAGTTCATCAGACCCAGCGTATCTCCATGGGGAGCTCCAGTGCTCCTAGTCAAGAAGAAGGATGGAGGGTCTCGGTTGTGCATAGACTACAGGCAATTGAACAAATTGACCATCAAGAACAAGTACCCCCTACCTCGGATTGATGATTTGATGGACCAAATTCATGGGGCCTCGGTGTTCTCCAAGATTGACCTGAGATCGGGGTATCACCAAATCTTGGTAAAAGCTGAAGATGTTCAGAAGACAGCTTTTAGGTCTAGATATGGGCACTACGAGTATGTAGTGATGCCATTTGGAGTCACCAATGCTCCAGCTCTATTCATGGACTATATGAATAGGATCTTTCGCCCTTTCTTGGATAAGTTTGTGGTGGTCTTCATAGATGACATCCTCATTTATTCAAAGACCGAGGAAGAGCATGAGGAACACCTAAGGGCAGTATTGGAAATACTGAGGGAGAAGCAGCTCTATGCCAAGTTCTCCAAGTGTGAGTTCTGGCTAAGGGAAGTCAACTTCTTAGGACACGTGATATCTGCCCAAGGGATCTCGGTAGATCCAGCCAAGGTAGAGGCAGTGCTACAATGGGAACGTCCTAAGACAGTGACTGAGATAAGGAGCTTTGTGGGGTTGGCGGGCTACTATCGGAGGTTTATTGAGGATTTTTCCAAGGTAGTGGCTCCTTTGACACAGCTGACTCGCAAGGACCAACCCTTTGCTTGGACCGACCGATGTGAGCAGAGCTTCAGGGAGCTAAAGGAGAGGTTGACCAGTGCTCCAGTGCTGGTGATCCCCGAGATAGGAAGACCTTTTGACGTCTTCTGTGATGCCTCACATCAAGGCTTGGGATGCGTCTTGATGCAAGAGAAGAGGGTGGTTGCATATGCTTCAAGGCAACTCAAGGTGCATGAGAGAAACTACCCTACTCATGATTTGGAGTTGGCAGCGGTAGTGTTTGCCTTGAAGATCTGGAGGCATTATCTATATGGAGCTCGGTTCCAGGTGTTCAGTGACCACAAGAGCTTGAAGTACCTGTTCGATCAGAGGGAGCTAAACATGAGACAAAGAAGGTGGATGGAATTCCTAAAGGACTACGACTTTCAACTCATGTATCACCCAGGGAAGGCCAATGTAGTGGCAGATGCCTTGAGTAGGAAGTCTATACAAGTCGCCACCATGATGATGGAAGAGCAGAAGCTGATCGAGCAGTTCAGGGACTTAAACCTGGGAGTAGAGTTCCACGTGAATCACATTAGTTGTAGTAAGCTGACTATAACTAATGACTTCCTTGTGATGTTGAAGGACAAACAATTGGAGGACCCTAGCCTGAAGCGCACTATGGAGTCACTAGGGACAGATCAGGCGAGAGGCTTTGAGATGGGCGAGGATGGGATCTTGAGGTTTGATGGCAGGATCTGCATACCTACAAATGACGAGTTGAAGGAGATGATCCTAGAGGAAGGCCATAAGAGTCGCCTTAACCTCCACCCAGGCATGAACAAGATGTACCATGACTTGAAGGAGTCATTTTGGTGGTCAGGCATGAAGAGGGACGTCGCCCAGTACGTGGCAACCTGCTTAACGTGTCAAAAGGCGAAGGTGGAACACCAAAGACCTGGCGGGCTGTTGCAGCAACTGGATATCCCTGAGTGGAAATGGGACAGCATCGCCATGGATTTTGTCACCCATTTACCCAGATCAGTAAAGGGTCATGATGCAATCTGGGTCATCATTGATAGACTGACGAAGAGTGCCCACTTCCTCCCAGTAAATATGAAGATGCCCATGGCCAAGTTGGCACAGCTGTACATCAAGGAGGTTGTGAGGTTGCATGGAGTGCCTTCCAGCATCATTTCAGATAGGGATCCCAGGTTCACTTCACGGTTTTGGCAGACCTTGCAAGAGTGTTTGGGAACCAAGTTGAGGATGAGCTCTGCATATCATCCCCAAACAGATGGTCAGTCAGAGAGGACAATCCAATCTTTGGAAGATCTGCTGAGGGCATGCGTTTTAGATCAATTGGGAGGTTGGACGGAGGTGTTGCCACTAGTGGAGTTCACCTATAACAATAGCTACCACGCCAGCATTGGGATGGCGCCATATGAAGCCCTGTATGGGAGGAAATGCAGAACTCCATTATGTTGGTACCAGGAGGGCGAGGCAGTCTTGGTTGGACCAGAGTTGATTCAGCAGACGACCGAGAAGGTGAAGCTGATACAAAGCAGGATGAAAGCCTCTCAGAGTAGGCAGAAGTCCTATGCAGATCAGAGGAGGAAGCCTTTGGAGTTTGCTGCTGGAGATCACGTGTTCATGAAAGTGACACCAACCAAGGGTGTAGGGCGGGCGATCAGGCCAAAGAAGTTGTCCCCCAAATTCGTGGGACCATATCAGATCTTGAGAAGGATTGGCCCTGTGGCGTATGAAATCGCCCTACCTCCCCATCTGGCAAATCTGCACAATGTGTTTCACGTGTCACAGCTGAGGAAGTACATGGCAGACCCTAGTCATGTGCTGGATGTAGACGACGTGCAGATTAGGGATGACTTGTCCTTTGAAGCCAAACCAGTTAGGATTGACGATCGGCAGTGTAAACAGCTCAGGGGCAAGACCATCAACATGGTGAAAGTGGTGTGGGATGAGAAATCGGGGGATTCTACTTGGGAATTAGAAGAACCCATGAGGGAGGCTTATCCATACCTCTTTTCCTTGTAATCCAATTTTCGAGGACGAAAATTTTTGTTGTTGGGGAGAATGTAAGGACCTGAGATTTATTGAAATGAATGAGTATGTTAAGTAAATTCTATGTATGTTTTATCTAAGTTAAAAAGGAAGGAAAGTGTAGTCTAGGAAAAACGATAAGAGTTTCTTGTTTATACATCATCGCCGGTCGCCTAGACCACACGTCATCGCCTGGGCGCGAGGCATGCAGGCGTCACCAGAGAAGAGAGACATCGGTCGCTCGCGCGAGAGGTCATCAGCGGGTTGTCATCGCGCGATAGCTCATCAGCGGGTTGTCATCGCGCGATAGCTCATCAGCGGGTTGTCATCGCGCGATAGCTCATCAGCGGGTTGTCATCGCGCGATAGCTCATCAGCGGGTTGTCATCGCGCGATAGCTCATCAGTGGGTGTCATCGCGCGATAGCTCATCCGCGGGTTGTCATCGCGCGATAGCTCATCCGCGGGTTGTCATCGCGCGATAGCTCATCGGTTGTTAGCCTTCGCGCGAGAGGTCATCGGTTGTTAGCCTTCGCGCCTGTGGTCATCGGTGAAAAGGTCATCGCGCTACGTTAAGTTATACACAGAGAACGTGGGACCCAGACTCCCAGCAAGAGACGTTCTGCACGCGCGCCACGTAGACAAAAGGTGGTTCAGAATAGTGACCTCATAGCGTAGCCTGCGCAGAGGCACGCTCAGTAGTACTGTGCAGGGAAGCGTACACGCAAACTTCCCTGCAGAGTGGGTGGTGGCAGCTGCTTTTGGAGGGATAAAAGGGGTTTAAGTTGCAGAAATCCACACCTGAGAGAAAGAAAGCATTGTTGTACTCGAAGAGAGAAAGAGTGAGTTTCCTCCTCCGCGTTGCGATTTCAGCATCTCCACACAAGAGTACGACGAGAAGGAACACCATTGGAGCACTTGAGCAGTTCTCTGCAAGATCTTCAAAACAGAGCCAAGGCATTCTTCAAGCTTCGTTGGATTTCGAAGCTCCTGGTGTTTGCGCAAGTCCAGGTAAGGGAAGCTAGACCTCTTTCCATACGAGCCATAGTTTAACTATCTTCTGAAGTGAGGGCGACGTGGTCGCCATTTTCGTTTTCATCTGCGTAAAATGCTCTGTTTGTGTGCTTGGGCGACGAGGTCGCCGGTTTTATATACAGTTTTCGAAATACCTTGTTTTTGAACCAGGTCGCCGGTTTTGGCGCTGTTTTGCGAACTCCTTGTGTTTGATGTTGTTTTGAGAACTGCTTGAGATTTACATGAGATATTCGAAAATATGAATCCTTTGAAATGGCTATTGCTGTGATTGAAATCATTTCTTTGAGTATGGTATGATGTGTTGAATGTTGTGAATGTGGGGTCGAGGCATAGTATTTTCAGGAAAGGAAATACCGTGTAAGACCATGTTAGATGTGCATTGATCGGTGATTATGAACGAGATATCCTGACTCTGCTGATAATGGAATCACATAGAGGAAGTTACTCAGTTGGGAGAGTCGAAGGAGGTTCACCTGTATGGGTGGGTTGTTTGAAAGAGAACATACCGACCTGTATTGCGTGGATTTACCTTGTCATACTGTATGGTGATGTGTTGAGATTCATCATATGCCTGTGAATGTGTGAGATTTCACGGCGACCCTGTGGATGTGCGAGATTCCACAGTGGGCAGTGTGACAGGTGCACATCTCCGAGTCTAATCAATGCATGAGTCAATCCGGAAGTAGTGTCAAGTGTCTTGTGTGGTGAGTCAGTGGAAAGTCTGACATGTGAAATGGTGAAATGAGAAACTGGAATACTGATAGACACTTGATGCTGTGGTGTGAAATGGAATGACTATGGGAAATGTTTGTGAATTTGTGAATTTGGGCGATTAGTTGAATGCTATGAGTAGCTCTACGTTTACTTGGATATTTTGGAAACTTGGTTTACTTGGGTTTTTTCATATGCATGATTTAAACTCCTTTCATATTATCTAGCTTACCCTTTTATCTGTCATTTTGGTTGCCTTCTCAAAACTGTGATGATCGTGTAATTGTTACGCGGGAGCAGAAGACCTTCCAGGAAGAAGAGCTCCCTAAAGGGGTGGTCGCCGAGGGCAGAGATCGCCCATTTCCACCTCTCGGTGGTGATCGCCGGATTTTGCCCTACTATCAGATCGCCTGTTTTGAGGTCGCCTGTTATGAGATCGCCGATTTTATGTCTGGCTAGCAAGTCGCCCATTTTTGGGGACTTTTGGAGATCGCCGTTTTCTTTTGAGACCGCCTGTCTTACTGCATTTCTTTTATTTTCGTAAAATCTTGCAAACATTTGATTTGGTTATGTATTAAACTCCCTAAGAGGAGCAACTTCATTTCAAATATATATATTATCATGTTATTTCTCTTCAATATTATTTGGTTACATTTAATTTCATTATACCTGTATGTATGTATTACTTTGGCGGGATGTTACACAGGTCTTCCTGCATACGCGCCTAATGCGCTCTGGATTCCGCCACCGTCTCCTGGAGGGTGCGCGTTGTTTCCATAAGTTGTTGCATGGTAACGTTGTCGCCTCCATTTGGTGGAACGGACCCGTGCCTTGTATTCCTAATCTTTTGTGGTTTTTTCTCTCACTCTCGTGTATGGGACCTTGTTTTACTCCGGCCCCACGGTGGGCGCCAAATCTTCTTGCCGGTTGACTCGCTTGTCAGTTGACTCCACGACACTCACACGCCTCCTTCCTCACGTTGATACGTACTTGAATCTTGCGAAACAATCTGCGCCTGCAAAAGAGAAAGGGGCGCCCTAGAGGCCATTTGCACTCCGACGCTCAAGTCAATAGTGGGCAAGTAACACCAAGTGTATTGAGTCTTTCTGTGTTTAGGTCTAGAAACTACGTACCTTTGTGAAGTATTTTACTGTCCCTTATATAGTCTAGGGTTTACTGCGCCACTAGCCCTAATTAGGGTTCACTGTGCTTCTAGCCATATTTAGGGTTTACTGGAATACCCTTGCGCCGCTATCACCCAACCTTAGGGTAATCTAGCACATAAGGTTTCTTTCTCTGGAGTGCAAACTCTCACAGGGTGACCACCTGGGTGCCTCCTTGTGCACCTAGTCTCTGGGGTCACCTGTTCTGGGAGTGCCTTCACTGTTCACGTGCCATGTATGTAGCTTCACTGGGAAACCCTAGGTCTGATGAGTACTCGACCCCTCAGGACTCTGCACCTGACTGTGGTTTCCCTGCTACCCGCATAGGCTCTTCGTGATTCAGGCCTCTCCCTACCTCTGGGTATTTAACTGGTCATTGGCCCACTCTGGGAACCAATCTTAGCTGTTCTGGTTACGCTATTCAAATCACCCAAGGCCAATGTCACCTCGTCACACTCTGTTGCCGAGGACTCCTCAACCTGCGGAGTGACGAAGACACATCAGCCCTTTCTGGTGATCGTCACGCTGATGACTAATCGCCCTTCTCTGTTGGAACATGCTGATGACTAATCAGCCTCTCTGTAGGCTGATCACTAATCACCCTTCTCTAATCGCCCTTCTTATCAATACCACCTGCGGGGTCCATTCCACGTGGCTTTGGCCCATGCTGTGGGACCCAGCTGACATGGTTCGCCCGTTTACAAACTGTCCTCAACGTCCGAGGACTGGTCGGTACACTGATGATCCCTAGTTCATTTAGCAGAAAATTGAACCTTTCTTTGGAAAGAGGTTTTGTGAGCAGATCAGCAAGTTGTAACTCAGTTCCAACAAACTTAATTTCACAGGTTCCACTTGCAACATGCTCTGGTAGAAAATGATGCCTATTTCTATGTGTTTGGTCCTTGAATGCATGACAAGATTTTTTGACAAGTTAATAGCACTGGTATTGTCACACATTATAGGTATATTATTTAGGACAACACCAAAGTCACTTAGCTGTTGTTTTTGTAACGCCCCTCAAATTCTTATTCATATTTATATTATAAAATAAACATAAAACAATAATATCAAAAATTAGCATATGTATATATAATAGAATACATCCATCAATACATTGTATTTCAAAATAATATCCCTTCTCTAGGGAATTCTAATACATAATCGTCAAGTGTTTCAAAATAAAACAAAACACAGCATAAGAACAGGCGATCTCCTTGTCCATCCACTCACTGAGGAGCTCTACTGCCTGCAACATCGTCTGCTCCCGTGTAAATTACACGATCATCACAGTTTTAAGGAAAAACAACCACAAAACAAACCAAAGGGGTAAGCTAGACATTTTTAAAAACTTTAAAACATGAAACTTGATATTAACGTGAACCATCAAATATTCACACATTTCACAATTTCACAAGTATCAATCATTCCACAAAAATCCATCAAGTGTCTATCACATTTCAATATTTCTCTTTCTCACGTCAGACTTCCACTGACCCAATACACATAGACACTTGACACTACTTCCGGAAGACTCGTGCGTTGAACTTAGCATCCAGAGACCTGCACCTGTCATACCACACCACTGTGAAATCCACACAGGGTCGCTGTGAAATCCACACAGCCATGCGCATACATAATCTCAATATCATCACTCTCCTAATTCATATAACAGGTCAAGTTAGTTATCTTTCAAACAACTTACCCATACATATGAACCTCCTTCGACTCTCAACAACTGAATAACTTCATCTATGTGATTCCATTATATCAGCAGAGTCAGGATCGTCTCATTCACAGGATACTCACTGATCAATACACTCTAATACCAATCTCAACGATCTTACACGGTATTTTCTTTCCTGAAAATACTATGTCTTGATCCCACATTCACAACATTCAACACATCATATAACACTTAAATGAACGATTCCAATCATAGCAGCAATCATTCCAAGGTTCAGATTTTCGAATATCACTTGCATTTCACATTTCAATCTCAAAC
The DNA here is from genome assembly GCA_013389735.1 of Phaseolus lunatus. NCBI lineage: Eukaryota > Viridiplantae > Streptophyta > Magnoliopsida > Fabales > Fabaceae > Phaseolus > Phaseolus lunatus. The sequence goes on along the minus strand of CM023864.1, from coordinate 33,465,554 downwards.
AGTTTCAAACGACACTAAAACAGGGGAGTTCGAAATCAACATTAAAATCGGCGATCGCGTCCAAAAACAGGGGATTATGCAATAACATTTGAAACCGGCGACCACGTCGCCCCAACATCAAAATCTTCTAGCTTAAGGTTTTTCAAAGCTAGCTTCCCTTACCTGGACTTGCGTAAAATCTCACTACGAGCTCTAACCCACCTAACTCAAGGATGCCTTAACTCTGTTTTAGGGCTTTGAGCAGAAAACTTGCAGAGTAACTTCCCAAAAGGACAATGGCAGTCGTCGATCGTAGCACTGGTACGTGAGGATAGCCGCGTCTTCGAGTGGAGGAGAAAGGAGAAAGGGGAACTAAATGAGCTGATTCCCTCAGCTCTTAAGGTCGAACGACTCTTTAGCCTTCACTGCCATTATCTACTCTCTGAGCAACCTTGCGTGCACACTTCCTTGAACAATATGACCACATGGGTTTTCTGCGCATACCAACTCTCTGATGTTAACTATTCTGAAACACCCTTTTTGTCTACGTGTCGCGCATGCAGAACGTTCATGCTGGGAGCCTGGGTCCCACCTTATCTATGTGAAACACGACATCGCGCAATAACCATTCACCGATGACTGCTCGCGCGATGACCATGCCTCTCATATCGGCGATGACCGATGCCTCTCATACTGGCGATGACTGATTCCTCTTCCTGACGGACGACTAATTCCTCACCCTGGCAGACAACCGATGTCTCACCCTGGAGGACCACCGATGTCCCACCCTGGCAGACAACCGATGTCTCACCCTGGCAGACCACCGATGTCTCACCCTGGCAGACCACCGATGTGTCTCCCATCCTGATTGATGACCGATGTTCCTCTCATCCTGTTGGCGATCTCTTATCACCCTTGTGTGTGACGAGAACACATCGCCTTACTCTGGTCACCGATGTCACATCGTCACACCTTGCTGAAAGTTCATCCTCCCATTATGTTACGTCCAAGGTATCACCTCCACATGGCTTGGTGACGTCGGTAGCTTCACATTTCCAAGAATAGATCAGCACTACTCCTCGTGCACCCATGCATGCAACACTAAGGACGATTTCTTATGCTCAAGCATAGAGCTTCGCATGCACAGCGTATCTAAGGCTCAACCCACACCTTGATACGCGTGGTTTTTGGAACCCACTATGGTTGATCCAGCATCTTAACCACATGCTAAGTGCACTTTCGGCGATCATGTACACCATAGGCGATTGGCGATCATGTGTACTCTAAGCGACAGGCGATTATGTACCAGAGATGTCAAAGATCACCTCCGTCTTCAACAACGGCGATCTCGTAGACTTCTAAGCTACACTTTCCTTCCTTTATATTTTAAATAAAAACATACTTAGAATTCACTTAAAATATATCACTTTCATTCCAATAAAATTTATAGGTCCTTACAGTTTTAACCACAAAGTCTGAGCACAACAACTTCCTGCTACAATATATTTAGCCTCAGCTGTGGAGAGAGCAACACAGGCTTGCGTTTTGCAGTGCCAAGATATCAAGCTTGATCCAAGCATATGGCAAGTTCCACTAGTGCTTTTCCTATCAATTTTACACCCTGCAAATTCTAAGTCAGAGAAACCTGTTAGAGTTAAAGAAACACTGCTGGAATACCACAAACCAACATCCTTTGTTCCTTGTAGGTATTTTAAGATCCTCTTGGCAGCATTCAGGTGTGACTCTTTTGGAGCTGATTGAAACCTTGCACACATACACACTGCAAACATTATATCAGGTCTGCTAGTAGTATGATACAACAGTGAGCCAATGATTCCACAGTATTTTGTTTGATCCACTGATTTTCCTGCTAGATCCTGATCTAGATAACAACTGGTGGAGATGGGTGTGCTAACTGCCTTGCATTTGTCCATCTCGAATTTCCTTAGCAGATCTTTGCAATACTTGGCTTGGTTAATGAAGATTCCATCCTTTAATTGTTTAACTTGTAGTCCTAGGAAGTAATTTAATTCTCCCATCATAGACATTTCAAATTCATTCTTCATTGTTTCCACAAATGCTTCACACAAGCCTTCATTTGTTGATCCAAAGATGATATCATCAACATAAACTCGGACCAGAATTATGTCTTCCTCTTTTCTCTTGATGAACAATGTCTTGTCAGATGTGCCTCAGCCATAACCTTGTGAAATCAGAAAAACACTCAACCTTTCATACCATTGTCTAGGTGCTTGCTTAAGCCCATAGAGTGCCTTCCTTAGCTTGAATACATGTCCTAGATTGCTGCAGTCTTCAAAACCTGGGGGCTGTGAGACATATACTTCTTCATTGATATACCCATTCAGAAATGCACTTTTGACATCCATTTGAAATAATTTGAATCCTTTGATGCAGGAGAATGCTAAGAGTAGTCTAACAGCTTCAAGCCTTGCCACTGGTGCATATGTCTCGTCATAATCTATCCCTTCTTCCTGGTTATATCCTTTGGTAACCAACCTTGCCTTATTCCTTGTGATTGCTGCATGTTCATCCATCTTATTTCTGTAGACCAATTTTGTTCCTATAATGTTCATCTCAAGTGTTCTTGGAACTAAGGACCATACTTCATTCCTTGTAAACTGATTCGATTCTTCTTGCATAGCTGTAATCCAGTTGCTATCCTGCAAAGCTTCTTTCAAATTTTTTGGTTCTACTGGAGAGACGAAAGCCATGGTTTCACAAAAATTGTTAAGAGAATTTCTGGTTGAAACCCCTTTTTCAATATTACTAATGACATTGTCAAGAGTTAAGTCTCTAGGAGTCTTCCACTCCTTAGGTAGATCTGCAGGAACAACAGACTCTTTTGCAGAGCAAGGGTTAGTAGCATCTAAATCAATCTGTTTATTTTTGTGAAGAACAGTTCTTAAGTCATCTATATCAGGTTCATCGACAATAGGTTTTAGTAGGTATTTATCAGATTCATCAAATACAATATGCATTGATTCTTCTACAGAAAGCAATCTTTTGTTGTAAATCCTATAAGCATGTCCATTCAAAGCATAACCAATAAAAATACCTTCATCAGATTTAGGGTCAAATTTTCCTAGATTATCTTTTCCATTATTCAAGATAAAACACTTGCAACCAAAAACCTTAAGGTGGCTAATGCTAGGCTTTCTACCTTTATATAGCTCATATGGGGTTTTCTTAAGGATGGGTCTAATTATTGTTCTATTATGTACATATAAAGCTATATAGACAGCATCTACCCAGAAATATTTAGGAAGATTATACTCATTGAACATGGTCCTAGCAAGCTCCTCTAGTGATCTATTTTTCCTCTCAACAACACCATTCTGTTGGGGAGTCCTAGGGGCTGAGTAGCTATGTGTTATACCATGTTTTCACAGAACCTATCAAACTTAGCATTCTGAAACTCTCCCCCATGGTCACTACGAATCTGTTTTATGCAATAGCCATTTTCATTCTGTAAAACTTTAGCTAGTTTCTTAAAGCATTTGTAAGCATCATGTTTTGCAGCAAGAAAAAGGGTCCACGTATATCTTGAGAAATCATTAACAACTACTAGAGCATATAAGTTTCTAGCCAAGCTAGCACTCCTAGAAGGTCCAAACAGATCCATATGCAGAACATCCAAAGGTTGTTTTGTAGAAACTATTTCTTTAGATTTAAAGCAAGTTCTGATTTGTTTACCTTTAACACATGCATCACATAATCTGTCATTTTGAAACTTAATGTTTGGTAAACCAGAAATGAGATTCTTTGATTTTAGCTTATTCAAATGTTCTGTATGGATATGTGCCAACCTTCTATGCCATAGCCAAGACTCATCACTTTTTGATAAGAGACATTCAGTTTCAGTGTTATTGTTCATGATATCTAAGAGGTAGATATTTGATCCGGTCGGTCATCGATAGTCGATGACGTCAGCAGCAAATGACAACGTGGACCACTCACAGGGTGACACGTGGAATAAGAGAGCAGGTGAATCAGGGTGGAGATCATTCAGAGCGGTGATTGGTGGTCAGTTGCTGAGTGACCACCACCAGCAGATCAGTGCCTAGAGGAGCGCCTGGAAGGAGAGCGCGACAAAGTAGGGAAGCGTCGATCAGTCATCGGTTCCTGGTCATCGGGTTTCTTGCTAACACGTGTTAAGCTAGGACACAGGCTCCCAGTGAGAGTGTTACGCAGGCACCTCGTAGGATTCCAAACCAGAAGAAGAAGAGCTGCTCGCCAGTAGGACCGTGAAGGTGTTCCCAGAGATTAGGTAGGGCAGGTGGACACAGAAATTTAGGGTATACAGAGGTACCCATGTGGCCTTCCTTGTCAGACTTTGCACTCAAGTAGGAGAAACCTGCACGCAAGATTGCCCAGAGAGTGGGTAATGGCAGTGCAGAGTAATCAAGCGACCCTAGAGGTAGCCAGTAGACAGGAGACACTGAGATTATATGAGAGGTAGAGGAACACTCAGAGAGGTACGCAATACGTAACCTTGAACACTCAATTTTCAAACTCAAGAACACTGAGGGCACACACGAGTCTCACAGAGAGATTCAGAGAGATTTTTTGGTGTTCCTGTTTCCTGACTTGAGCGTCGGAGCTACAACAGCCACTAGAGGCGCCGTCTGTGTGTTTTGCAGGCATCGTTTGGAGTTCCGGCGAAGGTTCTTGGAGCGTTCTTGCAGAAGGCGCAGTTGCAGAAGGCTAGACGAAGGAGTGACGAGGCACATACTCCACGTTCGAGTCAGCGGCGGGATCATTTGGCGCCCACCGTGGGGCCCGTGTGAATCTTGTTCCCATCCACATCGCAGTTCTTGAAGTTTCTTGGTCGAAGTTTTTGAGAAGATGGGTAGAAGAGCCAGACAAACGACACCTGCGCCATCTGCTGAAGAAGGAGCTGTTACCATGGCGCAGGTCATGGAGATGATGCGCGCACTGCAAGATAATGTCGCGGCATTGAGAGTTGAGCAAGAGAAGATGCATGCAGAGCTGACTGCATCGCATAGCAGAAATGAAGAGTTGAACAGCGTGAACAAGGAGTTGCGTAGGGAATTGCAGGCGCAGAATGAGCGCGTAGTCGAAGCATTTAGGCCCCGTCTGGTTAGTCATCCAACATGAATTTATGCATAAAAATTTTATACACAAGTTTTATAGCAGAAAAAGAGATTACACAGAAGAAAAAGTTGCAAGGGAAAAATCTCAAGGAGGAGGAATGAGCTTGCTGTCGACCATTGAATGGCGAAGGCTGAACTGGGTAAGGTCTGAGTCTGGCAGGACGCAGTGAATCTGCTCCAAGGCCATCTTGAATCCATCTATCAAAGCTTGAGCACCGACAGCCATGGTCTCAGATACATCGGCTTCAAGATCCTTCTTCTCTTTGGCAAAGGAAGACCACTTAGTCTCTTCGCTGAGAACAAGTTCACAGCCCGAGATTGGGGGGCTTGTGATCCGGTCAGTCATCGATAGTCGATGATGTCAGCAGCAGATGACAACGTGGACCACTCACAGGGTGACACGTGGAATAAGAGAGCAGGTGAATCAGGGTGGAGATCATTCAGAGCAGTGATCGGTGGTCAGTTGCTGAGTGACCACCACCAGCAGATTAGTGCCTAGAGGAGCGCCTGGAAGGAGAGCGAGACAAAGTAGGGAAGCGCCGATCAGTCATCGGTTCCTGGTCATCGGGTTTCTTACTAACACGTGTTAAGCTGGGACACAGGCTCCCGGTGAGAGTGTTACGCAGGCCCCTCGCAGGATTCCAAACCAGAAGAAGAAGAGCTGCTTGCTAGTAGGGTCGTGCATGAGGATGGTATAAGAGAACTCGAAAACTGGTCAGTGATCACTGACTCTCTTAGACCCATTACGTGCATAGCATTGCGCGTTGAGACCATGCAGGCAGGATGCGCCTGGTGAGTGTGCTTAGACCAGCCACGCCTGGTGCTTCCCTGGTAGCATGCAACTTACTCAGAGGGAAGAAACACTCTAAGATACTCCGCAAGGGAATAACTTACGCGCACAGGGAAGATCGCAGAAGCCCTTCAGGTGTGACACGTGTACAGGTAGATGCAAGTTGCATGCCTCCACGTGTCACCATCTGAGAGAGAGGTGCGGAACAGTCTTTACAGTTAGAGAGATCACACATTCTCTGAGTCATTGTGAGGAGGCTTATACACATTGCGCAGTGGTAACAGACTTCAGTTACTGTGGTGGCCAGAGACATCGGTCATCAGTCAGGGTGACACATCGATCATCGGTCAGGATGAGACATCGATCATCGGTCAGGATGAGAGACACCTCGGTCATTGGTGTGTATCGAGGTGACATCGGCCACGGCGATGTGAACAACGCGACCGGTGATCAGTAAAGCGCCCGGAGGCAGGGAGTGGCCTTAGTCATGAAACGACCATGCATGAGGCTGGAAAGGCACAGTTAGGTGCAGAATTCTGTTGGGACGAGAACCCATCAAGGTTAGAGTTTCCCAGTGAGGTTGCATGCATGGCACGTGGACCGTAAAGGTGTTCCCAAAGATTAGGTAGGGCAGGTGGACACAGAAATTGAGGGTATACAGAGGTACCCACGTGGCCTTCCCTGTCAGACTTTGCACTCAAGTAGGAGAAACCTGCACGCAAGATTGCCCAGAGAGTGGGTAATGGCAGTGCAGAGTAATCAAGCGACCCTAGAGGTAGCCAGTAGACAGGAGACACTGAGATTATATGAGAGGCAGAGGAACACTCAGAGAGGTACGCAATACGTAACCCAGAACACTCAGTTTTCGAACTCAAGAACACTGAGGGCACACACGAGTCTCACAGAGAGATTCAGAGAGAGTTTTTTGTGTTCCTGTTGCCTGACTTGAGCGTCAGAGTTACAATGGCCGCTAGAGGCGCCGTCTGTGTGTTTTGCAGGCATCGTTTGGAGTTCCGGCGAAGGTTCTTGGAGCGTTCTTGTAGAACGCGCAGTTGCAGAAGGCTGGACAAAGGAGTGACGAAGCACATACTCCACGTTCGAGTCAACGGCGGGATCAATATTATTTACCCTTTTACCTGTGAACAACACCTTACCAAATTCCTTATCTGATATTGTGCATTTTTTGGTTTCAAAGTTGATGTTGTAACCTTTGTCACATAGTTGACTGATGCTCAGGAGGCTGTGTTTCAATCCTTCCACATATAGCACATTTTCAATCAAGGTTGATCCTTTGGTTCCTACATTTCCTCTTCCAAGTATTCTTCCTTTGTTATTGTCCTTGTAGGTAACATACCCTTCAACTTTGAGTTTTAAATCTGTAAACTAGGTGAGATCTCCAGTCATATGTTTGGAGCATCCACTGTCCAAGTACCATTTATTCACTTTTCTGTAAAATAAACAGCAACAGTATTTGGTACCCTTTAGTTTTTAGGTCCAGACAGATCATGACCTTTCCTTAGGAAGCCATTTAACTAAACCTTTTGGAACAAAATACTTTCTAATTCTGCAGGTTCTAGATGTATGACCAGACTTCATACAATAAAAGCAAGAAACAAGATGTACCTTTTTAACATTGTTGAAAGAGGAAAAACTTGTTTATGAGGGAACAAAGAAACTGGACAGCTTTTTAACATTGTTTTTCTTTCCAGGATTATAACCAATTCCATTTTTGTTAAAAATAGCATTTTGTGACCCTAAAAGAGTCTCAAGATTATCCCTTCCCTTAGTGAAATTAGACAATGTTTTTACAGTTTTCACAAGTTTTTATAGATTGATGCAAACAAGTTAATTCAAGACTGACAAGTTCAGTTTTAGCTTTATACAACTCTTCCTCAAGAGACTTCACCTTAGGTTCAAGATGATTATTTTCATTTCTCAACTTATTACATATTAGAGCCAACCTATTTGCTTCATCATGGGTTTCTTTAAATGCAATTAGCAATTGATCATAGCTCTCAAAATCAGTAGAGAAATCACTTACTGAATCAAAGATTGATCCTTCATCATTCACCATGAAGCAAAGGTTTGCTTCTTCACTTGCAGTTGATGAATCGCTTGTGGATGAAACTTTATTATCTTCCCATGAGATGCAAGCCCTTTTTCCTTTTCTTTTATCAACCTTCTTGCTGATTGCTTTCTCCTTCACTTGATTGTTTGGATAATCAATCTTGATATGACCTGCCTTGCCACAACCAAAATAGGTGTAGTTAGAGGAATTTAACTCATTTGGTTTAGAATACCTCTTCTTTTGTTGAGTCCTTTCTCTGCCCTTCTTCTTCAGAAATCTGCTAAACTTTCTTGTGAGTAGACTCAATGTTTCATCATGTTCTGTGTTCCCTTCTTCATCACTGTTGTCATTCTGTACAGTTGTTTTTAAGGCCAGTCCTTTTGTTTCCCTCTCCACTGTCTCTTGCTCTTTCAGCCTCTTGAGCTCCAACTCGTGTTCCATCAATTTACCAAATAATGCAGCAGTTGACAACTTGGACAGATCTTTACTTTCTGAAATTGCAGTGACTTTAGGTTGCCAATTTCTATCAAGGCACTTTAGCACTTTTATATTGAGTTCTTCTCTGTCAAACACTTTTCCCAGTCCAGTAAGATGGTTTACAATATGAGTAAACCTCTTCTGTACATCAACAATGCTTTCTTCGGGTTGCATCTTGAACAACTCATACTCTTTGATAAGTGAATGTTTCCTTGATCTCTTCACATCATTCGTGCCTTCATGGGTTACCTCCAGAATCTCCCACATTTCCTTAGCCGAATTGCACTGAGATATTCTGAAGAATTCATCCATTGTCAATGCAGAAGTTATGATGTTTTTGGCAACAGAGTCATATTGAGCTTTTTTTCTTTCACTGTCACTCCATTCAGACCATGGTTTCTTCACTATTTCTTCCTTGATAACCTGCATAGGCACAAACGATCCATTGACCACAGCATCCCAAATACCAAGGTCAATGGATTCCATGAAAATTTTCATTCTTATTTTCCAGAAATCGTAATTCACTCCAGCAAACATAAGGGGTCTATTAATAGATGAACCCTCAGCAAAAGGCATCTTAAACTCAGACATATTGCATACCAAATTGAGTAAAATTCAAGTCCTAGCTCTTGATACTAATTTTTGGGTTTAGCAATGCCTAAGTTCAAGAGCGGGGGTGAATTGAGCTTATAAAATTTTCCAGAAAACAAAATTGTTTTCACAAATCCTGAGAAAAGAATAGATTGATTCTTAAAGGAACAGATTTATTTTTTGATTCTAATATCAAAACCTGAACGTTAAGCAGATTAGGTTGTGATTAAAAAGGATTTTCCAGTACAGTAAAGATGTTCTTGCACCACCAAAGATAACAAGAATTACAGCAAGAAATTAAATCTTGAAATTTTTAATATGAAGACTTGAATTTCTTTAGAACTCTATATAGCTTCAGTTTTACTTGTCTTATTATCCTCTTCAAGAACAACAAACAACTTTAAGATTTTGATAAGCACTTAAAGAACCTTTCTTCAAATCTTTGAAGAACAGTGTGTATAGTTCCAGAAACAACAGATTCAATTCCAAAAGAACAAATTTATATTGTAGCAGATTTCAGATTTTAAGAATACACAACACAGATTAGAATGAGATAAGTGCACACAATAATTATACTGGTTCACTCTATAAGAGCTACATCCAGTCTCACCTCACACCAAGGTGGTTTCCACTAGAAAAAATCAACACAATTACAAAAACTTGTTGTTCTTGAACACTACAAGAACACTTACAAAACCAGTGCTGAAAAACACTATTTAAGTAGCTAACACACCTCAAGAAAACCTATCAAGAGATGTCAAACCTATCACTATTACACAAGAAGAGAATAGGAATGAAAGCACCTGGATGATTGAACAAAAACTCCTGAAAATAGAAGCCACAAATTTGCAGCACCACAATGACAACACCTCAATCTTGACCAAGGTAACCAAAGAATAAGCACTTGAAAATCTTTGTGAAAATTCTTACAAAAGCAATCAACTCTATGATCACAACTGGGAAAACGTTTTTGCTCACTTAAAACTGTGTAATCTCTATATTTCAAAAAGAGAAGTGCCACACTTTATAAAGAAAACCAGTCTATAGCAACTTTTCCAAAAACAGTTAAAGGCTGTTATAAAAAGAACAAGTTGAATTTAGGAAGAGCGGATTGTTTATCAAACATCCTCCAGCTCAGCATACCAGAAAAAAAAAAGGCTGGGTCAAACATCTTGAAATCTTTCCAAGGGGAGGTCGTCTTCCTGCATGTCAACAAAGTATAATGACAAATCATATTTCACAAATAATTTCTCATTGCCTGACTTCATTAAAAAACCCTAGAGAGGGAAAAAGAGTGTCCCCTTAACTATTCATGAAATGACATTATACATTAACTGAAATAGAATTTAAGATTGGCCCCACTCGACGATCGGGTTATAGCTCCACCTTTCAGATTCTCAAGCCTATAAGCTCCGTTTCTGAGTGCCTCTAACACGCAGAAGGGGTCAGTCCATTTGGGAGACAACTTTTTCTCCAACTGATCAGGGTAAGCTTTTTGCATTACCAGGTCGATGATCTGGAACTGCCGAGGTCTCAATATGGATCTCTGCTTCAGCTCCACTTTCCTTTCTAAAGCTTCAACTTTAATGCATGCTTGCTCTCGTACTTCATCGAGCAGGTCGAGGTTCACCTTCCTCCCTTCGTTAGATTCTTCTGTCACGAAGTTCTAGAATCACGGTGAGCTCTCTTGGATCTCCATTGGGATCATAGCATTAAACCCGTACACCAAACTAAAAGACATTTCTTTCGTGGTGGATTGAGGTGTGGTGTGGTAGGCACACAAGATTCGAGGAACCTCGTCTGCCCAGGTCCCCTTTGCTTTCTCCAACCTCCTCTTAGAGCCTATGAGCAAGACTCTATTGGCAGACTCAACCTGTCCATTAGTCTGACGATGCTCTACGGAGGCAAACACCTGTTTGATGCCGAGTTTCGTGCACAACTTGTCGAGTTGCTGACTTGCAAACTGGGTGTCGTTATCAAATACCAAACGTTTTGGAACCCCAAAATGACAAACAATGTTCTTCCACACAAAGTGTTGAACCTTATGGGCAGTTATCTGCACAACGAGCTCAGCTTCTATCCACTTGGTGAAGTACTCAATAGCCACCACCAGGTACTTTATTTTTCGAATTGCCAATGGGAAAGGACCCAGGATATCAATTCCCCATGGGTGGAAGGGCCACGGGCTGTGGATTGATTGCGACTCTTCTGGAGGTGCATGATGCCAATCAGTGTGCTTTTGGCATTGTGTGCACTGCTGTGCATATTTCATGCAGTCCTCTCTCATAGTCGGCCAATAATACCCTACTCGAACAACTTTCAATGAGAGAGCTCGTCCCCCGATGTGGCTCCCACAAATACCTTCATGAGGCTTCGCCATGATACGCGTGCACTGCTCTCCACTTACACAAGTCAAGGTAGGATGCATGTGACCATGCTTAAATAGCTTTCCATCTATCAGGGTGTATCTGCTGCATTTTTCTTGATGACTTTAGCTTTTGTAGGCTTTTCCATAAGCATGCCATCAGCAAGGTAGCGTCTGTAAGGTGTTATCCAATTTTCACTCACGCCGACTAGGCAAACATGTGGTGATTCCACTTTTGACAAACCATAGACACTCACGTTGGGCACCTTCAGTGTTTCTTGGGTCAACCAGCAATGCCCTCTTCCTTTGACCTCCGAGGTACCCTCTTGTTGGACCTCTCCCGCACAAGCCACGATAATCCTGGGCGCCCTTAGAGTCTCTTGGATAACTGACATCTGGCGACCTCTCTTGCCTAAGCTGGCGAGTTTAGCTAGCAGGTCTGCTTGAGCATTTTGTTCCCTTGGGACATGTACCAACTCAAACACAGGAAAAGTCTCCTTCAAAAGCATAACGTACTTCAAATACGAGACCATCTGGGGATCATTAGCCTTATATCCACCCATAACTTGTCCAGTTACCGACAACGAGTCACTTTTCACCAATAGACTTTCAGCGCCCATCTCTTTAGCTAGCAACATTCCAGCTACTAATGCTTCATACTCTGCCTAGTCATTACTGGCTTTAAAGGCAAATCTTAGGGCCTGCTCGATCAACAATCCATTTGGTCCTTCCAAGATGATACCAGCTCCGCTGCCTTGCTTGTTGGAAGACCCATCAACAAAGACAATCCATTGGAAATCTCCATTATCTGGATGGGTAGCTTCCGAGGAGAGCTCTACCACAAAGTCAACATGAACTTGTTCCTTGATAGGACCTCTGGGCTTATACTACACTTCGAACTCGGACAACTTGACTGCCCATTGCACCATCCTACCTGCCATGTCGGGCTTCTATAGGACTTTGCGAATTGATAGATCAATCATAACTCATCGTGAAGCTTTGGAAATAGTGACAGAGTCTCCGAGCTACAAACATAACTACCAAGGCCGCCTTCTCGGTGGCCTGATAGTGCACCTGATGTGAATTCAAGAACATAAGATGAAAGGTTCTTGACATTCTTAGGAAACATCTTGAGTTGGTCATTAGAGAGGCACTTTTTCTTAGAATTGGATCAATGTTCTAAGTCAAGAACTCACCAAAACTAATGCCAAAACACAAACTCATATGGAAGTTCCAATTACTGTCAAATTGAACCGAACAAAGATGAAATTAAAGGCAAGGAAACTGAATATAAGTGCTAGAAAAGAAGAACAAGCTGCTGGAAACACAAATCAACCGAACAATCACACAAGAACACAAGCTAAGACATGAAAATTAAAAAAGAAGGAAGAAAGGAGAAGAAAATGCTCATGAAGATGGAGGAATGGTTGGATGATCACGCCACTAAGAGGATGAAGGCTCCTAGATGAGTGTGCAAGCCGCCACTTGAGGTAACCATTGAACCTTCAAGATAAGACTAGTGAAGAAGATGCAAAGCTCTCCAATGCTCACTCCAAAATTGAGTATAATTTCTCTAATTCAAAATTCAGATCTGAAAAATACAAGGGCAGCACCTTAATTTATAGTGTGAAGGTGCTGAAATGCAAGCTAAATGAATTCAAAAATTCCCCCCAAATTCAAATGAAAATGGTGCCTAAACAAGTCATGAGGAAGGTGTGACTTCTTCTTTCACTTTGGCACCTCCTATTTTAACTCCTACACCTATTTACTAACGCACCCCCCTCCTAATGCTCCTAACTAAAGACCTAAAGATGCTTTAACACAAGAGGTTTCTCATGTTTTCCTCTAAGCATCCTCACACAATGAAATTACAAAAAGGGAAAATAAGCGTCCCTTTGCTCCTAAAGCTTTGAACATGCTTCTTGTGAGCCTTTGAGGTTGACTTTGATCTCCATGAACGTCCTCAACCTCTTCTTCTTCGTGATGATTGGCCTCCATGTCCTCTTGAGCTTGATCTCCATCACACTCCCCGAGTTGGAGAGAATTCGACCACGAATTCTGGAGACCTACAGAAAAAGGAGTTAGATCGCTGATATTAAAAGTATGACTACCTAAGAATGTATCAGGCATATCTAACTCATAAGCATTGTCATTAATCCTCTTGAGGATTTGGAAAGGTCCATCTCCTCGAGGCATAAGTTTGGACTTCCTTTGAGTAGGAAAACGATCCTTCCTCAAATGAAGCCAAACCCAATCACCCTCATTAAAGACCAATGTTGTTCTCCTTTTGTTGGCAAGTTCCGCATACTTGCCAACCTTCTTCTCAATTCTCTTCTTGATGTCTTTATGCAAAGTTTTCACAAAAGAAGCCTTTTCATCACCATCTTTGCACAAGACATCCTCAAGAAGGGGAATAGGAAGAAGATCAAGAGGTGTTAAGGGATTAAACCCATAGACAACCTCAAAAGGAGAATGAGAGGTGGTAGAATGTACTACACGGTTATATGCAAACTCAACATGAGGCAGTAAATTCTCCCACACTCTAGGGTTTCCCGAAATAAAGCATCTCAATAGTTGGCCCAATGTTCTATTAACCACTTCGGTTTGACCATCAGTTTGTGGGTGACAAGTGGTAGAAAATAAAAGCTTAGTACCAAGCTTGCCCCACAAGGTCTTCCAAAAATGGCTTAAGAACTTTGGGTCTCTATCAGACACAATAGTCCTAGGTATCCCATGCAAGCGAACCACTTCTTGGAAGAAAAGGTTTGCTATATGACATGCATCATCCACTTTGTGGCAAGGAATAAAGTGAGCCATCTTTGAAAAACGATCCACTACCAAAAAAATGGAGTCCTTTCCCTTTGATGTCTTGGGTAATCCTAAGATGAAATCCATAGAAATATCAACCCAAGGCATTGAAGGGATAGGAAGGGGAGTATACAATCCATGGGGATGCATCCTAGATTTAGCTTTGTGGCAAGCTATGCATTTATCACACAAACTATGAACATGTTTATGCATATGAGGCCAAAAGAAATGTTCATGCAACACATCCAAAGTTTTAGCAACCCCAAAATGTCCCATCAAACCCCCTTCATGTGCTTCTCTAACAAGAGATGATCTAATAGAACCATGAGGAACACAAAGACGTTTTCCTTTAAAAAGAAATCCATTTTGTATAAAAAAATCTTTGTGTCCTCCCTTAAGACACTCTTGAAAGATTTGAGAAAAATCACGGTCATCATGATAAAGATCCTTAATGTGATCAAAGCCAAGAAATTGAGATCCCAAAATGTTTAGCAAAGTATATCTTCTAGAAAGTGCATCCACCACAATGTTTACTTTGCCTTGCTTGTGCTTGATCACATAAGGAAATTGCTCAAGGAATTCTACCCATTTGACATGCCTCTTGTTGAGCTTGTTTTGGCTTTTCAAATATTTAAGAGATTCATGATCACTATGGATCACAAACTCTTTAGGAAAAAGATAATGTTGCCAAGTATGCAAAGCTCTAACAAGTGCATATAACTCTTTATCATAGGTAGAATAGTTGAGATGACTACCTTTCAATTTCTCACTAAAATAGGCTATGGGATGGCCCTCTTGAAGGAGGACAGCCCCAATGCCTATATTGGAAGCGTCACACTCTATCTCAAATGTCTTAGTGAAATTAGGAAGGGCCAATATGGGAGCATTAGTCAATCTTTCTTTTAAAATCTCAAAAGCTTTTTGTTCTGCTTCTCCCCATTGAAAGACCTCATCCTTTTTCACTATGTCATTGAGTGGTGCGGCAATTGTACCAGTTAGGTACAAAGCGTCTATAGAAAGACGCAAGTCCATGGAAACTTCGGACTTCATTGATGTTTGAAGGTGTAGGCCAATTTTGAATGGCCACCACCTTAGCTTGGTCCACATGGACCCCCTTACAACTCACAACAAACCCTAGGAATTCTATATGATCAAGAGCAAACATACATTTAGCAAGGTTAGCATACAAATGTTCCTTCCTAAGGGTTTCCAAAACTTTCCTAACATGCAACCTATGTTCATTCAAAGATAAGCTATAAATGAGAATATCATCAAAATAAACAACAACAAACTTACCAATGAAAGGTCTCAACACATGATGTATGAGGCGCATGAAAGTACTTGGTGCATTGGTCAAGCCAAAAGGCATAACCAACCACTCATAGAGACCAAAGTTGGTCTTAAAAGCCGTCTTGCATTCATCACCCGGTTTGATACGGATTTGATTGTAGCCGCTTTTAAGATCAATCTTTGAAAATATTTTAGAACCATGCAACTCATCCAACAAGTCATCAAGCCTAGGTATGGGATGCCTATACTTAATTGTTATGTTGTTTATGGCCCTACAATCCGAACACATCCTCCATGATCCATCTTTCTTAGGCACTAGGATGACAGGCATAGCACACGAGCTCATACTATCTTGGACCCACTCTTTCTCTATTAAGGCTTCTACTTGTTGGCGAATTTCCATGGTTTCACTTGGATTGGTCCTATAGGCTGGACGATTTGGTAAAGAAGAGCCCGGTATCAAATCAATTTGGTGCTCAATCCCTCGCAAAGGTGGAATTCCTTTTGGAGGATCTTGAAACACATCTTGAAACTCTTCTACCAACTTTTCCAAACTATGAGGACTATCAACAAGTGGGTCTATCTTAAGAGTTCTAGGGATGGCTAAGAAAAGAGGATGGTGTGCCACTAATTCCCTATGAAGCTCATGCCTAGACACAAGGAGTGTAGGCTTGGAACTCTTATCCTTTTTATCTTTTTTATCTTTTCCCTCTTTTTCACTCTCCCTCTTTTTCTTCATTAAGATTTGGTCCTCATGGACTTCTCTAGGAGAGAGAGATTTTAGAGTAATCTTGTGACCATGGAAATCAAAAGAAATTTTGTTGGAAAAACCATCATGTAAAATTTTTCGATCAAATTGCCAAGGCCTTCCCAAAAGCACATGTGTGGCTTCCATGGGCACAACATCACACAAGACCTCATCTTTGTATTTTCCAATAGAGAAATGGATGAGGACTTGCCTATTTACAACTATTTCCCCTACTTCACTAAGCCATTGCAACTTATAGGGTTGGCTATGAGAGATGGTAGGCAAGCCAAGCTTATCTACAACTCTTGTACTAGCGACGTTTGCACAACTACCCCCATCCACTATCAAGGAGCATATGTTGTTTTGAATAAGACATCTTGTATGAAAAATATTTGCCCTTTGACTTTCATCAAAGGGTTGTGAAACTTGACCAAGAAGTCTTCTCACAACCAACAAGTCTCCTTCTGATGGACTCTCACTCTCATTCCCACTAGATGCACTTGAATGTGAAGAATGCCTAGGTGTATCCGAATCATGCTCACTCATAATAATGCCATCATGCATGTACATGTTCCTTTTAGAAGGACAATTTGAAGCAATATGACCATAACCCAAACACTTAAAGCATTTCTTACTAGACGTTTTGATTGGTGACTTAGGCCTAGAAGTAGATGGCTTAGATTCCTTGGGTTTGAAAGAGGAATCTTGGGAAGGAAATTTTGAAAAAGATTTGTTATTTCTCCAAGACTTGTTATAGTAGCCATCATTGGAAGAGTTTTTAAAAGATTTTTTCTTAGCAAGTTGGGCTTCAACCTTCATTGCTAAGTGAACTAAAGATCCCAATGATGAGTACTCTTGGAATTCCACAATGTCTTGGATATCCTTCCTAAGTCCACTAACAAACCTAGCAATCATGGCTTCCTCACTTTCTTCTAATTCAATTTTAAGCACAAGCATTTCAAGCTCCTTGAAATATTCATCCACATTTAGCATGCCTTGTTGAAACCGTTGGAGTTTCAACATAAGATCTTTCCTAAAATGTGGAGGCACAAACCTAGTGCGCATTTGATATCTTAAAGAGTTCCAAGAGTCCACGGGAGGACCCTTGTGATATATAATGTCCTTTACAACTCCATGCCACCATTTCATGGCATAATCACTAAATTCTAAGGTAGCTAGCTTAAGTTTGTGCTCTTCTTGGATCTCATGGATCTCAAATATTTGTTCACACTTGGCTTCCCAATCTAAATATACATTTGGATCACTAGAGCCACTAAAATTAGGAAGCTTGACCGAAGCAAGCCTTGACTTTGCATCTTGATAGTATCCATTGCCATGGTGAGGTCTCTCCCCTTGATTGTGATGTCTTTGGCCATGAAATTGGGGTGAAGTCCTTCTTCTCCTATGGTCCTCTTCACGGCCTATGTCATTTGAGGAAGCTCTTGTGGAATGTCTTTGTGAATGATGTCCATTATGAATAGAGGGAGATGGCCTAACATGTTGCAACTCCATCTCTTGTAATTTTTCTTCCAAGCATCTAATGGTTCTTTGTGCTTCCTGTAATTCACCAAGGATTGAAGCTTTGGAAGGAGAATTCTGCTTGTAGGATGCATCACTTGAAAATCCTGCCATTTGTAATTAAAAAGAACAAAAACAGCAAAGACACAAAACAGCAATCAAGTCAAGAATTAAAATTGGCAAAATAGTGAGCTTGGCAATGAAACTGCCGAAGTGAATTGAGGCAGAAAATATATCACTCTCAAAGAAATAAAGTCCTTGCACCAATCTGATCTTGAGATCTTGGAAACCTCAAATGAAAATGTCAAAGCAAGGCACACCAATCTCAAAGCCAACACCACAAAACCAAAGAAACAATAAAGACAAACAAGAAAAGGTATAAGCAAGAAAAGGCAATTTCAAAAGGAATACTAGATGTAGACAAACTCAAAGAGTAATGAACAATTAGACAAGCAAGAAAAATAAGGAACTCAAAGAGAAAGTAGGCACACAAAAGAATACTTAAAGAAAAGCACTAGAGTAGATGAAGAAAACAAAAAAAAATTAGCTACTGGAAATCTTTTTTTTTTTATGCAAACTGTGCTTGATATTCACTGATTTATCTGGAATGATATAGAGCGAACTGGACTATGAAATTTTAACCACACAAACTTCAAGATGTTAACTCAAAAACGGCACTGGAATTATGTAAAAACAGCAAGCCAATAAAATGAGATAAAGTTTTCAAAATCACTGCCAGATTACCGTATTTTTTTCGGCAGGAATGTACACTTTTTGTATTTTATTTATCATTTTTTGTGTACGTTGAATTTTTTTGTACTTCTTTTTTCTATTCTTTTCTAACACTTTGAAGATCACAAATCCAGAATTTCAGAAATTTCCAGAGAGTAAATCAATTGAAATAAGCAAAAACAGTAAGCACTTGTTTTCAGAAACAGAGGAATCCTAAGAGGAATGAAAAACAGAATTATGAACTAGCAAAGACATAATGGAAATTGTGTAATAGAACTTGTATAGGTCTAAAATACAAGTATGAACTCAATCTAAAATAGAAAATGCACAAAGGATCAAGCAATAAACTCAAAAAACAGAATGTAAACCAAAGCAAGAAACAAAAAATTGCAATAAAAGTACTACAAGAAGTGATGACATATTATGGAAAAACAAGACAATGACAAAACTATTATAGATTCAAAAAAGGAAAATACTCAAACATATGATAGGCACAAATAAGAAAACAGCAATAAAACTCAAAATAAGCCTAAAAATAGAAATGTAAACACAAGAATATAGAGCTCTTGAATTAAAGTGCAACACAACTCAAAAATTAAACAAGAACACACCTAAACTCTAGATACCACATGATGTGAATTCAAGAACATAAGATTAAAGGTTCTTGACATTCTTAGGAAACATCTTGAGTTGGTCATTAGAGAGGCACTTTTTCTTAGAATTGGATCAATGTTCTAAGTCAAGAACTCACCAAAACTAATGCCAAAACACAAACTCATATGGAAGTTCCAATTATTGTCAAATTGAACCGAACAAAGATGAAATTAAAGGCAAGGAAACTGAATATAAGTGCTGGAAAAGAAGAACAAGCTGCTGGAAACACAAATCAACCGAACAATCACACAAGAACACAAGCTAAGACATGAAAATTAAAAAAGAAGGAAGAAAGGAGAAGAAAATGCTCATGAAGATGGAGGAATGGTTGGATGATCACGCCACTAAGAGGATGAAGGCTCCTAGATGAGTGTGCAAGCCGCCACTTGAGGTAACCATTGAACCTTCAAGATAAGACTAGTGAAGAAGATGCAAAGCTCTCCAATGCTCACTCCAAAATTGAGTATAATTTCTCTAATTCAAAATTCAGATCTGAAAAATACAAGGGCAGCACCTTAATTTATAGTGTGAAGGTGCTGAAATGCAAGCTAAATGAATTCAAAAATTCCCCCCAAATTCAAATGAAAATGGTGCCTAAACAAGTCATGAGGAAGGTGTGACTTCTTCTTTCACTTTGGCACCTCCTATTTTAACTCCTACACCTATTTACTAACGCACCCCCCTCCTAATGCTCCTAACTAAAGACCTAAAGATGCTTTAACACAAGAGGTTTCTCATGTTTTCCTCTAAGCATCCTCACACAATGAAATTACAAAAAGGGAAAATAAACGTCCCCTTGCTCCTAAAGCTTTGAACATGCTTCTTATGAGCCTTTGAGGTTGACTTTGATCTCCATGAACGTCCTCAACCTCTTCTTCTTCGTGATGATTGGCCTCCATGTCCTCTTGAGCTTGATCTCCATCAGCACCTCTGGCCCTTACAGCACCTTACTAACAAAGTATATGGGCCTTTGGGAATGCTCCTGCTCCTGCTCCTGCATTAGGACTGAGCTGATTGCTCGATCTATGACTACGAAGTAGAGTACCAAGTAGCGGCTTGCAGAGGACAGGCGGGCTAGCCAAGTACTCCTTCAACTTTAGAAATGCCTCTTCACACTAGCTAGTCCATATAAATCGATTATTCTTCTTCAAACACTGAAAGTAGGGATACCATCTATTTTCTCCAGCTGATAAGAACTAGGATAGGCCGTTCGCCCAGTCAACTGCTGCACCTCCTTCATGGTGACAAGGCTTCTCATTGTAATGATGGTTGCACACTTCTCGGGATTTGCTTCTATCCCCCGCTTTGAAAGGAGAAACCCCAAGAACTTTGCTGCTTCCATTCCAAACACGCACTTTTCTGGGTTCAGCTTCAAGTTGTATTTAGCTATTGTGGTGAATAGATCCTCTAAATCAGCAACATGCTGATCTCTCTCCCTTGGGTGACGACCATGTCGTCTACATAGGCTTGCACATTTTGCCCTATCATGGGGGCAATGATCCTATCTATCAACCTCTGATAGGTTGCGCCAACGTTCTTTAGCCCAAAAGTGATGTGAGTTGATTTTAGGATTGTTCATTTGATTAGTGACACTTTGCTTATATTTAGATTTTAGAACAAATATAGGTAAGAAGCCTAAGGAAAATTCCCACTGGACATTAACTTAACAAGTGTTAAGTAGATGTGAAGGTTCATTTCCATAAGGCCAAAGGAAAAACACATTTAATGGTGAAGAATAAATGACAATTTGGTGCGGAATTTAAGTAAACACAAGGTGAGCAACACATATGGACCGAATTGAAACAAGAATACAAAAACAAGAACAAGGCATATTTTGGAATTGAAATTATGAATGGAAATGGAAGGGAAAAGAGATGATTGAAAAGAAACTTAAGAGTGGTGGAATTGTGAATGAGCACGCCACTTGGATGGTGAATTGAATCCAAGATAAATGTAGATGCCGCCACTTGAGAACTTCACAAGACTCATAAGATAAGACCAATTTAGGAGGAGCTCATTCACTCACTAATCACACAAGAATTTATGTATAGTAAGTTTACTCTAATTTTCAACTTATGAATACATGAGGTAGGCCTCCCTATTTATAGATTTAGGAGCATTGGAAAGCAAGCTTAAAGGGTAGAATGGGAAAAGGTAAAAAGTGGGTTGCCATAGGGTTTGACTAAGTCAATCCCGTATTCTAGGCTTATCCTTTTAGAAACTAGGTCAAAATGCTTTCAAATGGGCTAAGAACAAGCTAGAATGCTACCCACACCACCTACTATGCTAAAGGTATTTTATTCTAGCTTATTTCTACTATTTGGACCCCTACAAATGAGCCCAAATTATTTACAACATTTTCTAAATATTTAAGAAGACTAGCAAGAAGAATTTGAGATGCTCTAGCTCACGGCTTCTTCTTCTGCTGATATTGTCTTGATGTTTGGTGAGCCTTAGCTTTGTATTTTGAGATGACTGCTTGGATTTTTCTTGTAGTGTCTTTAGTCATTTTTGGGTTTGTATCAGTGCTCCCCAGGCGCGAAAGAATTCGTCCACGAATTTAGTAGGCTTGCAAAAAACATAGTAAGTTTGTTCACATTAGTTGGAGAATGGAGGGGTGAAGCAAACTTATTTTTATTAATGTACCGACCAGTCCTCGGACACCGAGAACAGGTAGTAAAGGGTGAACCATGTCAGCTGGGTCCCACAGCATGGGCCAAAGCCATGTGCAGTGGACCCCGCAGGCAGCTTGGATTAGAGGGTGATCAGTCATCGGTGTGTCCCCTCAGAGAAGGGTGATCAGTCATCGGTGTGTCCCCGTAGAGAAGGGTGATTACCTGAAGGGACTGATGTGTCCCGTCACTCCGCAGGATGATTAGTCCTCGGCAACAGAGTGTGACGAGGTGACATTGGACTTGGGTGATTTGAACAACACAACCAGAATAGCTAAGGTTGGTTCCCAGAGTGGGCCAATGACCAGTTAAATACCCAAAAGTAGGGAGAGGCCTGAATCACAAAGAGCTTATGTGTGTAGCAGGGAGAGCACAGTTAGGTGCAGAGTTCTGAGGGGTCGAGTACTCATCAGAACTAGGGTTTTCCCGGTAAAGGCTACATGCATGGCACGTGAACAGTGAAGGCACTCCCAGAACAGGTGGCCCCAGAGACTAGGTGCACGAGGAGCCACCCAGGTGGTCACCCTGTTAGAGTTTGCACTCTAGAAAAGGAAACCTTATGTGCTAGATTACCCTAAGACTGGGTGATAGCGGTGTGAGGGTATTCCAGTAAACCTTGAATATAGCTAACAGCGCAGTGAACCCTAATTAGGGCTAGCGGCGCAGTAAACCCTAGACTATATAAGGGAAAGTGAAATACTTCACAAAGGTACGCAGTTTCTAAACCTAAACACAGAGAGACTCAATACACTTGGTGTTTTTTTGCCCCATCTTGACTTGAGCGTTGGAGTGCAAACGACCTCTAGGGCGCCCCTTTCTCTTTTGTAGGTGCAGATTGTTTCGCAAGAATCGAGCACATATCAACGTGAGGAAGGAGGCGTGTGAGTGTTGTGGAGTCAACTGACAGGCGAGTAAACCGGCAAGAACATTTGGCGCCCACCGTGGGGCCGGAGTAAAACAGGGTCCCATACACGAGAGTGAGAGTTGAAACCACAGAAGATGAGGAATACAAGACACGGGTCCGTTCCACCAAATGGAGGCGAAAGCGTTACCATGCAACAACTCATGGAAACGATGCGCGCCCTCTAGGAGACGGTGGCGGAATCCAGAGCGCATCAGGCGCGCATGCAGGAGGACCTAGCCGCCTCACAGGCCAGGAATGAGGAGTTGCACAGAGCAAACGAGGAGCTACGCTTGAATCTGCAACACATGCAACAAGCTGGAGACCGTGGGGGAGATGATCGGGCTCCACCAACGCCCCCAAGGGCCTTTCCCATGCCTTTCTCCCAGGCGATCATGGACACGGTGGTCCCAGCCACCTTCGTAGGGCCTAAGACCATGTTCACCGGGAAAGAAGACCCTGAAACACATCTCACTGCTTTCCATACGCAGATGATGCTGTCAGGAGGGTCTGATGCAGTGCATTACAAGCTCTTTATGGCCACATTGACAGGAACGACGTTGGAATGGTTTGTGAGTTTGCCCGAGGGACATATCACGTCCTTCGCGCAATTCTCCACACTGTTCAGGGAGCAGTATCTCGTCAACAGGGCCCCTCCACTAGTGTCTTACGACCTTTTCGATGTAAGGCAGCATCAGAGGAAGTCCCTTAGAGATTACCTCAACAGGTTTGGGGCAATGGTGGTGAGGTTGCACACCAAGGATGAAGATATGGTGGTGCACGCCTTCAGGAAAGGCATATTGCTAGGGCCTTTCAGCGAGTCCTTGATCCGCAATCACCCCAAGACCTTCGGTGACATAAAACGACGTGCTGTGGCTCACATAGTCGCCGAGGGAGAGCTTAATGAGAAGCGGGAAGGCAGGTTCATAGTAGAACACCTCCCCTTCGATTGAGAACTCCCAATGCGAACAGAAGGTGATCCGATAGGTCATCAGTAGTCGATGACGTCAGCAGCAGATGACCATGTGGACCATTCACAGGGTGACACATGAGATAAGTTAGCAGGAAAATCATGGAGGAGATCACTCAGAACGGTGATCGGTGGTCAATTGCTAAGTGACCACTACCCGCAGATCGGTCCCTAGATGAGCGCCTGGAAGCAGAGCGCGAGAAGTAATAAAGCACAGATCAGTCATCGGTGCATGGTCATCAGGGTTTCTTGCAACACGCAATTAAACCGGGACCCAGGCTCCCAGCGAGAGCGTTACGCATGAATGGAGCATAGATCAGTCATCGGTGCATGGTCATCGGGGTTTCTTGCTACATGCAATTAAATCGCAACCCAGGCTCCCAGCGAGAGCGTTACGCATGAATGGAGCACAAATCTGTCATCGGTGTTTAGAGTTCCACAGAAGGTTCTTGGAGCGTTCTTGTAGAACACGCAGCTGCAGAAGACTAGACGAAGGAGTGACGAGGCATACCCTCCACACTCGAGTCAGAGACAGGATCAGAAAGGCTCACCCAGTTAAATCCTCCCTCACCTATGAGCGATGTGAGGTCAGTTAGAACCTGTCACTTGGGGTTAGAGGTCTCGTAAGCGGAGAGGTAGGTTCGTAGAGAACACCTCCCCTTCGAGTGAGAACTTCCAACGTGAAAGAAGGGTTCGCTCAGTTAAATCGTCCCTCGCCTATGAGCGATGTGAGGTCAGTTAGAACCTATCACTTGGGGTTAGAGGTCTCGTAAGCGGAGAGGTAGATTTGTAGAGAACACCTCCCCTTCGAGTGAGAACTTCCAACGAGAAAGAAGGGTTTGCCCAGTTAAATCCTCCCTCGCCTATGAGCGATGTGAGGTCAGTTAGAGCCTGCCAGTTGGGGTTAGAGGTCTTGTAAGTGGGAAGGAAGGTTCGTAAGGAACACCTCCCCTTCAAGTGAGAACTCCCAACTCGAAAGAAGGGTTAACTAGTGAAGTCAACAGTGAAATCCTCTCTCGCCCATGGTGATCAGGGGTCAGATTGAGCTTTTCGGGTGAGGTTAGAGTCTCGACGGTTGGAGAATGGGTTTGCACAGAACACCTCTTTGTCGAGAAAGAAGTCCTCAATTCGAGCAGATGGCTCACCAATGAAGGCTTCAGAGGGTTAAGAGATGTGGGCGATGACAAGGTTGGTGAAGTGCCCCTTTGAGCGCGCTACTCATGTCCTTACGCGCAGAGCCACGTAGGTCGCCCGAGCCGATGACTTAGTCTCTTCGCTGAAACAAGTTAACAGCTTGAAACTGGGGGGCTTGTGTACCGACCAGTCCTCGGACACCGAGAACAGGTAGTAAAGGGCGAACCACGTCAGCTGGGTTCCACAGCATGGGCCAAAGCCACGTGGAGTGGACCCCGCAGGCAGCTTGGATTAGAGGGTGATCAGTCATCGGTGTGTTCCCTCAGAGAAGGGTGATCAGTCATCAATGTGTCCCATCAGAGAAGGGTGATCAGTCATCGGTGTGTCCCTGCAGAGAAGAGTGATTACCAGAAGGGACTGATGTGTCCTCGTTACTCCGCAGGATGATCAGTCCTTAGCAACAGAGTGTGACGAGGTGACATCGGACTTGGGTGATTTGAACAACACAACCAGAATAGCTAAGGTTGGTTCCCAGAGTGAGCCAATGACTAGTTAAATACCCAAAAGTAGGGAGAGGCCTGAATCACAAAGAGCTTATGTGTGTAGCAGGGAGAGCACAGTTAGGTGCAGAGTCCTGAGGGGTCGAGTACTCATCAGAACTAGGGTTTTCCCGGTAAAGGCTACATGCATGGCACGTGAACAGTGAAGGCACTCCCAGAACAGGTGGCCCAAGAGACTAGGTGCACGAGGAGGCACCCAGGTGGTCACCCTGTTAGAGTTTGCACTCTAGAAAAGGAAACCTTATGTGCTAGATTACCCTAAGACTGGGTGATAGTGGCACGAGGGTATTCCAGTAAACCCTGGATATAGCTAGCAGCGCAGTGAACCCTAATTAGGGCTAGCGGCGGAGTAAACCCTAGACTATATAAGGGAAAGTGAAATACTTCACAAAGGTACGCAATTTCTAGACCTAAACACAGAGAAACTCAATACACTTGGTGTTTTTTGCCCCATCTTGACTTGAGCGTCGGAGTGCAAACGGCCTCTAGGGCGCCCCTTTCTCTTTTGCAGGTGTAGATTGTTTCGCAAGAATCAAGCACATATCAACGTGAGGAAGGAGGCGTGTGAGTGTCGTGGAGTCAACTGACAGGCGAGTCAACCGGCAAGAACAATTAAGTTTAGGGAGATGATATGTGTGAATTCTAGCAACAGGACATGTTTGGAAAGAATATTTTGGGATGAAATATTGTGTGAAAAAACCTCTTAGAAGGTTAGAACCTTTAAGAGGGTTTGGAATAGCATCCCTAAACTTCTTAAAAAATGTCAAGTATTTAGATTTTTTAGGTAATGAAAAAGATAAGGAAGGAAAACACCTTGGAAGTGAAGGAATGAGACTCATTGTATCTTGTTCTTCTTTTTCTCTTTCATTTTATCTTTTGCTGTTCAGGTTAAGTTGGTCTTGTTTAACCACGTTTAACATTATGGTTTGTTTATTTAGACATGTGGCAGCTATGTGCCCAAAACTTAAACATGCAAAACATTTTAGTTTTGAAGTTTTGGTGGGTAACTTAGGGTTAGAGGGTGAAAGGTTGTTTTTAGAAACATTTGGTTTAGAAGTGGTTTAAAAAAATGGAAGGAGAAGTTTTTATAAAAATTGTTTGCATCCTTCCAAGAAGAGTTGTAGAAATCATCATCATAAGTATATTTGAAAGTTGTTTTCTTCAAAAAGTGTGATTCTACCTTGATGGCTAGGTGGACCACTTTCTTTAAAGAATAGTACTCATGTAATTCTACAAGATCTTTAATTTCTTTTCGCAAACCACTTACAAACCTTTTTATCTTTGACTCTTCATTATCATGCATATTCATTTTAGTCAAAGATGTTTCGAAATCTTTAAAATATGCATCTACCATCCTATGTCCTTGATGAAGCCTTTGGAACTTCAACAAGTCTTCCTTCCTATAAGGAGGAGGAACAAACCTCGCGCGCATGCATGCCTTTAAATCATACCAAGAGACCACGATTGGCCTCTTGTTTAGCCCAATGTCCACTACAAGTTTGTTCCACCATTGGTTGGCATAGTCTAAAAAAACTAAGGAAGCTAACCTAACCTTTTGGTCCTCGATGACCTTATACACATTAAAGAGATGTTCAACCTTAGCTTCCCAATCTAAATACAAAGAAGGGTCATTGGACCCACTAAAACTAGGTAACTTTACAAAATCAAAAGAATGTTGTGGTTGGTGTCGGCCATGAAATTTGTGCAATCTCCATTCGTCCTCATCTTCTTGAATTTGCCTTGCATGGGCTTCTTCTAGTCTTTGCAATCTTTTGGAAAAATGGCTATGTTTTTCTTCTTTGTGGATAAGTTGCTTCTTGACCTCCACAAGTTTTACCAAAATGTGAGCTTTGTGATGGGCATGCAGTTTGGAAGAGGCACCACTTGAAATAGGAGCCATCACAACAAGTAAACACAAAACAGAAAGAACAAACAACTAGAAAAACAAGTGATAAAAAGTAATGCTTGCGGCAATAGTAATAAGATCCACTCAACCACTCCAAGAAAATTTTATTTCCTTAGCCAAAGTCTGACTTGTGGATTGAATAACTCTCAAGTGAAAAATGTTAAAGCAAATAACACTTTTCTTAAAGCAAAATCACCACAAAACATGAGAAACAAAGAAAAGATAAGCAAAAAAAAAAAAAAGGAATAAACAATAAATAGCTAAACTAAAGTTGGAACAAGAGATTATGACAAAACTTAAAAAAGGAAGACAATCAAGAAAAGGCACACAAGAAGACTCTAAGAAACTTATGAAACTTTTAACTAAGAAACTCTTTGAAATCTTTAGAAACATGTAAAAGCAAAAGGATAAAAAATTCCACAAAGGAGATAACAATTTGCCAATCAATTTGAATCCAAATTTGAAAATGAAATTGATGTGCAAAGGAAATGTAAAAGTGTAGTACCAAACTATTTTGTATGGATTGCGGTACTGTTTTGCTTTTTTTTATATATATTAAATGGAAATATCGAAAGAAAGGTCTATAGATTGCATCATAACAATTTTGAACAACATTCAATTTGCACAAAAATTTTGGTGATGGATTCAATATAATTGAACACTTGAAATCATATGTTTGGAACTTGAAATCAACTTCTACTAAAACAAATATCTAAAGACTTAGCAAACTTTCAAAATTAAAAGCAAGTAAGTAGAATCAAATATAAGGATACCTAGAACACTAAAGAACATAAGACTCAAAAAGGCAAGATCAAAGAAAGGCATAACAAGGAACATATTCAAAACAAAAAATGCTATGAATATAAGGTGCTGGAAAAAAAAAAATTGCAAAAAATAGGTGTTGGAAAATTAAAAGCAAGAAAGTGATGACAAGAAAGTAAAGGTACTTGAATTCAAAAAGGAATCACCTTATAACAATAACTGGAGAGCTTTGTCATGAAGGCAGTCTTGCTCTCATCTCGGGGGTGCATGCGGATTTGGTTGTACCCCGAGAATGCATCCAAAAAGCTGAGAAGTTGGTAGCCTGATGCGCTATCTACCAAGGCGTCAATGCTAGGCAGTGGATATGAATCTTTAGGGCAAGCCTTGTTTAGATCCGTGAAATCAACACACATTCTCCACTTCCCGTTGGCCTTCTTCACTAACACTACATTTGCCAACCACTCAGGGTATTGGATTTTCCTTATGAGGCCACCACTCAACAACTTCTAAGTTTCCTACCTAATAACTAGGCGCCTTTCCTCATTGTACTTCTGTTGTCTCTATATTATAGGCCTGATCTTCAGGTCTATCGTGAGCCGATGACACAGAAAATCAGGGTCAATGTCAGGCATGTCTGAAGCAGACCATGCAAAGGCATTTAAATGTTGCACTATCACCTCGACGATCCTTTCTTGCATCTCTTGGCTTAGAGATTTGCCAAGCTTGAACTTTTTCCCTCCAATCTCTCTTTCCTGAACCTCACCAGCAGGCTCAGGTCGCCTATCAATGGCAATCTCCACACAACTTACTCCTTCAATTTCTTGGGGTTGGGCGGCAACCACACATACCCCTCTTTTATTCTTCAAACTATTTTCGTAACACTTCCTTGCCGCTTTCTGATCAGATTTGATAATGATCACCCCTCCCTCGAGGGAGGATAATTTCATCTTCATGTGCCTTGATGAGGCCATAACACCTAACCTGTTTAGGGAAGGTTTACCCAAAAGGATGTTGTAAGCTGAGGCAGCATTAACAACCAAGTACCTGATGTTGATGGTACGAGATGAGGTGCCATCTGTAAAAGTCATCCTCAACTCCACATGCCCCCTCAGCTCTACTTGGTCTCTCGTGAAACCATACAGACAGCCGTTGTACGATCTCAGCTGATCTGTCGACAACTGCAGTTTGTTGAACATTGACCAGAACATTACGTCGGTCGAGCTTCCTTGGTGGATGAGAACCCGGTGAACCTCTCTGCCTGTGGTGACCACCGAGATTACCATCGGATCATTATCATGTGGGACCACAGCCTGGGTGAAGTAGAGGTCAGATTCAGCTAGTTGATCTGATCCTCGAGCCTCTACGGTCATCACCTCCCTTGCATACATCTTTCGCTGGGAGGCAGTGCAACCTCCCCTAGAAAATCCTCTAGAGATGGTGTTGATCTCGCCATGGATAGGCACCTCGTGCCTTTGTTCCTCCGTTGGTGTCTCCTCCTTTGATCCCTCTTGACCTCCCTCCAAATATTCCTGCAGGAGGCCATCCTTCACCAGTCCCGCCAACTGGTAACCAAGAACTATATAATTCTCCATGTTATGCCCAAAGGCCTTGTGGAAATCACACAAGCTATTTTTACTTGGACCCAAAATCCTATCAGTCTTTGGGGGGAAACTCAGCTTATCCGCGATACCCGGCATGACAAGCAATTCCTTGTAGGACACTTTGAACTTTGGTTGAAAAGGCAGGACGTCCTTTGTCTTTGATCTAGACTAGTGCCTTTTTGACTCATAAGGTGTACACCGTGACGACAACGTCTTCTTTGTCCACCCTCAAGGGTTGGCGCGCGACTGCTATTGTGGGGCTTGGCCTGCCCAGTGCTCGTGTTCCTATGTTTCATCGTCACAGCTTCTTCAGCAACAATGTGGGCAATAACTCGTCGCCTAATCTCGCCAAAGGTCCTCGCTCGATTCCTTATCAAGGAATCGTTGAACGACCCTAACAAGACCCCTTGCTCAAAGGCATGGACCATCAAAGCCTCATCCTAGGTGTGGAGCCTTACCACAAATGCCCCAAACCGGTTTAGGAAGTCCTTCAAGGGTTCTCCCTGCTTCTACTTCACCCCAAAGAGTTCGAAAGGACAGGGGGTGGTGCTTGATTAACTATGAATTTTTCCCTCAACAATGCAGAGAACTGATCAACTGAGGTTATATGACCATCTGGAAGGCCAATGAACCAATGCAATGTCGTGCCTGTGAACGTACCCATGAATAACTTACAGTGCATGGCATCTCTTCCTCCAGAGATCATCATCTAAGCATGGAAGACCGTGAGATGGGCCTCCGGGTCTTCTGTACCTGTGAATGTAATTTTGGGCGTCATGAAATTCGTTGGTATAACGACATCCATGATCGCCTGTGAGAATGGCATTGGGCGAGCCCTATTTTGGAAAGGCAGGCTCTGCTCTCATACGGTGCGCTCCCCCAAGCGTTGTAGATCTCTACGTAGTTCCTCATTGGCCCTGCGCAACTCATCGTTGGTTGCTCGCGATGCGTCCAGCTCAACCCTAAATTGGTCTTGTCTAAGGGCCTGCTCGGCTCGAACCTTAGCCAAGAGCCTCTCCTGGTCAACCCTAGATGTCGTCACTATTTCCTAGAGATGGTTGATGGTCTCCATGAGTTGTTGTATGGTGAGGTTATAACCTCCTTCTGATCTTGCGGGACCATGCCTCGTATTCCTCATATCTCTTGATCACTTTAATCACAATTGTGGATGGGACCTAGTTTTATCGGGCCCCGTGGTGGGTGCCAAATGTTCTTGCCAGTTGACCTGGTCATTGGTTGACTCTAAAGGCGAGCTCTGACCCCATCTACCTTTACTAGAATCTGCACTTCCCTTAGTTGTCTGGATGTGGCTCCGATGAGACAGAGGGCGCCCTACCTGCTTATTGCACTCCGATGGTCAAGTCAGTATAGGGCTTATAAGAAACAAGAAGTATCTAGTTTCAGGCTTAGAAACAATGTACCTTCACCTAGGAACTCAGGTCCCTTTTATAGACTAGCACTAGGCTATCTCTTGTAACAACCTCCCCTCATGAGAATCTTATCTCAAGTGAGAGTATATCCAATTGCATATTCAATGGAGAGGATCCCATTACAGTGTGTGTAATCTTACGGCACAGCTGTGCAGAATCTTATCTCCTTGGAGTGCATCAAATCTTAACAGAATAACCGCCTGGGCACCAACTCAGGTACGGACTCCCGGTGTAAGGACCTAGAAAATTTTATTGGAATGAAAGTGATATATTTTAAGTGAATTCTAAGTATGTTTTTATTTAAAATATAAAGGAAGGAAAGTGTAGCTTAGAAGTCTATGAGATCGCCGTTGTTGAAGATGGAGGCGATCTCCGACTTCTTTGGTACATAATCGCCTGTCGCCTAGAGTACACATGATCGCCGAAAGTGCACTTAGTATGTGGTCAAGATGCTGGATCAACCATAGTGGGTTCCAAAAACCATGCGTATCAAGGTGTGGGTTGAGCCTTAGATACGCTGTGCATGCGAAGCTCTATGCTTGAGCATAAGAAATCGTCCTTAGTGTTGCATGCATAGGCGCACGAGGAGTAGTGTTGATCTATTCTTGGAAATGTGAAGCTACCGACGTCACCAAGCCATGTGGAGGTGATACCTTGGACGTAACATAGTGGGATGAAGAACCTTCAGCAAGGCGTGGCGATGTGTCATCAATCATCGCCGGGATAAGAGGCACATCAGTCATCGCTGGTATGAGAGGCATCGGTGGATGGTGGATGGTCATCCCGCAACCAGGCATCGGTGGATGGTGGAGGGTCATCGCGCGACCAGGCATCGGTGGATGGTGGATGGTCATTGCGCGACCAGGCATCGGTGGATCTTGTTTCACACAGATAAGGTAGGACCCAGGCTCCCAGCATGAGCGTCTTGCATGCACGACACGTAGTCAGGGAGAGTGCTTCAGAACAGTGGCTCCAGAGAGTTGGTATGGAAAGTGACCCAGAGTTGGTGTACGCAGAGACCCACGTGGCATTACTATTAGAGGAAATGTACACGCAAGCTTCCCTGCAGAGTGGGTGGTGGCAGCGGCATTCCTGGGAAGGGTGGCTTAAGTTCAAACTTCAGCCTGGATAGGCAAGGTTGGAACGCTGCTTGAGTAGAGAGAAATTGAGTGAGTTGGCTTTAGCTCCCTGTTTCTTCCCTCTCCTTCTCCATACGTTCAGATGTCCTAACGCACCAGTTGGCTATCGGCGACTACCATAGAGCACCTGGGAGGTTCTCTGCAAGTTCTCCAAACCGGACGCTAAAACAGAGTAAGTCGTTTCGCTCTGTTCTTCGAGTCGATCCTACACTTGAGAGGGTTGCCTCTGCATAGGCGTTGCATGCAGCTCTCTTGGCTTCAGGAATCGTCTCTGTTAACATAGAAATGAGTGGTATAGCTAGTTTTGTGACTAAGGCTCCATGGTGCAGGTTAAGGCATCCTTGAATCTCGTTGGGTTGGAGCTCTTAGTGAAGTTTACGCTAGTCCAAGTAAGGGAAGCTAGCTTTATTTTCAAGAAATCCTTAAGCTAGAAGATTTTGATGTTGGGGCGACGTGGTCGCCGGTTTCAAATGTTATCGCATAATCCCCTGTTTTTGGACGTGATCGCCGGTTTCAATGTTGATTTCGAACTCCCCTGTTTTAGTGTCGTTTGAAACTGTTTGAGATTGAAATGTGAAATGCATGTGATATTCGAAAATCTGAACCTTGGAATGATTGTTGCTGTGATTGGAATCGTTCATTTAAGTGTTATATGATGTGTTGAATGTTGTGAATGTGGGATCAAGGCATAGTATTTTCAGGAAAGAAAATACCGTGTAAGATCGTGTAGGATGTGCATTGATCGGTGATTTCTATAATGAGATATCCTGACTCTCCTGATATAATGGAATCATATAGATGAAGTTATTCAGGCGTTGAGAGTCGATGGAGGTTCATACGTATGGGTAAGTTGTTTGAAAGATAACTACTTGACCTATTGTGTGGATTCACCCTGTCATACTAGGAGAGTGATGAGATTGAGATTGAGATTATGTTGATGCGCATAGCTGTGGGAACTTTACAGCAGTGTAGTATGACAGGTGCAGATCTCTGAGTCTAGTCAATGCACGTGTCTTCCGGAAGTAGTGTCAAGTGTCTTGTGTGATGAGTCAGTGGAAGTCTGACGTGAGAAATGAGAAACATTGAAATTGATAGACACTTGATGGAATTATGTGAATTGAACGACTCTTGAGGAAATTGTGAAATATGTGATTACTTGATGGTCATGTGAAGGGAATGAGAAAGTTGATGGTTTTTACGTGGGTGTCTTAAATTTGTTTTATCTTGATTTTAAAGTTTCATATCTAATTTCTCTTTAAAATATCTAGCTTACCCTGCGTTTTTGTTTTGTGGATGTTTTCTTAAACCTGTGATGATCGTGTATAATATACACGGGAGCAGATGATGTTGCAGGAAGTAGAGCTCCTCAGTGAGTGGTCGCCGGAAGGAGATCGCCTGTTTCTGTTTCTGTTAGGCGATCGCCTGTTTTCTGTTTCTGATAGGAGATCGCCTGTTTTCTATTTTCTGTTAGGAGATCGCCTATTTTTCTATTTTGCTGTATTTTGTTTACGTTTGGAAAACTGACTGGATATGTATTAAACTCCTTGTGAGGAGAAATTTCATTATATATATATGTATATATATATGTTCACTTCGATATTATTGTTTTACCTTTATTTTATTATATAAATATGAAAAGGTTTTGGCGGGATGTTACATTAATGGTATCAGAGCAGTTCGTCCTTAGGATGACCTGAGGAGAGTGGGTTCATTGTGTTTCTTCTGCTAGTGGAGTCTTAATCAAAGCTATAGTGAAAGGTTTTCAAATGTTTTCTGATTGAAATCTTGTTTGTGCTTTAGTAGATATAGGCTCTGAATGAAAAATTTTGGTATTAAGAGTGAAAGGATCTTGATAAAGTAGTGAGGGTGCACACTCATAACTGAATCGAGATGTTCTCAATCTTAATTCCAAAAGTTTGATGTTGAGCATATATCCACTTCTGGTGTGTTTTATCCCAATTATTAAGTGTGGTGATATTTGATTGGTAGTTTGTACCCATGACTGTTCAGTGTTATGCTTTCTATTTTTGAGCATTATGATTCTGTTGATGAACTTAAATTCTTAATGACTTTGAGATGCTGACCTTTGTAAGGTCTAGATGTTACCTGTAAGGACCTGTAAAATTGAATTGGAATAAAAAGGGATTTATTTTAAATAAATTCTAAGTATGTTTCTATTTAAAATAAAAAGGAAGGAAAGTGTAGTTTAGAAGACTATGAGATCGCCTAGTTAGCACATGATCGTCGGTCGCCTACTACACATGATCGCCAGGGCGCGAGGCATGTGGACGTCACCAGGGCGCGCGAGGCATGCGGGCAACGCCGGGGCGCGAGGCATGCGGGCAACGCGGGGGCGCGAGGCATGCGGGCAACGCGGGGGCGCGAGGCATGCGGGCAACGCCGGGGCGCGAGGCATGCAGGCATCGCCGGGTCGCGAGAGGCATGCGGGCGTCGCCAGGGAGAGACATCGGTCGTCTCCCATGGAGAGACATCGGTCGTCTCCCAGGGAGATACATCGGTCGTCTCCCAGGGAGAGACATCGGTCGTTTGCCAGTTTGAGACCTCAGTGGATAGTCATCGCGCGAGCGGTCATCGGTGGAAGGTTATCGCGTGATGTCGAGTTTCACACAGATAAAGTGGGACCCAGACTCCCAGCATGACGCGTCCTGCACGCGCGCCACGTGGACAAAAAGGGTGGTTCAGAATAGTGACATCAGAATGTTGGCATGCACAAGAGACAACAGTGGTCGTGCTGTTCAGGGCAGTGGTTGGCATGCACAAGAGACAACAGTGGTCGTACTGTTCAGGGCAGTGGTTGGCAGGCACAAGAGACAACCGTGGCCGTACTGTTCAGTGAGAACGTACACTCAGGCTTTCCTGCAGAAGGGGTGGCAGCAGCAGCATGCGTGGACAGGTAGGCTTGGATTCAAAAGCCCACTGCGGGAAGGGAAAGGAGGTTACAGTGGCTCAAGAGTGAAAGAGTGAGTGCATCTTCATCCCTCTCTTTTCTCTCCTTCGCGCTGCGATTCAGGCAACCTCAAGCACCATTACGACGAGCGACGACTACCATTAGAGCACCTGGAAGATTCTCTGCAAGTTCTACAAACCAGACACTAAAACAGAGCCAAGGCATTCTTTAAGCTTCGTTGGGTTTCGGAGCTCTTGGTGTTTTGCGCAAGTCCAGGTAAGGGAAGCTAGCTTTATCTTCAATAAAAGCCGTAGATTAGCTGTTTCTGAAGTGAGGGCGACGTGGTCGCCGGTTTCGTTTTCATCTTCGTGAATGCTCTGTTTTTACGTGTAGGGCGACGTAATCGCCGGTTTTAAATGTTGTCTTCTAAAATCCCCTGTTTTAGTGTCGCTTTGCACTTGTTCGAGGTTGATATGTGAAATACATGTGTTATTGGAAAGATCTGAACCTGGATACGTTTGTTGCTGTGGTAGAGATCGTTCATTTAAGTGTTGCATGGTGTATTGGGTGAATTGATGATCTTTTACTGTCCTGTGTGGACTTTCCTTGCTGTCCTGTGTGGACTTTCCTTGCTGTCCTGTGTGGACTTTCCTTGTTGTCCTGTGTGGACTTTGCTTGCTGTCTTGTGTGGACTTTCCTTGTTGTCCTGTGTGGACTTTGCTTGCTGTCCTGTGTGGACTTTCCTTGCTGTCCTGTGTGGACTTTCCTTGTTGTCCTGTGTGGACTTTGCTTGCTGTCCTGTGTGGACTTTCCTTGTTGTCCTGTGTGGACTTTGCTTGCTGTCCTGTGTGGACTTTCCTTGCTGTCCTGTGTGGACTTTACTTGCTGTCCTGTGTGGACTTTACAGTGGTGTGGTGTGTGTCTATGTGTGTTAAATCAGTGGAAGTCTGACGTAAGAAATGAGGAACTTTGAATTGATAGACACTTGATGCATTATGTGAAATAGAACGACTCTTGAAAATATTGTGAAATGTGTGATTTCTTGGCGATCAGGTGAAGGGAATGAGAAACTCTATAGTTTTACGTGGGTATTGTAACATCCCGCCAAAATATCATACATATTCATATAATGAAAATAAAGGAAACCGATAGATTGAAGTGGACAAAATTTTATATAAATAAATAAGTTTCTCCTCACAGGGAGTTTAATACATGACCGGTCAATTTTTCCAAAACATAAACAAAACACAGCCAACTAAATTGAAAACCGGCGATCTCCCTACATAGACCGGCGATCTCCTATCAGAGGACCCAAAACAGCCGATCTGCTACCAGAACAAAAAAAACAGGCGATCACCCGATAGAGGCAGAAACAGGCGATCTCCTTCCGGCGACCACTCACTGAGGAGCTCTACCCCCTGGAAGATCATTTGCTCCCGTGTAAAATACACGATCATCACAGTTTTAAGAGAAAACAGCCAGAGAACAATACAAAGA
This sequence comes from Phaseolus lunatus, assembly GCA_013389735.1. NCBI lineage: Eukaryota > Viridiplantae > Streptophyta > Magnoliopsida > Fabales > Fabaceae > Phaseolus > Phaseolus lunatus. Next base: position 33,428,919 of record CM023864.1, on the reverse strand, counting down.
AAAGGGTAAGCTAGATGGTTTAAAAGCTTTTAAATAAATAGCAAACATAAAACTTCACACCATCCATGATCCATAACAATTACAACCATCAACATATCCATTATCCACATACTCGTCAAGTGTCCATTTGCTACTTTCAGTATTCAAGATTCACACGTCAGACTTTCCACTGACTCACAATGCATAGACACATGACACTACTTCCGGATTGACTCGTGCGTTGACTCAGGCTCAGAGATCTGCACCTGTCATACCATACCACTGTGAAATCCACACAGCCATGCGCATATATAATCTCAATGTCATTAACTCTCCCGGTATGACAGGGTGAATTCATATAACAGGCCGAGCTCGTTCCCTTTTGAACAACTCACCCATACGTATGAACCTCCTTCGACTCTCACCAACTGAATAACTTCCTCTATGTGGTTCCATTATCTCAGCAAAGTCAGGATATCTCCTTCTAGACAAGCCCCTAGTCAATACACCTACACACGATCTTACACGGTATTTCCTTTCCTGAAAATACTATGCCTTGATCCCACATTCACAATCATTCAAACATCATACCACTCAAATGAATGATTCAAAACACAGCAACAATCATTTCAAAGGTTCAGATTTTCGAATATCACATGTATATTGTATTTAAATCCCAAACAGCTTCAAACAGCATCAAACACAGGGGAGTTCAAAATCCGTATTTAAAACCGGCGACCACGTCGCCCAACCACACAGAACAGAGCATTGCGAAAAGAAACAGAAAACCGGCGACCACGTCGCCCTCACTTCAGAAACAGCTAATCTATGGCTTGTATTGAAAATGAAGGCTAGCTTCCCTTACCTGGACTTGTGCAAACACCAAGAGCTCCGAAACCCAACGAAGCTTAAAGAATGTCTTGGCTCTGTTTTTGCGTCTGGTTTGAAGGACTTGCAGAGAACCTCCCAGGTGCTCTAATGGTGGTCGCCGCTCGTCGTACTCTTGTGTGAAGGTGCTAGAATCGCAGTGCGAAGGAGAGAATGGAGGAGAAGGGAGGTAAACTCACTCTTTCGCTCTTGAACAACTGCGACGTTTCCTTCTTTCCCTCTCAGAAATGGGTTTTTGCATCTTAAGCTGACTTCTCCACAAAAACCGCTGCCACCACCCACTCTGCAGGGAAGTTTGCGTGTACGCTTCACTGAACAGTACGACTAAGCGTGCCTCTGCGCAGGCTAACACTCTGAGGTCACTAGCCTGAACCACTCTTTTTGTCTACGTGTCGCGCATGCAGGACGTTTCATGCTGGGAGTCTGGGTCCTACCTTACTCTGTATGAAACCCGACGTCGCGCGATAACTTTCCACTGCTGACTCATCCTGGCGAACGACCGATGTCTCCCTCACCCTGGAAGACGACCGATGTCTCTCTCTGGGCGACGACCGATGCCTATCCCTAGCGACGCCCTCATGCCTCGCGCCCTGGCGATGCCCGCATGCCTCTCGCGCCCTGGCAAAGCCTGCATGCCTCTCGCGCCCTGGCAATGCCCGCATGCCTCGCGCCCGCGCGATGCCTGCATGCAATGCCCGCATGCCTCTCGCGCCTGCGCGATGCCCGCATGCCTCGCGCCCGCGCGATGCCTGCATGCCTCTCGCGCCCTGGCAATGCCCGCAGGCCTCGCGCCCGCGCGATGCCTGCATGCCTCGCGCCCTGGCGACCATGTGTAGCAGGCGACCGACGATCTTATAGCCTTCTAAACTTAACTTTCCTTCCTTTTTATTTTAAATAAAACATACATAGAATTCATTTAAAATATAACCCATTTTATTCCAATACAATTTTACAGGTCCTTACATTCTCCCCAACAAGAAAAATTTTCGTCCTCGAAAATTGAATTACAAGGAAAAGAGGTATGGATAGGCTTCTCTCATGGGTGCTTCTAACTCCCAAGTTGAATCACCCGATCTCTCATCCCACACCACTTTCACCATGCTGATGGTCTTGCCTCTGAGCTGTTTACTTTGCCTATCGTCAATCCTGACTGGTTTCACTTCAAATGACAAGTCATCCCTGATCTGCACATCGTCCACTTCCAGCACATGACTGGGGTCTGCCATGTACTTCCTCAGCTGTGATACGTGAAAGACATTGTGCAGATTCGCTAAATGGGGAGGCAGGGCGATCTCGTAGGCCACTGGACCAATCCTCCTTAAGATCTGATATGGTCCCACGAACTTAGGGGACAACTTCTTTGGTCTGATCGCCCGTCCTACACCCTTGGTTGGTGTCACTTTCATGAACACATGGTCTCCAGCAGCAAACTCCAAAGGCTTCCTCCTCTGGTCTGCATATGACTTCTGCCTACTTTGAGAAGCCTTCATTCTGCCTTGTATCTGTTGCACCTTCTCGGTCGTCTGCTGAATCAACTCTGGCCCAACCAAGACTGCTTTGCCCTCCTGGTACCAACATAAGGGAGTTCTGCATTTCCTCCCATACAGGGCTTCATATGGTGCCATCCCAATACTAGCGTGATAACTGTTATTATAGGTAAACTCCACCAGTGGCAACACCTCGTCCCAATTCCCCAATTGATCCAAGACACACGTCCTCAGCAGATCTTCCAAGGACTGGATCGTTCTCTCAGACTGACCATCTGTTTGGGGATGATATGCAGAACCCATCCTCAACTTAGTTCCCAAGCAACTTTGTAAGGTCTGCCAAAACCGTGAAGTGAACCTGGGATCTCTATCTGAAACGATGTTGGAAGGCACTCCATGCAACCTTACTATCTCTTTGATGTACAACTGTGCCAACTTGGTCATAGGCATCCTCATGTTCACTGGGAGAAAGTGAGCACTCTTAGTCAGCCGATCAGTGATGACCCAGATTGCATCATGGCCCTTTACCGATCTGGGTAAATGGGTGACAAAATCCATGGCAATGCTGTCCCATTTCCACTCAGGGATATCCAATGGCTGTAACAACCCGCCAGGCCTTTGATGTTCTACCTTTGCCTTCTGACACGTCAAACAGGTAGTAACATACTGGGCGATGTCTCTCTTCATGCCTGACCACCAAAATGACTCCTTCAAGTCATGGTACATCTTGGTCATGCCTGGATGTAGGCTAAGGCGACTCTTGTGACCTTCCTCTAGGACCATCTTCTTCAACTCTTCATTTGCCGGTATGCAAATCCTGCCCTCAAATCTCAAGATCCCATCATTGCCCATCACAAAGCCTTTAGCCTGGTCGGTCCCTAGTGACTCCACAGTACGCTTCAGACTAGGGTCCTCCAACTGCTTGTCCTTTATCATTCCAAGGAAGTCATTAGTTATAGCCAGCTTACTACAACTAATGTGATTTACGTGGAACTCTACCCCAAGGTTTAAATCTCTGAATTGCTCGATCAGTTTCTGCTCTTCCATCATCATGGTGGCTACTTGTACTGATTTTCTACTCAAGGCATCTGCCACTACATTGGCCTTCCCTGGATGATACATGAGTTGAAAATCGTAGTCCTTTAGAAACTCCATCCACCTTCTTTGTCTCATGTTTAGTTCTTTCTGATCGAACAGGTATTTCAGGCTCTTATGGTCGCTGAACACCTGGAACCGAGCCCCATATAAATAGTGCCTCCAGATCTTCAAGGCAAATACCACAGCCGCCAACTCCAAATCATGCGTAGGGTAGTTTCTCTCATGAACCTTGAGTTGCCTTGAAGCATATGCAACCACTCTTTTCTCTTGCATTAACACACATCCCAGACCCTGATGTGAAGCGTCACAGAAGACATCAAAAGGTCTTCCTACCTCAGGGATCACCAGCACTGGAGCACTAGTCAACCTTTTCTTTAGTTCCTTGAAGCTCTGCTCACATCGGTCGGTCCAAGCAAAAGGTTGATCCTTGCGGGTCAGCTGTGTTAAAGGAGCCACTACCTTGGAAAAGTCCTCAATAAACCGCCGATTGTAGCCAGCTAGGCCCACAAAACTCCTTATTTCAGTCATTGTCTTAGGACGTTCCCACTGAAGCACTGCCTCCACTTTGGCTGGATCCACCGAGATCCCCTGGGCAGATATCACGTGTCCTAAGAAGTTGACCTCCCTCAGCCAGAACTCACACTTAGAGAACTTGGCATAGAGTTGCTTCTCCCTCTGAATCTCCAATACTGTCCTTAGATGGTCTTCATGTTCTTCCTCGGTCCTTGAATAAATGAGTATGTCGTCTATGAAGACTACCACAAACTTATCCAAGAAAGGGCGAAAAATCCTATTCATGTAGTCCATGAACAGAGCTGGAGCATTGGTTACTCCAAACGGCATCACCACATACTCATAGTGCCCATACCGAGACCTAAAAGCTGTCTTTTGAACATCTTCAGCTTTTACCAAAATCTGGTGGTACCCCGATCTCAGGTCAATCTTGGAGAACACCGAGGCCCCATGTATTTGATCCATCAAATCGTCAATTCTGGGTAGGGGGTACTTGTTCTTGATGGTCAACTTGTTCAACTGCCTGTAATCTATACACAGCCGAGACCCTCCATCCTTCTTCTTAACTAGGAGCACTGGAGCCCCCCATGGAGATACACTGGGTCTGATGAATTGTTTCTCCAGCAACTCTTCCACTTGCTTCTTTAATTCTACCAACTCGGCTGGTGCCATCCTGTAGGGCGCCATTGACACTGGTCCAGCCCCAGGTACCAAATCAATAGAGAATTCCACTTCTCTCTTAGGGGGTAACCCAGGTACTTCTTCTGGAAATACTTCCATGAATTCTTTCACCACATGTATCCTGCTTACGTTCCCTTCATTCTTCACCTCCAACCGAGCTAGGATCATGAAGCACCTCGCCCCTTCTTCCAACACCGACTGCCCTTGCTGAGCTGATATCACCTCTGGCTCTTGAAGGTCTAGAAACGCTATCTTCTGGTTACCGCAGTCTATGAGAACGTGATTGGCAGCTAGCCAATCCATCCCCAGGATAACATCCAGGTCTTGAAGAGGTAGGCAGATCAAGTTCACTTTGAATCTGCGTCCCTCTACTTTCACTGGACATTCAGGGCAAACTGTAGAGGTCAACACCTGTCCTGACGCAGGTGTAGAGACCAACAGTTCGAAAGGCAACTCCTTCACTAGAAGGCCCAACTCGGCTACACACAGGCTTGACACAAAGGAGTGTGTCGCTCCAGAATCAAACAAGGCTTTTACACCTCTACCAGCTATAAAACAAACACCTTGCACGAGGTTACCTGACTGAGACGCTTCTGCTCCTGACATGGCGAACACTCTCCCTGTTGCCTGAGGTCTGCCGCCTTCGTTCCTCAACTGCTGAGAACCGCTGGGTTGAGTCGCACCATTCCTGCTTGGGCAATCTCTAGCAACGTGCCCCGTCCTTTGGCAGACAAAACACCTTCTCTCAGCAGCCTTCTTGGGGCACGCGTTGGACGCGTGTGGTCCACCACAATGGAAACACTTGAGTTTCCAAGGTTGTTGCTGTTGAAACTGGGATGACGTTGCTTCCGACCGACGTGGTGGAGGTCTCGTATAAGGCTTGCTTTGTGGGTGCTGCACCTTAGCCTTCCCACTGGAATAACTCCCTGGGTGTGACCTGATCACCCGAGAATCACCCTTTTCCAGGGTCTCCACCATCTTCGCCTTCTCTACCAAGGCGTGAAATTCCCTGATGCACATCGGGGCTATGGTCCTCTTCAGCCCATGCTTCAGTCCCTCTTCAAACTTCCTACACCTCCAAGCCTCAGAGGTCGCCTGGGTGTAGAATCGGGCAAGATACTCAAATCGAGCAGCATAGGCGTTCACAGACATATCCCCCTGCTCCAACTTTAGGAACTCAGCTTCCCTCGCAAACCTTGCGCTGTCTGGGAAGTATTTCTCCAAGAACCTCACCCTGAAGCTTTCCCAATCCAACACATCCTCTCGGGCCTCCATCATCTGCTGAGCCCCCATCCACCAGAACTCAGCTTCTCCTGATAGCAGATAGGTGGCGAATAACAATTTCTTCTCTTCAGGGCAGGAGGTCGCCCTAAAGATTTTCTCCAACTCCCTGACCCACTGATCTGCTTGATCAGGGGTGGCATTCCCACTGAACTTGGGTGGGTTGTGCCTCATGAACTCGGTCAGTCCCATCTGTTCCTGAGGCTGACCAACGTGGGAATTTGTCTCAGCCGACCGAGCAGTTTCCCAGTGGTGCATTGTAGCTTGATGGTTCTGAGCCATCGCTGCATTTTGTTGCTGGATGGCAGTTGCCATCATCTCGATGGCCTTGGCAATCTGGCTCATTTCTGAAGAAGGTTGGGGAGGGGTAGGAGGTCTACGCGCCATCTTCTTCGTTTTTGATTCTGAAACTATTGGTTTCTATATTCCCTACAACCACAAGAATGAGATCGATAAGAAATCAATTCATTCAGGAGGTAACATCTAGACCTTACAAAGGTCAGCATCTCAAAGTCATCAAGAATTTGAGCTCATTAACCGAATCATAATACTTATAACATCAAGCATAACACCAGAACAACTACTGGTATGCAGTCATCAATCCAAACAGCCACTTTCAATCAATTACAACTACACCCAACAAAATGAAATGAATCACACCAGAATTCAATGTATGCTAAACATCAAACCTTTGGAATTAAGATTGAGAATCATCTCGATCCAGTTATGAGTGTGCACCCTCACTACTTTATCAAGACCTTCTCATTCTTAATACTAAGATTTTCAGTTAGAGCATATATTCACCAAAGCACACACAAAATTTCAATACAAAAACGTTTGAAAACCTTTCACTATAGTTGTTATTTTAAAATCAATAAACTTTATGAGCAGAAGAAACACAATGGATCCACAGCCCTCAGGTCATCCTAAGGACGAACTACTCTGATACCATTAATGTAACATCCCGCCAAAATATCATACATATTCATATAATGAAAATAAAGGAAACCGATAGATTGAAGTGGACAAAATTTTATATAAATAAATAAGTTTCTCCTCACAGGGAGTTTAATACATGACCGGTCAATTTTTCCAAAACATAAACAAAATACAGCCAACTAAATTGAAAACCGGCGATCTCCCTACATAGACCGGCGATCTCCTATCAGAGGACCCAAAACAGCCGATCTGCTACCAGAACAAAAAAAACAGGCGATCACCCGATAGAGGCAGAAACAGGCGATCTCCTTCCGGCGACCACTCACTGAGGAGCTCTACCCCCTGGAAGATCATTTGCTCCCGTGTAAAATACACGATCATCACAGTTTTAAGAGAAAACAGCCAGAGAACAATACAAAGAAAAGGGTAAGCTAGATGGTTTAAAAGCTTTTAAATAAATAGCAAACATAAAACTTCACACCATCCATGATCCATAACAATTACAACCATCAACATATCCATTATCCACATACTCGTCAAGTGTCCATTTGCTACTTTCAGTATTCAAGATTCACACGTCAGACTTTCCACTGACTCACAATGCATAGACACATGACACTACTTCCGGATTGACTCGTGCGTTGACTCAGGCTCAGAGATCTGCACCTGTCATACCATACCACTGTGAAATCCACACAGCCATGCGCATATATAATCTCAATGTCATTAACTCTCCCGGTATGACAGGGTGAATTCATATAACAGGCCGAGCTCGTTCCCTTTTGAACAACTCACCCATACGTATGAACCTCCTTCGACTCTCACCAACTGAATAACTTCCTCTATGTGGTTCCATTATCTCAGCAGAGTCAGGATATCTCCTTCTAGACAAGCCCCTAGTCAATACACCTACACACGATCTTACACGGTATTTCCTTTCCTGAAAATACTATGCCTTGATCCCACATTCACAATCATTCAAACATCATACCACTCAAATGAATGATTCAAAACACAGCAACAATCATTTCAAAGGTTCAGATTTTCGAATATCACATGTATATTGTATTTAAATCCCAAACAGCTTCAAACAGCATCAAACACAGGGGAGTTCGAAATCCGTATTTAAAACCGGCTACCACGTCGCCCAACCACACAGAACAGAGCATTGCGAAAAGAAACAGAAAACCGGCGACCACGTCGCCCTCACTTCAGAAACAGCTAATCTATGGCTTGTATTGAAAATGAAGGCTAGCTTCCCTTACCTGGACTTGCGCAAACACCAAGAGCTCCGAAACCCAACGAAGCTTAAAGAATGTCTTGGCTCTGTTTTTGCGTCTGGTTTGAAGGACTTGCAGAGAACCTCCCAGGTGCTCTAATGGTGGTCGCCGCTCGTCGTACTCTTGTGTGAAGGTGCTAGAATCGCAGTGCGAAGGAGAGAATGGAGGAGAAGGGAGGTAAACTCACTCTTTCGCTCTTGAACAACTGCGACGTTTCCTTCTTTCCCTCTCAGAAATGGGTTTTTGCATCTTAAGCTGACTTCTCCACAAAAACCGCTGCCACCACCCACTCTGCAGGGAAGTTTGCGTGTACGCTTCACTGAACAGTACGACTAAGCGTGCCTCTGCGCAGGCTAACACTCTGAGGTCACTAGCCTGAACAACTCTTTTTGTCTACGTGTCGCGCATGCAGGACGTTTCATGCTGGGAGTCTGGGTCCTACCTTACTCTGTATGAAACCCGACGTCGCGCGATAACTTTCCACTGCTGACTCATCCTGGCGAACGACCGATGTCTCCCTCACCCTGGAAGACGACCGATGTCTCTCTCTGGGCGACGACCGATGCCTATCCCTGGCGATGCCCTCATGCCTCGCGCCCTGGCGATGCCCGCATGCCTCTCGCGCCCTGGCAAAGCCTGCATGCCTCTCGCGCCCTGGCAATGCCCGCATGCCTCGCGCCCGCGCGATGCCTGCATGCAATGCCCGCATGCCTCTCGCGCCTGCGCGATGCCCGCATGCCTTGCGCCCGCGCGATGCCTGCATGCCTCTCGCGCCCTGGCAATGCCCGCATGCCTCGCGCCCGCGCGATGCCTGCATGCCTCGCGCCCTGGCGACCATGTGTAGCAGGCGACCGGCGATCTTATAGCCTTCTAAACTTAACTTTCCTTCCTTTTTATTTTAAATAAAACATACATAGAATTCATTTAAAATATAACCCATTTTATTCCAATACAATTTTACAGGTCCTTACAGGTATCTTGAATTTGTTTTATTCTGATTTTTATGTTCATATTTAAACTCTCTTTAAAATATATAGCTTACCCTGCGTGTTCTGCTCTATGGCTGTTTTTCTCTTAAAACTGTGAGGATCGTGTAATTTTTACACGGGAGCAGATGATCTTCCAAGAAGTAGAGTTCCTTAGTGACTGGTCGCCGGGGAAGAGATCGCCTGTTTCTATCTCTTGGTGGTGATCGTCGGATTTATGTCCTGATAGCAGATCGCCTGTTTTGGGGTCTTCTGTTAGGAGATCGCCGGTTTATGTATGGAGATCGCCGTTTTCGTTGTATTTGATTGATTTCGTTAAGTTTTGAAAAAACATTTGACTGGTTATGTATTAAACTCCCTGTGAGGAGCAACTTCATTACTTATATATATAATTATGTTCTCTTCAACATTATTTGTTTACCTTTATTTTCATTATATAAATATAAATAGTTTTTGGCGGGATGTTACATTACCTCCTGAATGAATTGATTTCTTATCGATCTCATTCTTGTAGTCGTAGGGAATATAGAAACCTATAGTTTCAAAATCTGAAACGAAGAAAGATGGCACGTAGACCTCCTACCCCTCCCCAACCTTCTTCGGAAATGAGCCAGATTGCCAAGGCTATTGAGATGATGGCAACTACCATCCAACAACAGAATGCAGCAATGGTTCAGAATCATCAAGCTGTAATGCACTATTGGGAAACTGCTCGGTCGGCTGAAACAGCTTCCCACGTCGGTCAGCCTCAGGAACAGATGGGACTGACCGAGTTCATGAGGCATAACCCACCCAAGTTCAGTGGGAATGCTACCCCTGATCAAGCATATCAGTGGGTCAGAGAGTTGGAGAAAATCTTTAGGGCGACCTCCTGCCCTGAAGAGAAGAAATTGGTATTCGCCACCTATCTGCTATCTGGAGAAGCCGAGTTCTGGTGGATGGGAGCTCAGCAGATGATGGAAGCCAGAGCTGATGTTTTAGACTGGGAGAGCTTCAGGGTGAGATTTCTGGAAAAATACTTCCCAGATAGTGCAAAGTTTGCGAAGGAAGCAGAATTCCTCAGATTGGAGCAGGGGGAGATGTCAGTGAATGCTTATGCTGCTCGGTTTGAGTACCTCGCCCGATTCTATACCCAGGCGACCTCTGAGGCTTGGAGGTGTAGGAAGTTTGAAGAGGGACTGAAGCATGGGCTGAAGAGGACCATAGCCCCTATGTGCATCAGGGAATTTCACGCCTTAGTAGAAAAGGTGAAGATGGTGGAGACTCTGGAAAAGGGTGATTCTCGGGTGATCAGGTCACACCCAGGGGGTTCTTCCAGTGGGAAGGCCAAGGTGCAGCACCCATAGAGCAAGCCCTATGCGAGACCTCCACCACATCGGGCAGGAGCAGCGTCATCCCAGTTTCAGCAGCAACAACCTTGGAAACCCAAATGTTTCCATTGTGGTGGACCACACATGCCCAATGTGTGCCCCAAGAAGGCTTCGGAGAGAAGGTGTTTTGCATGTCAAAAGACGGGACACATTGCTAGAGATTGTCCTACCCAGAATAGGATGACTCAACCCGTTGGTCCTCAGCAGTTGAGGAATGGAGGCAGTAGACCTCAAGCAGCAGGGAGGGTGTTTGCCATGACAGGAGCAGAGGCGTCTCAGTCAGGTAACCTAGTGCAAGGTGTTTGTTTTATAACTGGTAGAGGTGTAAAAGCCTTGTTTGATTCTGGAGCGACACACTCCTTTGTGTCAAACCTGTGTGTAGCCGAGTTGGGCCTTCTAGTGAAGGAGTTACCGTTTGAACTATTGGTCTCTACACCTGTGTCAGGACAGGTGTTGACCTCTACAGTTTGCCCTGAATGTCCAGTGATAGTAGAGGGACGCAGGTTCAAAGTAAACTTGATCTGCCTACCTCTTCAGGACCTGGATGTTATCCTGGGAATGGATTGGCTATCTGCCAATCACGTTCTCATAGACTGCGGTAGTCAGAAAATAGCATTTCCAGACCTCCAAGAGTCAGATGTGATATCTGCTCAGCATGGGTGGTGGGAGTTGGAAAAAGGGGCGAGGTGCTTCGTGATCCTAGCTCGGTTGGAAGTGAAGAGTGAAGAGGACGTAAGCAGGATACATGTGGTGAAAGATTTCATGGATGTATTTCTAGAAGAAATACCTGGATTACCTCCTAAGAGAGAAGTGGAATTCTCTATTGATTTGGTACCTGGAGCTGGACCAGTGTCAATGGCACCTTACAGGATGGCTCCAGCCGAGTTGGTAGAATTAAAGAAGCAAGTGGAAGAGTTGTTGGAGAAACAATTCATCAGACCCAGTGTATCTCCATGGGGGGCTCCAGTGCTCCTAGTTAAGAAAAAGGATGGAGGGTCTCGGTTGTGTATAGATTACAGGCAGTTGAACAAGTTGACCATCAAGAACAATTACCCCCTACCTAGAAATGATGATTTGATGGATCAATTACATGGGGCCTCGGTGTTCTCAAAGATTGATCTGAGATCGGGGTACCACCAAATTTTGGTAAAAGCTGAAGATGTTCAAAAGACAGCATTTAGGTCTCGTTATGGGCACTATGAGTATGTGGTGATGCCGTTTGGAGTAACAAACGCTCCAGCTCTGTTTATGGATTTCATGAATAGAATTTTTCGCCCTTTCTTGGATAAGTTTGTGGTAGTCTTCATAGACGACATACTCATTTATTCAAGGACCGAGGAAGAACATGAAGAACATCTGAAGACAGTATTGGAGATCCTGAGGGAGAAGCAATTATATGTCAAATTCTCTGAGTGTGAGTTCTGGTTGAAGGAAGTCAACTTCTTAGGATATGTAATATCTGCCCAGGGGATCTCAGTGGATCCAGCCAAAGTGGAGGCAGTGCTTCAGTGGGAACATCCTAAGACAGTTACTGAGATAAGGAGTTTTGTGGGTTTAGCAGGCTACTATCGGAGGTTCATTGAGGACTTTTCCAAGGTAGTGGCTCCTTTAACACAGTTGACCTGCAAGGATCAACCTTTTGCTTGGACCGACCGATGTGAGCAGAGCTTCATGGAACTAAAGGAAAGGTTGACTAGTGCTCCAGTGCTGGTGATCCCCGATGTAGGAAGACCTTTTGCTGTCTACTCTGATGCTTCACATCAGGGTTTGGGATGTGTTTTGATGCAAGAGAAAAGAGTGGTTGCATATGCTTCAAGGCAACTCAAGGTTCATGAGAGAAACTATCCTACTCATGATTTGGAGTTGGCGGCTGTGGTGTTTGCCTTGAAGATTTGGAGGCACTATTTGTATGGAGCTCGGTTTCAGGTGTTTAGTGACCACAAAAGCCTGAAATATCTGTTTGATCAGAAGGAGTTAAATATGAGACAAAGAAGATGGATGGAGTTCCTAAAAGATTATGACTTCCAACTGATATATCATCCAGGGAAGGCCAATGTAGTGGCAGATGCCTTGAGTAGGAAATCAATACAAGTATCAACCATGATGATTGAAGAGCAGAAATTGATTGAGCAGTTTAGAGATTTAAACTTTGGAGTGGAATTTCATGTAAATCACATTAGTTGTAGTAAGCTGGCTATAACTAATGACTTCCTTGGAGTGATAAAGGATAAGCAGTTGGAGGACCCTAGTCTGAAGCGTACTATGGAGTCACTAGGGACCGACCAGGCTAGAGACTTTGTGATGGGCGATGATGGGATCTTGAGATTTAATGGTAGAATTTGCATACCTGCAAATGGAGAGTTGGAGAAGATGATCCTAGAGGAAGGTCACAAGAGTCGCCTTAGCCTACATCCAGGCATGAACAAGATGTACCATGACTTGAAGGAGTCATTTTGGTGGTCGGGCATGAAGAGGGACATCGCCCAGTATGTGACTACCTGCTTGACGTGTCAGAAGGCAAAGGTAGAGCATCAAAGACCTGGCGGTTTGTTACAGCAATTGGATATCCCTGAATGTAAATGGGACAACATCGCCATGGATTTTGTTACCCATTTACCCAGATCGGTAAAGGGTCATGATGCAATCTGGGTCATCATTGATCGGCTGACGAAGAGTGCTCACTTTCTTCCGGTGAATATGAGGATGCCTATGGCCAAATTGGCACAGCTGTACATCAGAGAAATTGTGAGGTTGCATGGAGTGCCTTCCAGCATTGTTTCGGATAGAGATCCCAGGTTCACTTCACGGTTTTGGTAGACCTTACAAGATTGCTTGGGAACCAAGTTGAGAATGAGCTCGGCATATCATCCTCAAACAGATGGACAGTCAGAGAGAACGATCCAGTCCTTGGAAGATCTGCTGAGGACGTGTGTCTTGGATCAATTGGGAAGTTGGGATGAGGTGTTGCCGCTGGTGGAGTTTACTTATAATAACAGTTACCACGCCAGTATTGGGATGGCACCATATGAAGCCCTGTATGGGAGGAAATGCAGAACTCCCTTATGTTGGTACCAGGAGGGCGAAACAGTCTTGGTTGGGCCAGAGTTGATTCAGCAGACAACCGAGAAGGTGAAACAGATAAAAGGCAGAATGAAAGCTTCTCAAAGCCGGCAGAAATCCTATGCAGATCAGAGGAGAAGACCTTTGGAGTTTGCTGCTGGGGATCATGTGTTTATGAGAGTGACGCCAACCAAGGGTGTAGGACGAGCTATCAGATCAAGGAAGCTGTCTCCTAAGTTTGTTGGACCATATCAGATCTTAAGGAAGATAGGTCCTGTAGCTTATGAGATTGCTCTACCTCCCCAATTAGCAAATTTGCAAAATGTCTTTCACGTGTCACAGCTAAGGAAGTATCTTGCAGACTGTAGTCACGTGTTGGAAGTGGACGATGTGCAGATCAGGGATGACTTGTCGTTTGAAGTAAAACTAGTCAGGATTGAAGATCAGCAGAGTAAGCAGCTCAGAGGCAAGACCATCAACATGGTAAAGGTGGTGTGGGATGACAGATCGGGTGGTTCAACTTGGGAATTAGAGGAAACCACGAGAGAAGCCTATCCATACCTCTTTTCCTTGTAATTCAATTTTCGAGGACGAAAATTTTTCTTGTTGGGGAGAATGTAAGGACCTAGAAAATTTTATTGGAATGAAAGTGATATATTTTAAGTGAATTCTAAGTATGTTTTTATTTAAAATATAAAGGAAGGAAAGTGTAGCTTAGAAGTCTACGAGATCGCCGTTGTTGAAGATGGAGGCGACCTTCGACTTCTCTGGTACATAATCGCCAATCGCCTATGGTGCACATGATCGCCGAAAGTGCACTCAGTATGTGGTCAAGATACTGGATCAACCATAGTGGGTTCCAAAAACCACGCGTATCAAGGTGTGGGTTAAGCCTTAGATACGCTGTGCATGCGAAGCTCTATGCTTGAGCATAAGAAATCGTTCTTAGTGTTGCATGCATGGGCGCACGAGGAGTAGTGCTGATCTACTCTTGGAAATGTGAAGCTACCGACGACCAAGTCATGTGGAGATGATACCTTGGACGTAACATAGTGGGATGAAGAACCTTCAGCAAGGCGTGGCGATGTGTCGTCGGGCATCGCCAGGGCGCGAGGCATGCAGTCATCGCCAGGGCGCGAGGCATGCGGACATCACCAGGGCACGAGGCATGCGGGCATCGCCAGGGCGCGAGACATGCGGGCATCGTCAGGGCGCGAGACATGCGGACATCGCCAGGGCACAAGGCATGCGGGCATCGCCAGGGCAAGACATCGGTCGTCTTCCAGAGAGAGACATCGGTCGTCTTCCAGAGAAAGACATCGGTCGTCCGCCAGGATGAGTCATCGGTGGAAGGTTATCGCGTGATGTCGAGTTTCACACAGATAAGGTGGGACCCATGCTCCCAGCATGAGACGTCCTGCACGCGCGACACGTACACAAAAAGGGTGGTTCAGAATAGTGAGATCAGAGAGTTGGCATGCGCAGAGACACACGTGGCCGTACTGTTCAGGGAAGCGTGCACGCAAGCTTTCCTGCAGAGTGGGTGGTGGCAGCGGCAATTGTGGACAAGTTGGTTTAGATTCAAAAACTCACTTCTGAGAGGAAAAGAACGTTGCAGTGGTTCAAGAGTGACAGAGTGAGTTTACCTTCATCCTTCTCTTTTCTCTCCTTTGCGCTGCGATTCAGGCATCCTCAAGCACCAGTACGACGAGCGACGACTGCCCTTGGACACCTGGGGAGTTCTCTGCGAGTTTTCCATCAGGACGCTAGAACAGAGTTAAGGCATCTTTAAGCTTCGGTGGGTTTTGGAGCTCTTGGTGTTTTGCGCAAGTTCAGGTAAGGGAAGCTAGCATTTTCGTTTATAAAAACGTTAGGCGAATAGGTTCTGAAGTGAGGGTGACGTGGTGGCCGTTTTTCATATTCCTTTTCACAATGCTCTGTTTTTATGTGTGGGGCGACGTGATCGCCGGTTTTAATGTTGATTTCGAACTCCCCTGTTTTAGTGTCGTTTGAAACTGTTTGAGATTGAAATGTGATATTCGAAAATCTGAACCTTGGAATGATTGTTGCTGTGATTGGAATCGTTCATTTAAGTGTTATATGATGTGTTGAATGTTGTGAATGTGGGATCAAGGCATAGTATTTTCAGGAAAGAAAATACCGTGTAAGATCGTGTAGGATGTGCATTGATCGGTGATTTCTATAATGAGATATCCTGACTCTCCTGATATAATGGAATCATATAGATGAAGTTATTCAGGCGTTGAGAGTCGATGGAGGTTCATACGTATGGGTAAGTTGTTTGAAAGATCACTACTTGACCTGTTGTGTGGATTCACCCTGTCATACTAGGAGAGTGATGAGATTGAGATTGAGATTATGTTGATGCGCATAGCTGTGGGAACTTTACAGCAGTGTAGTATGACAGGTGCAGATCTCTGAGTCTAGTCAATGCACGTGTCTTCCGGAAGTAGTGTCAAGTGTCTTGTGTGATGAGTCAGTGGAAGTCTGACGTGAGAAATGAGAAACATTGAAATTGATAGACACTTGATGGAATTATGTGAATTGAACGACTCTTGAGGAAATTGTGAAATATGTGATTACTTGATGGTCATGTGAAGGGAATGAGAAAGTTGATGGTTTTTACGTGGGTGTCTTAAATTTGTTTTATCTTGATTTTAAAGTTTCATATCTAATTTCTCTTTAAAATATCTAGCTTACCCTGCGTTTTTGTTTTGTGGATGTTTTCTTAAACCTGTGATGATCGTGTATAATTTACACGGGAGCAGATGATGTTGCAGGAAGTAGAGCTCCTCAGTGAGTGGTCGCCGGAAGGAGATCGCCTGTTTCTGTTTCTGTTAGGCGATCGCCTGTTTTCTGTTTCTGATAGGAGATCGCCTGTTTTCTATTTTCTGTTAGGAGATCGCCTATTTTTCTATTTTGCTGTATTTTGTTTACGTTTGGAAAACTGACTGGATATATATTAAACTCCTTGTGAGGAGAAATTTCATTATATATATATATATGTATATATATATGTTCACTTCGATATTATTGTTTTACCTTTATTATATTATATAAATATGAAAAGGTTTTGGCGGGATGTTACACAAGATGCTGGATCAACCATAGTGGGTTCCAAAAACCACGCGTATCAAGGTGTGGGTTGAGCCTTAGATACGCTGTGCATGCGAAGCTCTATGCTTGAGCATAAGAAATCGTCCTTAGTGTTGCATGCATGGGCGCACGAGGAGTAGTGCTGATCTATTCTTGGAAATGTGAAGCTACCGACGTCACCAAGCCATGTGGAGGTGATACCTTGGACGTAACATAGTGGGATGAAGAACCTTCAGCAAGGCGTGGCGATGTGTCATCAGTCATCGCCGGGATGAGAGGCACATCAGTCATCGCCAGTATGAGAGGCATCGGTGGATGGTGGATGGTCATTGCGCGACCAGGCATCGGTGGATCTTGTTTCACACAGATAAGGTAGGACCCAGGCTTCCAGCATGAGCGTCTTGCATGCACGACACGTAGTCAGGGAGAGTGCTTCAGAACAGTGGCTCCAGAGAGTTGGTATGGAAAGTGACCCAGAGTTGGTGTACGCAGAGACCCACGTGGCATTACTGTTAGAGGAAATGTACACGCAAGCTTCCCTGCAGAGTGGGTGGTGGCAGCGGCATTCCTGGGAAGGGTGGCTTAAGTTCAAACTTCAGCCTGGATAGGCAAGGTTGGAACACTGCTTGAGTAGAGAGAAATTGAGTGAGTTGGCTTTAGCTCCCTGTTTCTTCCCTCTCCTTCTCCATACGTTCAGATGTCCTAACGCACCAGTTCGCTATCGGCGACTACCATAGAGCACCTGGGAGGTTCTCTGCAAGTTCTCCAAACCGGACGCTAAAATAGAGTAAGTCATGTCGCTCTGTTCTTCGAGTCGATCCTACACTTGAGAGGGTTGCCTCTGCATAGGCGTTGCATGCAGCTCTCTTGGCTTCAGGAATCATCTCTCTTAACGTAGAAATGAGTGGTATAGCTAGTTTTGTGACTAAGGCTCCGTGATGCAGGTTAAGGCATCCTTGAATCTCGTTGGGTTGGAGCTCCTAGTGAAGTTTACACTAGTCCAGGTAAGGGAAGCTAGCTTTATTTTCAAGAAAACCTTAAGCTAGAAGATTTTGATGTTGGGGCGACGTGGTCGCCGGTTTCAAATGTTATCGCATAATCCCCTGTTTTTGGACGTGATCGCCGGTTTTAATGTTGATTTCGAACTCCCCTGTTTTAGTGTCGTTTGAAACTGTTTGAGATTGAAATGTGAAATGCATGTGATATTCGAAAATCTGAACCTTGGAATGATTGTTGTTGTGATTGGAACCGTTCATTTAAGTGTTATATGATGTGTTGAATGTTGTGAATGTGGGATCAAGGCATAGTATTTTCAGGAAAGAAAATACCGTGTAAGATTGTGTAGAATGTGCATTGATCGGTGATTTCTATAATGAGATATCCTGACTCTCCTGATATAATGGAATCATATAGATGAAGTTATTCAGGCGT
This sequence comes from Phaseolus lunatus, assembly GCA_013389735.1. Lineage (NCBI taxonomy): Eukaryota > Viridiplantae > Streptophyta > Magnoliopsida > Fabales > Fabaceae > Phaseolus > Phaseolus lunatus. The sequence goes on along the minus strand of CM023864.1, from coordinate 33,410,809 downwards.
TGAGAGTCGATGGAGGTTCATATGTATGGGTAAGTGGTTTGAAAGATAACTACTTGACCTGTTGTATGGATTAACCCTGTCATACTAGGAGAGTGATGAGATTGAGATTGAGATTATGTTTATGCGCATAGCTGTGGGAACTTTACAGCAATGTAGTATGACAGGTGCAGATCTCTGAGTCTAATCAATGCACGAGTCTTCCGGAAGTAGTGTCAAGTATCTATGTGTGATGAGTCAGTGGAAGTCTGACGTGAGAAATGAGAAATATTGAAATTTGATAGACACTTGAGGAGATTGTAAAATGTGTGATTTCTTGAGGGATTTTATGTGGGTGTTTTAAATCTGTTTTTTTGTTTTTTGGTTTAAAATATCTAGCTTACCCTGTGTCTTTGTTCTGTGGCTGTTTTCTTAAACCTGTGATGATCGTGTATAATTTACACGGGAGCAAATGATGTTGCAGGAAGTAGAGCTCCTCAGTGAGTGGCCGCCAGAAAGAGATCGCCTGTTTTTCTTTTTATGCTGTACTTAGGATTTATTTTGAAACACTTGATGGAGATGTATTAAAGCCCCTATAAGAGGGATGTTTCTCTTTGAAGATACAATGTATGGGATGATGTATTTTCATTATATATACATATGCTAATTTTATAAATTAATGTTTTACGCTTATTCTAGTATATCAATATGAAAAGGAATTGAGGGGCGTTACACCCGGGCTCCAATCTGTTCAATCTGTTCCAAGTAGGCGTTCATGGCTTTACGTATCACGCATATGTCCTTATGTATCATGCATGCAAACTATTCAATCAAATTGTAGCATGCTTGGTCTTAGGCTAATAGAAAATGTTTTACTCGTACTTGGCCCAAATGCACTAAATACACCCCTAGGCCCATTAACACATGTTTCACTGACCTATCAGGTCCTGTATGCAAATAGTTATACTAAATGTATGAATGAGAGTTAATATGCACATACCCGAGCCCAATCATATGGCTCGTTAACGCGACCCAACAGACGAGTTGACCTATTTGTCGTAAACGCTGATGTCCGACCACGGAGCACATATGATGGAGATCAAGTAGAAGAGGATTTAACTAATGGAGGAAGAGGCCATCCACCCAAGCATTTAAAATTCTTCTTACTAGTCTTCTTAAAAAGTAGAACATTTTGGGTTCTCTTGAAAATTCAAAAGATAGTAGTATAAATAAATCTTTGTAAATACTCTTGTATAAATTTGTAAATAATATAGAAATAGCCTTAGGAGTATGCCAAAGAGGAAAACCAAAAGAAACCTCTAAATGTAAGGCATTTTAGGCACTTTCTTTAGGAAAAAGTGGAAAAAGTGACTCTTCTACTCCTTTCTCTCTTAGGCACTAGAAGGAGCTAGAAGAGTGACTCTTCCCACTCCTTCCCCTTTGTAACATGTCCAGCCCTCCTTATTATAAATAGGAGTGCTTGGTTCTTAATAATAGAAGTTGAAAGTTAGAAGTAAAGAAACTATCTTGAAATTAAGAGAGCGTGAGTTTGTGAGACTTGTCTCTTCTTCTCCTCCATGTCTTATCTTGTGAGCTTTGGAGACTCTCAAGTGGCGGCACCTGTAAGGACCTAGAAAATTTTATTGGAATGAAAGTGATATATTTTAAGTAAATTCTAAGTATGTTTTTATTTAAAATATAAAGGAAGGAAAGTGTAGCTTAGAAGTCTACGAGGTCGCCGTTGTTGAAGACGGAGGCGATCTCCGACTTCTCTGGTACATAATCGCTTGTCGCCTAGAGTACACATGATCGCCAATCACACTTGGTGCACATGATCGCCAATCGCCTATGGTGTACATGATCGCCGAAAGTGCACTTAGTATGTGGTCAAGATACTGGATCAACCATAGTGGGTTCCAAAAACCACGCGTATCAAGGTGTGGGTTAAGCCTTAGATACGCTGTGCATGCGAAACTCTATGCTTGAGCATAAGAAATTGTCCTTAGTGTTGCATGCATGGGCGCACGAGGAGTAGTGCTGATCTATTCTTGGAAATGTGAAGCTACTGACGTCACCAAGCCATGTGGAGGTGATACCTTGGATGTAACATAGTGGGATGAAGAACCTTCAGCAAGGCGTGGCGATGTGTCATAAGTCATCGCCGGGATGAGAGACATGCGGGCATCGCCAGGGCGAGAGACACGCGGGGATCGCCAGGGTGAGAGACAGACGGTCATCGCCAGGATGAGGGACGCATCGGTCGTCTTCCAGGGAGAGACATCGATCGTCTTCCAGGGAGAGACATCGGTCGTCTCCCAGGGAGAGACATCGGTCGTCTTCCAGGGAAAGGCATCGGTCGTCTACCAGGGAGAGACATCGGTTGTCTTCCAGGGAGAGACATCGGTCGTCTTCCAGGGAGAGACATCGTTCGTCCGCCAGGATGAGGCATCGGTGGATAGTCATCATGCGAGCAGTCATCGGTGGAAGGTTATCGCGCGATGTCGTGTTTCACACAGATAAGGTGGGACCCAGGCTCCCAGCATGAGACGTCTTGCATGCGCGACACGTAGAAAAAAAGGGTGTTTCAGAATAGTTAGCATCAGAGAGTTGGTATGGAAAGTGACCCAGAGTTGGTGCGCAGAGACCCACGTGGTCATACTGTTAGAGGAAATGTATATGCAAGCTTTCCTGCAGAGTGGGTGGTGGCAGCGGCATGCCTGGGAAGGGTGGCTTAAGTTCAAACTTCAGTTTGGATAGGCAGGGTTCGAACGCTACTTGAGTAGAGAGAAATTGAGTGAGTTGGTCTTAGCTCCCTGTTTCTTCTTCTCCTTCTCCATACGTTCAGATGTCCTAGCGCATCAGTTGGCTATCGGCGACTACCATAGAGCACCTGGGAGGTTCTCTACAAGTTCTCCAAGCCGGACGCTAAAACAGAGTAAGTCGTTTCGCTCTGTTCTTCGAGTCGATCCTGCACTTGAGAGGGTTGCCTCTGCGTAGGCGTTGCATGCAGCTCTCTTGGCTTCAGGAATCGTCCCTGTTAACGTAGAAATGAGTGGTATAGCTAGTTTTGTGACTAAGGCTCCATGGTGCAGGTTAAGGCATCCTTGAATCGCGTTGGGTTAGAGCTCTTAGTGAAGTTTACGCTAGTCCAGGTAAGGGAAGCTAGCATTTTTTCGTTTATAAAAACTTTAGGCGAGTAGGTTCTGAAGTGAGGGCGACGTGGTCGCCGGTTTCATATTCCTTTTTCACGATGCTCTGTTTTTATGTGTGGGGCGACGTGATCGCCGGTTTTAAATGTTGATTTCGAACTCCCCTATTTTAGTGTCATTTGAAACTGTTTGAGATTGAAATGTGAAATGCATGTGATATTCAAAAATCTGAACCTTGGAATGATTGTTTCTGTGATTGGGATTGTTTAAGAAAAGATTCAAAATATTATATGATGGAATTGTGCTTTTACGTGTTGTATGATGCATTGAATGTTGTGAATGTGGGATCAAGGCATAGTATTTTCAGGAAAGAAAATACCGTGTAAGATCATGTGTAATGTGCATTGACTAGGGACTTGTCTAGAAGGAGATATCCTGACTCTGCTGATATGATGGAATCACATAGATGAAATTATTCAGTTGTTGAGAGTCGAAGGAGGTTCATATGTATGGGTAAGTTGTTTGAAAGATAACTAACTTGACCTGTTATATGAATTAACCCTGTCATACCGGGAGAGTGATGATATTGAGATTATGTATGCGCATGGCTGTGTGGATTTTACAGCGACCCTGTGTGGATTTCACAGTGGTGTGGTAAGACAGGTGCAGATCTCTGAGTCTGAGTCAACGCACGAGTCTTCCGGAAGTAGAGTCATGTGTCTATATGTTATGAGTCAGTGGAAAGTCTGACGTGTGAACCATGAGTATTGAATGTATTGAATAGACACTTGACGAGTTTGTGGAATATGGGGATGTTGATAGTTGAAATTGATATAGATTATGAATGGTGTGAAGATTTATGCTTTCTATTGATATAAAGTTTCATATTTAGAGTTTAAAAAAAAAAAAAAACATCTAGCTTACCCTTTATTTTGTATCGTGGTTGTTTTTCTTAAACCTGTGATGATCGTGTATATTTGCACGGGAGCAGATGAGGTTGCAGGTAGTAGAGCTCCTCAGTGAGCACTTTCTGGAGGAGGAGATCACCGGTTTTGAATGCTGTGGTTTTTATTTTATTTTGAAAACTCCGGTATGGAGATGTATTAAAACTTCCTCAAAAAGGGATATTATTTTGAGGCACATTTGTACTAATGGATGAATTATATTATGTATATATCTATGTTCAATTTTGATATTATTGTTTCACCTTTATTTTATTATATAAATATGACCAATATTTTGAGGGGCGTTACAGCACCACCCACTCATCTTGGAAGAACCACCCTCCAAGTGGCCTGAATCACATCTCCAAAAGGCTACAACCACATAAGTCATTTCTATTCATCTTCTAAAAATATCCATTTTTGTTGTACTTGTTTGTTTTCAATTCTAATCGGTTCATTCTCTTCCTTATGATGTCCTCTATCATTTGATGTGTTGTTCTTCCATTTTAATTGGTTCAAACTTGTTATAGCAACCTGTTTTTGGTTTGGCTCCCATGGGTATTATGGTTCATGTTGTTTTCTTGAATTTCCAATAGTAGGTTGTGTTCTTGTTGTGTTTCTATTGCTAGTTTCAATTCTTGTTGTGTTCTTGTTTTAATTCTTGTTTCCTTGTACTATTTTTATGTTGTTACTGCACTTTGGTTGTTGTTCTTGAATTACCCATTCATATTCCATTGTTTTCTTACACTACAAGTTACCTATTCATGTGTTTTTAGTATGAACCTTTGTTTTCTTGAGTAGTGATCCGGCCGCTTGACTCGAACATGGAGGATTTCCTCGTCACTCCTTCGTCTAGCCTTCTGTTATGCAGGAACGCTCCAAGAAACACCGCCGGAACTCCAAACGCTGCCTGCAAAACACACAGACGGCGCCTCTGGCGGCCGTTGTAGCTTCGACGCTCAAGTCAGGCAACAGGAACACCAAAACTATATCTGAATCTCTCTGTGAGACTCGTGTGTAACTGAAAACTCTCCAATGTGTAAGCTGTAAGAATCTGTAAAAAAAACCTCCCCTCAATTTCGTTAAGAGTTTGTATATATACCTGAGCGGCGCCTCACTCCCAAATGGTGACACGTGGAGGCACCATCTTGAATCTACCGTACACGCGTCACACCTGGAGGGCTTCTGCGCTTCTCCTTGTGCGGGCCGCATGCTCCCAGGAGAGCGCCAGGCACATCCTGCCTGCATGGCCTCGCCACACGTCCTCTGAGTGGGCATCATGCGAGGTGCATGCATAGCGTTCTCGTTGGGAACCCCGATGACCGACCTCCCTCTGCATGCAATTACGACCGATCTCCCTCTTAACGCCCGATCCCGCTCCTCATGCTGTCACACCCGGGCGGTCCCTCATGACTTGCAACCGACGTCCGTGCGGTGCCTCGTGAATATCCACCGACGTTCGTGCGGTGCCTCATGACCTGCCACCGACATCCGTGCGGTGCCTCATGATTACCAACCGACGTCCGTGCGGTGCTTCATGACTATCCACCGACGTCCGTGCGGTGAGTCATGGCCATCCACCGACGTCCGTGCGGTGCTTCCAGGCGCTTATCTGTGCTCTGAACTGGGAGTGGTGGCCACTTGGTATTTGACTACCAATCACCGTTCTAGGTGACCTCCTCCCTGATTCACTTGCTCTTTCTACCACGTGCCACCCTGTGCATGGTCCACGTGGTCAACGGCTGCTGGCGTCATCAACTACTGATGATCGACCGGATCACAAGCCCCCCAGTCTTGAGCTGTGAACTTGTTCTCAGCGAAGAGACTAAGAAGTCGTCTTCTGGCGGTCTACAGGAGCGCACACTCTGGTACTAACACTGTTTCATTCCTTCTTCTTCGCCTTCAGACATTCAAAGCATCTCTCTGGATCATCTAGAGATTCACCTTCTCTGTTTTCTTCTTCTCAAACGCGCTGGGGTTCGCTGCGTTTCTTCTCTTTAACTCTCTGCATGTGACTAACTGTTAACTAGCTTAGGCTTTAGCGCGATCCCACTGCAACCCCTCAAACTTGGCTTCTGACTTGATCGCGGCTAACTGTTACCTTAGCATTACCTTCAACATAACTTCGTGCTGGATGACTGACTTAACGGGGCCCAAACGCTTCGGCTTCATGCAGCAGAGCTTCCTTCTACCACCGACCACCGACTAGCATGTTAGTGCACCACCGATCAGTCATCGCGCTTCTGGCTTCGCTACACTTCTTTGCCACACCAGCGCTGAGTGCATAAAGGGCCTGAACACCAACTATGACGCCTGTGCTTTGGGGAAGAGAAGTGCTTCTCGGTGACCCCTCTTGCCTCAACCTCGCTGTAAGAAGTCGTGGGTGAGGTCTTGCCTCTCTCACCTCAGCCTCGCTGTAAAAAGCAGAGGAAGAGGACTTTTCTCTCGCTTCAACCTTGCTGTGAAAAGCAGAGGAAGAGGACTTGGTTCTCTTGCCTCAACCTTGCTGTAAGAAGCAGAGGAAGAGGACTTTCTCTCTTGCCTCAGCCTCGCTGTACAAAGTCGAGGTGAGGACTTTCACTCGCCTGCACCTCGCTGTACAAAGTCGAGGGAGGACTTTCCTCAAAGGCAAGGAGATCTTCCTCTGTTGCCTACACTTGCTCAAAGGCAAGGAGGACTTCCTCTGGTGCCTGCACTTGCTCAAAGGCAAGGAGGACTTCCTCTGGTGCCTGCACTTGCTCAAAGGCAAGGAGGACTTCCTCTGGTGCCTGCACTTGCTCAAAGGCAAGGAGGACTTCCTCTGGTGCCTGCACTTGCTCAAAGGCAAGGAGGACTTCCTCTTGCCTCAACCTTGCTGTATAAAGCAGAGGTGAGGACTTTCTCTGTTGCCTCAACCTTGCTGTAAAAAGCAAAGGAAGAGGACTTTCTCTTGCCTCAACCTTGCTGTATAAAGCAGAGGTGAGGTCTTTCTCTGTTGCCTCAACCTTGCTGTAAAAAGCAAAGGAAGAGGACTTTCTCTTGCCTCAACCTTGCTGTAAAAAGCAAAGGAAGAAGACTTCCTCTGGTGCCTGCACTTGCTCAAAGGCAAGGAGGACTTCCTCTGTTCTCGCCTGCACTTGCTTAAAGGCAAGGAGGACTTCCTCTGGTGCCTGCACTTGCTCAAAGGCAAGGAGGACTTCCTCTGTTCTCGCCTGCACTTGCTCAAGGGCAAGGAGGACTTCCTCTGGTGCCTGCACTTGCTCAAAGGCAAGGAGGACTTCCTCTGTTCTCGCCTGCACTTGCTCAAAGGCAAGGAGGACTTCCTCTGGTGCCTGCACTTGCTCAAAGGCAAGGAGGACTTCCTCTGGTCCCGACCGGCGAGGACCTCTTCTTCTGGAATCATACGAGGTGCATGCTTAACGCTCTCACTGGGAACTTGGGTCCCAACTTAACACGTGTTAGCAAGACCCCGATGACCGTGCACCGACCGAGTACTCACTCTCTACATGCACCGACGGCTGATCGTGGTCTGCATGCACTGATGGCTGATCGCGCTCTACATCCCGGCGCTTACCTAGGGGCTGATCTGCGGGTGGTGGCCACTTGGTAACTCACCACCGATCACCTGGTCTTGCACCTGGGGCAAGGAGAACTTTAAACTGGGAACACTCGCACACTTTATGTACTGAAAATCTTTTATTGGGTGGCATCGTTAAAAAGAGTGCCCCTGATCTGCTCAACTGTTTTAATACACTAAGTATGTGTACAGCGCGATAGCGCATCAACTTTACAACTTAACGAGAGTAGGAAAGAAGCGTGTAGCGTCTTGGGTTCTGGGAATAGTCGTTACGTCCAGAGTCACCAGCCGACAAGCTCCATTCTCCAACGTCTCAACCACTCTGGATGGGGTCTCCTTTAACCGGCGATGACCGCCCTGGCGATGCACACACGTGGGGCGATCATGCCTTCCGCTTCAGCTCTGGGAGCCCCCCCAGTGTAGCCTCTTCCATCACCTCACCTCCCCAAACACAGGGAGTTCATGCTGTTGGTCGCCTTCCTGGGACCCCGAAGCGCGATCACCTTGCGTCTCCTGCAGGTAATCAGTCAGGAACCCTGTCTCCACCAACTCGGCAAGCTGACGCCCCAACGCCGGGCAGTTACGGAGTGTATGTCCATAAGCTTGATGGAATTCACACCACTCATCCTTCCTCCCTCCAAGTACCCTGTCGTTTTTCTCTGGCACATGGAGTCTTGCTGCCACAGCAGGGATGGCGATCAGCTCCGCCAAACTTATCATGAAATCATACCTGGGGGGTGCGTTGCTTGCAGGCCCCCTGGTCTGGTCCTTCCTTGGTGCATAAGGGCAAGACCTTCCCTGCTCCTTCCTCCCTTCCTTGATCTCATGCACCCGCGCCTGTTGCTGCTGATTCCCCTGACCTCCACATGGCTTCGACGGTGCAGCACCTCCTCTCTTCTCAGAGACCTCTGTCTCTGCTACTATGTGTGCCACCGCGTGTCGCCGTATCTCGGTGAAGGTGGCAGGGTGGCTCCTGATGAGCGATTCACTGAAAGGACCAGGGAGGACACCTCTCTTGAACGCATGCACCAGCATGTCCTCGTCCTTGCTGGGCAATGTAAGGACCTGTAAAATTGAATTGGAATAAAAAGGGTTATATTTTAAAAGAATTCTATGTATGTTTTATTTAAAATAAAAAGGGAGGAAAAGTTAAGTTTAGAAGGCTATGAGATCGCCGGTCGCCTGCTACACATGAGCGCCAGGTGGACGTCGCCAGGGCGCGAGGCATGCAGGAATCGCGCGAGCGCGAGAGGCATGCGGGCATCGCGCGGGCGCGAGAGGCATGCGGGCATCGCGCGGGCGCGAGGCATGCGGGCATTGCCAGGGCGCGAGGCATGTGGACGTGGCCAAGGCGCGAGAGGCATGCGGGCATTGCCAGGGCGCGAGGCATGTGGACGTGGCCAAGGCGCGAGAGGCATGCGGGCTTTGCCAGGGCACGAGGCATGTGGACGTGGCCAAGGCGCGAGAGGCATGCGGGCATCGCCAGGGCGCGATGCATGTGGACGTGGCCAGGGCGCGAGAGTTATGAGGGCGTCGCCAGGGAAGACATCGGTCGTCTCCCAGAGGAAGACATCGGTCGTCTTCCAGGGCGAAGGAGACATCGGTCGTTCGCCAGGATGAGTCAGCAGTGGAAAGTTATCGCGCGACGTCGAGTTTCACACAGAGTAAAGTGGGACCCAGACTCCCAGCATGAAACGTCCTGCACACGCGCCACGTAGACAAAAAGGGTGGTTTAGAGTGGTGACATCAGAATGTTGGCATGCACAAGCGACAACAGTGGTAGTACTGTTCAGAGCAGTGGTTGGCATGCACAAGCGACAACAGTGGTAGTACTGTTCAGAGCAGTGGTTGGCATGCACCAGAGACAATAGTGGTCGTACTGTTCAGGGCAGTGGTTCTCAGACTTTCCTGCAGAAGGGGTGGCAGCAGCAGCATGCGTGGACAGGTAAGTTGGGATTCAAAAGCCACTGCGGGAAGGCAAAGAACGTTACAGACTCAAGAGTGTTAGAGTGAGTGCAAACTTCCTCCCTCCCTTCTTCCCTTCCTTGCGTTGAGACTCAGGCAACCTCCAGCATCAGTGCGACAAGCGACGTTGCCCTTAGAGCACCTAAGAGGTTCTCTGCAAGTTCTACAGACCAGGTGCTGAAAACAGAGCTAAGGCATCCTTCAGGCTCGGTGGGTTTTGAGCTCGCGGTATTTTACGCAAGTCCAGGTAAGGGAAGCTAGCCTTCATTTTCAATACAAGCCATAGATTAGCTGTTTCTGAAATGAGGGCGACGTGGTCGCCGGTTTCGTTTTCATCTTCATGAATGCTCTGTTCTATGTGTCTGGGCGACGTGGTCGCCGGTTTTAAATACAGACTTCGAAATACCTTGTTTTTGAACCAGATCGCCGGTTTTGGCGTTGTTTGCGAACTCCCTGTTTTTGGTGTTGCTTTGAAACTGTTTGAGATTTAAATGAGATATTCGAAAATAAGAACCTTGGATTGAGTTTTGCTGTGATTGAAATTGTTCTTTTAAGTGCTATGTGATGTGTTGAATGTGGTGAATGTGGGATCGAGGCATAGTATTTTCAGGAAAGAAAATACCGTGTAAGATCGTGTAGGATGTGCATTGATCGGTGATTCCTAATGAGATATCCTGACTCTGCTGAGATAATGGAATCCCATAGAGGAAGTTACTCAGTTGTGGAGAGTCGAAGGAGGTTCATAGGAATGGGTGAGTCGTGTGAAACAGAACGAACTCGGCCTGTTCTATGGATTAACCCTGTCATACCGGGAGAACTATTGACATTGAGATTATATATGCGCATGCTGTGTGGATTCACAACGACCCTGTGTGGATTTCACAGTGGTATGGTATGACAGGTGCAGATCTCTGAGTCTAATCAATGCATGAGTCTTCCGGAAGTAGTGTCAAGTGTCTTGTGTGTTGAGTCAGTGGTGGTCTGACATGTGAAATGAGGAACTTAAAATTGATAGACACTTGATACAGTTGTGAAATAGAATGACTCTGGAAAGTATTGCGAAATGTGTGATTTCTGGGCGATCAGGTGAAGAGTATGAGAAACTTGATAACTTTACGTGAATATCTTGAAATTGTTACCTTGATTTTATTTTAATTATCCTTATTTAAACTCTCTTTAAAATATCTAGCTTACCCTGCGTGTTTTGGTTCTGTGGCTGTTCTCTTAAAACTGTGATGATCGTGTATAACTTACACGGGAGCAGATGATCTTCCAGGAAGTAGAGCTCCTTAGTGAGTGGTCGCCGGAAGGAGATCGCCGGATTTCTGTTCTGGTAGCAGATCGGCTGTTTTGGGTCCTCCGATAGGCGATCGGCCTCGTCCGATAGGAGATCGGTCTTTTCCGATAGGAGATCGCCTGCTTTGTTTTTTTTACTGTATCTTGTTTATGTTTCTTGAAAATTTGACCGAACTTGTATTAAACTCCCTGTGAAGAGAAACTACATCTCATATATATAATATTTTGTTCACTTCAATCTATTTATTACCTTTATTTTCATTATATACATTTGTATAGTATTTTGGCGGGATGTTACAGGCAATCTCACCACCTGCGCCCCAAATCGATTGAGGTAGTCCTTCAACGGCTCCCCTTGATACTGGCGCACGTCAAACAGGTCGTAGGACACTACTGGCGCAGGTCGGTTAATGATGTACTGCTCCGTGAACAGCTTTGCAAACTGATGGAAGGAAGTGAGGTGGCCCTCTGGCAGGCTCACGAACCACTCCATCGCCACTCCGCGCAACGTACTCATGAACATCTTGCAGTACACAGCATCTGAACCTCTAGTCAGCATCATCTGAGTGTGGAAGGCTGTCAGGTGTGCTTCTGGATCTTCCACCCCCGTGAACGACGCTTTCAGTCCCACCAGATTGGGAGGCACCACCGTGTTCATGATTTCGGGGGAGAAAGGCATAGGGAATGCTCTCGGAGGTGACGGTGGCGTGGATGTCCTCTCTTCAGCTGCGCGCTCCTTCTGCGCCTACAATTCCCTACGCAGCTCTTCATTCATACGGCTCAACTCTTCGTTTCTTCTCTGCGATGCAGTCAGCTCTGCACGCATTTTCTCCTGATCAGCTCTCGATTCCGCGACGCTATCTTGCAACGCGCGCATCATCTCCACTGCCTGCGCCATGGTAACAGCTCCTTCTTCAGCAGATGGCGCAAGTGAGGTTTGCCTGGTTCTTCTTCTCATCTTCTCAACACTTCGATGTAACTTCAAGAAACCTCAACGAAAAGATCAAGAAGCTCCAAGAAACTGCAAGAACCTCAAGAAACTGCGACGTGGATGGGAGCAAAATTCACACGAGCCCCACGATGGGCGCCTAATGATCCGGCCGCTTGACTCGAACGTGGAGGATTGCCTCGTCACTCCTTCGTCTAGCCTTCTGTTCTGCAGGAACGCTCCAAGAAACACCGCCGGAACTCCAAACGCTGCCTGCAAAACACACAGACGGCGCCTCTGGCGGCCGTTGTAGCTCCGACGCTCAAGTCAGGCAACAGGAACACCAAAACTATATCTGAATCTCTCTGTGAGACTCGTGTGTAACTAAAAACTCTCCAATGTGTAAGCTGTAAGAATCTGTAAAAAAAACCTCCCCTCAATTTCGTGTATATATACCTGAGCCGCGCCTCACTCCCAGATGGTGACACGTGGAGGCACCATCTTGAATCTACCGTACACGCGTCACACCTGGAGGGCTTCTGCGCTTCTCCCTGTGCGGGCCGCATGCTCCCAGGAGAGCACCAGGCACATCCTTCCTGCATGGCCTCGCCACACGTCCTCTGAGTGGGCATCATGCGAGGTGCATGCATAGCGTTCTCGTTGGGAACCCCGATGACCGACCTCCCTCTGCATGCAATTACGACCGATCTCCCTCTTAACGCCCGATCCCGCTCCTCATGCTGTCACACCCGGGCGGTCCCTCATGACTTGCAACCGACGTCCGTGCGGTGCCTCGTGAATATCCACCGACGTCCGTGTGGTGCCTCATGACCTGCCACCGACATCCGTGCGGTGCCTCATGATTACCAACCGACGTCCGTGCGGTGCTTCATGACTATCCACCGACGTCCGTGCGGTGAGTCATGGCCATCCACCGACGTCCGTGCGGTGCTTCCAGGCGCTTATCTGTGCTCTGAACTGGGAGTGGTGGCCACTTGGTAACTGACTACCGATCACCGTTCTAGGTGACCTCCTCCCTGATTCACTTGCTCTTTCTACCACGTGCCACCCTGTGCATGGTCCACGTGGTCAACGGCTGCTGGCGTCATCAACTACTGATGACCGACCGGATCAAGTAGAAACTCTTGTAATTGTTCTTTAGAATTTTGATACTAATTCTTGAAAGTGTCTTGAATACTATGAAACCTACATCAACTCAACCCAAACCAAGAAAGGTTCATAAGAGACTCACATCAACTGAGCTCTACGCGCTCTTGTCCAATACAAAAACAAACAATTAGTGAAAAAAATTTAAACACTCCTCACATTTGTGTCACTTTTGGTGAGATTCAAGAAGAGAACACTCAAAGCACTTCAAAGAATTCTTTTTCTTTCCCACTCCACAAATGTCTTTCTTAAGGTTGAAAACTCTCAAATGAAAAAGGTCAAAGCCTTAAACACTTGATCTTAATGGAAACCGCAACAAAACTTAAGAAGAAAATAAAAAAGACAAACAAGAAAAGCTTAAGCAAGAAAAGCTTAAGCAAGGAAAGCTAAACCAAAGTTGAGAAAGAGATTAAGACAAAACTTTGAAGAAAGACAAGCAAGAAAAAGGCACACAAAAAGGACTCAAAGATACTTACTAAGCTTTTAACAATTAAACTTTTCTTTAGAAATTATTAAAGCAAAAGGATAAAAATTCCACAGTGGTTGAAATCAATTTGCCAATCAAGTTGAACCCAAAATTTTGAAATGTTTTCTTTAAGAAAATGAAGGCAAAGTTGTGCTTCACTCTTTCTTCTCCTTTTTTTTTTTTTTATACTAGTTCTTGAGTTATGGAGAGAAAATGTTCATAGTTTTGATCATGAATATTTTCATACAACTTCAAATACCAATAAAAAGTTTGGGCTTCAATATAATTGATCACTTGAAATCTTTTGTTTGGAACTTAAATCTACTCTTACTAAAAAAGGTTTCCAATTACTTATAATTTTCACAATTAAAAGCAAAGTAAGTAGAGGCAAAAGATAAGGACTCCTAGTGTAACATCCCGTCAAAATACTATTCATATTTATATAATGAAAATAAAGGTAAACAAATATATTGAAGTGAACATAATTATATATATGTAATGAAGTTTTCTCCTCACAGGGAGTTTAATACATAATCGGTCAGTTTTCCAAAAACGTAAACAAAATACAGCAAAATAAAAAAAACAGGCGATCTCCTAACAGAAAAAGGCGATCTCCTATCAGACAACAGAAAAAGGGTGATCGCCTAACAGAAACAGAAACAGGCAATCTCCTTCCGGCGACCACTCACTGAGGAGCTATACTTCCTGCAACATCATCTGCTCCCGTGTAAATTATACACGATCATCACAGGTTTAAGAAAAAGCCAAACACAACACCAAAAAACACAGGGTAAGCTAAATATTTGAAAGAGAGTTTAGATATGAACTTTAAAATCAAGATAAAACAAATTTTAAGACACCCACGTAAAACCATCAACTTTCTCATTCCCTTCACATGACCATCAAGTAATCACATATTACACAATTCCTCAAGAGTTGTTCAATTCACATAATTCATCAAGTGTCTATCAATTCAATGTTTCTCATTTCTCACGTCAGACTTCCACTGACTCATCACACAAGACACTTGACACTACTTCCGGAAGACTCATGCATTGACTAGACTCAGAGATCTGCACCTGTCATACTGCCCCACTGTGAAATCACACACATTCACAGGGTTGCTGTGAAATCACACACATTCACAAGCGTATAAATGAATCTCAATATCATCACTATCCTAGCATGACAGGGTTAATCCATACAACGGGTCAAGCTCGTTCTCTTTCAAACAACTCACCCATACGTATGAACCTCCTTCGACTCTCAACGCCTGAATAACTTCATCTATATGATTCCATTATATCAGGAGAGTCTGGATATCTCATAATAAACGATTCACCGGTCAATGCACACTCTACACGATCTTACACGGTATTTTCTTTCCCGAAAATACTATGCCTTGATCCGACATTCACAACATTCAACACATCATACAACACTTAATGAACGATTCCAATCACAGCAAAACTCATTCCATGGTTCAGATTTTCGAATATCACATTTAAATCTCAAACAGTTTCAAACAACACCAAAAACAGGGGAGTTCGAAAAACAACAGCAAAACCGGCGATCTCGTCCAAAAACAGGGGATTATACAATGACAGTTGAAAACCGGCGACCACGTCGCCCCATCGTCTCAATCATCTAATATAAGGTTTTTGTTGGAAATAAGGCTAGCTTCCCTTACCTGGACTTGCGCAAAACACCAAGAGCTCCAAAACCCACCGAAGCTTAAAGATGCCTTAGCTCTGTTTTAGCGTCTGGTTTGTAGAACTTGCAGAGAACCTCCCAGGTGCTCTAAGGGCAGTCGTCGCTCGTCGCACTGGTGCTTGAGGATGCCTGAATCGCAGCGCGAAGGAGAGAAAAGAGAATGATGAAGGTGAACTCACTCTGTCACTCTTGAACCACAGCAACGTTCTCCCTCTCAGAAGTGGGTTTTTGAATCTAAACCAACTTGTCCGCGCATGTTGCTGCCACCACCCACTCTGCAGGAAAGCCTGAGTGTACGCTCCCCTGAACAGTACGACCACGAGTGTCTCTTGCGCATGCCAACCACTTCCCTGAACAGTACGACCACGGTTGTCCCTGCGCATGCCAACACTCTGATGTCACTGTTCTGAACCACCCTTTTTGTCTACGTGGCGCGCGTGCAGGACGTTTCATGCTGTGAGCCTGGGTCCCACCTTATCCGTGTGAAGCTCGACATCGCGCGACAACTTTCCACTGCTGACTCATCCTGGCGAACGACCGATGTCTCGCCCTGGAAGACGACCGATGTCTCTCTCTAGGAGACGACCGATGTCTATCCCTAGCGACGCTCGCATGTCTCTCGCGCCCCGGCGATGCCCGCATGCCTCTCGCGCCCCGGCGATGCCCGCATGTGTAGTCTAGGCGACAGGCGATTATGTACTAACCAGGCGATCTCATAGTCTTCTAAGCTACACTTTCCTTCCTTTTTATTTTAAATAAAAACATACTTAGAATTCATTTAAAATATATTCCTTTTATTCCAATTTAATTTTACAGGTCCTTACATTCTCCCCAACAAGCAAAATTTTCGTCCTCGAAAATTGAATTACAAGGAAAAGAGGTATGGATAAGCCTCTCTCATGGGTTCTTCTAACTCCCAAGTTGAATCACCCGATCTCTCATCCCACACCACTTTCACCATGTTGATGGTCTTGCCTCTGAGCTGTTTACTTTGCCGATCGTCAATCCTGACTGGTTTCGCTTCAAAGGACAAGTCATCCCTGATCTACACATCGTCCACTTCCAGCACATGACTAGGGTCTGCCATGTACTTCCTCAGCTGTGATACGTGAAAGACATTATGCAGATTCGCTAAATGGGGAGGTAGGGCGATCTCATAAGCCACTGGACCAATCCTCCTTAAGATCTGATATGGTCCCACGAACTTAGGGGACAACTTCTTTGATCTGATCGCCCGTCCTACACCCTTGGTTGGTGTCACTCTCATGAACACATGGTCTCCAGCAGCAAACTCCAAAGGTTTTCTCCTCTGATCTGCATAGGATTTCTGCCTACTTTGAGATGCTCTCATCCTGGCTTTTATCTGTTGCACCTTCTCGGTCGTCTGCTGAATCAACTCTGGTCCAACCAATACTGCTTCGCCCTCCTGGTACCAACATAAGGGAGTTCTGCATTTCCTCCCATACAGGGCTTCATATGGCGCTATCCCTATGCTGGCGTGATAACTGTTATTATAGGTAAACTCCACCAGCGGCAACACCTCATCCCAACTTCCCAATTGATCCAGAACACACATCCTCAGCAGATCTTCCAAGGACTGGATCGTTCTCTCTGACTGTCCATCTGTTTGAGGATGATATGCCGAGCTCATTCTCAACTTAGTTCCCAGGCAATCTTGTAAAGTCTGCCAAAACCGTGAAGTGAACCTGGGATCTCTACCCGAAACAATGCTGGAAGGCACTCCATGCAACCTCACTATTTCTTTGATGTACAACTGTGCCAACTTGGCCATAGGCATCCTCATATTCACTGGGAGAAAGTGGGCACTCTTCGTCAGCCGATCAATGATGACCCAGATTGCATCATGACCCTTTACCGATCTGGGTAAATGGGTAACAAAATCCATGGCAATGCTGTCCCATTTCCACTCAGGGATATCCATTTGCTGTAACAACCCGCCAGGTCTTTGATGCTCTATCTTCGCCTTCTGACATGTTAAGCAGGTTGTAACATACTGGGCGATGTCTCTCTTCATGCCCGACCACCAAAATGACTCCTTCAAGTCATGGTACATCTTGTTCATGCCTGGATGTAGGCTAAGGCGACTCTTGTGACCTTCCTCTAGGATCATCTTCTTCAACTCTCCATTTGCAGGTATGCAAATTCTACCATTAAATCTCAAGATCCCATCATCGCCCATCACAAAGTCTCTAGCCTGGTCGGTCCCTAGTGACTCCACAGTACGGTTCAGGCTAGGATCCTCCAACTGCTTATCCTTTATCACTCCAAGGAAGTCATTAGTTATAGCCAGCTTACTACAACTAATGTGATTTACATGAAATTCTACCCCAAGGTTTAAGTCTCTGAATTGCTCGATCAGTTTCTGCTCTTCCATCATCATGGTGGCCACTTGAATTGATTTTCTACTCAAAGCATCTGCCACTACATTGGCCTTCCCTGGATGATACATGAGTTGAAAATCGTAGTCCTTTAGAAACTCCATCCACCTTCTTTGCCTCATGTTTAGTTCCTTCTGATCGAACAGGTATTTCAAGCTCTTATGGTCACTGAACACCTGGAACCGAGCTCCATATAAATAGTGCCTCCAAATCTTCAAGGCAAACACCACAGCCACCAACTGCAAATCATGAGTAGGATAGTTCCTCTCATGAACCTTGAGTTGCCTTGAAGCATATGCAACCACTCTTTTCTCTTGCATCAAAACACATCCCAAACCCTGATCTGAAGCATCACAGTAGACATCAAAAGGTCTTCCTACCTCTGGGATCACCAGCACTGGAGCACTAGTCAACCTTTCCTTTAGTTCCATGAAGCTCTGCTCACATCGGTTGGTCCAAGCAAAAGGTTGATCCTTGCGGGTCAGCTGTGTTAAAGGAGCCACTACCTTGGAAAAGTCCTCAATGAACCTCCGATAGTAGCCTGCTAAGCCCACAAAACTCCTTATCTCAGTAACTGTCTTAGGACTTTCCCACTGAAGCACTGCCTCCACTTTGGCTGGATCCACCGAAATCCCCTGGGCAGATATCACGTGTCCTAAGAAGTTGACTTCCTTCAGCCAGAACTCACACTTAGAGAACTTGGCATAGAGTTGCTTCTCCCTTAGAATCTCCAGTACCATCCTCAGATGTTCCTCATGTTCTTCCTCGGTCCTTGAATAAATGAGTATGTCGTCTATGAAGACTACACATAACTTATCCAAGAAAGGGCGAAAAATCCTATTCATGTAGTCCATGAACAGAGCTGGAGCATTTGTGACTCCAAACGGCATCACCACATACTCATAGTGCCCATAACGAGACCTAAATGCTGTCTTTTGAACATCTTCAGCTTTTACCAAAATTTGGTGGTACCCCGATCTCAGATCAATCTTTGAGAACACCGAGGCCCCATGTATTTGATCCATCAAATCGTCAATTCTAGGTAGGGGGTACTTGTTCTTGATGGTCAACTTGTTCAACTGCCTGTAATCTATACACAGCCGAGACCCTCCATCCTTTTTCTTAACTAGGAGCACTGGAGCCCCCCATGGAGATACACTGGGTCTGATGAATTGTTTCTCCAACAACTCTTCCACTTGCTTCTTTAATTCTACCAACTCGGCTGGTGCCATCCTGTAAGGTGTCATTGACACTGGTCCAGCTCCAGGTACCAAATCAATAGAGAATTCCACTTCTCTCTTAGGGGGTAATCCAGGTACTTCTTCTGGAAATACATCCGTGAAATCTTTCACCACATGTATTCTGCTTACGTCCCCTTCATTCTTCACTTCCAACTGAGCTAGCATCACGAAGCACCTCGCCCCGTCTTCCAACTCCGACCGCCCTTGCTGAGCAGATATCACATCTGACTCTTGGGGGTCTGGAAATGTTATCTTCTGACTACCGCAGTCTATGAGAACGTGATTGGCAGCTAGCCAATCCATTCCCAGGATAACATCCAGGTCCTGAAGAGGTAGGCAGATCAAGTTCACTTTGAATCTGCGTCCCTCTACTATCACTGGACATTTGGGGCAAACTGTAGAGGTCAACACCTGTCCTGATGCAGGTGTAGAGACCCACAGTTCGAAAGGTAACTCCTTCACTAGAAGGCCCAACTCGGCTACACACAGGCTTGACACAAAGGAGTGTGTCGCTCCAGAATCAAACAAGGCTTTTACACCTCTACCAGCTATAAAACAAACACCTTGCACGAGGTTACCTGACTGAGACGCCTCTGCTCCTGTCATGGCAAACACTCTCCCTGTTGCCTGAGGTCTGCTGCCTTCATTCCTCAACTGCCGAGAACCACTGGGTTGAGTCGCCCCATTCCTGTTAGGGCACTCTCTAGGAACGTGCCCCGTCTTTTGGCAGGCAAAACACCTTCTCTCTAAATCTCTCTTGGGGCACACATTGGCTGTGTGGGGTCCACCACAATGGAAACATTTAAGTTTCCAGGGTTGTTGCTACTGAAACTGGGATGACGCTGCTCCTGCCCGATGTGGTGGAGGTCTCGCATAGGGCTTGCTCAGTGGGTGCTGCACCTTGGCCTTCCCACTGGAAGAACCCCCTGGGTGTGACCTGATCACCCGAGAATCACCCTTTTCCAGGGTCTCCACCATCTTCGCCTTCTCTACTAAGGCGTGAAATTCCCTGATGCACATGGGGGCTATGGTCCTCTTCAGCGCATGCTTCAGTCCCTCTTCAAACTTCCTACACCTCCAAGCCTCAGAGGTTGCCTGGGTGTAGAATTGGGCGAGGTACTCAAACCGAGCAGCATAAGCATTCACTGACATCTCCCCCTGCTCCAATCTGAGGAATTCTGCTTCCTTCGCAAACTTTGCACTATCTGGGAAGTATTTCTCCAGGAACCTCACCCTGAAGCTCTCCCAGTCTAACACTTCAGCTTTGACTTCCATCATCTGCTGAGCTCCCATCCACCAGAACTCGGCTTCTCCAGATAGCAAATAGGTGGCGAACACCAACTTCTTTTCTTCAGGGAAGGAGGTCGCCTTAAAGATTTTCTCCAACTCTCTGACCCACTGATCTGCCTGATCAGGGGTAGCATTCCCACTGAACTTGGGTGGGTTGTGCCTCACAAACTCGGTCAGTCCCATCTATTCCTGAGGCTGACCGACATGGGAATTTGTTTCCGCAGACCGAGCAGTTTCCCAATGGTGCATCGCAGCTTGGTGATTCTGAGCCATTGCTGCATTCTGTTGTTGGATGGCAGTTGCCATCATCTCTATAGCCTTGGCAATCTGGCTCATTTCCGAAGAAGGTTGGGGAGGGGTAGGAGGTCTACGTGCCATCTCTCTTCGTTTCAGATTTTGAAACTATGGGTTTCTATATTCCCTACACCTACAAGAATGAGATCGATAAGAAATCAATTCATTCAGGAGGTAACATCTTGACCTTACAAAGGTCAGCATCTCAAAGTCATTAAGAATTTGAGCTCATCAACAGAATCATAATACTTATAACCTCAAGCAAAACACCAGAACAGCTTCTGGTATACAACCATCAATCCAAACAACCACTTTCAATCAATTACAAAAACACTCCATAAAATGACATAAATCACGCCAGAATTCAATGTATGCTAAACATCAAACCTTTGGAATTAAGATTGAGAATCATCTCGATCCAGTTATGAGTGTGCACCCTCACTACTTTATCAAGATCCTCTCATTCTTAATACTAAGATTTTCAGTTAGGGCATATATTCACTAAAGCACACACAAAAATTTCAATACAAAAATGTTTGAAAACCTTTCACTATAGTTGTTATTTAAAACTCAAATAAATTTCATGAGCAGAAGAAACACAATGGATCCACAGCCCTCAGGTCATCCTAAGGACGAACTGCTCTGATACCATTAATGTAACATCCCGTCAAAATACTATTCATATTTATATAATGAAAATAAAGGTAAACAAATATATTGAAGTGAACATAATTATATATATGTAATGAAGTTTTCTCCTCACAGGGAGTTTAATACATAATCGGTCAGTTTTCCAAAAACGTAAACAAAATACAGCAAAATAAAAAAAATAGGCGATCTCCTAACAGAAAAAGGCGATCTCCTATCAGAAAAGGGCGATCTCCTATCAGACAACAGAAAAAGGGTGATCGCCTAACAGAAACAGAAACAGGCGATCTCCTTCCGGCGACCACTCACTGAGGAGCTCTACTTCCTGCAACATCATCTGCTCCCGTGTAAATTATACACGATCATCACAGGTTTAAGAAAAAGCTAAACACAACACCAAAAACACAGGGTAAGCTAGATATTTGAAAGAGAGTTTAGATATGAACTTTAAAATCAAGATAAAACAAATTTTAAGACACCCACGTAAAACCATCAACTTTCTCATTCCCTTCACATGACCATCAAGTAATCACATATTACACAATTCCTCAAGAGTCGTTCAATTCACATAATTCATCAAGTGTCTATCAATTCAATGTTTCTCATTTCTCACGTCAGACTTCCACTGACTCATCACACAAGACACTTGACACTACTTCCGGAAGACTCATGCATTGACTAGACTCAGAGATCTGCACCTGTCATACTGCCCCACTGTGAAATCACACACATTCACAGGGTTGCTGTGAAATCACACACATTCACAAGCGTATAAATGAATCTCAATATCATCACTATCCTAGCATGACAGGGTTAATCCATACAACGGGTCAAGCTCGTTCTCTTTCAAACAACTCACCCATACGTATGAACCTCCTTCAACTCTCAACGCCTGAATAACTTCATCTATATAATTCCATTATATAAGGAGAGTCAGGATATCTCATAATAAACGAATCACCGGTCAATGCACACTCTACACGATCTTACACGGTATTTTCTTTCTTGAAAATACTATGCCTTGATCCCACATTCACAACATTCAACACATCATACAACACTTAATGAACGATTCCAATCACAGCAAAACTCATTCCATGGTTCAGATTTTCGAATATCACATTTAAATCTCAAACAGTTTCAAACAACACCAAAAACAGGGGAGTTCGAAAAACAACGGCAAAACCGGCGATCTCGTCCAAAAACAGGGGATTATACAATGACAGTTGAAAACCGGCGACCACGTCGCCCCATCATCTCAATCATCTAATATAAGGTTTTTGTTGGAAATAAGGCTAGCTTCCCTTACCTGGACTTGCGCAAAACACCAAGAGCTCCAAAACCCACCGAAGCTTAAAGATGCCTTAGCTCTGTTTTAGCGTCTGGTTTGTAGAACTTGCAGAGAACCTCCCAGGTGCTCTAAGGGCAGTCGTCGCTCGTCGCACTGGTGCTTGAGGATGCCTGAATCGCAGCGCGAAGGAGAGAAAAGAGAATGATGAAGGTGAACTCACTCTGTCACTCTTGAACCACAGCAACGTTCTCCCTCTCAGAAGTGGGTTTTTGAATCTAAACCAACTTGTCCGCGCATGCTGCTGCCACCACCCACTCTGCAGGAAAGCCTGAGTGTACGCTCCCCTGAACAGTACGACCACGAGTGTCTCTTGCGCATGCCAACCGCTTCCCTGAACAGTACGACCACGGTTGTCCCTGCGCATGCCAACACTCTGATGTCACTATTCTGAACCACCCTTTTTGTCTACGTGGCGCGCGTGCAGGACGTTTCATGCTGTGAGCCTGGGTCCCACCTTATCCGTGTGAAGCTCGACATCGCGCGAAAACTTTCCACTGCTGACTCATCCTGGCGAACGACCGATGTCTCGCCCTGGAAGACGACCGATGTCTCTCTCTGGGAGACGACCGATGTCTATCCCTGGCGACGCCCGCATGTCCCTCGCACCCCGGCGATGCCCGCATGCCTCTCGCGCCCCGGTGATGCCCGCATGCCTCTCGCGCCCCGGCGATGCCCGCATGTGTAGTCTAGGTGACAGGCGATTATGTACTAACCAGGCGATCTCATAGTCTTCTAAGCTACACTTTCCTTCCTTTTTATTTTAAATAAAAACATATTTAGAATTCATTTAAAATATATTCCTTTTATTCCAATTTAATTTTACAGGTCCTTACACCTAGAACACTAAAGAATATATGACTCAAAGCAAAAGAGGCAAGAACAATAAATGACACAAAATAAAATTCAAAAGCGGAATTTAAAGTGCTAATGAATTAAAAAGAGGAATTGTAAATGACAAGAAAGTAAAGGCGAAGATTAAATTGCTTGAAGGTAAAAGCAATAAATTAAAGGTGCAAGAAAGTAAAGTGCCAAATCAACTCAAAGCAAAATAAAGCTCAAAGAACCAAAGCTCTGATAACTACATGCTGTGAGTTGATTTTAGATTGCACATTTTAAAGGTTTTACTTTTGTTTAGTGTTCTTGCCGGTTGACTCGCCTGTCAGTTGACTCCACGACACTCACACGCCTCCTTCCTCACGTTGATATGTGCTTGATTCTTGCGAAACAATCTGCACCTGCAAAAGAGAAAGGGGGCGCCCTAGAGGCCGTTTGCACTCCGACGCTCAAGTCAATGTTGGGCAAGAAAACCAAGTGTATCGAGTCTCTCTGTGTTTAGGTCTAGAAACTGCGTACCTTTGTGAAGTATTTTACTATCCCTTATATAGTCTAGGGTTTACTGTGCCGCTAGCCCTAATTAGGGTTCACTGCGCTGCTAGCCATATTCAGGGTTTACTGGAATACCCTTGCGCCGCTATCACCCAACCTTAGGGTAATCTAGCACATAAGGTTTCCTTCTCTGGAGTGCAAACTCTAACAGGGTGACCACCTGGGTGCCTCCTTGTGCACCTAATCTCTGGGGCCACCTGTTCTGGGAGTGCCTTCACTGTTCACGTGCCATGCATGTAGCTTCACTGGGAAACCCTAGTTCTGATGAGTACTCGACCCCTCAGGACTCTGCACCTAACTGTGCTCTCCCTGCTACCCGTATAGGCTCTTCGTGATTCAGGCCTCTTCCTTAGGTACTTAACTGGTCATTGGCCCACTCTGGGAACCAATCTTAGCTGTTCTGTTTACGCTGTTCAAATCACCCAAGACCGATGTCACCTCGTCACACTCTGTTGCCGAGGACTGATCACCCTGCGGAGTGACGAGGACACATCAGCCCTTTCTGGTGATCGTTACGCTGATGACTAATCACCCTTCTCTGTGGGAACATGCTGATGACTAATCACCCTTCTCTGTGTGAAGCGTTGCTGATGACTAATCACCCTTCTCTGTGGGAATATGCTGATGACTAATCACCCGTCTCTGTGGGGACATGCTGATGACTAATCACCCTTCCCTACGGGGACACATCGATGACTGATCACCCTTCTCTGAGGAGACACACCGATGACTGATCACCCTTCTCTGAGGAGACACACCGATGACTGATCACCCTCTAATCCAAGCTGCCTACGGGGTCCACTCCACGTGGCCTTTGCCCATGCTGTGGGACCCAGCTAACGCGGTTCGCCCTTTACTATCTATTCTCAGTGTCCGAGGACTGGTCGGTACATTTAGATTTTGGATTTTAGCAATTTAAAGTGAGAACCCTAAGAAGATTTCCACTGGACACGAACTTAACCAAGTGGATTAGTAAGTGTGAAGGTTCACTTTAAAAGGGTAAAGAGAAAAAACACATATATGAGGTGACAATGATGCAAATTGTGGAATTTAAGAGAAATAAGCAAGAAGAATATGCATGACTAAGGAAAAAATAAAGAGAAGAAGAGAAAAAGATTTTGTAAAAGGAAGAAGAATGGTGATGCAAAGATAAAAGGACAAAGAAATGGAAAAGATGAAAGGATTAGAAGACTTAAGGAAGAATGGAGGTTGTCACGCCACTTGGAGCAGATGAACTCCAAGATGAGTGGTGCAAAAGCCCCCACTTGAGATATCACGTACTCAAGATAAGACCCGAAGTCACCACTTAGGAAACTACCTACCTAAGATAAGATCCATAAACCCAAAGTACTCAGACTCACAAAAACACTCCTACAGAGTTTTTTTACTATTCAAAATCAACTTCTAAAATACACTAGGTAGGCCTCCTATTTATAGGTCAAGGAGCCTTGGAAAACAAGCAAGAGGGGTAGGATGGTAAAAGG
Organism: Phaseolus lunatus; assembly: GCA_013389735.1. NCBI lineage: Eukaryota > Viridiplantae > Streptophyta > Magnoliopsida > Fabales > Fabaceae > Phaseolus > Phaseolus lunatus. The sequence goes on along the minus strand of CM023864.1, from coordinate 33,385,556 downwards.
GAAAAAATGGGCAGCCTTAGGGTTTGACTACGTCAAACTCGCATCCTAGGCTTGTCCTTCTAGAAACTAGGTCAAAATGCCTTCTAAAAGGGCTAGGAACAAGCTAAAATGATAACTACACCCCCTATTATGCTAAAGGCACCTCATTCTACCCTATCTTTCCTATTTGGACCCTTAAAGTGAGCCTAATTATTTACAACATATTTGTATCTTATAAGAAGACCAAAAGGAAGAATTGTTGGTGTGCTGGTTTATGCCCAACTCCTCTGGTGAGGTCCATATGATCCTTGGTGGGGTCTTGAATTGTTTGTTGAGATGAGTGTTTACCTTGTACTTTGTCTTTTGCTTCTTTGGTCATCTTTTGATGTGAGTTGATTTTAGGATTGTTCATTTTAAGAGGTGACACTTTACTTAGATAGAGATTTTAGCACTTTTAGAAGGTGAAACCTAAGGAAGATTCCCACTGCACACATGAACTTAACCAATTGGTTAAGTGGGTGTGAAGGTTCACTTCACAAAGGCAAAAGGAAAACACATGATATGGTGAGCATGATGATGGTGCGGAAATTGAAGAACATGAAAGAAAACAAACTAAAGACAAGATAACTGAATGGAAGAGTAGAGAAGAACAAAAACATAAACTCTAGAAAAGAGAAGCATAAATGGAAATGGAAACAAGATGAAGGAGAGAAAGCTAATGGTGTTGGCAATGGAAGAAATACGCCACTTGGAGTATGGAGGTCCTCCAAGATAAGTGAAAGTTGGCTGCCACTTGAAGAGCTCACACTCTCACAAGATAAGACTGAAGCTAAAAGCTCACAATTCTCACACAAAATATGCATAGTTTTCCTTCTATAAATTTCAACATGGAAATACATGAGGTAGGCCTCCTTATTTATAGGTGAAGGAACCTTAGAGGCCAAGCTTAAGGGGAAGGATGGGAAGAACAAAATGAGATGCGACTAGTCAACATCACACCTATCATCCTAATCTTCTAGAATATAGGTCGAAAATGCCTAAAGTGATAGCACAACGCCCCCCCTTTAATGCTAAATTTCACCTATTCTACTGAAATTACAAATAAAGAAACCAACTGATGCTCAACACCCAAAGCCTGTGCTCTGCTTCTCGTGATCCTTTGTGGCAATCTAAGTTCTGAAGCAAGGGTTGGAGAATCCTGACTTTGCCCTAGGTCTTGTGTCATGCTCCTGGTCTTCCTTCTCAGAGGTTGGGCCTGGTCAGTAGGTGCATGCTCTCCTAGGTCTTCATCATGCTCTCCGGGTGGGAGAGAATTCATCCACGAATTTGGAAGCCCTACAGAGAAAGGAGTCAAATCGTTGATATTGAAAGAATTACTACCTAAGTAAGTATCAGTCAGATCCAACTCATAGGCATTGTCATTGATCCTCTTGATGACCTGAAAAGGGCCATCACAACGTGGCAAAAGTTTGGATTTCCTTTGAGTAGGGAACCTATCCTTCCTCAATTGAAGCCAAAACCAATCCCCAGGTTCAAAGCTCAATGCCTTGCGCCCTTTATTGGCATGCTCGGCATACTTGCCTACATTCCTTTCTATTTGAAGCTTAATGTGGTGGTGCAAGTCTTTTATAAAAAGAAGCTTTTTCAAAATCATCCTTTCCCAACACCTCATATAGAATAGGAATAGGAAGGAGGTCAAGGGGTGTGAGGGGATTAAACCCATACACAACCTCAAAGGGGGTGTGGGAAGTAGTAGAATTAACTACTTTATTATAGGCAAACTCAATATGAGGTATCAAGTTTTACCACACCCTTGGGTTCCCAAAAATAAGGCACCTCAACATTTGACCCAAAGTTCTATTAACCACTTCCGTTTGACCATCAGTTTGGGGATGGCACGTAGTAGAAAACAAGAGTTTAGTTCCAATTTTTCCCCACAATGTCCTCCAGAAGTGACTTAAAAACTTTGAATCGCTGTCAGACACAATACTTCTAGGAAGCCCATGTAATCTAACAACTTCCTTAAAGAAGAGATTCACAATATGAGTAGCATCATCTACTTTGTGGCATGGAATAAAATGAGCCATTTTGGAAAACCTATCCACCACCACAAAGATAGAGTCCATACCCTTAGATGTCTTGGGAAGACCTAAAATGAAATCCATGGAAATATCTACCAAAGGCATATTAGGGATGGGAAGACGGGTATATAAGCCATGGGGTTGCACCTTAGACTTAGCCTTCCTACATGCTATGCATTTGTCACAGAAGCTATGTACGAATTTGTGCATGTGAGGCCAAAAGAAATGTTCATGCAATGTATCTAAGGTTTTTGCTACCCCAAAATGTCCCATAAGGCCACCCTCATGTGCCTCTCTAACAAGAGATTGTCTCAAAGACCCTTGAGGAACACAAAGTCTTTTCCCTTTAAAGAGAAAACCATCATGTATGAAAAAGTCTTTGTGTCCTCCCTTTGAGCACTCTTGATAGATTTGAGAAAAATCAAGGTCATCTATATAGATTTCCTTTATATGATCAAAGCCCAAGTATTGAACATCCAAAACATTTAGAAAGGTATGCCTTCGAGAAAGAGCATCTACTATGATGTGAGTTGATTTTAGATTTATTCATTAGGTGACATTTTATTAGAATTAGGATCAAGATTTTTAAGCAATTTAGGTGAGAAGTCTATGAAAAATTCCCACTGGACATTAACTTAACAAGTGTTAAGTAGATGTGAAGGTTCATTTCCATAAGACCAAAGGAAAAACACAATCATAGGTGATGAATGAATAGATGAACAAGGTGCGGTAAAGTGCAGATTTAAAACACATAAAAATAGAATTGGAAACAGAACAACAATGGAAGAAACATTAAACGCCATAGCCAAATTGAAATAAGAACATCAACACAAGACATATTTAGGAATTGAAATCGAATGGAATTGGAATTGAAAGATGAAGGAAAAGAAAGCTTATGTGGATGAAGCTTGAAAGAAGATTCGCACCACTTGGAATGGTGATTTGCTCCAAGATCAGTGATGATGCCGCCACTTGAGAGCCTCCAAACACTCGCAAGATAAGACTAGAGCTAGGAGAACAATTCTCACTAATCTCACACAATTTGTGTATAGTAACTTTACTTAAAATTCAACTTGTGATTACATGAGCCAAGCACCTCTATATATAGTGTGAGAGTGATGCAAGTCAAGACCACTTAAGGATGACCAAAGATGCTATATATAAAGGGTCATCTCAACAATCAAATGAAGACTTCACAAAAAGAAGAAAGGGCCATATTCCAAAGAACTTGAAGTTCTTCTTACTAGTCTTCTTAAAGAGTAGAACATTTTGTAAATAATTGGGTTCTCTTGAAGAATCCAAATAGTAGTATAAATAAAGAGGCCCAAGCCCAAAAAGCCCAAGCCCAAGAAGCCCAAGTCAAGTGGGGGCCCAAGCCCAATCCATGAGCTCAAAGGATTACTAGGAGCAAGGCTAAAGCTTTGGGAAAATAAGCATCAATAGATGTCTATTTTTGTAATTACCTTTGTATAGTCTTTTAGTAGAACATTAAAGGAAGGTGTAGATATTAAAATAAGGGGTGCCAATGTATAAAGATAGGTCACACCTTCCATGTGACATAAAGAGTAGGTGTAGGTGTTGTTTTTAGGAGGTGCCAAAGTAGAAAAAAGGTCACACCTCCCATGTGACTCAAGATTGGCTCCAAATTTGAATTAGAAATAGGAGGGAATTTTTAATTTTTTTCACTTTCATTTCAACCCTCTAAAACTATAAATAGAGGTGCTTGGTCATTGTAAAATAGGATTGAAATAGAAGTAAAGTTACTATACTCAAATTGTGAGTGAATTGTGTGAGACTTGTTCTCCTCTTCCTTGTCTCATCTTGTGATGCTTTTAGAGCTCTCAAGTGGCAGCAAATTTGCACTTATCTTGGATCATCACCTCCAAGTGGTGTGTCCATTCCTAATCCATGGCTACAACCACATAAGTTTCATCTTCTTTCATCTTCCATAGTCATTTCAATTGGTTGTTCTTCTTTGTTTCCAATTTCAATCGGTTATTCTTGTTCTACTTGTGTTTATATTCGGTTCTTTTGTTTTGTATTCAATTATGTTCGGTAATTCTTGTTCATCTTATTTCAATTGTTGTGTACAAGGATATAACACTTATAATTGAGTTTGGTTCATCATTTGGAATGCATTGTCTCCATTAATGATTCCTTAAGCTTCCTTGAATTTGTATGTTGTTTCAATTATGTTTTTGTGCTTTAATTTCAATTATTTTCCAGCTCTATTTGGCGCCATTCAATTCTGTTTTCTGCACCTCATTTTTCATTCATTCATATATCTAATTGTGTTTTTACCTTGGACCTTTGGAAATGAACCTTCACATCTACTTAACATTTGTTAAATTAATGTCCAATGGGGATTTTCCTTAGGTGACTCACCTATAAATTGCTAAGAATTTTGATCCTAATTCTTAAAAGTGTCACAAATTTAATAAACCTAAAATCAATTCACATCAGAGAGGCTTAGATTTTACAAAGGAAAAAGGTGGGAAAATTCAAATGAAAACCATTTGAATTTGGTGCCTAAAGTGAGTCACATGGAAGGTGTAACTTAGCTTTGCACGTTGGCACCCCCTATTTCTATATCTATACCTTCCTTTATGCTATATATCACTTATTCTATCCTATCTTTATTATTTTGGACTCCTATATTGAGCCCAATATTATTTACACCTATTTAACTCTTGAATACACCAATAGGAACAACAATAGATGTTGTATTCCTTTTCTTCTTCTTCCTTTGGTGAATTCTGCTTCATCCATGGTGGGGTCTTCTCTTGAATAAGAAGAGGATTTCTCATGATTTGCTCCTTTGGTCCACTCCTTGTGATCTTGGTTCGCATCATGCTACCTCATTTGTTTTACCTTGCTTATGTTTGATCACATAAGGAAATTTCTCAATGAACTCCACCCACTTGGCATGTCTCTTATTGAGCTTGCTTTGGCCTTTCAAATATTTAAGGGATTCATGATCACTATGTATTACAAATTCCTTTGGAAAAAGGTAGTGTTTCAAAGTTCTTTATCATAGGTGGAGTAATTGAGATTACTCCCCTTGAGTTTCTCACTAAAATAAGGTATGGGGTGACCCTCTTGACGGAGGATTGCCCCAATGCCTATGTTAGAGGCATCACATTCAATCTCAAATGTCTTAGTAAAGTTAGGGAGTGCTAAAATGGGTGCCTTAGTCAACTTATCTTTCAAAGTTTCAAAAGCTTTTTCTTGTTCTTGGCCCTAAACACAACATCCTTCTTTACTATGGCATTGAGAGGTGTGGCAATGGTACTAAAGTCTTTCACAAACCTCCTATAAAAACTAGCAAGGCCATGAAAGCTTCATACCTCACTAACATAGGTGGGTGTGGGCCAATTTTTAATTGTTGCAACCTTTGCTTCATCCACATGCACCCCTTGGGAACTCACCTCAAACCCTAGGAAATCTATGTGGTCTAGTGCAAACACACATTTTTCGGGATTAGCATACAAACTTTCCTTTATAAGGGTTTCTAGAACTTGCATATCATGCTTCTTATGATCTTCTAAAGACAAGCTATGTTAGGAAAGATGGCTTTAAACTAGAGGGGGGGTGAATTGTTTAAAGAGGTTTTCGCAAACTTTTCCAAGCTAGAATGAATATCTTTCAGAAATCAAATGATTAAGCAATTCAGTTTGCCAAAACAGCAAGCAAAACAACACTGCCAGGAAAACAATCGGTTGTTTCTTCGAAACAATCGGTTGTTTATACCAGCAAACAACAAATAAACTGAAATTAAAGAGTTAGGGATAGAGAGATTGTACACAGATGTTTATACTGGTTCACTCCAACCCAGAGCTACATCCAGTCTTCTCAGAAACCCTGAGGAAATCCACTAAGCAATCAACACTAGATTACTTACACACAACCAAGAAAGTGACCTTGAACACCCTCAAGAAACACACTTTCCTTGGTCAGCACACCACACTAAGAAAGCTAATCTTGATCCCCTCAAGAACACACAGCTCTTCTTAGCAACAGCACAAACGAATGTTCACAGAATTACAAGGATTACACTTGTTACAGAAGCAATCTGAAATCAGTACAAGAGAATCCTATCTCAGCACTTTGATCAACCAAAACTCTAAGCAATCTCCAACTCTTAGAAAAACTTTCTCAATTCACTTTTATTCTTCTTAAACTCAAATCTGTTTTTCTGTATATATATAAAGAAGATGTTTGTAATCAAATCTTAACAAACTCTTAATTGCTTTAGAAAGATTGGTCAAAGCATTTAATGACTGGAGCGTATGAATTAAAAGCATTTAAAGCCCAGTCAAAGTCAAAACTGTTTTCTGTTATAAAAACATAACAAACAATCGATTGTTTCCTCGAATCAATCGGTTGTTTTGTTACTTAACCAATTTTCACACTTCAAAACAGTTTTCAAAACACCTAAGCTTAAACAATCGGTTGTTTCGATAAAACAATCGGTTGTTTTAACTCAGTTTGAAAAAACACTTTACTTTGTTTGAAAGTTGAGATGCTTGAGCTTTAGATTCAATCAAAGGTTGAGTTACACAACTCAAACTACCCAGATCCTAACTAAACCAGCACAGCAACAGCAAGCACAGCAAAAGCTTCATCATCCTTCAAAGGATTTGGATTCGTCAAAACCTTGAACACCACTTGGTTCAACAAGTTATAGATGAGAATGTCGTCAAAATAGACCACTACAAACTTGCCAATGAAAGGCCTTAAGACATGGTGCATAAGTCACATGAAGGTGCTTGGAGCATTGGTTAATCCAAAGGGCATGACTAACCACTCATATAAACCCAATTTGGTCTTAAAGGCAATTTTCCATTCATTTCCTAGTTTAATTCGGATTTGGTTATAACCATTCTTAAGATCAATTTTGGTAAATACTTGAGATCCATGTAACCCATCCAACAAGTCACTAATCTAGGAATGGGATGCCTATATTTAATGGTTATGTTGTTTATAGCACGACAATCTGTACACATCCTCCAACTCCCATCCTTTTTAGGGAAGAGAATCACAGGCATAGCACAAGGACTCATGCTATCTTGCACCCACCCCTTAGCTATTAAAGTCTTCACTTGTTGTTGAATCTTTTTGGCCTCGGTTGGATTGGTCCTATATGCTGGCCTATTTGGTAAAGAAGCTTCGGGAATGAAATCTATTTGATGCTCAATTACCCTTAGAGGTGGCAATCCTTTAGGGGGATCTTGAAACACATCGTCAAATTCCTTTACCAAATTTTCCACACATAAAGGACTATCTTTGGCCAACTCACTCTTAAGGGTCCTAGGAAAAGCTATATAGATAGACTTTTGGGAAAGCATTACCTTTTTTACCTCTTTAGAAGAGATGGGAAGGCTTCTCTTGGCACTCTCTTTCTTTTTTTCATTTTCTTTCTCTCTTTTCTTTCGTTCTCACTTGGTCCTCATGGACTTCTTTTGGTGAGAGAGATTTTAGTGTGATCTTATGCCTATGGAAGTTGAAAGAGATTTTGTTGGTAAGGCCATCATGTAAGGTTTTCCTATCATATTGCCATGGCCTACCTAAAAGAATGTGTGTAGCTTCCATATGTACAACATCACACAAGACCTCCTCCTTATATTTACCAATAGAAAAGGCTATGAGGACTAGTTTATTAACTATTATCTCGCCCTCTTCACTTAACCATTGAAGTTTGTAGGGCTTTGCATGAGAGATGGTAGGTAACCCAAGGTGTTCTACCACTCTTGTGCTGGCCACATTCGCACAACTTTCCCCATCCACTATCAAGGAACACAACTTATCATTAATGAGACACCTAGTATGGAAAATGTTTTCCCTTTGAATTTAATCAAAAGGCTTTAAAACTTGGCCTAGCAAGCGCCTCACTACTAATAAGTCTCCCTCGCATGGAATCTCACTTTCTTCCTCACTTGGGGATCTAGAAGAGGAGGGGACCTAGACCTTTGAGAGCTATGGTCACTCATGAAAACCCCCCCTTGGACCATCATATTTCTTTTAGAAGGACAATTAGATGCAATGTGCCCAAAACCTAAGCGTTTAAAACATTTTGTATTAGAGGTTTTGGTGGGTGACTTAGGTTTAGAAGTGGAGGGTTTAGAATTTATAAAATTGGAAGTGGAATCTTTCACAAAATTGGAGGGAGAATTTTTGGAAGAAAACTTGTTTTTGTTTTTCCAAGATGATTGGTAGTAGCCATCATTATATAATTTTTTATATGAGTTTTCTTTGAAAGTTGAGATTCAACCTTGATGGCAAGGTGAACCAATGTTTCTAAAGATGAATACTTATAAAGTTCTACCACATCTTGGATTTCCCTCCTTAAATCACTTACAAATCTAGCCATTTTAGACTCCTCACTTTCATGCATATCAATTTTTATTAAAGTCGTTTCAAGCTCTTTAAAATATTTATCTACACTTTTTGGTCCTTCTTGAAGCCCTTGGAGCTTCAACAAGAGTTCCTTCTTATAATGAGGAGGAACAAACCGAGCGCATGCAATCCTTTAAATCATCCCAAGCGACCACGGCTGGACTCTTGTTAAGTCCAATGTCCATTACATTTTTATGCCACCACTACATGGCATAGTCTAAAAATTCTAAAAGGCTAACTTAACCTTTTGGTCCTCTTGGACCTCATGTACATTTAAAATTTGTTCTACCTTAGCCTCCCATCCTAAATATACATTGGGATCACTTTCCCCACTAAAACTGGGCAATTTTACATAAGGGAAAGAAAATATTATCTTGTTGGCGCCTTTCCTCAAAGTTGTTCAACCTCAATTCTTCTTCCTCTTCTTGGTTGTCGTAATGGTGGTAGCTACTAGACTCTCTCCTTTGATCCCATCTCCTTCCTCGGGGTTGTCTTTCTTGAGCCATTTCTAGCCTTTGGAGTCTTTCCTCCATTTGTCTCATTTCGTCCTCCTTTTGGTCTAAGGACCTCTTTGCCATCACCAATTCTCCCATAAGGAAAGCCTTTTGGGGAGATTGAGGCTTAGAGGATTCACCTAAAGAAAGATGAGCCATAATTCACAAGTGACAAACAATTAGTGAAATAAAAGTTAGTAAAAAAAAGAAACACTCTCAAGTTTGTGTCACTTTGGTGAAAAATAAGAAGAAAAATCACTCAAGGCACTCAAAGAAATTTTGTTTCACTCCACAAAGGTCTTTCTTGGGTGGAAAGCTCTTCAAATGAAAGAGGACAAAGCCCTTAACACTTGATCTCAAAGGAAACCACAACAAAACTTGAGGAAAAACCAAAAGACAAGCAAGAAAAGCTTAAACAAGAAAAGTTAAACCAAGAATTAAGAGAGATATAAGACAAACCTTTGAAGAAAGAAAAACAAGAAAAGACACACAAAAAGGACTCAAAGATACTCATTAAACTTTAGAAATTGCTAAAGCAAAAGGATAAAAATTCCACAATTGTTGAAATCAATTTGCCAATCAAGTTGAACCCAAATTTTTTTTGAAAATATTGCTCTTTGAAAGAACGGAACACAAATTTGTTGCACAAACTCCTTTTCTCCTCTTTTTTTTTTCATACTTGTGTTTGGATTATGGAAAAGAGATGTCCATAATTTTGATCATGCATATTTTTATATAACTCCAATTTTCACAAAAAGTTTGGGCTTCAAAATAATTGATCACTTGAAATCTTTTGTTTGGGACTTAAATCTACTCTGACTAAAACAATTTTCCAAATACTTATAATTTTTCTAAATTAAAAGCAAGTAAGTAGAATCAAAGCAAGGACTCCTAGAAACACTAATGAACATATGACTCAAAGCAAAAGGCAAGAACACAACAAGACACAAAATAACAATCCTAAAGCGAAACAAAGCTGTGGAAAGGTAAAAATGGCCGAATTGAAATTGCAAGAAAAAAAATAAAGGGCTGAAATTAAATTGCAAGAATGTAAAGACAAGTATGTAAGGGCAGAATTTAAACTGCTTGAAAGGTAAAAGCAAGAAATTAAAAGTGCAAGAATGTAAAGTGCCAAAATCAACTCAAGCAATTAAGCTAAAAAGAACCTAAGCTCTGATACGCACTTCGTCTTCTACACATCATTTCCTTTTCTAATAATTCAAAATTTGTCTGTCTTATATTTATATGTTGTTTCCACCGTGTTTGGAGTTCAATTTTTTTCTATTTAATTTAATATCAATAACAATAACTTTCCATATATTAAATTCAATGGCTCTCTACATAACATACTCTCTCTCCATATATATATATATATATATATATAGTAGAAAAAAATAATTTTTAGTGGGGCTTTATTTAATGTTTCTGGTAATTTTAGCTTCTGTTATGTGCTTTTTCTACAATGTATTTTTCCTCTGAAAGATCAACATCGTTAATGGATTACCGACAGTTTTTACCAATTCCTAAAATGTTTGAAAATGAGAGAGTTATATATATATATATATATATATATATATATCACAATCTAATGAATTAAAATTGTGTTTTAACTGATAATTTCACATAATCATAAAATTAATCAATCAAGTCATTGTTCTAACATATTAAAACAAAAGATTCCAAAGTCTTCACAAAATCTAAATGATTTTAATCATTAAAACTCGTTTGAACATATAATTAATAGTAAAAAGATATTTTCAACATATTTGGGAAATTATTATAAAATTTATTCATGAGTCACGACTATTAATATTTATTTACATAAAGATAGCGTAATAATATTGTCATCACAATCTAATTCAGTCTTTTGAGTCTCTTGACTATGATATATGAAAAACCTACTTGTGTGACATCTCTAGTATATTTTCTTATATCACGTGACATAGTACAAGCTGATCTTCACCTAATACATAGGTCAAACTTTTTCAACCAAACATTTTTATGCTTCTCCACATTTGCTATTGTCACTAAGTTTGCCATGTGATTTCCCTAACCGTTGAGATCCTCACAAATTAATACTTTACATATTGTCAAGACTCCTTGTTAGTATACATTCCTTAGGTATCATATTGTGATCAACCTAATTTTACCATCACTTAAGTACTTTTGTTAATCAAATCAAATTATTGATACGTTATAACTTTAAACTTTGTTATGATCAAATTATCTTACTAAAACTATGCTAGATGATTAAAACTAAATTTTAATAAATAGATAGATAGAGGCTTTTTAGAGAAGTTGTTAGGTTTCATTTGAGGTTGTGAACTTTCTAAATGGCTGAGAGTTATGGTTTTATCTTGTACAAGAGTCAGAATATCCCTAAAATATTCTTTTTTTATTATATTTATTCATTGTTGATAAAAAAAAAAAGATAGATAAGAATAGTCTCTTAAAATTTATCATATCGTCCAAGTCTAATACCCTTTAAACTAAACAATATCTATTAATATCAAATATTTTTCTTTTATTGTCAAACTCTGATAATAAGTGTATACAATATATTTTACTTTGTGAATGCTATTTATATCAAAAATAATTTTTGAATATTGAGGCTTGCAATGCCAAGAATAGGATTCATATGAAACCTAGCACCGATGATGAGGATTTCATCTTTTATATGAATTCTTCTTCAAAGAACTAGATGTTGTTTTTCTTTTTTTCCTTTTAAATGCCAAATTTTGATGGGCGTTCCCAATAGCTAGGATTTATTTCTAGATATTTTGTGAATACTTCCAAATTACTCTGACCATCACTAATTAATTGGTCCAAGTTATCATTATTAGGTCCATTTTTTACAACCATTAATGGAAAACTGTTTTGTTAAAACGTGATTCACTTCAAAAAACGTGGTATACGGTGGTGATTATTTTTGTGTAAACTGACATTTATAGACGCCACAATATACGCGTGTGGCGGTTTCCCAAATTGCCATAGAACTGGCCACCACAAAGGTTAATGTGGTGGTCTTACGCTATCCACCGCAATACCTGTCACTTTAACACTTTGTTTAAAGTGGCAGTTTCTATATGTAAGTAGTTGTTGGGACCAAAGGCTTTGATGAATCAAATCTGTGCAGAGCTTGGTTGCTGATGAAGTTAGGTTTAGATGTTTTGTTTCTGTTTTAGAATTTGTTTTATTCGTTCTTGATTCAGAACCTTAGCTTGAGCAAACTTGATTTTAAAAGAGAAAATGTTTTTTGAAAAGCTAAGTGATAAACAATCGATTATTTTCTCGTTTTAACCGATTGTTCCTCACTGGCCTGTTTGGTGGGTTTTTTAACTATTTTATAATTTCTTTAACCGAATCAACCGGTTATTTTGAAACTTCAATCAATTGAATTTTGAAAATCTATTTTGCCAACAACAGCTGGATTTTCTAACAGATTCAAATGGGCATTTTGTGAGGTTTATAAATAGAGACTCTCTTATCTTTTGAAGTATACAGAAAAAGCGAAATACATTTTGAGATACAGAAAGAGTTTGTAAAAGAGAGTTTTACAGAGATCTGAAAAAGTTTTGGGAAATCAGTTTTGAGAAGAGTTTTTACTGAAGTTTAAAGATTGCTCAAATAGTTGATGTTCTGATCAATATACGAATTTAGGAACTGCTAAGCAAGGTGTTTTCTATTCCTTTCTTTGTTCCTGATATTGTATTCTTTCAATTCTTGTAAGTGTGTGAAATCCTTTAAAATCAGAGGGTGTTCTGGTTTAAAGGTGTATGGTGTGTTGAAGAGAGTGTGTGTGATCTTAGGTTAAAAGATCCTCTCTTGTTGTTGTGTGTATGTAAACTGTTGTGTTTTACATAGTGGATCTCAGAAGGTTTTTCTGAAGAACTGGATGTAGCTCAAGGGTTGAGTGAACCAGTATAATTGCTTTGTGTGATTCTCTCTTTCTCTGCCTTGGTTTATCTGTTTAATGTTTCTGTATCTGATATAAACAACCAGTTATATTGTTCTTGCAATTGGTTATAATTCTGTTATATAGCATTGTTGTTAACGCTATAATAATATCAATCGGTTATATCGTAATATCAACCGGTTGATTTTATGCTGCTTGTTTTGAAAGCTTGATTTCTTTTGGCTTCTCTGATCTTTGTCTTTGTGAATTGATAAAGGAATTCATTCTTAACTAAACATTTGCAAAAAGCTTTCAAAAACAATTCACCCCCCTCTTGTTTTAGCCATTAATTCTAACAATTGGCATCAAGATGCTAGGTGTTTGAAAAATATTCAAGTTTTTGTTTTTTTGAAAACATGGCTGACAAGATGCCTTTCAGGGAAGGTGCTTCCATAAACAAACCACCTATGGAATGTCATTTTCATGCCTTTATCTGAAAAATCTGTTTTTGAATCTGAAAATGAAAGAAAGCATCTAGACTGTGTTGCTATGAATATCATTGTGTCTGCACTCGATTCTGATAATTTGCTTAAAGTTTCAGAGTGTGTATCAGCAAGAGAAATGTGGAACATCCTTGAAGACTATCACAATAATACAAAAGGTGACTTGCTGGATAAGGAAGAATCCTCCACTGGATCATCTTTTGCAGAAACCAAGATTAAGGTTTGTCTTATGGAAAAAGAAGAATCTGAATCAAGCCAAGTAAGTACATCCTCTTCCAATAACAGTGAAAATTATTCTCAATTGCTTGAAGCCTTTCATGAGAGTTATGAAAAAGCTCAAAGAGTAACCCTTTTATACAACCTGTTGAAACTTGATAACAAATGGTTAAATGAAAGAATCAAAGTCTTGGAAGAAAAATTAGATACCTCCAAAACTATTTTAGAAAAACCTGAGTTAAGTTCTTCTTACAAGTGTGACACAAAGTTTTGCGAAAATTGTGAAAATCTTCAAAAGAAAGTTTTGTATCTTTTGAAAACTGTGGATAAACTCTCCAAAGGGAAGTCCAACTTCGAAACTATTCTTGCTTCATAAAACTGTGTTTTTGGAAAATCTGGTTTCGGTTTTAACCCACAAAGCAAAGACAGTAACTGTGCAAAACCTTTTTCAAATGTTTTAGAAAAAAAACTGACTAAAATTTCGAAACAATTGGTTGTTACCTATTTTTACTGTATGAAAAAGGGGCACTATGTGAAATTCTGCAAAGTTCGCAAGGTTCTTGTTCCAAGAGGTATCCTAAAATGGATTCCTAAGGATTCTAAGGTTCCTTAGAAACAAATTAATTGTCTTGGACCCAAATTTATAAGGGGACCAGATCTTGCCACCTGAATTTAATATTTGCAGGGTTGCTTGGGGGAAAAATAACACCTTTGGTATCTAGATAGTGGTTGCTCCAAGCATATGACAGGAGATGCATCTAAATTTGTCAACATCACTCTCAAACAGGATGGGCATGTTACTTATGGAGATAACAACAAAGGAAAAATTCTTGGCAAAGGCACCATAGGCAATGAAAACAATTTTCTCATCCATGATGTGTTGTATGTAAAAGGGTTGAAGCATAATCTGCTGAGTATCAGTCAACTTTGTGACAGAGGCTACCAAGTCACATTCAGAACAAATTCATGTGAAATCAGGTTACCTAATTCAAAGGAAGTACTCCTTGCTGGTAAGAGATCAAACAATGTTTATTTACTTGATATCTCCAGCTCAATATCAATCGGTTGTTTGCTAACAAGGCATGAGGAATCATGGCTTTGGCATAGGAGAATTGCTCATATACATATGCATCATTTGAATAAACTTGTTTCAAATGAACTTGTTCTTGGCTTACCCAAACTCAAATTTGAAAAGGAACATGTGTGTGAGGCTTGTCAAAGAGGAAAACAAACAAGAAAATCTTTCAAACTGAAAAATTATGTTTCAACTACAAAACCTCTTGAACTCTTACACATGGATCTTTTCGGTCCTTCTAGGACTATGAGTATTGGAGAAAATTTGTATGCTCTTGTGGTAGTAGATTACTATTCCAGGTACACTTGGACATTATTCCTACACTCAAAGAAGGAGGCTTACTCTAAATTCAAGAAACTGGCCAAGAGGCTGCAAAATACTTGCTGCAGCAACATTGGAGCAATTAGGAGTGATCATGGTGGTGAATTTCAGAATGAAAAGTTTGGCAAGTTATGCAACAAGGTAGGAATCTTCCACAATTTTTCAGCACCAAGAACACCACAGCAAAATGGTGTGGTAGAGAGAAAGAACCGATCACTTGAGGAATTAGCAAGGACAATTATGAATGAATCTTCTTTGCCTAAATGTTTTTGGGCGGATGCAGTAAGTACAACGTGTTATGTGTTGAACTGTGTTCTAATCAGACCAATTTTGAAGAAAACTCCTTATGAGTTGCTAAATGGAAGGAAGCCACAGATAGGCCACCTAAAAGTCTTTGGTTGCAAGTGCTACATTCTCAACAATGGTAAGGAAAATCTGGACAAATTTGATGTTAAAGCTGAGAAAGGTAATTTCATAGGATACTCCCTCTCTAGTCATGCATATAGAGTATACAATAAAAGGCTTATGACTATTGAAGAATCTACACATGTTGTTTTTTATGAAACTAACAAATCTAAGCAAGGTACAACAAAAAACAACATTGAAGAAGATGAACAGAAGTCATTTAAGAAGAATCTGGAAAACAGTACAGAAATTCAACCGGTTGAACCTGCGAAACAACCGATTAAAAATCTGCAGCAGAGTTCTTTTCAAAAAGAATGGAGAATTCCCAAAGATCTATCTACTGAAAAACATCATTGGGCAGATCAACAAAGGAGTATCTACAAGAAGGAGTGTTGCAAACTACTGCAATCATACAGTATTTGTCTCCAAGATTGAACCAAAGTCAATCAAGGAAGCTTTGAAAGATGAACAATGAATAACAACTATGCACGAGGAGCTCAACCAATTTGTGAGGAATGATGTGTGGACCCTTGTCCCTTAAACAGCTCAAATGAATATCATAGGCACAAAGTGGTTATTCAAAAATAAGACAGATGATTTTGGAGTCATCACAAGGAACAAGGCAAAGTTGGTTGCCAAATGCTACAATCAAGAAGAAGGAGTGGATTATGAGGAAACATTTGTTCCAGTAGCAAGGTTAGAGGCAGTAATACTATTATTAGCTTTTGCTTGTATGAATAGTTTTAAAATTTTTCAGATGAACATGAAGAGTGCCTTCTTGAATGGATTCGTAAATGAAGAGATCTATGTCTCACAACCTCCTGGATTTGAAGATCACAAGTTTCCTAATCATGTGTACAAATTAAAGAAAGCATTGTATGACCTTAAACAAGCACCAAGGCAGTGGTATGAGAGGTTAAGTTGCTTTCTCCTATCTCATTCATATGAAAGAGGAAAAATTGACAAAACCCTTTTCATTAAAAAATCCAAAACTACTGTCATTTTAGTACAAATTTATGTAGATGATATTATTTTTGGTTCATCTAATGAGAAACTATGTGAGGAGTTTGTACAAGCTATGCAGGGAGAATTTGAAATGTCTATGATGGGGGAACTCACCTTCTTCCTTGGACTACAAATCAAACAATCAGCAAAAGGAATTGTACCGACCCGTCCTTGGACACCGAGAACAATGGTAAAGGGCAAACCACGTCAGCTGGGTCCCACAGCATGGGCCAAAGCCACGTGGAGTGAACCCCGCAGGCAGCTTGGATTAGAGAGTGATCAGTCATCGGTGTGTCCCTGAGAGAAGGGTGATCAGTCATCGGTGTGTCCCCTGAGAGAAGGGTGATCAGTCATCGGTGTGTCCCCTGAGAGAAGGGTGATCAATCATCGGTGTGTCCCCTGAGAGAAGGGTGATTAGTCATCAGCAAGTTCACACAGAGAAGGGTGATTAGTCATCAGCATGTTCCCACAGAGAAGGATGATTAGTCATCAGCGTGACGATCACCAAAAAGGACTGATGTGTCCTCGTCCCTCTGCAGGGTGATCAGTCCTCGGCAACAGAGTGTGACGAGGTGACATCGGTCTTGGGTGATTTGAACAGCGTAACCAGAACAGCTAAGATTGGTTCCCAGAGTGGGCCAATGACCAGTTAAATACCCAGAGGTAGGGAGAGGCCAGAATCACGAAGAGCCTATGCGGGTAGCAGGGTGAGCACAGTTAGGTGCAGAGTCCTGAGGGGTCGAGTACTCATCAGAACTAGGGTTTCCCAGTGAAGCTACATGCATGGCACGTGAACAGTGAAGGCACTCCCAAAACAGGTGGCCCCAGAGACTAGGTGCACAAGGAGGCATCCAGGTGGTCACCCTGTTAGAGTTTGCACTCCAGAGAAGGAAACCTTATGTGCTAGATTACCCTAAGATTGGGTGGTAGCGGCGCAAGGGTATTCCAGTAAACCCTGAATATGGCTAGCAGCGCAGTGAACCCTAATTAGGGCTAGCGGCGCAGTAAACCCTAGACTATATAAGGGACAGTAAAATACTTCACAAAGGTACGCAGTTTCTAGACCTAAACACAGAGAGACTCAATACACTTGGTGTTGCTTGCCCTACATTGACTTGAGCGTCGGAGTGCAAACGGCCTCTAGGACGCCCCCTTTCTCTTTTGCAGGTGCAGATTGCTTCGAAAGAATCAAGCACATATCAACGTGAGGAAGGAGGCGTGTGAGTGTCGTGGAGTCAACTGACAGGCGAGTCAACCGGCAAGAACAGGAATCTTTGTGTGCCAAACCAAATACTGCAATGAGATACTCAAAAAGTTTGAAATGGACAGCTACAAATCTGCATCAATACCAATGGCTACCAACTGTTATTTAGATGCTGATGAAGCTGGACCAGAAGTAGATCAAACCATGTACTGGGGCTTGATAGGTTCTCTACTATATCTCACAACTAGTAGATCATATATCATGTTTGTTGTTTGCCTATGCGCAAGGTTTCAATCTTGTCCCAAGGAGTCACACCTCAAAGCTGCCAAGAGAATACTCAAGTATCTCAAAGGCACTCCTCAAGTTGGACTGTGGTATCCCTCTCAATCCTCTATACAGCTTGTTGGTTTCTCTGATTCTAACTTTGCAGGTTGCAAATTAGACAGAAAAAGTACCAGTGGAACATGCCACTTACCTGGATCAAGCTTAATATCATGGCACAGCAAAAAGCAAGCATGTGTTGTGTTATCAACAGCTGAAGCAGAATATATAGTTGCAGGAAGCTGCTGTGCTCAGATTTTATGGATCAAATAGCAATTAGAAAACTTTGGACTACAGATAAGCAAGATCCCACTCTACTGTGACAATACAACTGCAATCAATCTTACCAAAAATCAGGTACAACACTCAAGGACAAAGCATATTGAACTAAGGCACCATTTCATTCGCGACCATGTAGAGAATGGTGACTGTGAAGTTAAATTTATTGCTACTAAGAGGCAACTTGCTGACATCCTTACTAAACCTCTTTCCAAAGACAGGTTTTATACACTAAGGCATGAACTTGGTATAGTTGATTTCAATGCTTTATCTTGATCCTTCCTTTTGTCTATTTGATAAGACAAATAGGGGGAGTATTAAGTTTGTGCTTTGGTTTGTAATATTTTATGCTTTAAACTGTTTTAAATCTCTCTGCATTAGATAAAAGGTTTTGCTACTCTGATAGGTTTAATCGGTTATATTTGCGGTTCAATCGGTTGTTCTTCTACTGAAGCAACTATGGTTTGGTTTTTCTCTCTATCTGCATGTGACAAACTGATGAAGACCAAGTAAAGGAGGCGCCTGAGGCCCAAGCCCATGAAGCCCAAGCCCAACCAAATAGCTCAACATCCTTCATGCCTCAAAGGATGACTAGGAGCAAGGTTAAAGCTTTAGGAGAAAAGCATCAATGGATGTCTCTTTTTGTAATTACTTGTGTATAGTTTTTAGTAGAACTTTAAAGGAAGTTGTAGATATTAAAATAAGGGGTGCCAATGTATAAAGATAGGTCACACCTTCCATGTGACATAAAGAGTAGGTGTAGGTGTAGTTTTTAGGAGGTGCCAAAGTAGAAAAAAGGTCACACCTTGGCTCCAAATTTGAATTAGAATTAGGAGGGAATTTTGAATTTGTTTCACTTTCATTTCAGCCCTCTAAACCTATAAATAGAGGTGCTTGGTCATTGTAAATTGAACATTGAAATTAGAAGAAAAGTTACTATACTCAAATTGTGAGTGAATTTTGTGAGACTTGTTCTCCTCTTCCTTGTCTCATCTTGTGAAGCTTTGGGAACTCTCAAGTGGCGGCAAATCTGCACTTATCTTGGATCATCACCTCCAAGTGGCGTGTCCATTCCCAATCCGTGGCTACAATCACATAAGTTTCATCTTCTTTCATCTTCCATAGTCATTTCAATCGGTAGTTTTGATTCTATGTCTTGTTCTTGAATTTCAATCGGTTCTTTTGTTTCAATTTGTGTTTCCATTCTGTTTTTTGTGTTTAAATTCTGCACCTATTCTTTTTTTGAGTTCAACACCTTGTTCTTCATTCATTCATCACAGTTAATTGTGTTTTAACCTTGGACCTTTGGAAATGAACCTTCACATCTACTTAACACTTGTTAAGTTAATGTCCAGTGGGGATTTTCCTTAGGTGACTCACTCTAAATTGCTAAGAATCTTGATCCTAATTCTGAGAAAGTGTCACAAATATAATGAACCTAAAATCAACTCACACCAAAAACGTTTTGTGGTGCACTAACCTTTGTAAAAGAATATTGTGTGCTCTATCTGTGACTGCAGGTGATTAAAAATTCTAAAACATCTCTTCCAAAGCAACCAAGGATTTGTCTTCATCAAATAGGGGGAGAATGTTGGAACCAAAGGCTTTGATGAATCAAATCTGTGAAGAATCTGTGCAGAGCTTAGTTGCTGATGAAACTAGGTTTAGATGTTTTGTTTCTCTTTTAGAATTTGTTTTATTCGTCCTTGATTCAGAACCTTAGCTTGAGTAAACTTGATTTTAAAAGAGAATTTTTTTTTGAAAAGCTAAGTGATAAAGAACCGATTATTTTCTCATTTTAACCGATTGTTCCTCACTGGCCTGTTTGGTGGGTTTTTTAACTGTTTTATAACAGCTTTAACCGAATCAACCGGTTATTTCGAAACTTCAATCGGTTGAATTTTGAAAATCTGTTTAGCCAACAACAACTTGATTTTCTAACATATTCAAATGGGCATTTTGTGAGGTTTATAAATAGAGACTCTCTTATCTTTTGAAATATATAGAAATAGCAAAATACATTTTGAGATACAAAAAGAGTTTGCAAAAGAGAGTTTTACACAGATATGAAAATGTTTTGGGAAATCAGTTTTGAGAAGAGTTTTTGTTGAAGTTTAAAGATAACTCAAATAGCTGATGTTCTGATCAATACACGAATTTAGGAACTGCTAAGCGAGGTGTTTTCTATTCCTTTCTTTGTTCCTGATATTGTATTCGTTCAATTCTTGTAAGTGTGTGAAATTCTTTAAAACCAGAGGGTGTTCTGGTTTAAAAGTGTATGGTGTATTGAAGAGAGTGTGTGTGATCTTAGGTTAAAAGATCCTCTCTTGTTGTTGTTGTGTCTATGTAAACTGTTGTGTATTACATAGTGGATCTCAGAAGGTTTTTCTGAAGAACTGGATGTAGCTCAAGGGTTGAGTGAACCAGTATAATTGCTTTGTGTGATTCTCTCTTTCTCTGCCTTGGTTTATCTGTTTAATGTTTATGTATCTAATATAAACAACCAGTTATATTGTTCTTGCAATCGGTTATAATTCTGTTATATAGCATTGTTGTTAACTCTGTAATAATATCAATCAGTTATATCGTAATATCAACCGATTGATTTTCTACTGCTTGTTTTGAAAGCTTGATTTCTTTTGGCTTCTTTGATCTTTGTCTTTGTGAATTGATAAAGGAATTCATTCTTAACTAAACATTTGCGAAAAGCTTTCAAAAAAAATTCACCCCCCTTCTTGTTTTAGCCATTAATTCTAACAGTAGTGTCAGTCATAGCTATCGCAATTTAATTCATTGAAAATGATTTCAACACCATTATATACGATATAATATGACGTTTTTAACTGTCAGTATTATAATAAAATTATAAAAATAATACATCTGTTTCAACTAACGTAATTTTAATTCTAAATAAATGGAATTTAGCCACCACTTTTTTATAATCTAGTTTGCACAATTCTAATCATAATATACTTTCATAATAAAAAAAATAAAATACTAATAAAATGAAATAATATATAAAGCTATAAGCATCCATTTATTGCATTGAAAATTAAAACACAAATAATTGTTCAAAAGTTGATACATAATTTAAAATTAAAACACATAACATTATTCAAAAGTTGATACATAATTTAAAATTAAAATAAACATTATTCATCCCCAATTAGTCTATAAGCCAGGTCTTGAACAAACAAAAGTTTACAAAAATATTTTTGCTTAAATAGAAACAACAGACTACCAAGTTGGGTTATTAGATATACCTATGATTGGTAGGAAATATATGTGGTATAAGTCAAATGGAATGTGCAAGAGTAGAATTGACAAAATAATGGTTTTAAGAGAATGGTTGGACTGTTGGCTAGAGTCTAAGCAATATGTGGTGGGAAGAATAGTGTCAGATCATTGTACGTTAATTTTGAAAAATTGGGTTGTTGATTGGAGACCTAAGTCATTTAGAACATTAGACGTGTGGTAGCAAGATGAAAGTTTTAATGATTTTGTAAGGACAAAGTGGAATAGTTATGCGTTTTCGGGCTCTGGGATGATTGTACTTTAGAATAAATTGAAAAAACTCAAAGTAGATTTAAAAATTTGGAACAAGGAGGTATTTGGTAATATGAATCAAGAAGTGGAGGTGTTAAGTAAGAGAGTGCAAGAGTTGGATGGTAAGGATCATGAGAGTGGGTTGAGTGAAGGTGGTAGGTTGGAGAGGAAAATCCTGTTGGCTAATCTCGGCAAGAGTTGGCTAAAACAAGAGGCAAGTTGTAAGTGGTTGAAGCAGGGTGACTCGAATACAAAATATTTCCTTGTTGTTACTAAATGGAGAAGAATTAAAAATGGTTTTAATGGTTTGCTAGTAAATGATGTTTGGGTGGAGGACCCGATGGTGGTAAAAAGGAATGTTAAGGACTTCTTTGAGGCTAGATTCTCGGAGGGAGAAAACTTTCAGGTTAAATTAGACAATATCCCCTTTAAACGTATTTTGGAGGAGGATAATGAAAGTATTTCAAAGACGTTCTTTGAAAAGGAGATTAAGGAGATGGTTTGGGACTGCGAAGGGTTGAAAAGCCCAAGACCTGATGTGATGGAATGGATTAGTTAGATAATAGCATGTCTGGAGTTTGCTTCGGTGTCCATCCTTGTAAACGGGAGTCCAACAAAGGAGTTCAAGCCCGGGAAGGGCCTTAGATAAGAGGATCCTCTAGCTCCTTTTATGTTCCTTATTGTGGCTGAGGGTTTCGTAGGTGTGGTCAGGCAAGCGATTGCCAAGGACTTGTTGCAGTGTGGAGGTTGGGTCTAAAAGAGTAAAGGTCAATATGTTGCACTTTGTGGATGATACACTTTTTTCTGCAAGGATTGCACACAAAACATAATGGTGATCTAATTTATATTATGCTGCTTTGAATTGGCTCATGGACTAAGGTCAACTTTTCTAAAAGCAGGATTGGTGGGGTAGGTATAAGTCAATCTCAATTATGGATTTACTCATCAGCTTTAAACTGCGAGATGATGACTGCCCCGTTCAAGTATTTGGGTATTGAGGTGGGTGACAATTAGCGAAAAGTGTGCTTCTAGGATAATGTGGTAGCTAAGATTAGACAAATACTTTATAGATGGAAAGGGAAGTTCTTATAAATGGCTGAATGATTTTGTTTGTTGAGGTCAGTTATTTCATCCATTCCCTTGTTTTATATGTCTTTCTTCAAGATGCCTTTGTTTGTGGCTCTTACTATTAAGAAAATACAGAGGAATTTCCGATGGGGTTAGGGGAAGGACAACAAGAAAATTGTGTGGGTGGCGTTGGAGAAGGTATGCAACTCTAAAGAGAAAAGTGGATTGGGTATAAAAGATATAAGGCGTTTTAATGATGCACTTTTAGGGAAATGGATTTGGCGCCTTCAGTCGAAAAGGGGGAGGGTGTGGATTGTACTAGACCAAGGTGTTGAGCTTAGTGCTTTGGTGATCAAATGTCGGGGGTCAGCTCGATAGAGTTGATGGGCCATGTAAGTGGGCCCCAGGAATGCATGAGGTGATGTTCATCTCGCGTATATGTATAGAAGGCTTGGTAAGCGAGAAAAGTGCAAGTGGTGTGTGTAGTACATTTGGGTCTCGCAAGTAAATATTCCCCAAAGATGCCTAAGCCCAAAGGTGCTAGGATTTGGGGGATAAGTTGCATGCATGTTATGTGAAGGCTACTGTGCCTACAGAAAACAGATTGGATCCCGGAAGTCGGTACGTCGGTACCCAGGCGCTTATTCTATTAAGATTTAATGCACTCCAAGGAGATAATATTCTGTGCAGCTGTGTTGTTTAGTGTTGTAAAGGCAGGACGCCCTTTGCCTTTGAGCTAGACTAGTGCCTTTTTAACTCATAAGGTGTACACCGTAACGACGACTTCTTCTCTGTCGTAGCTTCGTGCACCCTCATGGGTTGGGCGCAACTGCTATCGTGGGGCTTGGCCTGCCCAGCGTTAGTGTTCCCACGTTTCATCGTCACAGCTTCTTCAGAAATGATGTGGGCAATAGCTCGCCGCCTGATCTCACCAAAGGTCCTTGCTCAATTCTAAATATGGCGATTGGTTGCGAGGGGTTGAGAGTAATTCTAAGGAGTCACTTTGGTGGAAGAACCTAAAGAAAGTCTGGGCGTCGCAAGAGTGGGGGGTTAACTTCAAGGATAACATAGATTGGAGGCTAGGTGATGGGAATTGAATTAGGTTTTAGGAAGATATTTGGGTTGGAAGCAAGGCTTTAAATGTAAGATTCCCTAAGCTTTACTCGATTACTAAGGATAAAGGTGTTATTGTGTCACAAGTTGGGAGTTAGGTCAACAAGTGGTCTTGGAAGGCAGAATCGAGGCATTCCCTTTTTGCATCGGAAATTGAGGAGGAAGCTCGTCTAATGTCTCTATTGGAGGACAAGGATTTGTCTTTAGGGGTTTAGGATAAATGGGTTTGGAAGTTGGATGAAAGTTCTGGTTACTCTGGTAGTTCGACGTACAGTAGGTTAAGGTTGGTTGAGGATGGTACATATGACTCTATTTATGAGGATTTTTGGAGTTCTAAGTCGTTGCCTTCATCAATGACTACTGCCTCGAGAGTTTCGGCTGATAGGTTACCAAGAAGGGTGAATTTGGAGAAAAGAGGGATTGTTATGGAAAGTAGTATGTGTGTCTTATGCGGAGAAGAAGAGGAATTGAGAAGTCAGGTTTTCTTCATGTGTAAGTGATACAATCCAAGCCAACAAGGAGATGACCAAGGACTCAAATTACCATTAACACTATGAGAAGTCATCTCAACTTTCAAGTGAAGACCCCACCAAGGATCTAGCAGACCTCACCAGAAGAAGAAATGGGCAAAGACCAAAACATCAAATGTTCTTTCTTTTGGTCTTCTTAAAAATAAAATATGTTGTAAATAATTTGGACTCACTTTAGGGGTCCAAGTAGCAAAGATAGGCTAGAATAGGTGCCTATAGCATAATAGGGGGGTGTAGTTATCATTTTAGCTTGTTTCTAGCCCTTTAGGAAGGTTTTTTGACCTAGTTTCTAGAAGAACAAGCCTAAGGTACGATTTTGACTTAGTCAAACCCTAAAGGCAGCCCCCTCACACATTTACCACTACCCTTTCTCTTTTTGCCCACCAAGGCACCCATTCCTATAAATAGGGTGTCTTACTCCTTGTATTTACTAGTTGAAAATTGAAGTAAAGAAACTCTGCTTGAGTGAATTTTTGAGTCTGAGTACTCTGTATTATATGGGTCTTATCTTGGGTGGGTAGTATCCTAAGCAGCAACTCTGAATCTTATCTTGAGTGAGTGACATCTCAAGTGGCGGCTCTTGCACCACTCATCTTGGAGTTCATCTGCTCCAAGTGGCGTGAATCCCCTTCTTCTCCATAAGTCTTTTCATCTCTTCCCCTTTATAATTTCCTTTTGTGTTTCCATTCCCTTCATGTTCTTTATTGTTCTTCCTAGATTTGTGTTTCATTTGTTGGTTTTCTTTGATTTGGTATCTTAATTTCGCCCCTTTTTGCATTATCCACACCATATATTGTGTTTTTCTCTTTACCTTTGTGAAGTGAACCTTCACACTTACTTAACCACTTGGTTAAGTTCGTGTCCAATGGGAATCTTCTTAGGGTTCTCACCTTAAATTGCTAAAATCCAAAAATCTAATCAAAAGCGAAACAATTAAAATGTGCATTCTAAAATCAACTCACATCAGTAAGGTAGCTTGGAAGGTTTGGTGTTTGGGCAGTAAGTGGATTAGGGAGGCCTTTGTATACCATTTGGACGCTTGTTCCCACTTCAATCAGTTTTACCTAGGTTGGGCTTCTGCGAAGATGAACAGATATTGGAGGTGTATGTTGATTGCTGTGATTAGGGAAATTTGGAAATGGAGGAACTTCATCATCTTTAAGAATGGTAGAGTGGATGGTTTGGAGATATTCACTTTGGCCAACTCAAGGTGCGGTCTTGGCTCATAAGTAGAGTAAACGATGTTTCATTTACTTATGCTCAATGGTGTTTGGACCCCTTGGTTTGTTTGAAATCAATTAAAAAAGTAAGGGTGAAGTTGGGGTCTCTGTGGTTGTAAGTTCCTAAGAACTTAACAGGTATAGTCTTTCGTATGATTTATATTTAATTGTTGTGGTTTCGAGTTGGATGCAACTAACGTTGGCCTTTGGTCAACAATAGAGTTTAGTTTGTGTTGTAGGTTCGATAGGCGGTTCTAGGGTTTTGAAGGATTGGAGTTTAATGTTTTAATTTCCTGTATTGTTTTAATCTGTTCCTTTTGGGTGGAAAACTTGATAAGATTTTGTTAGGATTTTGGTTGGGGCTCTTGGCCTATTAGGGCAATGAGTCCTTAAAACGGATGATGAAGGGCGATGCTGGTGGAGGAAATCTTTTTGTTGGTCTGTAGGTAGAGTTAGATTCTGGTGTTTTGAAGGTTTTATGGACACTGGGCATGTCAGTAGACGGTAAAGGTAATTTAGGCGTTGAAGAAGAGTGACTTCCTTTTGGCATGACATTATGGGTCTGGTTGTGGGTGAGGGTTTTTGTTTTGTATTAGTTTTGTGTTTTGTAACTGTATTTGAAGTCTTTGGTTGTAGTAGGGTTTGCCAAATTTTGATGGGCGTGCCCAATAGCTAGGATTTCTTTCCAGATACTTTGTCAATACTTCCAAATTACTCTAACCATTAATAATTAATAGGTCAAAGCTTTCATTATTGAGTTTATTTTTGACAATCGTTCATGGAAAACCGTTGTTAAAACATGATTCATTGACTATGGTCATAGTGATCATTGAAATACGAAAATTATAACGACATCTTTAATAATGACTCATAAATGGGGTGCATGCAAATCAGTTTACTAGATGACCAAGTTTTAGTATTTTGTCGAGTATCAACTATTAATCAGTTTTGAAATTGTATTTTCACAACTATTTTTTGAGGTCGATGCTTTGCAACCTTTTATCGAGCCAAGTGTATTCATATTTTCTAACTAATATTGATTGCAGAGTCCCTAGCAAAGGACCAACCACTAGGGCAATTGCTAGAAGAATACAAGAAGAGTGAGACTTAACTCCCCAAAGTAGAGACATACTCTTATCCATTTTATAAGAGCCATGACCTAGTTGTAAAAACTAGAATAGGATTTTCATCTCTTGCAAAATAACTTTGTTCAAGTAGTATAGATTTTTGGCTTGTATTTTGCCTTGAGTAGACTAGGGTTTGGGTTAGGGTTTCTCAACCTACCTTAGGTTTAATTGGGCTCAATTAGGCCCACACTAAAACCTAAGCCGGTCATATAAACCCTAAATAGTCACACAGATCACACATCTTCACATGGCAAGTGTGACTAGCTTTAGGTGCCTAATTTGGATTCAAATCTCCCACCAATTTTCTCTTGTAAATTGATGTGAGTTGATTTTAAGATTGTACATTTTATGGGTACTCTTTTGTTTATGATTTTTGGATTAACAATCATGGTGAGAAACCCAAAGAAGATTCCCACTGGACACGAACTTAACCAAATGGTTAAGTAAGTGTGAAGGTTCACTTCTAAAAGGTAAAGAGAAAAACACAATTATATGGTGATTTAGATGATGATGGCGGAAATGAAAAGCACATAAGGAAAATAGAACACAATAATATAAAGAATGGAAGAAAAGTGGCGTAAAGAGAAAAAAGGAAAAAGGTGAAGAGATGAAGAATCATGCCACTTGGAGGGGAGGAGAGTCCAAGATAAGTGGTAAAGAGCCGCCACTTGAAGTAAACACACACTCAAGATAAGACCCACAAACGAGAGCACTCAAGCCTCACTAAACAATTCCGTAGAGTTTCTTTTCTATTTCAAAATTCAATTTGTTCAAATACATGAGGCAAGATACTCTATTTATAGGAGAGAGGATAACAAGATAGAGGGGTATGGGTGTCATTTGAGAGAAACCTTCTAGAAGGTAGGTCAAAGAAACCCTAAACCTAGAAACACTTGTCATGAAAGGTGGGTTTGGCGCAAGCCCAAATTACTAAGCACACCCTACTCTAGTTTATTCTTCTATTTGGACCCCTAAAGTGAACCCAATTTATTTACAAACATTTGTCTTGTAAGAAGATCAAAAGAAACAACATCTGATGCTCTGTTTATGCCCAATTCTTCTTTTGCTGAGGTCCTTCCGATATTTGGTAGGGCCTTGTCTTGTACGCCGAGATGACTAATCAAAGTGTGAAGTGTCTTTTGTGTCCTTGGTCATCTGATTGGCAAATTGGGTTCCATCATTTGAAGATGCGGATTTGACTGTAACTAAACAGGTGAAAGTCAATCTTTCTATGGGTAACTACAACGATAATATTTTATGTGATGTAGTACCATGGAATCTTGCCATTTTTTATTGGGAAGGCCTTGGCAATTTGATTAGAAAACCACCACTAGTACAAAAAGCCTTGACAACGACAATGAATAACAACAATTGGCCGAAACCCGTTGTTAAAAAAAATGCGGTGGCATTTCTTTTATTAACTCAACATTGAAATGCAAAATAACGATGGTTCTCTTATGAACCATCGCTAATAATGGTCTTGTGAGACTTATAAAGACGCTTCTCTTATGAATCGTCATTAATAGTGGTCTTGTGAGACTTATAAAGACGGTTCTTTTGTGAACTGTCGTTATAAATGGGTTTCGCATTCAAAACCAAAAATAAACCCATCCAGCCCACAATCATTCACTCATCTTCTCTCATTCGCACCTCTCATTCTCTCCAAGCTCTGCGCCCTCCTCCTCCATTCTTTCTTTCATCTTTTCCCATTCTCACCTCTCACTCTCCAATACACTCAAAGGTCTGACCTATCTTCCATTCACTCTTCTTCTCCCATTCTTGTCATCTCCTCCAATACGCTAAAATCTTTGCACCATCCTCCAGCTTTAGCCCTGCCCCTCCTTGTCCAGTCGTCCACCTCTGCGTTCCAAGACCTTTCGCACACCGCCAACACCTCCATCACACACTGCTGTCGCGGACTTGGCTACAAAAGGTTAGTATTTTTAGGGTTTTGAGTTTTAAATTTTTAATAAATGTATGTGTTGATTAGTTAATAGTTTAGGGTCTCATTTATATTTGATGGAGGAGTCCTAAAATTGAGGAGAAGAGTTGTAGATTTAGGGTTTAGGGTTTCATGCCAAGAATTAGCATAAAAAAGCTTCAAACAACCATAACTTTTGATAGAGAAGTCGGATGGAGACGCGTAAAAAACAAAAGTTGTTCGAAATAAGGTAAC
Organism: Phaseolus lunatus; assembly: GCA_013389735.1. Lineage (NCBI taxonomy): Eukaryota > Viridiplantae > Streptophyta > Magnoliopsida > Fabales > Fabaceae > Phaseolus > Phaseolus lunatus. The sequence continues at coordinate 33,356,602 of CM023864.1, read as the reverse complement.
GAAGGCCATGGCCAATACCCGAAGGAGATTGGCCCCACCAAAATCCCAAAAATCCATCGTTTACTATCAGTTTACTATAATTTTTTTATTTTTTAGTATTATTTAGGTATTTTTGAGGTATTTTGAGGTTTTAGTTCTTATACTTAGACTTGTCAGAAAATTTTGAAATTTTGCATGATGTCTCTTAGTATAAATTAGAGATTTATCAAACCATTATGATTATATTACATTCATAAATTTATTACTCTTGCATTGCATTACATAATGTTTATAAACATGAAATCTTCTTATTTATTTCAGTTTTTGTTATGTGGAAGTGCAAATGCAAAACAAACTCACTTGGATACACCTTAAGGTATTTAAATTATATTTCTTCACTCACTTTAATGTGTATAATTCATTCATTCATTCATTTAATAAATGTTGTTGAAAATGAGTACGGTCACAATGTTATATAGTAGATGTCGACTCTGGTTCAAGCTGTAATTCATAGAGGTTGGGATTGGGATTGGGATCGGGATCAGGTAATATCTCAACACAAACCTTTTAAAAAAAATGTCATATATTTGTAGAACTTCTTTTTGTTGGATGTTATATGCAATGTACTAATTTATTGTATGTGAATGTCTGAAATATGATATAAACATGCATTATTGTTCTGGAAATTTGATACATTATGTAGAATTTAAGGTATATATAATAATAAAATACTTTTTAAAAAAAATAAAAATAAAGCTATACAACTATTCCACTTGGAACCGTCTTTAAAAGTCATTTTTAAGGGTTATAACGATGGTTCTAGACTGAACCGTTGTTATATGTGTTGGGTTTAATAGTGCCAAAGTTCAAAAGGGGGGGTGAATTGACCTTTTAAAACTTTATCGCAGAAATAGTGTTTAACACAGTTTTACAGAAAAATAAATCGATTTATGTGAAAATGAACAGATTTATTTCAGCACTGTTTTTGTTTGAAAAGCTTTTAATACAGCAAGGTTAATCACAAGATTATGCAGATAGAATTTCAAGATGCACACACACAGATATCAGATTGAAAAACAGTGTAACTCAAAAACAGCAAACCTTAATTCCAATTCGTGTGATTTAGGTTCAGTTAAGGGCTTGACAATTAGTGAGACAATCTATTACACACAACCTGTTTTATTAGCCTTTAACAGATTATCAGTGTTCTTATTGAAATCAGACAGTTTTCCAAAAATTAAGAACAATGAATCACAGAACAGCAAGCTTCAACTTTAAGCAATTGTTTAAGGTTCAATTAATAGTTTTAACAATTTCTTGAGCAACCTATCACAGTCAATCTGTTCCAGTGGCTTTTAGCAGATTTTATATGTTCTTATCAGATTCAAACAACTTTTTCAGAAATTAAGAACAGTATGCACAGTGCCCAGAAAGAACAGATTTATTTTTAATTAAACAGATTTATTTCTTCGCTGTTTTATCAATTATGCAGAAACAAAATTGCAGAGAGAGAGAGAATGAGCACAAGCAGTTATACTGGTTCACTCAACTGAGCTACATCCAGTCTTCGCCAAAACCAGGTGGAAATCACTAAAACACAGTACAACCAAGTACAATTCCCACTGTTCTTGAAACCTACAAGAACTTAGGTACTCTTGCTGAAAAAACCTATTTCAGCTCACACACACACACTCTCCAAGAAAACCTATCAAGAAGAATGTTCAACCAAACTATTACAAGAAATGAGAAGTGAAATGACTACACCTGATTGAGGATACAAAGATCTGCCTTAAACCAGTAGGCAAGATTTCTAGAACAGTAGCAGCACCTCACACCAAGCTTTTGGAACCAAACCAAGAACAAGCACTTTGTGATTTTTGAAAACTTTGAAGAACAAATGCTAATCCTTTGTAAACACTTAACTCTCTGCTGTCAAAACTTGTTTTTGCAAATGTATGAATCAGTAATAAACTCAGAAACAAGTTTGCATTTTATAGAAAACCAACTTATAACAGATTTTTGAAAAACAGTTAAAGCTGTTATAAAATGAACAGATTGAAAATAAAATGAACAGATTTATTTTCAAAAGCAGTTAGAGAATTTGTTAAGAGAGGAGACTTAGTCAACCATTCTGGTGCAGAGATAAAGCTGAAAAATGTTTAAGCTTGACATGGCACCAGAGACAAAAAGAATCTATTCATTTACAGATGAACAAATTTATTTTTCAAAACGAAAACAGAAAAGCGTAACTGTTTGAAACTCAGTCGTTTTGAAAAGAAGAAGACTTAGTCAAAATACCTTATGCACAACATCTAATTTTTACAAGACTTAGCCAAGGCATCAGTGAAAAAAATGATTCTGTTTATTTAGAAAAGAACAGATTTATTTTTATGTAGTAAACGTGTTTTTTGTAAAACATGTGAAAAACAGTTTAAGAAAACTTATGCTTGTTCTTATCACATGGCCAGTGGTTATGAGGTGAGATAGTCAGCAAAAGCCCACTCTTAGACAACCTCTAAGCACTACCTAAGACACACTTAAAGCAAAGCAAAATACAAATGAAATGTACATAGAAGTCTTCATCAAACACAATCTTGAAGGGGCAGCAACCATCTTCAACAATATGTACCCCTTTTTTCTTTATTCCTTTGTTTGGCGAAACAATGTCAGTTTTTTGTACGTGTCGTTAATATGCTTTTATAACGACACCTGTAATAACGACGGTTGGAGAACCGTCTTTATATGCCCTTTTTAACCGTCGTTAATGAGCTGTTTTGTACTAGTGCACGCACAATGGCCTTACCAACTGATCCGGTCGATCATCAGTAGTCGATGACATCAGCAGTAGTTGACCACGTGGACCATTCACAGAGTAACACGTGGTAGAGGATAGCAGGCGAATCAGGGAGGCGATCACTCAGAATGGTAATCGCCTATCGCCTGTGATGATGAGTAATCGCCTATCGCCTTGAGGTGAGTAATCGCCTATTGCCTTGAGGTGAGTAATCGCCTATCGCCTTGAGGTGAGTAATCGCCTATCGCCTTGAGGTGAGTAATCGCCTATCGCCTTGAGGTGAGTAATCGCCTATCGCCTTAAGGATGAGTAATTGCTCATCGCCGGTATGATCAGTAATCCCCTAGACTGCACATGATCGCCGTGTGTTAAGGTTAGGAGATCAGGTGGTCAGCAAGTCGCCGAAAGAGCACATCGCCGGGTGTTTGAGAAGACTTGGCAAGCACTTGTTGTATGGTCTAAGTACAGAGGATAAGTGGCATATCTGCCACCATGTGTAGTGTGAGCTGCAATGCCCAGGGTTAACCAGCTCGCCATGTTAAGGTTGCGCCCAGAGTAGCCTGTGTACTAGGCTACTCCCTGTGTGGATAACTTAGTCGCAGGGGCACAGTGGAAGTAACGTTTCAGCTGCAGATACTCCAGATGGTGACACGTGTATGATCAGATGTTATCCACGTGTCAAGAGGAATAACCGTTAGGAGAGAGAAAGACTCAGGTATATATACAAACTCTTAACGAAATTGAGGGGAGGTTTTTTACAGATTCTTACAGCTTACACATTTGAGAGTTTCAGTTACACACGAGTCTCACAGAGAGATTCAGATATAGTTTTGGTGTTCCTGTTGCCTGACTTGAGCGTTGGAGCTACAATGGCCGCCAGAGGCGCCGTCTGTGTGTTTTGCAGGCAGCGTTTGGAGTTCCGGCGGTGGTTCTTGGAGCGTTCCTGCAGAATAGAAGTCTAGACAAAGGAGTGACGAGGCAATCCTCCACGTTCGAGTCAAGCGGCAGGATCATTAGGCGCCCACCGTGGAGCCCGTGTGAATCTGGTTCCCATCCACGTCGCAGTTTCTTGAGGTTCTTGCAGTTTCTTGGAGCTTCTTGACCATTTCGTCGAAGTGAAGTTACGTCGAAGTGTTGAGAAGATGAGAAGAAGAACCAGGCAAACCTCACCTGCGCCATCTGCTGAAGAAGGAGCTGTTACCATGGCGCAGGCAGTGGAGATGATGCGCGCGCTGCAAGATAGCGTCGCGGAATCGAGAGTTGAGCAAGAGAAAATGCGTGCAGAGCTGACTGCATCGCAGAGAAGAAACGAAGAGCTGAATCGTATGAATGAAGATCTGCGTAGGGAATTGCAGGTGCAGAAGGAGCGCGTAGTTGAAGAGAGGACGTCGACGCTGCCATCGCCTCCTAGAGCATTCCCTATGCCTTTCTCCCCTGAGATCATGAACACGGTGGTGCCTCCCAATCTGGTGGGACTGAAAGCGTCGTTCACGGGGGTGGAAGATCCAGAAGCACACCTGACAGCCTTCCACACTCAGATGATGCTGACTGGAGGTTCAGATGCTGTTTACTGCAAGATGTTCATGAGTACACTGAGCGGAGTGGCTATGGAGTGGTTCGTGAGCCTGCCAGAGGGCCACGTCACTTCCTTCCATCAGTTTGCGAAGCTGTTCGCGGAGCAGTACATCATTAACCGACCTGCGCCAGTGGTGTCCTACGACCTGTTTGACGTGCGCCAGTATCAGGGGGAGCCATTGAAGGACTACCTCAATCGCTTTGGGGTGCAGGTGGTGAGATTGCCCGTCAAGGATGAGGACATGCTGGTGCATGCGTTCAAGAGAGGTGTCCTCCCTGGTCCTTTCAGTGAATCGCTCATCAGGAGCCACCCCGCCACCTTCACCGAGATACGGCGACGTGCGGTGGCACACATAGTAGCAGAGACGGAGGTCTCTGAGAAGAGAGGAAGTGCTGCACCGTCGAAGCCACGTGGAGGTCAGGGGAATCAGCAGCAATAGGCGTGGGTGCATGAGACCAAGGAAGGGAGGAAGGAGCATGGAAGGTCTCGCCCTTATGCACCCAGGAAGGACCAGACCAGGGTGCGTGCAAGCAACGCACCCCCCAGGTATGATTTCATGATAAGTTTGGCGGAGCTGATCGCCATCCCTGCTGTGGCAGCAAGACTCCATGTGCCAGAGAAAACCAACAGGGTACTTGGAGGGAGGAAGGATGAGTGGTGTGAATTCCACCAAGCTTATGGACATACACTTCGTACCTGCCTGGCGTTGGGACGTCAGCTTGCTGAGTTGGTGGAAACAGGGTTCCTGACCGATTACCTGCAGAAGACACAAGGTGATCGCGCTTCAGGGTCCCAGGCAGGCGACCAGCAGCATGAACTCCCTGTGTTTGGGGAGGTGAGGTGATGGAAAAGGCTACACTGGGGGGGCTCCCAGAGCTGAAGCGGAAGGCATGATCGCCCCACGTGTGTGCATCGCTAGGGCGGTCATCGCCGGTTTAAGGAGACCCCATCCAGAGTGGTTGAGACGTTGGAGAATGGAGCTTGTCGGCTGGTGACTCTGGACGAAACGACTATTCCCAGAACCCAGGACGCTACACGCTTCTTTCCTACTTTGGTTAAGTTGTAAAGTAGATGCGCTATCGCGTTGTACACACACTTAGTGTATTAAACAGTTGAGCAGATCAGGGGGCACTCTTTTTAACGATGCCACCCAAAAAAAGATTTTCAGTGCATAAAGTGTGCGAGTGTTCCCAGTTTAAAGTTCTCCTTGCCCCAGGTGCAAGACCAGGTGATCGGTGGTGAGTTACCAAGTGGCCACCACCCGCAGATCAGCTCCTAGATAAGCGCTGGGATGTAGCGCGATCAGGCGTCGGTGCATGTAGAGAGTGAGTGCTCGGTCGGTGCATGGTCATCGGGGTCTAGCTAACACGTGTTAAGCTGGGACCCAATTTCTCAGCGAGAGCGTTAAGCATGCACCTCGCATGATTCCAGAGAAGAGCTCCTCGCCGGTCGGACGTGCGGAGAACGCGCAATGAGGCAATGCAGGCAGGGCACGCCCGGTGTGTGCGCTTAGACAGCCACGCCTGGCGCCCCCCTGGGAGCGTGCACCCACGAGAAAGTCCTCCCTCGACTTTGTACAGCGAGGTGCAGGCGAGAGAAAGTCCTCACCTCTGCTTTATACAGCAAGGTTGAGGCGAGAGAAAGTCCTCTTCCTTTGCTTTTTACAGCAAGGTTGAGGCAACAAAGGAAGTCCTCCTTGCCTTTGAGCAAGTGCAGGCAACAGAGGAAGTCCTCCTTGCCTTTGAGCAAGTGCAGGCAACAGAGGAAGACCTCCTTGCCTTTGAGCAAGTGCAGGCACCAGAGGAAGTCCTCCTTGCCTTTGAGCAAGTGCAGGCACCAGAGGATGTCCTGCTTGCCTTTGAGGAAGTGCAGGCACCAGAGGAAGTCCTCCTTGCCTTTGAGCAAGTGCAGGCACCAGAGGAAGTCCTCCTTGCCTTTGAGCAAGTGCAGGCACCAGAGGAAGTTCTCCTTGCCTTTGAGCAAGTGCAGGCGATAACAGAGGAAGGCCTCCTTGCCTTTGAGCAAGTGCAGGCACCAGAGGAAGTCCTCCTTGCCTTTGAGCAAGTGCAGGCGAGAAAGAGGAAGTCCTCCTTGCCTTTGAGCAAGTGTAGGCAACAGAGCAAGACCTCCTTACCTTTGAGCGAGTGCAGGCGAGAAAGAAAAAAGTCCTCTTCCCTTTGCTTTTTACAGCAAGGTTGAGGCGAGAGAACCAAGTCCTCTTCCTCTGCTTTTCATAGCAAGGTTGAGGTGAGAGAAAAGTCCTCTTCCTCTGCTTCTTACAGCAAGGTTGAGGCAAGAGAACCAAGTCCCTTCCCTCTGCTTTTTACAGCGAGGCTGAGGTGAGAGAGGCAAGACCTCACCCACGACTTCTTACAGCGAGGTTGAGGCAGGAGGGGTCGTCGAGAAGCACTTTTCTTCCCCAAAACACAGGCGTCATAGTTGGTGTTCAGACCCTCTATGCACTCAGCACTGGTGTGGCAGACAAGTGCAGCGAAGACAGAAGCACGATGACTGATCGGTTGTGCACTAACATGCTAGTCGGTGGTCGGTGGTAGAAGCAAGTTCTGCTGCGTGAAGCCGAAGCATTTAGGCCCGTTAAGTCAGTCATCCAGCACGAAGTTATGTTGAAGGCGATGCTAAGGTAACAGTTAGCCGCGATCAAGTCAGAGGCCAAGTTTGAGGGGTTGCAGTTAGATCGCGCTAAAACCTAAGCTAGTTAACAGTTAGTCACATGCAGAGAGTTAAAGAGAAGAAACGCAGCGAACCCTAGCGCGTTTGAGAAGAAGAAAACAGGGAAGGTGAATCTCTAGATGATCCAGAGAGATGCTTTAAATGTTTGAAGGCGAAGAAGAAGGAATGAAACAGTGTTAGTACCAGAGTGTGCGCTCCTGTAGACCGCCAGAAGATGATGTCTTAGTCTCTTCGCTGAGAACAAGTTCACAGCTCGAGACTGGGGGGCTTGTGATCTGGTCGGTCATCGGTAGTCGATGACATCAGCAGCAGTTGACCACGTGGACCATTCACAAAGTAACACGTGGTAGAGGATAGCAGGTGAATCAGGGAGGCGATCACTCAGAATGGTAATCGCCTATCGCCTGTGATGATGAGTAATCGCCTATCGCCTTGAGGTGAGTAATCGCCTATCACCTTGAGGTGAGTAATCGCCTATCGCCTTGAGGTGAGTAATCGCCTATCGCCTTGAGGTGAGTAATCGCCTATCGCCTTGAGGATGAGTAATCGCTCATCGCCGGTATGATCAGTAATCGCCTAGATTACACATGATCGCCGTGTGTTAAGGTTAGGAGATCAGGTGGTCAGCAAGTCGCCGAAAGAGCACATCGCCGGGTGTTTGAGAAAACTTGGCAAGCACTTGTTGTATGGTCTAAGTACAGAGGATAAGTGGCATATCTGCCACCATGTGTAGTGTGAGCTGCAATGCCCAGGGTTAACCAGCTCGCCATGTTAAGGTTGCGCCCAGAGTAGCCTGTGTACTAAGCTACTCCCTGTGTGGATAACTTAGTCGCAGGGGCACAGTGGAAGTAACGTTTCAGCTGCAGATACTCCAGATGGTGACACGTGTATGATCAGATTTTAAGGTGTGGGAGAAGAGCACTCATTCCAACGAGGTAATTTTAATGGAGACCAATTTACCAAAAAAAGAAATGAAAATATTTCTCCTATATGAACAACCTCCAAGCCTCATTCTTTGTAAAGGAACACTTACATGCACTGTAACATTTTCTGAATTCAGTGTTTTACCTCGTATAAATGAAGAAGAGTTTGGTGATGTGGTGTGTAACATCCCGCCAAATCCTTTTCATATTTATATAATAAAATAAAGGTAAAACAATAATATCGAAGTGAACATAAATATATATATGTAATGAAATTTCTCCTCATTGGGAGTTTAATACATATCCAGTCAGTTTCCAAAACTTAAACAAAATACAGCAAAATAGAAAACAGGCGATCTCCTAACAGAAACAGAAAATAGGCGATCTCTTATCAGAAACAGAAAATAGGAGATCTCCTTCCGGCGACCACTCACTGAAGAGCTCTACTTCCTGCAGCATCATCTGCTCCCGTGTAAATTATACACGATCATCACAGGTTTATGAAAACATCCACAAAACAAAAATGCAGGGTAAGCTAGATATTTTAAAGAGAATTTAGATATGAAACTTTAAAATCAAGATAAAACAAATTTAAGACACCCACGTAAAAACCATCAACTTTCTCATTCCCTTCACATGACCATCAAGTAATCACATATTTCACAATTTCCTCAAGAGTCGTTAAATTCACATACTCCATCAAGTGTCTATCAATTTCAATGTTTCTCATTTCTCACCTCAGACTTCCACTGACTCATCACACACAGACACTTGACACTACTTCCGGAAGACTCGTGCGTTGAACTTAGCATCCAGAGACCTGCACCTGTCATACTTCATTGCTGTAATGTTCCCACAGCCATGCGCATCAACATAATCTCGATCTCAATCTCAATATCCTCACTCTCACAGTATGACAAGGTTAATCCATATAACAGGTCAAGTCAGTTATCTTTCAAACGACTTACCCATACATATGGACCTCCTTCGACTCTCACCAACTGAATGACTTCATTTATGTGACTCCATCATATCAGCAGAGTCAGGATCGTCTCATTCATAGGATAATCACTTATCAATACACCTCATAACCAATCTCAACACGGTATTTCCTTTCCTGAAAATACTATGTCTTGATCCCACATTCACAACATTCAACACATCATATAACACTTAAATGAACGATTCCAATCACAGCAACAATCATTCCAAGGTTCAGATTTTCGAATATCGCATGCATTTCACATTTCAATCTCAAACAGTTTCAAACGATACTAAAACAGGGGAGTTCGAAATCAACATTAAAACCGGCGATCACGTCGCCCCACACATAAAAACAGAGTATCGTGAAAAAGAATATGAAAACCGGCGACCACGTCGCCCTCACTTCAGAACCTACTCGCCTAACGTTTTTATAAACGAAAATGCTAGCTTCCCTTACCTGGACTAGCGTAAACTTGACTAAGAGCTCCAACCCAATGAGATTCAAGGATGCCTTAACTCTGTTTTAGCGTCCGGTTTGGAGAACTTGCAGAGAACCTCCCAGGTGTCCAAGGGCAGTCGTCGCTCGTCGTACTGGTGCTTGAGGATGCCTGAATCGCAGCGCGAAGGAGAGAAAAGAGAAGGATGAAGGTAGAATCACTCTGTCACTCTTGAACCACTGCAACGTTCTTTTCCTCTCAGAAGTGAGTTTTTGAATCTAAACCAACTTGTCCACAATTGCCGCTGCCACCACCCACTCTGCAGGAAAGCTTGCGTGCACACTTCCTTGAACAGTACGGCCACGTGTGTCTCTGCGCATACCAACTCTCTGATGCCAACTATTCTGAAACACCCTTTTTCTCTACGTGTCGCGCGTGCAGGACGTCTCATGCTGGGAGCCTGGGTCCCACCTTATCTATGTGAAACACGACATCGCGCGATAACCTTCCACCGATGACTCATCCTGGCGATGCCCGCATGTCTCTCGCCCTGGCGATGCCCGACGACACATCGCCACGCCTTGCTGAGGGTTCTTCATCCCACTATGTTACGTCCAAGGTATCATCTCCACATGACTTGGTGACGTCGGTAGCTTCACATTTCCAAGAGTAGATCAGCACTACTCCTCGTGCGCCCATGCATGCAACACTAAGGACGATTTCTTATGCTCAAGCATAGAGCTTCGCATGCCCAGCGTATCTAAGGCTTAACCCACACCTTGATACGCATGGTTTTTGGAACCCACTATGGTTAATCCAGCATCTTGACCACATACTAAGTGCACTCCCGTCGATCACGTACACCATAGGCGATTGACGATCATGTGTCCTCTAGGCGACAGGCGATTATGTGCCAGAGAAGTCAGAGATCGCCTCCGTCTTCAACAACGGCGATCTCGTAGACTTCTAAGCTACACTTTTCTTCCTTTACTCTTCTTGATCCACATGTCTTCCTCAAGCACACCCACGTGATTACCTCTCGATAAAGTCATCGCACCTAACTACTTGGTTAATACAATGGTCAGCCGATCGACCTCTACCAGCTGACCCCAGACCTTGGGCGACGTCCGAGGTCCGACTACTACGAAACTTCTATTACCAGCTCTTTGTATTTTAAATAATAACATCTTCTGAAATTATTTAAATATAACACTTTCATTCCAATTAAAGTTTCTAGGTCCTTACATGGTCTCTAAGAAAGGACCAATTGGATTTCCACCTTTAAAGAGCATAGAACATAAAATAGATTTATTTCTTGGAGCTAGTCTACCAAATAGATCGACATATAGAACTAGTCCAAATGAAACCAAGGAGATAGAATCTTAGGTTTAGGAATTGTTTTAGAAGGGTTGGATACCAAAAAACCTAAGCCTTTGTGTTGTACATGTCTTGTGTTATCTTCAAGCATCCAATTGTGATTGTAGAGCCATAAATAATATCACCATGAAGTACGGGCATCCAATTCCTAGACTTGATTATATGCTTGATGAATTGCATGGGTCCACCATGTTTTCTAAAATCGATCTAAAGAGTGGTTATCAAAAAATTAGAATTAAAGAATGCGATGAGTGAAAAACTGCTTTTAAAAGACAAAAACATGTGTGTAAATAATTTGGGCTCACTTTTGGGCTAGAGTATGTTCACATAGCATAAAAGGGAGTGTACTTAGAGAAATGGGCTTGTACCAAACCCACTTTTTCAAGACAAGGCACCTATAATTAGGGTTTTTAACCTACCTTCTAGAAGTTATGCCTAAAGGTGTGATTTTGATATGATCCTGCCGCGGACTTGAACGTGGAGGATGAGCCTCGTCACTCCTTCGTCTAGCCTTCTGCAACTGCACGTTCTGCAAGAACACTCCAATAATCCTCTCTGGAACTCCAAACGATGCCTGCAAAACACACAGACGGCGCCTCTGGCAGCCGTTGTAGCTCCGACGCTCAAGTCAGGCAACAGGAACACCAAAAACTCTCACTGAATCTCTCTGTGAGACTCGTGTGTGCTCAAATTCACTTTCTCTCTCTCTCTCTGTTACTCCATTCTGTATCACTGTGCAACGTGTATAAACGCTCCCACAATGACCCAGAAGAGTGAGTGGTGACTGCTGTGTAACTTGTGTGTAAACTGTGTAAGCTTGTAATCTGAAAAGAACTCTCCCCTTACCTTACATGACGTGGAGTGCTTTATACCTGGGCCGCGCCTCTCTCCCAGATGGTGACACGTGGAGGCATGCAGCTGGCATCTACCGTACACGTGTCACACCTGGAGGGCTTCTACGCTTCTCTCTGTGCGGGCCGCATGCTCCCAGGAGAGCGCCAGGTGTGGCTGGTCTAAACTCACTCACCAGGCACATCCTGCCTGCATGGCCTCGCCGCACGTCCTCTGAGTGGGCATCATGCGAGGTGCATGTGTAACGTTCTCGCTAGGAACCTTGGTCCCAGTTTAACACGCGTTGGCAAGAACCCCGATGACCGATCGCCCTCTGCATGCACTTACGACCGATCGCCCTCTGCACACACTTACAACCGATCGCCCTCTGAACGCACTAACGCCCGATCGCGCTCTTCATGCACTAACGCCCGATCGCGCTCTTCATGCACTAACGCCCGACCGGTGCCTTATAACTTTCCCCCGATGACCGGGCGGTGCCTCATAACTTTCCCCTGATGACTGGGCGGTGCCTCATTACCTCACGCTCTACTTCCAGGCGCTTATCTATGCTCTGAACTGGGAGTGGTGGCCGCTTGGTATTTGACTACCGATCACCGTTCTAGGTGATCTCCTCCCTGATTCACTTGCTCTTTCTACCACGTGCCACCCTGTGCATGGTCCACGTGGTTAACTGCTGCTGACGTCATCAACTACTGATGACCGACCGGATCATGATACAAACCCACAAAGACTCCAAAACCAAGTCCACAAGAAGATGACCAAGAATGCCAACTATAAAGGGTCATCTCAACAAGCAAAGGAAGACCTCTTCAATAGGAGGAATGGACAAGGTCCAGAGCACTTGAAGTTCTTCCTATTAGTCCTCTTAAATATTTAGAAAAATGTTGTAAATAAATTGGGCTTAAATGAGGGGTCCAAATAGTAGAAATAAGGTAGAATAAAGTACCTTTAGCATAGTAGGGGGTGTGGGTAGCATTCTTGCTTGTTCCTAGCCCATTTGAAGGCATTTTGACCTAATTTCTAGAAGGATAAGCCAAGAATACGGGATTGACTTAGTCAAACCCTATGGCTGCCTACTTTTTTCCCTTTTCCCATTCTACCCTTTAAGCTTGCTTTCCAAGGCTCCTAAATCTATAAATAGGGAGGCCTACCTCATGTATTCACTAGTTGAAAATTAGAGTAAAGTTACTATACACAAATTTTGTGTGATTTGTGAGTGAGTGAAATTCCTCCTCTCTCGGTCTTATCTTGGTAGTTTTGAGAGCTCTCAAGTGGCGGCATCCTTCACTTATCTTGGAGTCATTTCACCATCCAAGTGGCGTGCAACCATTCTCAAATCCATTTCTCATAAGCTTCCTTTTCCTCCATCTTTTCCTTCCATTGCCATTCCATCTATTCATAAACATGTTCTTTTTTTGCTTCATTATGTCTATTCGGTTTTTATATGTTGCTCTTATTTTCCTTATGTAATTCCACACCATAACTTGTCATCATCATCACTTTATAATTGTGTTTTCCTTTTGCCTTTGTGAAATGAACCTTCACACCTACTTAACCACTTGGTTAAGCTAATGTCTAGTAGGGATTTTCCTTAGGTTCTCACCTTAATCATCCTAAAATCTCAATCCTAATTAAAGTGTCACCATAAAAATGAACAATCATAAAATCAACTCACATAAGGTTTTGACCATGGTCAACACCCTAGGTAGCCCCTCTCCCTTTCCATTTCTACCCTTCACCCTTCTTGCTCACTAAGGCACCCCTTCCTATAAATAGGGTGTCTTGACTCATGTATTTACAACTTGAATTGGAAGTAAAGAAACTCTGCAAGAGTGATTTTGTGAGACTTGTGAGCTCTCATGTTGGGTAATATCTCAAGTGGTGGCTCAAGTTATCTAGGTCTTATCTTGGGTGGGTAATTTCTTAAGTGGCGACTCTTGCATCAGTCATGTTGGAGTCCCTCTGCTCCAAGTGGCATGACTTCATTTCTTCCCATAAGCTCTCTTAATTTCCTTTTGCGCCTTCCAGTTCCCCTTCTTCTAGTTCATTCATGTTATCTTTAAATTGTTGGTTCTCTTTATCTTGTTATCTTAATTTTTTCCCCTTTTTGCATCATCCACACCATATCATTGTCTTTTTCTCTTTGCCCTTTTGAAGTGAACCTTCACACTTACTTAACCACTTGGTTAAGTTTGTGTCCAGTGGGAATATTCTTAGGGTCCTCACCTTAATTGCCAAATCAAAAAAATCTTAAACAAAGAGTAACCAATAAAATGTGCAATCCTAAAATCAACTCACATCATTAGGAATGCCTTTTGGGCTTACTAATGCACCTACCACATTTATGAGGCTTATGAATCATGTTCTGAGGGATTGTACAGGAAAATTTGTTGTTTATTTTGATGATATTATAGTTTATAGACGTAGTCTAGAACAACATTTAAGTAATCTTAGGAAAGTTTTATTAGTTATTAGAAATAATCATTTGTTTGCTAATGTGGACAAGTGCACATTTTGTGTTGATAGAGTAGTTTTTCTAGGTTTTGTAATAAATAAAAATGGGGTACATGTGAACCTCGAGAAAATCAAAGTCATTCAAGTGTGGCCAATACCATAGAATGTGGGAGAAGTTAGGAGCTTTCATGGATTAGCAAGATTTTATAGAAGTTTTATTCCAAACTTCTACAATCTAGCTTCACCTCTCAATGAGTTGGTGAAGAAAGACACTCCATTATGTTGTACAGAGAAGCATGAGCGAGCCTTCCAAAGGCTGAAAGCTCAACTCACTAATGCACCCATTCTAGTACTTCTTTACTTTTCAAAATTTTTTGAGGTGGAGTGTAATGCATCAAGAGTAGGCATAGCTGTTGTGTTCTTGTAGGGTGGACACTCAATTGCTTATTTTAGTAAAAAATTACATGGTGCATCCCTTAATTACCCCATTTATGATAAAAAAAAAGAAACTCTATGCACTTGTGAGGACCCTCTAAATTTGGGAACACTATCTAATTTCTAAAGAATTTGTCATTCATAGTGGTCATGAGTCTTTGAAATATTTGAATGGTCAGCATAAGTTGAATAAAAGACATGCAAAGTGGATGGAATTTCTAGAACAATTTCCTTATGTTATTAAATACAAGAAGGGTAAGACAATCATTGTGGAAAATGCTTTATCTAGAAGACATGCCTTATTTTCTAAACTTGGAGCCCAAATTCTTAGATTTGATAACATACCTAAACTTTATGAACATGATCATGATTTTGCATCCACATTTGCTAGTTGTAATCATAGGGCGCAAGGAGGGTTCTATATTTCCTAGAGGAAAACTTTGTATACCTCAAGGAACATATAGAAAAATCCTTGTCAAAGAGTCACATGAAGGAGGTCTCATGAGCCATTTTGGAGTTGATAAAACTCTTGATCTTCTTAAAGAAAAATTCTTATGACCCCATACGAGAAAAGATGTCCAGAGACATTGTCATAGATGTATTTCATGTTTAAAAGTCAAATCTAAGACAATGTCTCATGGACTCTATACTCCTTTACCTATGGCTTGTGCCCCATGGGAAGACATCAACATGGATTTCATTTTAGGGCTTCCAAGGACACAAAGAGGTTATGATTCCATTTTTGTGGTGGTAGATAGGTTTAGCAAAATGACACATTTCATACCCTTCCACAAAGTGGATGATGCTAACAACATCTCCACACTTTTCCTTAAAGAAGTGGTAAGACTTCATGGATTACGTAAGACTATAGTTTTTGATAGAGATTCAAAATTTATTAGTCCTTTATAAAGAAATCTCTAAGAAAGACTAGGAACTAAGTTTACTGTTTCAACCTCTTGTCATCCTCAAACTAATGAACAAACAATGGTAGGCAATAGGCTCTATCAACTATGCTTAGGGCAGTTTTGAAGAAGAATCACAAATCTTAAGATGAGTACCTTCCCCATATTGAGTTTGCATTCAATAGGGTAGTTCATAAGACTACTAATCTTTCTCCATTAGATATACGGTTTTAACCCTCACATTCCTTTACCTAATCCACATGAATTTGTTCATAAAGAAAGGGTATCAAAAAGCTGAATTTGTAAGGAAATTGCATAAGAGGACTATAACTCAAATACATAAGAAAACAGAGAAATATATTAGATATAAAAATAAAAGGAAGAGGGAGATAATTTTTAATGAAGGAGACTGGGTTTGGCTTCACCTAAGAAAAGATATATTTCCTACTAAGAGGAAGTCTTAACTTGGTCTTTGAGGAGATGGTCCTTTTCAGATCCTCAAGAGAGTGAATAAAAATGCATATGAATTTGATTTGCGTGAGGAATATGGTGTACATGTTACTTTCAATGTAATTGATTTATCACTTTTTGCAGGTAGCATAGATAATGTGGCAGAATCTCTAGATTTAAGGACAAATCCTCTACAAGACGGAAGGGATGATAGTAGAGCCCCTAAGAAATGACCAACCACTAGGGAAATGACTAGAAGAATACAGGAAGAGTTGGACAAAACTACCACAAGCAGAGACATGGTCTTATACATTTTTTTAAGAGTCATGACCAAGTTGTAAAAAGTAGAATAGGATTTTCATTTCTTGCAAAATAACTTTGTTCAAGTAGTATAGATTTTTGGCTTGTATTTTGCCTTAAGAAAACTAAGGTTAGGGTTAGAGTTTCTAAACCTACCTAGGATTTAATTAGGCTCAATTAGGCCCACTCTAAAACCTAGGTTGGTCACATAAACCCTAAATAGTCACACAGATCACACATATTCACATGGCAAGTGTGACTAGCTTTAGGCACCTAATTTGAATTCAAATATTCCACCAATTTTCTCTAGTAAATGGTTGGACCCTTAACCTATACATAGAGGTGCTTGACTCATTAAAATTCAAATCAAATATACTTGAGTTATGCGGCTGAAATTGCAAAGCAAACTCTCATTGTCTTCTCTCTCTAGGGTAGACACCTTGTTTGATCTCTCTCTCATTTTCTTTTAGTGATTAGGTCTAACCTTTCACTTTTCATACACCTTATGGTACTCAAAGGATCCAAGATTTCTTTTAAGCTCCTCCTTGACCTCCATTCCCAATCAATTCCACATTTGAAGAACCAAGCTAATTGATGGAGGTTTCAAGCTATCAAGTATGACATGTCTCTTCCTCTTTTTCTAATTCCTCTAATGAAAATGAACCTTTGATAAACAGAGAGGTTATCGCCATTGGGGAGGAATCCTCCTCAAGACATACTAACTTGTTTTCTCTAAAAGGGGATTTAGTGGAAGAAATGTTTTCTCCCCCAACTATTGTGAGGTGAATTGATTTTAGGATTGCACATTTTAAAGGATTCACTTTTGCTTAGATTTTGGATTTTAGCAATTTAAGTTGAGAACCTTAAGAAGATTCCTATTGGACACGAACTTAACCAAGTGGTTAAGTAAGTTTGAAGGTTCACTTCAGAAGGGCAAAGACAAAAACTCAGATATGAGGTGACAATGATGCAAATTGCGGAATTTAAGAGAAATAAGCAAGAATAAAACGCATGACTAAGGAACAAATAAAGAGAAGTAGAGAAGATGATATAAAAGGAAGAAGAATGGTGACACAAAGATAAAAGGAGAATGAAAAGGAAAAGATGAAAGGATTAGAAGACTTGGAATGGATGGAGGTGGTCACACCACTTGGAGAAGATGAACTCAAAGATGAGTGGTGCAAGAGTCGCCACTTGAGATGTCACTCACTTAAGATAAAACCCAGAGTCTCAACTTAGGATACTACCCACCAAAGATGAAACCCAGAGAACTTAGACTCACAAATTCACTCAAGCAAAGTTTTTTTCTATTCAAAATCAACTTGTGAATACATGGAGTAAGGCACCCTATTTATAGGAATGGGTGCCTTGGTGGGAAAGAAGAACAAGGGTAAGTTGATTTTAAGATTTTTCATCTTAAGAGGTGACACTTTACTTAGATTGAGATTTTAGCACTTTTAAAAGGTGAAACCTAAGGAAGATTCCCACTGAACAGGAACTTAACCAAGTGGTTAAGTGTGAAGGTTCACTTCACAAAGACACAAGGAAAACACATGATATGGTGAACATGATGATGGTGTGTAAAATGAAGAACATGAAAGGAAATAAATTAAAGAAGAGATGGCTGAATGGAAGACAAAAGGAAAGCAAGAACATGAACTTTAAGAAAGTAAGACATAAATAGAAATGGAAACAAGATGAAGGAGAGGAAGCTTATGATGATGGCAATGGAAGAAACACGCCACTTGGAGTATGGAGGTCCTCCAAGATAAGTGAAAGATGGCCACCACTTGAAGGGCTCACACTCTCACAAGATAAGACCTAAACTAACAAGCTCACAATTCTCACACAAATTGTGTAGAGTTTCTTTACTATTCAAATTCAACAAGAAAAGTACACTAGGTAGGCCTCCTATTTATAGGTGAAGGAGCCTTGGAGAACAAGCTAAAGGGTTAGGATGGAAAAAAGGAAAAAATGGGCAGCCTTAGGGTTTAACTAAGTCAAACCCACATCCTAGGCTTGTCCTTCTAGAAACTAGGTCAAAATGTCTTCCTAAAGGGCTAAGAGCAAGCTAAAATGCTAACTACACTCCCTATTATGCTAAGGATACCTTATTCTAGCCTATCTTTGCTATTTGGACCCCTAAAGTGAGCCCAAATTATTTACAAACATTTTTTTTAAGAAGAACAAAAGGAAGAACTTCTGGTATTCTGGTTTATAGCTTCTTCTTTTGCTGATTCTTTCTTGAGGCTTGGTGGGGCCTGGCTTTGTATCTTGAGATGACTAACCCTTTTGGGCAGTGCTTGTTATGTCCTTATTCATCTGTCGGTTTTTATCATGATCCCCAGGTTGGAAAGAATTCGTCATCGAATTTAGAACCCCTGCAAATAACACAGTTAGTTTGTTTCCAGAGAAGAGATTTCTAAGTTTAGGATGTGAAACAAACTTATGTTCTTGAAGCTTGGGGAGTTCACATGGGTGAATTCTAGATACAGGCCATGTTTGTATAGAATGTTTAGGGAAGAGATGATTTGTTTGTGACATTCCTCTTAGAAGGGAATAACCTTAAGGAGGTTTTTGAAGATCATCCCTAAACTTCTTTAACAAAGATGTCAAGTATTTAGAATTATTTGGGAATGGAAAAGAGAAAGAAGAAGTATACCTTAGAGGTACAGTGATTTTCGTATGGGTCAACAAGATGAGACCTGTTTTACTTTCCTCTTCTTTTCCATCTTCTCTTTTTGTTTTTGTTTTAATTTGGTCTTGATTTACCTCTTCCCAAAATCTAAACATTTAAAACATTTTGTGCTTGAGGTTTTGGTGGGTGACTTAGGAGGAGAAGGTTTATCTTTAGAATTTTATGATATGGGGTGGTTTCTTTTGATAAATTGGAAGGAGAATCTTGGTTTTGAAATTTGGTTTTGTCCTTCCAAGATGTTTTGTAAAAGCCATCATTATGAGTATTTTTAAAGAAATTTTTCTTCAAAACTTGTGATTCAACCTTAATGGCTAGGTGAACCAATTTGTCTAAAGAAGTATATTCATATAATTTTACAACATCTTATATTTCTCGCTGTAATCCACTCTCAAATCTAGCAATCTTTGACTATTCACTTTCATGCATATTAATTTTAGTCAAAGTTATTTCTAATTCTGCAAAATATTCCTTTACCGTCCTAGGTCCTTGATGATGCCGTTGGAGCTTCAACAAGAGTTCCTTCCTAGGAGGAGGAACAAACTGCGCGTGCATACATGCTTTCAAATCATACTAAGAGACCCCGACTAGCCTCTTGTTTAGCCCAATGTCCATTATAGTTTGTTGCACCATTGGATGACATAGTCCAAAAAAAACTAGGGAAGCTAACCAAACCTTTTAGTCCTCGGTGACCTTATACACATTAAAGAGATGTTCAACTTTAGCTTCCCATTCTAAATACAAAGTAGGGTCATTGGACCCACTAAAACTAGGTAACATTACAAAATCAAAAGAATGTTGTGATTGTTGTTGGTGTTGATGGTGCCGGTTTGCAAAATTGTACACTCGCCAATCATGTTCTTGACTCATATAGTGCATGGAATGTGTAGTTGCTCTTGGCGGTTCCAATCTCCTTTCTTCATTTTGCCTCGCTTGAGCTTCTTCTAGTCTTTGCAATCTTTTCGCTAGTTGGCTTATTTTCTCATCTTTGTGGACCATTTGCTTTTTGACCTCCACATGTTCTCCCAAAAGGTGGGCTTTGTGATATGATTGCGGAGTTGAAGATTTACCTGAATACAAATGAACCATAATTTTTGCACAAAGGAAACAAATAATTAGTGAAAACCAATTTAAACACCCACTCATGTGTTTCACTCAAGAAAGATTCACACTCAAAAGGAATTTCTCTCAACAAATGATGTGAGTCTCTTATCAACCTTTCTTTTTTTGGGTTGAGTTGATGTAGGTTTCATTGTATTCATGACACTTTCAAGAATTAGGATCAAAATTCTAAAGAACAATTAATAGAGTTTCTACTCAATAAAACAAAGGTTCATACTTAAAACACATGATTAGGTAACTTGTAGTGCAAGATAACAATGGAATAGGAATGGGTAATATCAAGAACAACAACCAAAGTGCAGTAACAACACAAAAATAGTACAAGGAAACAAGAATTAAAACAAGGACACAACAAGAATTGAAACTAGTAATAGAAACACAACAAGAACAAAACCAACTACTATAAATTCAAGAAAACAACATGAACCATAATACCCATGGGAGTCGAACCAAAAACAGGTTGATACAACACATTTGAACCAATTAAAATGGAAGAATAACACATCAAATGAAAGAGGACATCACAAGGAAGAGAATGAACCGATTGAAATTGAAAACAAACAAGTAGAACAAAAATGGGTATTTTCAGAAGATGAATAGAAATGACTTATGTGGTTGTAGTCTTTCTGAGATGTGCTCGTGCCACTTGGAGGGTGGTTCTTCCAAGATGAGTGGGAGGTTCTGCCACTTGATAGTCTCCAAAGCTCACAAGATAAGACATGGAGGAAAAGAAGAGACAACTCTCACAAACTCACTCTCTCTCAATTTCAAGATAGTTTCTTTACTTCTAACTTTCAACTTGTATCATTAAGAACCAAGCACTCCTATTTATAATAAGGAGGGCTGGACATGTTACAAGGGAGAAGGAGTGGGAAGAGTCACTCTTCTAGCTCCTTCTTAGCGCCTAAGTCTAGAAGGAGTAGGAAGAGTCACTTCTTCCACTCTTTTTACTCAAAATTGTCCCAAACAATGCCTTACACTAGAGGTTTCTTTGGTTTCCCTCTTTAGCATATTCCTAAAGCTAATTCTATATTTATTTACAAATATTTACAAATGCTTATACATGGGTAATTACAAAAAGAGAAAACAATTGATGTTCTTTACCCAAATCTCTAGCCTTGCTCCTTGTGATCCTCTGAGGTATGAAGGATTTTGAGCTAACTTGTCCTTTGAGGTTCTTGGCTTTTCTCCTCACTTTCCTCTTCTATTTGATCTCCATCATGCTCCTCGGGTTTGAGAGAATTCGTCCACGAATTTTGAAGACCTGTAGAAAAGGGAGTTAGATCATTGATATTAAAAGTATGACTACCAAGAAAAGTATCAGGTACATCTAACTCATAGGCATTATCATTAATCCTCTTGATGACCTGAAAAGGACCATCTCCACGAGGCATAAGCTTTGACTTTCTTTGAGTTGGTAATCTATCCTTTCTCAAATGAAACCAAACCTAATCACCAGGTTCAAAGATCAATGCCTTTCTCCTTTTGTTGGCATTTTCAACATATTTGCCAACTTTCTTCTCAATTTGTGGCTTGATGTGATTATGCAAGTCTTTTATAAAAGAAGCTTTTTGAAATCCATCCTTGCATAAGACATCATCAAGTACAGGAATTGGAAGAAGATCTGGAGGTGTCAAAGGATTAAAACCATAAACTACCTCAAAAGGAGAATGGGATGTGGTAGTGATCCGGTCGGTCATCGGTAGGCGATGACGTCAGAAGCAGATGACCACGTGGGCCAATCACAGAGTGACGCGTGGCACGTGAAGGCAGATGAACCAGGGTGGAGATCGTTCAAGAACGGTGATCAGTGGTCAGCTACCAAGTGACCGCCACCAGCAGATCAGTTCCTACTTAAGTGCCTGGAAGAAGAGCGCGAGAAGGGACGAAGCACCGATCAGTCATCGGTGCGTTCAGAGTGATCTGTCATCGGTGCATGCATTGTGATCAATCATCGGTGCATGGAGAATGATCAGTCGTCGGGGGTTGCTTGTCAACACGTGTTAAACTGGGACCCAGGCTCCCAGCGAGAACGTTACTCAAGGACCTCGCCTGATCCCATAAGCAGAGCACGAGGACGTGAAGTATCACATCGTCATCGGTGTGTGTTGAGGTGACATCGGCCGCGCGATGTGAACAACGCAATCGATGATCAGTAAAGCGCCCAGAGGCTGGGAGCGTTCTTAGTCGCGAGACGACCACGCAGGAAGATGAGAAGACGCAGTTAGGTGCAGAATCCCGCTGGGACGAGAACCCATTAAGGTTGGAATCTCCCAGTGGGTTGCATGTCTGCCACGTGGATGGTAAAGATGTTCCCAGAGAATAGGTAGGGCAGATAGGTGCAGAAGTCGAGGGGTCCAGAGGTACCCACGCGGCTCCCGCTGTCAGACTTGGCACTCAAGTGAAGAAAGCTGGCACGCAAGGTAGCCCTGGGGAGTGGAAACGGCAATGCAGAGTAATTAAGTGGCCTAGAGGTAGCCTGTAGGGGCTACACGGGCTTATATGAGGAAGAAGAACACCAAAACCAGGTATACAATTTTTACCTCAGAATACACAACACTAAACAGAGAGCACTCAGTTTTCGAATCGAAGAGGACTGAGGGCACACACACACAGTCTCACACAGAGAGACCTGAGAGAGACTTTTTGGTGTTCCCGTTGCCTGACTTGAGCGTCGGAGCTACAACGGCCGCTAGAGGCGCCGTCTGTGTGTTTTGCAGGCACCGCTCGGAGTCCCGTCGAAGGTTCCTGGAGCCTCCTTGCAGGACGCGCAGCAGTTGGAAAGCTAGACGAAGGAGTGACAAGGCGTTTTCCCCACGCTCGAGTCCGCGGCGAGATCATTTGGCGCCCACCGTGGGGCACAAAGTAAAACGAAGCCCCCATACACGAGAACGAGGATAGAAATCGCACAGATGAGTAGAAGAACCAGACAAACGACACCTCCACCACCTGCTGGTGAAGGAACTGTGACCATGGCGCAGGTCATGGAGATGATGCGCGCGTTGCAGGAGAACGTCGCGGCATCGAGAGCTGAGCAGGAGAAGATGCATGCAGAGTTGACTGCATCGCATGGCAGGAATGAAGAGTTGAACCGCGTGAACGAGGAGTTGCGTAGGGAGCTGCAGGCGCAGAATGAACGCGTATCCGAAGACAGAACGTCGATGCCGCCGTCGCCCCCTAGAGCATTTCCCATGCCCTTCTCCCCCGAGATCATGAACACGGTGGTGCCCCCCAACTTGGTGGGAGTGAAGGCGTCGTTCACGGGGGTGGAAGACCCAGAGACACATCTGACAGCCTTCCACACTCAGATGATGCTGTCTGGAGGTTCAGACGCAGTGTACTGCAAAACGTTTATGAGCACGCTGAGCGGAGTGGCTATGGAGTGGTTCGTGAGCCTGCCGGAGGGCCACGTCACCTCCTTCCATCAGTTCTCGAAGCTGTTCACGGAGCAGTATATAGTCAACAAAGCACCGCCGTTGGTAGCTTACGACTTGTTCGACGTGCGCCAGTACCAGGGGGAGTCGCTGAAGGATTTCCTCAACCGTTTCGCTGCGCAGGTGGTGAGATTGCCCAGCAAGGACGAGAGCATGTTAGTGCACGCGTTCAAGAAAGGCGTGCTGCCTGGTCCTTTCAGTGAATCCCTCATCAGGAGCCACCCCGCCACCTTTGCTGAGATCCGGCGACGAGCGGTGGCGCACATAGTAGCAGAGACGGAGGTCTCTGAGAAGAGAGGCAACACTGTGCCGACGAAGCCGCGCGGAGGTCAGGGGAAGCAACAGCAGCAGGTGCAGGTGTATGAGACCAGGGAGGAGAGGAAGGCGCAGGGAAGGCCTCATCCCTATGCACCCAGGAAGGACCAGCCCAGGGGGCGTGCAAGGGAGAACAACACACCCCATAGGTATGATTTCGTGATAGAGTTGGCAGAGCTGATCGCCATCCCTGCCGTGGCTGCAAGACTCCTAGTACCAGAGAAAACTGACATGGTACTTGGAAAGAGGAAGGACAAGTGGTGTGAGTTCCATCAGGCTTATGGACACACACTCCACACATGCCTGGCGTTGGGGCGTCAACTTGCTGAGTTGGTGAAGGCAGGACTCCTGACCGATTACCTGCGAGGGACACAAGGTGATCGCCCTTCGGGGTCCCAGGCAGGTGATCAGCAGCATGAAATCCCTGTGCTCGGGGAAATCAGATGATAGAAGATGCCACACTGGGGGGGCTCCCAGGTAGCTCAGGTGGGAGCTGAAGCAAAGGGCATGATCACCCCTCATGAGTAAAGCATCCCTGGTCGGTAATCGCCCATCCGGAGTGGATGAATCGTTGGAGAAGCACTTGAAGTCATGAGTTTCCCACACAAGTTCAAGGAAGTCCAGTCAGTTCGCTTTAACACACCTCGCGATGGTGTAACGAAAGGGAAGCAGCGAGCTTATGGAGAACTTGGGAGGCGCGAACAAGTTTGAAGTTAAGGACAGCTTTTCGTCGTTGCTGGAAGAATGGTGTGCTCGCCAGGTCGGTCATCGCCAGGGCCCATACAGAGTGGTTGAGGCGCTGGAGAATGGAGCCTATCGGCTGGAGACCCTAGATGGAGCACCTATCCCATAGACGTGGAACGCTACACACTTAAGTTTCTACTTCAGTTAAGTTGTAAGGTGGATGCGTTCTTGCACTGAACACACTCAATGTATATACTGTTAAATAGTTGAGCAAATCAGGGGGCACTCTTTTCCCTAATGAGGGTTTTTAACGAGGCCACCCAATAAAAAAGATTTCAATATGTCAAGTGTGCACATGTTTCCCAGTTTTAAGTTCTGCTTGCCCCAAATGCAAGTCCAAGGGATCAGTTGGAGCCCGCTCGCCCCAGGCGCGAGTACGGACCACTGATCTATGTTCTCCTCACCCCAGGAGTGAGTGCAGGTGGCCAAAGTTTGGGAACTCGAGAGTTCTAGGAAAACCAAGAGAGGGAAAGGGAAGATTTCGAGAAACGTCCAAGAGGAATCAGACCCAAAGGTCGATGACCTTGGGGCAAGCAAGAGGGGTCAACAAGTAAAACTCTTCTTCCCCGTAACAAGACATAACCGTCGCTTTTAAGCACCAAGAAGCAGAGCTCGATCAGTCATCGGTGCACCCAAAGCAAGATCAGCCGTCGGTGCATGTCGGGAGTTAGTACTCGGTCGGTGCATTGGTCATCGGGGTCGTGGTAACACGTGTTAAGCTGGGACCCAGGTTCCCAGCGAGAGCGTTACGCACGCACCTCGCATGATTCCAGAAGAAGGTTGGTCATCGGGGTCGTGCTAACACGTGTTAAGCTGGGACCCAGGTTCCCAGCGAGAGCGTTACGCACGCACCTCGCATGATTCCAGAAGAAGGTTGATCATCGGGGTCTTGTTAACACGTGTTAAGCTGGGACCCAGGCTCCCAGCGAGAGCGTTACGCACGCACCCCGCACGATTCCAAACCAGAAGAAGAGGAGTTGCCCACTCAAAGGGCGTGCGGTGATACCATGCAGGCAGGGATGCGCCTGGCGAGTGCGCTTAGACAGCCACCCCTGGTGCTCCCCTGGGAGCATGCACCCACTCAGTGAAGAAAGCCCTCTTCCTCTGCTTCTTGCAGCAAGGTTGAGGCAAGAGAACCAAGTCCTTATCCTCTGCTTCATACAGCAAGGTTAAGGCAACAGAGAAAAGTCCTCACCCTCGACTTTATACAGCGGGGTGCAGGCAGAGAAAAGTCCTCTACCTCTGCTTTTTACAGCAAGGTTAAGGCGAGAGAAAGTCCTCGCCCTCGACTTTGTACAGCGGGGTGCAGGCAAGAGAAAGTCCTCACCCTCGACTTTATACAGCAGGGTGCAGGCAGAGAAAGTCCTCTCCCTCTGCTTCTTACGGCAAGGTTGAGGCAAAGGAACCAAGTCCTTATCCTCTGCTTCATGCAGCAAGGTTAAGACTACAGAGAAAGTCCTCACCTCGACTTTATACAGCGGGGCTGAGGCGAGGTAAAAAGTCCTCACCTCGACTTTATACAGCGGGGCTGAGGCGAGATAAAAAGTCCTCACCTCGACTTTATACAGCGAGGCTGAGGCGAGATAAAAGGTCCTCACCTAGACTTGTTACCTCACCTCAACTTCCTACAGCGAGGCTGAGGCAAGAGGGGTCAATCAAGAAGCAGTCCTCTCCCCCAAAACACAAGCATCATCTTCAGAGGTCGGGTCCTCTATGCACTTAGCGCTGGAGTGACACGGAAGTAATGCAAAGCCTGAAGCGCGATGGCGGATTGGTGGTGCGCTAACATGCTAGTCAATGGTCGGTAGCAAAAGCTCTTAGTATGAAAGCTTGCCCAAACAAGCTCTTGGACGATCAGTCGAAGCATTTAGACGCCATCAGGTCAGTCATCCAACATGAACTTATGCATAAAATATTTGTATACAAGTTTGTAGCAGCAAGAGAAATTACACACAAGGAGAAGTGGCAAGGGAAGAAGCTCAAGGAGGAGGAATGAGCCTGCCATCGGCCACTGAATGGTGGAGGCTAGGTCGGATAGAGTCCAAGTCTGGAAGGACGCAGTGAACCTGCTGCCAGCCCATGGAACCCATCTATCAGAACCTCGGCACTACCAGCCATGGTCTCAGGTACATCAGCTTCGAGCTCCTTCTTCCCTTTGGCAACGAAGACCACTTAGTCTCTTCGCTGAGAATGAGTTCACAGCTCGAGACTGGGGGGCTTGTGATCCGGTCGGTCATCGGTAGGCGATGACGTCAGAAGCAGATGACCACGTGGGCCAATCACAGAGTGACGCGTGGCACGTGAAGGCAGATGAACCAGGGTGGAGATCGTTCAAGAACGGTGATCAGTGGTCAGCTACCAAGTGACCGCCACCAGCAGATCAGTTCCTACTTAAGCGCCTGGAAGAAGAGCGCGAGAAGGGACGAAGCACCGATCAGTCATCGGTGCGTTCAGAGTGATCTGTCATCGGTGCATGCATTGTGATCAATCATCGGTGCATGGAGAATGATCAGTCGTCGGGGGTTGCTTGTCAACACGTGTTAAACTGGGACCCAGGCTCCCAGCGAGAACGTTACTCAAGGACCTCGCCTGATCCCATAAGCAGAGCACGAGGACGTGAAGTATCACATCGGTCATCGGTGTGTGTTGAGGTGACATCGGCCGCGCGATGTGAACAACGCAATCGATGATCAGTAAAGCGCCCAGAGGCTGGGAGCGTTCTTAGTCGCGAGACGACCACGCAGGAAGATGAGAAGACGCAGTTAGGTGCAGAATCCCGCTGGGACGAGAACCCATTAAGGTTGGAATCTCCCAGTGGGTTGCATGTCTGCCACGTGGATGGTAAAGATGTTCCCAGAGAATAGGTAGGGCAGATAGGCGCAGAAGTCGAGGGGTCCAGAGGTACCCACGCGGCTCCCACTGTCAGACTTGGCACTCAAGTGAAGAAAGCTGGCACGCAAGGTAGCCCTGGGGAGTGGAAACGACAATGCAGAGTAATTAAGTGGCCTAGAGGTAGCTTGTAGGGGCTACACGGGCTTATATGAGGAAGAAGAACACCAAAACCAGGTATGCAATTTTTACCTCAGAATACACAACACTAAACAGAGAGCACTCAGTTTTCAAATCGAAGAGGACTGAGGGCACACACACACAGTCTCACACAGAGAGACCTGAGAGAGACTTTTTGGTGTTCCCGTTGCCTGACTTGAGCGTCGGAGCTACAACGGCCGCTAGAGGCGCCGTCTGTGTGTTTTGCAAGCACCGCTCGGAGTCCCGTCGAAGGTTCTTGGAGCCTCCTTGCAGGACGCGCAGCAGTTGGAAAGCTAGACGAAGGAGTGACGAGGCGTTTTCCCCACGCTCGAGTCCGCGGCGAGATCAGGTAGAATTTACTACTCTATTATAAGAAAATTCAATGTGAGGTAGTAAATTCTCCCATACCCTAGGATTTCCAGAAATAAAGCATTTAAGCATTTAACCCAAAGTTCTATTAACCACATCAGTTTGACCATCACTTTAGGGGTGGCAAATAGTAGAAAACAAGAGTTTAGTGCCAAGTTTGCCCTATAAGGTCCTCCAAAAGTGGCTTAAGAACTTAGAATCTCTATCCGAAACAATGCTTATAGGAATCTCATGCAATCTAACAATTTCCTTAAAGAATAGATTGGCAATATAACAAGCATCATCAACTTTGTGGCATGGTATAAAATGAGCCATTTTTGAAAATCTATCCACAACCACAAAGATAGAATCCATACCTTTTGATGTCTTAGGAAGACCTAAGATAAAATCCATGGAAATATCTACCCAAGGCATTGTAGGAATTGGAAGAGGGGTATACAAGCCATGGGGTTGCACTTTAGACTTAGCCTTTCTACATGCGAGACACTTATCACAAAAGCTATGTACAGATTTTCGCATGTGTGGCCAAAAGAAATGCTCATGCAATGTATCTAAAGTTTTGGCTACCCCAAAATGTCCCATTAGACCTCCCTCATGTGCTTCTCTAACAAGAGATTGTCTAATAGACCCATGTGGAACACAAAGTCATTTGCCTTTAAAAAGGAATCCATCTTGTATGAAAAAATCTTTGTGACCACCTTTAGAACACTCTTGATAGATGCTAGAAAAATCAATGTCATCATGATAAAGATACTTTATGTGATCAAACCCAAGAAATTGAACTTCTAAAAGATTTAACAAGGTATATCTTCTTGAAAGTGCATCGGCTACCACCTTTATTTTACGTTGTTTGTGTTTGATCACATAAGAAAATTGCTCAATGAATTCCACCCATTTAGCATGCCTCTTGTTGAGCTTGCTTTGGCCTTTCAAATATTTAACAGATTCATGATCACCATGTATCACAAACTCTTTAGGAAAAAGATAGTGTTGCCAATTATGCAAAGCTCTAACAAGTGCATATAACTCTTTATCATAAGTGGAATAGTTGAGATGACTTCCTTTCAATTTCTCACTAAAATAAGCTATGGGGTGGCTCTCTTGAAGGAGAACAGGCCCAATGCCTATATTTGAAGCATCACATTCAATCTCAAATGTTTTAGCAAAGTTAGGAAGGGCTACGATGGGAGCTTTAGTCAATTTTTCTTTCAAAGTATCAAAAGCTTTTTGTTGTTCTTCTCCCCACTTAAAAACCACATCCTTCTTTACTATAGCATTGAGTGGTGTGACAATTGTACTAAAGTCTTTCACAAACCTTTTATAAAAAGAAGCAAGTCCATGAAAGCTTCGTACCTCATCACATTGGTGGGTGTAGGCCAATGTTGAATTGCTACCACCTTAGATTGATCAACATGCACCCCTTTATAACTTACAACAAACCCTAGGAATTCTATATGATCAAGCCCAAACATACATTTAGCAAGGTTAGCATACAAATGTTCCTTCCTAAGGGTTTCAAGAACTTCCCTAACATGCAACTTTTGTTGTTCCAAAGACAAGCTATATATGAGAATGTCATCAAAATAAACTAAAACAAACTTGCCAACGAATGCTCTTAAGACATGATGCATAAGTCGCACGAAGGTACTAGGAGCATTAGTCAAACCAAATGGCATAACTAACCACTCATATAAACCAAATTTGGTCTTAAAAGCGGTTTTCCATTCATTACCTTTTTTAATTCTAGTTTGATTATAGCCGCTTTTGAGATCAATCTTGGTAAATATTTTAGACCCATACAACTCATCCAACAAGTCATCTAGCCTACGAATGGGATGCCTATATTTGATGGTAATGTTGTTTATGGCCCTACAATCCGTACACATCCTCCATGATCCATCCTTTTTAGGGACAAGTATCACAGGCATAGCACAAGGGCTCATACTATCTTGCACCCACCCCTTAGCAAGTAATTCCTCAACTTGTTTTTTGGATTTCTTTTGCTTTAGTTGGATTGGTCCTATAAGCTGGGCGATTTGGTAAGGAAGCCCCAGGTATAAAATCAATTTGGTGTTCAATCCCTCTTAGAGGTGGTAAGCCTTTTGGAAGATCTTGAAACACATCTTGGAATTCCTTAACCAAATTATCCAAACATGTTGGACTAATCTTAGCCGAATCACAATCAAGAGATCTAGGCATAGCTAAAAAAATAGGCTTTTGAGAAACAATTACCTTGTTGACCTCTTGGCTTGAAATAAGAAGACTCTATTTAGAAACTTTTTTTTTCTATTTCATTCTCTCTATTTTTCTTCTTTGTAACTTGGTCCTCATGGACTTCTTTTGGAGAGAGTGACTTTAATATGACTTTGTGCCCATGGAAGTCAAAAGAAAGTTTGTAGGTAAAGCCATCATGAAAAACTTTTCTATCATATTGCCATGACCTACCCAAAAGTACATGTGTTGCTTCCATAGGGACAACATCACACAAGACCTCATCTTTATATCTACCAATTGAGAATGCTATGAGGACTTGTTTGTTAACAATGATTTCTCCTACTTCACTCAACCATTGTAATTTATAGGGCTTTGCATGAGAGATAATAGACAATCCAAGTTTATCTACCACTCTTATGCTAGCCACATTAGCATAACTACCACCATCCACAATCAATGAACATAACTTGTTCTTAATGAGACACCTTGTATGGAAAATGTTTTCTCTTTGACTTTCATCAAAAGGTTTTAAAACTTGGCCACACATGCGTCTCACTACTAACAAGTCACCTTCAAGTGGACTTTCACTATCACATTCATTAGGTGAACTAGGTGGTGTAGATTGTCTAGAAGAAGCCGAATCATGCTCACTAACTACTATACCATCATGCATCATCATATTTCTTTTAGAAGGGCAATTAGAAGCTATGTGACCATATCCTAAACATTTAAAGCATTTCTTACTAGACGATTTGGTTGGAGATTTATTAGTTGAAGTGGAAGGCTTTGAATCCTTAGGTTTGAAAGATGAATCTTTAGAAGGAAACTTTGAAAAAGATTTGTTTTTATTTTTCCAAGAGTTGTTGTAATAGCCATCATAATGAGTATTTTTGAAAGCAAGTTTCTTTGCAAGTTGGGTTTCAACCTTGATGGCAAGGTGAACCAAGTTTTCTAAAGAAAAGTACTCATAAAGTTCAACAACATCTTGAATGTCCCTTCTAAGACCACTTACAAATCTAGCCATCTTAGCTTCTTCACTTTCATGTATACAATTTTAAGCGTTTCTAGCTCTTTAAAATAAGCATCCACACTTAGCGTGCCTTGGTGAAGCCTTTGGAGCTTCAACAATAGGTCTTTCCTAAAGTGTGGTGGAACAAATCTAGCGCGCATACACTCTTTCAAATTGTTCCAAGAAACCACGGGAGGTCTCTTGTTTAGCCCAATGTCCATAAGAGTTTTTGCATGGCATAGTCTAGAAATTCTAAAGTAGTTAGTTTTACCCTTTAGTCTTCTTGGACCTCATGTACATGAAAGATTTGTTCAACCTTTGCTTCCCACCCCAAATATACATTAGGATCACCCTCACCACTAAAGCTAGGTAATTTTACAAAAGGCATATAAGGCTTTGCCACATATTGACGCCTTTCTTCATAATGATGATGCCTCCTCCATTCGGTTTCCTCTTCATGTCCATGATAGTTGGAAGAAGTTCTTGATGAATGCCTTGAAGAATGGCATCTTCTATGGTGTGTATGGTTGGACCTTTCATTAGTTACTTCAAGCCTTTGCAATCTTTCTTCCAATTGTCTTATAGCTTCATCTTTTTGTAGAAGTGACCTTTTTGCTTCTTTTAGTTCACCAAGAATGAAAACTTTTTGTGGAGAGTGTGGTTTGGAAGATTCACCACTTGAATATTGAGCCATTGCTAAAACAGTACAGCAAACACAAATAGCAAACAATTAAAGAAACAATGTTAGAAAACAAAGAAAATATGGTGCGGTTTTGGACAAAAAATAAAGGCACTGAAAATCACTCCAAGAAAATTATACTTCTCTCAACCAAGCTTCTCTTGAGGAATGGAGTAACCTCAAATGAAAGATGCCAAAGCACTCAACCACTCATCCAAAAATAACCATCACAAAACTTGAAGAACAATAAAAGACAAGTAAGAAAAAGGTACAAAACAAGAAAGGGTAGTGCAAAAGGAATACAAGATATATGACAAAACTTAAGGAATGAAAGACAAGCACTAAAAGGCACACAATAAGACTCAAAGAATACTCACTAAACTTTATAATCAAGAAAGAAAGTACATCTCATAAACTTGTCAAAATACAAGGATCAAAAGTTCCACAAAGTAGACAACAATTTGCCAATCACTATGAATCCAACTTTTGTATAGAAAGCAATGTGCAAAAGAATGAATAGATGCAAGTACCAAACTGTTTTTTTTTTTTAATGTTTTAAAACAGAGGAGGTTCTGTTTTGGTACTGTTTTAATTTTTTTTTTATACAATATGGGACTTAAGTAGTGAAAGAACCATAATATGCATCATATGGAAGTTGAAACATCAATCAATTTGCACAAAAATGTTAAGAAGGATTCAAGACAATTGAACACTTGAAATAAAATGTTTGGAACCTCTAAATCACAAGTACTAAAACAAATTCAAGAGGAACACAAACTTTCAAAATCAAAAGCAAGCAAGTATAGATATGATTTGGACACCTATAACACTATGAACATAAAACTCAAAGCAAAAGGGAAGATCAATGAAAAGGCACAACTAAAACATATTCAAACCAAGCAAAATTATGAATATAAGGCTTGAAAAAAAAATTCTGCATGAAATATAGGTGTTGGAAAACAGAATTCACAAAGTTAAAGTGCTAAAAAAACAAATTGTTCAAAGAGAAAGTGTCTATTCAACTCACAATCAACAAATCAACACCATAGCTCTAAATACCACATGATGTGAGTTCATTATGAACCTTTCTTGGTTTGGGTTGAGTTGATGTAGGTTTCATTGTATTCATGACACTTTCAAGAATTAGGATCAAAATTCTAAAGAACAATTAATAGAGTTTCTACTCAAGAAAACAAAGGTTCATACTAAAAACACATGATTAGGTAACTTGTAGTGCAAGATAACAATGGAATAGGAATGGGTAATATCAAGAACAACAACCAAAGTGCAGTAACAACAGAAAAACAAAACAAGGAAACAAGAATCAAAACAAGGACACAACAAGAATTGAAACTAGTAATAGAAACCCAACAAGAACAAAACCAACTATTGTAAATTCAAGAAAACAACATGAACCATAATACCCATGGGAGCCGAACCAAAAACAGGTTGATACAACACATTTGAATCGATGAAAATGGAAGAATAATACATCAAATGAAAGAGGACATCAGAAGGAAGAGAATGAACCGATTGAAATTGAAAACAAACAAGTAGAACAAAAATAGGTATTTTTAGAAGATGAATAGAAATGACTTATGTGGTTGTAGTCTTTTGGAGATGTGCTCACGCCACTTGGAGGGTGGTTCTTCCAAGATGAGTCGGAGGTGTTTCCACTTGATAGTCTCCAAAGCTCACAAGATAAGACATGGAGGAGAAGAAGAGACAAGTCTCACAAACTCACTCTGTCTCAATTTCAAGATAGTTTCTTTACTTCTAATTTTCAACTTGTATCATTAAGAACCAAGCACTCCTATTTATAATAAGGAGGGCTGGACATGTTATAAGGGAGAAGGAGTGGGAAGAGTCACTCTTCTAGCTCCTTCTTAGCGCCTAAGTCTAGAAGGAGTAGGAAGAGTCACTTCTTCCATTCTTTTTACTCAAAATTGTCCCAAACAATGCCTTACACTAGAGGTTTCTTTGGTTTCCCTTTTTGGCATATTCCTAAAGTTAATTCTATATTTATTTACAAATATTTACAAATGTTTATACATGGGTAATTACAAAAAGAGAAAACAATTGATGTTCTTTACCCAAATCTCTAGCCTTGCTCCTTGTGATCCTTTGAGATATGAAGGATTTTGAGCTAACTTGTCCTTGAGGTTCTTGGCTTTTCTCCTCACTTCCCTCTTCTATTTGATCTCCATCAACAAAGTTCTATCTTGGTGTTGAAAATTTCTCAAGTGAAAGATGACAAAGCCAAACACACTTGATCTCAAAGAACTACAAGAAACTTAAGAAATTTGAAAAGACAATCAGGAAAAGATCAAAACAAGAAAGCTAAACCAAATTGGAAGAAAAGATTATGACAAAATTTTAAAGGAAGACAAGCAAGAAAAGCACACAAAAAGGCTCTAAGATACTTACTAAACTTTTAACAATGAAGCTTTCTTTAGAAATTTGTCAAAGGAAAAGAATAAAAATTCCACAATGGTTGAAATCAATTTGCCAATCAAGTTGAACCCAAAATTTTGAAATATTTTTCTTTAAGAATTTATACCCAAAACTTGCACTTCACCCTTTCTTTTTTTTTTAATTTTTTTATACTAGTTCTTGAATTATGGAGATGAAATGTCCATAGTTTTGATCATGCATATTTTCATATAACTCCAAATACCAACAAAAAGTTTGGGTTTCAATTTAATTGATCACTTGAAATCTTTTGTTTGGAACTTAAATCTACTCTTACTAAAACAAGTTTCCAATTACTTATAATTTTTCACAATTAAATGCAAAGTAAGTAGAAGCAAAAGATAAGGACTCCTAGAACACTAAAGAACATAAGACTCAAAGCAAAAGAGGTAAGAACAACAAATGACACAAAAATAAAATTCAAAAGCGGAATTTAAAGTGCTAATGAATTAAAAAGAGGAATTGTAAATGACAAGAATGTAAAGGTGGAATTTAAATCTCTTGAAAGGTAAAAGCAAGAAATTAAAAGTGCAAGAAAGTAAAGTGCCAAAATCAACTCAAGAAAATAAGCTAAAAAGAACCTAACCTCTGATAACCACATAATGTGAGTTGATTTTAAGATTGTTCATTTTAAGAGGTGACACTTTACTTAGATTGAGATTTTAGCACTTTTAGAAGGTGAAACCTAAGCAAGATTCCCACTGGACACGAACTTAACCAAGTGGTTAAGTAAGTGTGAAGGTTCACTTCACAAAGGCACAAGGAAAACACATGATATGGTGAACATGATGATGGTGCGGAAATTGAAGAACATGAAAGGAAACGAATTAAAGAAGAGATGGCCGAATGGAAGACAAAAGGATACAAAGAACATGAACTTTAAGAAAGTAAGACATAAACAAAAATGGAAACAAGATGAAGGAGAGGAAGCATATGGTGATGGCAATGGAAGAAACATGCCACTTGGAGTATGGAGGTCCTCCAAGATAAGTGAAAGATGGCCGCCACTTGAAGACCTCACACTCTCACAAGATAAGACCTAAGCTAACAAGCTCACGATTCTAACACAAATTGTGTAGAGTTTCTTTACTATTCAAATTCAACATGAAAAATACACAAGGTAGGCCTCCTATTTATAGGTGAAGGAGCCTCAGAGAACAAGCTAAAGGGGTAGGATGGGAAAAAGGAAAAAATGGGCAGCCTTAGGGTTTGACTAAGTCAAACCCGCATCCTAGGCTTGTCCTTCTAGAAACTAGGTCAAAATGCCTTCTTAAAGGGCTAAGAACAAGCTAAAATGTTAACTACACCCTCTATTATGCTAAAGGCACCTTATTCTAGCCTATCTTTGCTATTTGGACCCCAAAAGTGAGCCTAAATTATTTACAAACATATTCTATTTTTTTTAAGAAGACCAAAAGGAAGAACTTTTGGTATTCTGGTTTATAGCTTCTTCTTTTGCTAATTCTTTCTCATGGCTTGGTGGGGCCTAGCTTTGTATCTTGAGATGACTGACCCTTTTGGGTAGTGCTTGTTGTATCCTTAGTCATCTGTCAGTTTGTATCAGGTAAGGTGGTAAATGTGTGAGGGACTACCTTCAAAGTTTGACTAAGTCAAAACCGCACCCTAGGCTTGTTCTTCTAGAAACTAGGTAAAATTTCCTTCCTAAAGGGCTAAAAAAAAGCTAAAATGATAACTACACCCCCTATTATGCTATAGGCACCTATTCTAGCCTATCTTTGTTATTTTGGACCCCCATAGTCAGCCCAATTTATTTACATAATTTTCTCTTGTGGAAAAACAAGAAGGAAGAACTTCTGATATTCTAGTTTATAACTGGTTCTTCTTCGACTGATGCTTTCTCGAAGTTTGGTGGGGTCCGACTTATTATACTAAGATGAATGACCTTTTTATGAAGTGCTTGATGTGTCCTTAGTCATCTGCTGGTTGCTTTGGTTTGTGCTCTGATACCACATGATGTGAGTTGATTTTAGGATTGCACATTTTAAGGGTTTCACTTTTGTTTAGACTTTTGATTTTAGAAATTTAAGGTGAGAACCCTAAGAAGATTCCCACTAGACACAAACTTAACCAAGTGGTTAAGTAAGTGTGAAGGTTCACTTCAAAAGGGCAAAGAGAAAAACACAGATATGAGGTGACAATAATGCAAATTGCGGAATTTAAGAGAAATAAGAAATAACAAAATGCATGACTAAGGAACAAATAAAGAGAAGCAGAGAAGAAAATGATATAAAAGGAAGAAGAATGGTGACACAAAGATAAAAGGAGAGTGAAAGGGAAAAGATGAAAGGATTAGAAGACTTAGGATGGATGGAGGTGGTCACGCCACTTGGAGCAGATGAACTCCAAGATGAGTGGTGCTAGAGCCGCCACTTGAGATGTCACTCACTCAAGATAAGACCCGAAGTCACCACTTAGGATACTACCCACCGAAGATAAGGCCCATAAAACCCAAAGTACTCAGACTCACAAATTCACTCAAGCAGAGTTTCTTTTCTATTCAAAATCAACTTGTAAATACATGGAGTAAAGCTCCCTATTCATAGGAATGGGTGTCTTGGTGGGCAAGAAGGGCAGGGGTAGGGTGGTAAATGTGTGAGGGGCTGCCTTTAGGGTTTGACTAAGTCAAAACCTTACCCTAGGCTTGTTCTTCTAGAAACTAGGTCAAATTTCCTTCCTAAAGGGCTAGAAACAAGCTAAAATGATAACTACACCCGTTATTATGCTATAGGCACCTATTCTAGCCTATCTTTGCTATTTTAGACCCCCGAAGTGAGCCTAATTTATTTAGACAATTTTCTCTTGTGGAAAAACAAGAAGGAAGAACTTCTTATATTCTGGTCCGATTTTGTATACTTTACTAACCTTTTTGTGAAGTGTTTGATGTGTCCTTAGTCATCTGTTGGTTACTTTGGTTTGTATCATATTGCTACAATGGTTCCCACCACAACACCATCCAACAAGGCTGCCACCACTGCTTTAAAAGTGGGAAAATGCAAGGCTCCTTCCTAAGAGATCTTGGAGACAACTGAGCCAAATAACTAAGTAGTTTTGGGTTCTCAGGGAAGTCAGAGCTTATCCATCTAAGTATACCTAAAATCGATATTTGTTGATGAAGTTTTGTTATTTTCGTGTGTGTTGTTCTATAATAATCGAATTTATTATGGTCGAGGCTTGCGATGCCAAGAATAGGGTTTATATTAAACCTAACAATGATAGTGACGGTTTCATCTTTGTATATGAATTATTCTTCAAAGTAAACATTCTTTTTTCTCTTTCCCTTTTAAATGCCAAATGTTGATGGGTATGCCTAAGGCTTTCTTATAGCTCTTTCCGATACTTTGTAAATACCTCCAAATTACTCTGACCAAGTCAGTTGGGTGTCCTTAAATGGTGTTCATGTAACATATTATGGACCATCTATTGTCCTAGTCTATAACAAAGTCAGAGTCTAAGAACCATGCCAAACTATGTTGTGAATCACCCTTGAAGATAATTCCTATAGTCTTAGTGTGTTTCAGAAGGATTCAGTTCACTACTTTCCAATGCTCCTTCTCAAGGTTGCTTACATATCTACTCACCAAACATACTAATTGAAAATTTGTGGTCTATTGCAACAACGTCTAACAAGGCTTTAGTTGGTGCTTTAAGAGTTAGGAATTGAAAGGCTCCTTCCCAAGAGGTGTTGGAAAAAAAATGAGCAAAACAACTAAGTACTTGTGGATACTCGAACATGTTGGAGAGTATCCATCTGAGTATGCCTCAAAGGTATTTGTTGAAGAATACCTTTGTTCTTTTAGCGTGTGCTCTTATGCATTGACCTAATTTATTACAGTCAAGGCTTGCGATATCAAGGATAAGATTTATATGAAACCTAACACTGATAGTGAGAATTTCATCTTTGTATGAATTCTTCTTCGAACAATTGGACATTCTTTGTCCTTTTTCCCTCCTAAATTCCAAATGTTGATGGACTAGCTCAATAGTTAAGCTGTCTTAAAGGACTTCCAGATACTCTATCGATACCTCTAAATTACTCTGACCGTCAATAAATTTATGTACTTTTATCTATTAAAACATGATTTAGAAGTCAGCTGAGTGTCCTTAAATAGTGTTCAACATGGTCATATATTTATCATTTATACTTCTTCTTTAAAAAACTTTATAAATAATTCTTCAAATTGAAGTGTTCTTTCTATTGAACAAGGCTTTGATGTCCCCAAATCTCTATGGATTGCTTGAAGGTTGGATGTAGCTTGTGTGTCTGTGTTCGGAGTAGTTTGAATTGTAAATCCACTCTTAGTTAGGATTCATGTAAGGACCTGTAAAATTAAATTGGAATAAAAAGGAATATATTTTAAATGAATTCTAAGTATGTTTTTATTTAAAAAAAAAAGGAAGGAAAGTGTAGTTTAGAAGACTATGAGATCGCCTGATTAGTACATAATCGCCTATCGCCTAGATTACACGTGATCGCCAGTCGCCTGGTGCACATGATCGCCGGAAGTGCACTCAGTACGTGGTCAGGATACTGGATCAGCCAGAGTGGGTTCCAACAACCACGCGTATCAAGGTGTGGGTTAAGCCTTAGATACGCTATGCATGCGAAGCTCTATGCTTGAGCAAAAGAGATCGTCCTTAGTATTGCATGCATGGGCGCACGAGGAGTGGTGCTGATCTACTCTTGGAAATGTGAAGCTACCGACGTCACCAAGTCATGTGGAGATGATACCTTGGACGTAACATAGTGGGATGAAGAACCTTCAGCAAGGCGTGGCGATGTGTCGTCGGGCATCGCCAGGGCGCGAGGCATGCGGGCATCGCCAGGTGCGAGGCATGCGGGCATCGCCAGGCGCGAGGCATGCGGGCATCGCCAGGGCGCGAGGCTTGCGGGCATCGCCTAGGCGCGAAGCATGCGGTCATCGCTAGGGCGAGACATCGGTCGTCTTCCAGGGAGAGACATCGGTCGTCCGCCAGTATGAGACCTCAGTGGATAGTCATCGCGCGAGCAGTCATCGGTGGAAGGTTATCGCACGATGTCGAGTTTCACACAGATAAGGTGGGACCCAGACTCCCAGCATGACACGTCCTGCACGCGCGCCACGTGGACAAAAAGGGTGGTTCAGAATAGTGACATCAGAAAGTTGGCATGCGCAAGAGACACTCGCGGTCGTACTGTTCAGGGAAGTGGTTGGCATGCACAAGAGACAACCGTGGCCGTACTGTTCAGTGAAACGTACACTCTGGCTTTCCTGCAGAGGGGGTGGTGGCAACAGCATGCGTGGACAAGTAGGCTTGGATTCAAAAACCCACTGCGAGGAGGCAAAGAACGTTGCAGTGACTCAAGAGTGAAAGAGTGAGTGCATCTTCATCCCTCTCTTTTCTGTCCTTCACGCTGCGATTCAGGCAACCTCAGGCACCAGTACGATGAGTGACGACTGCCCTTGGACACTTGGGAGGTTCTCTGCAAGTTCTCCAGACCGGGACACTAAAACAGAGTGAAAGCATCTTTAAGCTTCGTTGGGTTTCGGAGCTCTTGGATTTTGCGCTAGTCCAGGTAAGGGAAGCTAGCCTTATTTCCAACGAAAACCTTATATTAGATGATTGAGATGATGGGGCGACGTGGTCGCCGGTTTTCAACTGTTATTGCATAGTCCCCTGTTTTTGAACGAGATCGCCGGTTTTGGCGTTGTTTTTCGAACTCCCCTGTTTTTGGTGTTGTTTGAAACTGTTTGAGATTTAAATATGATATTCGAAAATCTGAACCTTGGAATGAGTTTTGTTGTGACTGGAATCGTTCATTAAGTGTTGTATGATGTGTTGAATGTTGTGAATGTGGGATCAAGGCATAGTATTTTCAGGAAAGAAAATACCGTGTAAGATCGTGTAGGATGTGCATTGATCGGTGATTTCTATAATGAGATATCCTGACTCTCCTGAGATAATGAATTCATATAGATGAAGTTATTCAGGCGTTGAGAGTCGATGGAGGTTCATACGTATGGGTAAGTGTTTGAAAGATAACTACTTGACCTGTTGTGTGGATTCACCCTGTCATACTGTGAGAGTGATGAAATTGAGATCGAGATTGTGTTGATGCGCATAGCTGTGGAAACTTTACAGCAGTTTAGTATGACAGGTGCAGATCTCTGAGTCTAGTCAATGCACGAGTCTTCCGGAAGTAGTGTCAAGTGTCTTGTGTGATGAGTCAGTGGAAGTCTGACGTGAGAAATGAGAAACATTGAATTGATAGACACTTGATGGAATTATGTGAATTGAACGACTCTTGATGAAATTGTGAAGTGTGTGAAATGAATGGGAAAATTGATGGATTTTACGTGAGTGTGTTAAAATTGTTTTATCTTGATTTTAAAGTTTCATATCCAAATTCTCTTTAAAATATCTAGCTTACCTTGCGTGTTTGGTTCTGTGGCTGTTTTCTTAAAACTGTGATGATCGTGTATAATTTACATGGGAGCAGATGATGTTGCAGGAAGGAGAGCTCCTCAGTGAGTGGTCGCCGGAAGGAGATCGCCTGTTTCTATTTCTATTAGGCGATCACCCTTTTTCGGTTTTCTGATAGGAGATTGCCGTTTTCTGATAGGAGATCGCCTTTTGCTGTTAGGAGATCGCCTGTTGTTTTTATTTTACTGTATTTTGTTTACGTTTTGGAAAACTGACCGATTATGTATTAAACTCCCTGTGAGGAGAAACTTCATTACATATATATAATTATGTTCACTTCAATATATTTGTTTACCTTTAGTTTTATTATATAAATATGAAAAGAAATTTGGCGGGATGTTACAATTCAAAGTTGGTTTAAATCAATATCTTTTGAAAAGGAGTGTTTTCTAAAGAAGTGGAAAAACAACCAGTTGTTTTATGGTTTCAATCGGTTGTTTTACACTTAGAGCTTTTTGAAAAGGATTTGAAACTGTTTGACTTTGATTGACTTTGCTATCAAACCAATTCAGTCGATTGTTTCGAAAAATCAACCGATTGTTTTCTTTGAAAATCCTTAACAGAATTTGTTAAGTTTGCTAAATCTGTTTTGATTGATTCTAAACTGATTTGGCTCTTGTATAGAATGTTTTTAACAACTAATTAGAGCTTGTTCTTACTGGATGACTCTCCTGTCAGTTGACTCTACGATAATCTCTCGCCTCCTTCCCTCTCCTTAGGTAATGCTTCACTGGATCAAAACAACCTGCACCTGCAAAGACAGAAGGGGCGCCTTAGAGGCCGTTTGCACTCCGACGCTCAAGTCAATACTGGGGCAAGCACACCAAGTGATGTGAGTTGATTTTATGATTTAACATTTTATGGTGGAACTTTAATTAGGATTGAGATTTTAGGATGATTAAGGTGAGACCCTAAGGAAAATCCCCACTAGACATTAACTTAACCAAGTGGTTAAGTAGATGTGAAGGTTCATTCCACAAAGGCAAAAGGAAAACACAATTATA
This sequence comes from Phaseolus lunatus, assembly GCA_013389735.1. Classification (NCBI taxonomy): domain Eukaryota; kingdom Viridiplantae; phylum Streptophyta; class Magnoliopsida; order Fabales; family Fabaceae; genus Phaseolus; species Phaseolus lunatus. Next base: position 33,314,875 of record CM023864.1, on the reverse strand, counting down.
AGGTGATGATGTTGACAAGTTATGGTGTGGAATTACATAAGGAAAACAAAAGCAACATATAAAAACCGAATAGACATAATGAAGCAAAATAAGAACATGTTTATGAATAGATAGAATGATAATGGAAGGAAAAGATGAAGGAAAAGGAAGCTTATGAGAAATGGAATTGAGAATGGTTGCACACCACTTGGATGGTGAAATGACTCCAAGATAAGTGAAGGATGCCGCCACTTGAGAGCTCTCAAAACTCACAAGATAAGACCAAGAGAGGAGGAATTTCACTCACTCACAAACAACACAAAAATTTTGTATAGTAACTTTACTCTAATTTTCAACTTGTGAATACATGAGGTAGGCCTCCCTATTTATAGATTTAGGAGCCTTGGAAAGCAAGCTTAAAGGATAGAATGGGAAAAGGGAATAAAGTGGGCAGCCATAGGGTTTGACTAAGTTAATCTCGTATTCTAGGCTTATCCTTCTAGAAACTAGGTCAAAATGCCTTCAAATGGGCTAGGAACAAGCTAGAATGCTACCCACACCCCCTACTATGCTAAAGGCACTTTATTCTACCTTATTTCTACTATTTGGACCCCTCATTTGAGCCCAATTTATTTACAACATTTTTCTAAATATTTAAGAAGACTAATAGGAAGAACTTCAAGTGCTCTGGACCTTGTCCATTCCTCCTATTGAAGAGGTCTTCCTTTGCTTGTTGAGATGACCCTTTATAGTTGGCATTCTTGGTCATCTTCTTGTGGACTTGGTTTTGGAGACTTTGTGGGTTTGTATCACCAAGTGTATAGTATATCAGTTTTAGTCTCAAAACCGCATACCTTTGTGAAGTGTTTTACTACCCTTTATATAGTATAGGGTTTCCGCTGCATCGCTACCCATATTTAGGGTTTCTGCAGGAATACCGCTGCGTCGCTATTACCCAGTCTTAGGGTAATCTAGCACGTAAGGCTTCCCTTAACTAGAGTGTAAATTCTAACAAGATGGCCACCTAGGTACCCCCTCGTGCACCTAATCTCTGGGGCCATCTGTCCTGGGAGTGTCCTCACTGTTCACGTGCCATGCATGTATCTTCACTTAGAAACCTTAATCCTGACGGGCACTCAAGCCCTTCAAGACTCTGAACCTAACCGTGTTTTCCATGCCACACGCATTGATGCTTCGTGGCCTAGGCTTCTCCCTACCTCTGGGCATCTTACTGATAACTGGTCTTGTTCTTGGGACCTATCTTCCATGATCTAGTTCAACTGTTCGAAACACCTAAGACCGATGTCGCATCGTCCCACTCTGTTGCCGAGGACTCATCACCTTGTTACATGACGAGGACACATCGTTCCACTCTAGTGATCGACATGATGATGACTAATCAGCCCATTGGTCCATGCTACTCGTGGGACCTAGCCTACGTGGCTCTGGTCCATGCTATGGGACCCCGCTCACGTGGCTCACCATTACTAGCTGTTCTCGGTGTCCGAGGACTGGTCGATACACAAGCACCCCAGTCTCAAGCTGTTAACTTGTTGAGCAAAGAGACTAAGTCATTGGCTCAGGCGACCTACGTGACTCTGAGTGAAAGGACATGAAGAGTGCGCTGAAGGGGCGTCTCACCGTACTTCCTTAATCTGCGGATACGTGGCTAGATCAACAGCTAACGCTTCTTATCGTTTGTTCTTCTTGGCTTACGTTAAACCCCTTCAAAAACCCGCGCTTCAACACTGTTCCATCAGTTTCACTCAAACTCTCTTGCGATCATCGTCTTCTCTCAAACGCTACCACTCCCACTTCAACTCTTGCAACCCTTCATCTTCATTTGCTTAAAGGTATGATTTTTACCCCTTGACCTGCCTTCATTTCATGATTTTGCTACCTATTACATGCTATAACTGCTCTGGGATTGTTTATGATTTCTGCACTTTAGGGTTTTTGTTCTTCTGCTCTATTTGCGTTCTTCGTCTTTGGGTCTTAGTCCACCATTTGAACACACCATCACTTTCTTCTAAACCATTGTTTTCCTTCCTTTTGCCTCTCATTTTGTTTTAGATTTGAGATGGCAAGAACAAAAACTACTTCCAACCCTCCTCCCTCAGTCGACTACAGGGCCTTCTACCCCTGGGCCCCTGAGGAACTACTTGCTGAGATCTCAAAACTCACCACCTGTGAAGACCTGAGGAAACACAGGGATGACGAGAACAAAGTCAAGGGGCACATCTTTGGTAGGGAATGTGACGCGTATGTCTCGATTCGACCTTGCACAGAGGGCGAACCAGTATGCGCTGACGATCGCTCCAATGACGGAGAGCCCTTCTTCTTCCTCTACGCCACCATCTTCAAGCAGGTCAAGGTTCGCTTACCCTTCACTGGGTTCAAGAGGGCCCTCCTTACACAGCTTAACGTGGCACCTGCGCAGCTACACCCCAACAGCTGGGCCTTCGTGAGGGCCTTCTCCATATTATACAACCACCTAGGGTGCCCTCCTTCTGTGGACGTCTTCCTCCAGTTCTTCGAAGCGAAGAGCCCCGGGAAGAGGCTTTGGGTAAGCCTCAACAAGATGGCGGGGAGAGTCCTCCTGACTCTCTTCCAGCAATCCTACAAGGGCTTCAAAGGGAAGTTCTTTAGGGTTTGCTGCAGCTCCTACGATCCCACTTTGCTTGACGGGTTTCCCTTGTATTGGGTTGAAAAACTAAAGCTTAAGAAACCCCGGGGTCTTGAGGAGCTGGCCCCCTGGGACCGCGACTTGTGCCATCTCCTTTCCAGCTAGGGAGTAGTGTTTAACACTGCCCAGCTGATTAGGCATAAGTACGATGCCAAAACCCTCAGCATCTATATTGGTACTCATTTTTCATTCTTTAACTGCCTTTACCTTGCTGAGTAATGTTGTGTGTAACTCATACTTGTTTGTTACAGATATGGTACTCAATGCTGAGAAGAAGAAGAGGCTGGCTGATCTGCTGGGTCGCCGTATGGCAGGTGGCTTAGGCCTCGCTGGTCCTTCTTCGCCTGCTGCTGCTGCCCCAGGCCCCATCTCAGATGACAAACAAAAGAGGGCAGCGGCAGTAGTTGTTTCGGAAGGCAAGGATACCGATTCAGGCCTCATGTTCAAAAGGGCTAGGGTGGGGGTTGCTGTAGTGACCTCTTCTGCCACCGAGGAGCAACCCCTATCCTTCATGGAGCACCCCCCAAGCGCCTCCTTTTCTCCTGAGCAACTCTTGGCAATCGAAGATGGGGGGGGAGAATGCTCCTAGAGATGATCAGGCGCCTCCTGCTCCCGAGCTTCCCACAATCCTCCAACATGCCCTCAGACGCCTTCCTGCTAAGGAAGCGCTGGAGGCCTTGGACAGGGGTTCACTAAGGGACCAAATGAGTCAAAGCCTTGGTGAATTCCTCTCTACCTCCAGAATTCTACTGAACCAAGTAGAGGCAGAGGCGGGGCTAAGGGAGGAAGTGGCCCAGTTGAAGAAAGAGTTGGCTCTCCAAGTCCAAATGGCTACCAAGCGTGAGACTGCCATGAATCAGGAGCTGAGTAGTCTCTGCCAATCTGAGAAGGAGGCCAAGAAACTTCTCTTCAACAAGGGGCAGGAGGCCCTCCAGCTTGAGGCCAAGATCCTTCCCCTCCACAACAAGGTCATTGATCTGGAAGAACAGTTGGAGGGGGCCCAAGTGAAAGTGGCCAAGCTGGAGGAGAGGGCCACAAACCAAGAGGTTCAGCTGGATAAAGTGGAGGAGGAGCTTGCCCAAAAAACTAAACTGCTCAAAAGACACAGGCAGAGCTGACTAAAGATGCCACCAACACCTATGGGGAGGGGTTTGGCGACGCCCTTTGTAACATCCCTCCAAATTTTCGTTGAAAATAAATATAAAACGAAAATAAAGTGACAAATAGATTGAAGTGAGCAAAATCTTTATATAAAATAAATAAGTTTCTCCTCGCAGGGAGTTTAATACAAACGATCACTTCTCCATTAAAAACGTAAACGAACTACAATACAAAAGACAGATAGGCGATCTCCTGGCAAAAAGGGCGATCCCCTATAAGAAGGGCGATCTCCTTTCATATAGGCGATCTCCTATTATAAAGCAGCAAGAGGGGCGATCACCCAACAGAAAAGAAAACAGGCGATCTCCCGATGGAGGCATAAACCGGCGATCACCCGGTAGAGACGGAAATAGGCGATCTCCTTCCGGCGACCACTCACTGAGGAGCTCTACTCCCTGGAAGATCATCTGCTCCCGTGTAAAATACACGATCATCACAGTTTTGAGAAAACAACCACAATAACAGATAAAAGGGTAAGCTAGACATTTAAAAAGAGTTTAAATAAGGATACTTAAAATAAAATCAAGGTAAACAATTTCAAGATATTCACGTAAAGTTATCAAGTTTCTCATACTCTTCACCTGATCACCCAGAAATCACACATTTCACAATATTCTCAAGAGTCATTCTATTTCACAATACAGCATCAAGTGTCTATCAATATTCAAGTTTCTCATTTCTCACGTCAGACTTTCCACTGACTCACCACACAAGACACTTGACACTACTTCCGGATTGACTCGTGCGTTGAACTTAGTATCCAGAGACATGCACCTGTCATACTGCCCACTGTGGAATCTCACACATCCACAGGGTCGCCGTGAAATCTCACACATTCACAAGCATACGATGAATCTCAACACATCACCATACAGCATGACAAGGTTAATTCGTATAACAGTCGAGCCCATTCTTTTTCAAACTACTCGCCCATTCATACGAACCTCCTTCGACTCTCACCAACTGAATAACTTCATCTACGTGATTCCATTATCTCAGCAGAGTCAGGATCGTCTCATTAACAGGTTACTCACTGATCAATGCACTTTCCTAACCAATCTCAACACGGTATTTCCTTTCCTGAAAATACTATGCCTCGATCCCACATTCACAGCATTCAACACATCATACCACTCAAGTAAATGATTCAAATCACATCAACAAACATTTCAAAGCTTTAGATCTTCGAATATCTCATGTAAATCTCAAGTAGTTTCAAAACAACATCAAAAACAGAGATTTCGTAAAACAGCGCCAAAACCGGCGATCTAGTTCAAAAACATGGTATTTCAAAGGCTATGTTTAAAACCGGCGACCACGTCGCCCAAGCACACAAACCAAGCATTTCACGAAGACAAAAGCGAAAACGGCGACCACGTCGCCCACACTTCAGAAAAAGCTACACTATGGCTTGTATGGAAAAGAGGTCTAGCTTCCCTTACCTGGACTTGCGCAACCACCAGGAGCTTCGAAATCCAACGAAGCTTGCAGAATACCTTGGCTCTGTTTTTGTGTCTGGTTTTGAAGAGCTTGCAGAGAACCACCCAAGTGCTCCAATGGTGGCTGTCGCTCGTCGTATTCCCGCGTGAAGGTGTACTAGAATCGCAGTGCGAAGGAGAGAATGGAGGAGAAGGGAGATAAACGCACCCTTTTAGCTCTGGAACCACAGCAACGTTTCTTTCCTTCTCCCTCAGAAATGGGTTTTTGCATCTTAAGCTGACTTCTCCACAAAAACCGCTGCCACCACCCACTCTGCAGGGAGTTTGCGTGTACGCTTCGCTGAACAGTACACCTAAGCGTGCCTCTGCGCAGGCTAACACTCTGAGGTCACTATTCTGAACCACTCTTTTGTCTACGTGGCGCGCATGCAGAACGTCTCATGCTGGATGTCTGGGTCCCACGTTCTCTGTGTATAACTTAACGTAGCGCGATGACCTTTTAACCGATGACCTCTCGCGCGAAGGCTAACAACCGATGACCTCTCGCGCGAAGGCTAACAACCGATGACCTCTCGCGCGAAGGCTAACAACCGATGACCTCTCGCGCGAAGACTCTCGACCGATGACCTCTCGCGCGAAGACTCTCGACCGATGACCTCTCACGCGAAGACACACCCCGCAGCATGCCTCGCGCCCTGCGATGCCCGATGACACTCGCCACTCCCCCCTGGAGGTTCTTCATTCCACTATGTTACATCCAAGGTATTCTCTCCACAAGGCTTGGTGACGTCGGTAGCTTCACACTTCCAAGAGTTGATTAGCACAAGTCCTCGTGCGCCCAAGCGTGTAACGTTAAGGATGATTCTCTTATGCTCAAGTATAGAGCTTCGCCTGCCCAGCGTATCCAAGGTTTAACCCACACCTTGATACGCGTGGCTTTTGGGACGTACCAGGGTTAATCCAACATTTTGGCTACACACTAAGTGTAGTTTCGGCGATTAGGTGTACTCTAGGCGACAGGCTACTAGGTACACACAGGCGATAGGCGTTCAAGCATAAACTAGGCGATAGGCGTTCAAGCATAAGCTAGGCGACAGGCGTTCAAGCATAAACTAGGCGATAGGCGTTCAAGCATAAGCTAGGCGATAGGCGTTCAAGTGCCAGAGAAGTTGGAGATCGCCTACCCGCTTAATAACGGCGATCTCGTAGGCTTCTCAGCTATACATTCCTTCCTTTATATTTAAATAAACACGTGCTTCGAATTTATTTATAATATAACACTTTTATTCCAATATAAACTTCTAGGTTCTTACAATTTCCCCAACAAGAAAAATTTTCGTCCCCGAAAATGAATTACAAGGAAAAGAGGTATGGGTAGGCTTCCCTCATGGGTTCTTCTAACTCCCACGTTGAATCACCCGATTTCTCATCCCACACCACTTTCACCATGTTGATGGTCTTGCCTCTGAGTTGTTTACCCTGCCGGTCATCAATTCTAACTGGTTTTGCTTCAAAGGACAAGTCATCTCTGATCTGCACGTCGTCTACATCCAGCACATGACTGGGGTCTGCCATGTACTTCCTCAGCTGTGACACGTGAAAGACATTGTGCAGATTCGCCAGATGGGGAGGTAGGGCGATCTCATAGGCCACAGGACCAATCCTCCTTAAGATTTGATACGGTCCCACGAACTTAGGGGACAACTTCTTTGGTCTGATCGCCCTTCCTACGCCCTTGGTTGGTGTTACTCTCATGAACACATGGTCTCCAGCAGCAAACTCCAAAGGCCTTCTCCTCTGATCTGCATAGGACTTTTGTCGGCTTTGAGAAGCTCTCATGCTGCCTTGTATCTGTTTCACCTTCTCGGTTGTCTGCTGAATCAATTCTGGTCCAACTAAGATTGCTTCGCCCTCCTGGTACCAACACAAGGGAGTTCTGCATCTTCTCCCATACAGGGCTTCATATGGTGCCATCCCAACACTGGCGTGGTAACTGTTGTTGTAGGTAAACTCCACCAGTGGCAACACTTCATCCCAGCTCCCCAATTGATCCAAGACACACGCCCTCAGCAGATCTTCTAAGGACTGAATTGTTCTCTCAGACTGTCCATCTGTTTGAGGATGGTATGCAGAGCTCATCCTCAACTTAGTTCCCAAGCACTCTTGTAAGGTCTGCCAAAACCGTGAAGTGAACCTGGGATCTCTATCTGAAATGATGCTGGAAGGCACTCCATGTAACCTCACAATCTCCTTGATGTACAGCTGTGCCAACTTGGCTATGGGCATCTTCATATTTACTGGGAGGAAGTGGGCACTCTTTGTCAGCCGATCTACTATGACCCAGATTGCATCATGCCCCTTCGCTGATCTGGGTAAATGGGTGACAAAATCCATGGCAATGCTGTCCCATTTCCACTCAGGGATATCCAATGGCCGTAACAACCCGCCAGGTCTCTGATGCTCTACTTTTGCCTTTTGACACGTTAAGCAGGTAGTGACATACTGGGCGATGTCTTTCTTCATGCCCGCCCACCAAAATGACTCCTTCAAGTCATGATACATCTTATTCATACCTGGGTGTAGGCTAAGGCGACTCTTGTGACCTTCATCTAGGATCATCTTCTTCAACTCATCATTTGCAGGTATGCAAATTCTGCCATTAAACCTCAAGATCCCATCTTCGCCCATCTCAAATTCTCTCGCCTGGTCGGTCCCCAGTGACTCTACAGCATGCTTCAGGCTCGGGTCCTCCAATTGCTTATCCTTCAACATCCCCAGGAAGTCATTAGTTATAGTCAGCTTACTACAACTAATGTGATTCACGTGGAACTCCACCCCAAGGTTTAAGTCCCTGAACTGCTCGATCAGTTTCTGCTCTTCCATCATCATGGTGGCGACTTGGATTGATTTTCTACTCAACGCATCTGCCACTACATTGGCCTTCCCTGGGTGATACATGAGTTGAAAATCGTAGTCCTTTAGGAACTCCATCCACCTTCTCTGCCTCATGTTTAGTTCCTTCTGATCAAACAGGTATTTCAGGCTCTTATGGTCACTGAATACCTGGAACCGAGCTCCATAAAGATAATGCCTCCAGATCTTCAAGGCAAACACTACCGCTGCCAACTCCAGATCATGAGTAGGGTAGTTTCTCTCATGCACCTTGAGTTGCCTTGAAGCATATGCAACCACTCTCTTCTCTTGCATCAAGACGCATCCTAAGCCTTGATGTGAGGCATCACAGAAGACATCAAAAGGTATTCCTACTTCTGGAATCACCAGCACTGGAGCACTGGTCAGCCTCTCCTTTAGTTCCTTGAAGCTCTGCTCACATCGGTCGGTCCAAGCAAAGGGTTGGTCCTTGCGGGTCAGTTGTGTTAAAGGAGCCACAACTTTGGAAAAATCCTCAATGAACCTCCGATAGTAGCCCGCCAACCCCACAAAGCTCCTTATCTCTGTGACTGTCTTAGGGCGTTCCCACTGTAGCACTGCCTCTACCTTGGCTGGATCTACCGAGATCCCCTGGGCAGATATCACGTGCCCTAAGAAGTTGACTTCCTTTAGCCAGAACTCACACTTAGAGAATTTGGCATAGAGCTGCTTCTCCCTCAGTATCTCCAATACTGTCCTCAGGTGTTCCTCATGCTCCTCCTCGGTCCTTGAGTAAATGAGGATGTCATCTATGAAGACCACCACAAACTTGTCCAAGAAAGGGCGAAAAATCCTATTCATGTAGTCCATGAATAGAGCTGGAGCATTGGTGACTCCAAATGGCATCACTACATACTCGTAGTGCCCATACCGAGACCTAAAAGCTGTCTTCTGAACGTCTTCAGCTTTTACCAAGATTTGGTGATACCCCGATCTCAGGTCGATCTTGGAGAACACCGAGGCCCCATGAATCTGGTCCATCAAATCGTCAATCCGAGGTAGGGGGTACTTGTTCTTGATGGTCAATTTGTTCAATTGCCTGTAGTCTATACACAACCGAGACCCTCCATCCTTCTTCTTGACTAGGAGCACTAGAGCTCCCCACGGAGATACACTGGGTCTGATGAACTGTTTCTCCAGCAGCTCTTCCAACTGCTTCTTTAACTCTACTAACTCGGCTGGTGCCATCCTGTAAGGTGCCATTGATATTGGTCCAGCTCCAGGTACCAAGTCAATAGAGAATTCCAATTCTCTCTTAGGGGGTAACCCAGGCACCTCTTCTGGAAATACATCCGTGAAATCCCTCACCACGTGTATTCTGCTTACGTCCCCTTCATTCCTCACTTCCAACCGAGCTAGCATCACGAAGCACCTCGCCCCTTCTTCCAACTCTGATCGCCCTCTTTGAACTGGCCACACCTCTGATTCTTGGGGGTCTGGAAATGCTACCTTCTGCCTACCACAGTCTATGAGAACATGATTGGCAGCTAGCCAATCCATTCCCAGGATAACATCCAGGTCCTGAAGAGGTAGGCAGATCAAGTTCACTTTGAATCTACGTCCCTCTACTATCACTGGACATTCAGGGCAAACTATGGAGGTCAACACCTGTCCTGACGCAGGTGTAGAGACCAACAGTTCGAAGGGTAACTCTCTCACCATAAGGCCCAACTCGGCTACACACATGCTTGACACAAAGGAGTGTGTCGCTCCAGAATCAAACAAAGTTTTTACACCTCTACCAGCTATAAAGCAAACATTCTGCACAAGGTTACCTGATTGGGACGCCTCAGCTCCTGACATGGCAAACACCCTCCCGGTTGCCTGAGGTCTGTTGCCTTCGTTCCTCATCTGCTGGGAACCACTGGGTTGAGTCATTCTGTGCTGAGTAGGACAATACTTGGCAACGTGCCCCGTCTTCTGGCAGGTAAAGCATCTCCTCTCTGAGTCTTTCTTGGGGCACACATTGGCTGTGTGTGGCCCACCGCAATGGAAACATTGAAATTTCCTGGTTTGTTGCTGATGAGACTGGGGTGGTGCTGCTCTCGCCCTATGCTGTGGAGGCCTCGTGTAGGGCTTAAACTGCTGTTGCTGTACCCTTGCCTTCCCATTGGAGGAACCGCCTGGGTGGGACCTGCTCACCCGAGACTCACCCTTCTCTAGAGTCTCCACCATTTTCGCCTTCTCCACTAAGGCATGAAATTCTCTAATGCACATCGGGGCTATGGTCCTCTTCAGCCCATGCTTCAGTCCTTCTTCGAATTTCCTACACCTCCAGGCCTCGGAGGTCGCCTGGGTATAGAACCGGGCGAGGTACTCAAAACGGGCAGCATAGGCGTTTACTGACATGTCCCCCTGCTCCAACTTTAAGAACTCAGCTTCCCTTGCAAACTTGGCGCTGTCTGGGAAGTATTTCTCCAAGAACTTCACCCTGAAGCTCTCCCAATCCAGAACATCCTCTCGGGCCTCCATCATCTGCTGAGCTCCCATCCACCAGAACTCAGCTTCTCCTGATAGCAGATACGTGGCAAACAACAGCTTCTTCTCTTCAGGGCAGGAGGTCGCCCTAAAGATTTTCTCCACCTCCCTGACCCACTGATCTGCCTGGTCAGGGGTAGCATTCCCACTGAACTTAGGTGGGTTGTGCCTCATGAACTCGGCCAGTCCCATCTGTTCTTGGGGCTGACCGACGTGGGATTTTGTCTCAGCAGATTGGGCAGTTTCCCAGTGCTGCATTGTGGCTTGATGGTTCTGAGCCATCGCCGCATTCTGCTGCTGAATGGCAGTCGCCATCATCTCGATGGCCTTGGCGATCTGACTCATCTCTGAGGAAGGTTGGGGTGGGGTAGCAGGTCTACGTGCCATCTTCTTCGTTTTTGATTCTGAATCTATTGACTTCTATATTCCCTACAACTATAAGAATGAAATCGATAAGAATCAATTCATTCAAGGGGTAACAGCTAGACCTTACAAAGGTCAGCATCTCAAAGTCATCTAGAATTTGAGTTCATCAACAGAATCATAACACTTATAACTTCACACAAAACACCAGAACAGTTACTGGTGTGCAAACATCAGTCCAAACTACCACCTCAGTCAAATTCAAGAACACTCAAAAATCACACCAGAATTCAATGTAGGCTAAACATCAAACCTTTGGAATTAAGATTAAGAATTATCTTGATCCAGTTATGAGTGTGCACCCTCACCACTTTATCAAGACCTTCTTATTCTTAATACTAAGATTTTCAGTTAGGCACACGTTCACCCAAGCACACGCAAGAGTTCAAAACTAAAACGTTTGAAAACCTTCCACTATTGTGGTTATTTAAAACTCAAATAAACTTTATGAGCAGAAGAAACACAATGGATCCACAGCCCTCAGGTCATCCTAAGGCGAACTGCTCTGATACCATTAATGTAACATCCCTCCAAATTTTCGTTGAAAATAAATATAAAACGAAAATAAAGTGAAAAATAGATTGAAGTGAGCAAAATCTTTATATAAAATAAATAAGTTTCTCCTCGCAGGGAGTTTAATACAAACGATCACTTCTCCATTAAAAACGTAAACGAACTACAATACAAAAGACAGATAGGCGATCTCCTGGCAAAAAGGGCGATCCCCTATAAGAAGGGCGATCTCCTTTCATATAGGCGATCTCCTATTATAAAGCAGCAAGAGGGGCGATCACCCAACAGAAAAGAAAACAGGCGATCTCCCGATGGAGGCATAAACCGGCGATCACCCGGTAGAGACGGAAATAGGCGATCTCCTTCCGGCGACCACTCACTGAGGAGCTCTACTCCCTGGAAGATCATCTGCTCCCGTGTAAAATACACGATCATCACAGTTTTGAGAAAACAACCACAATAACAGATAAAAGGGTAAGCTAGACATTTAAAAAGAGTTTAAATAAGGATACTTAAAATAAAATCAAGGTAAACAATTTCAAGATATTCACGTAAAGTTATCAAGTTTCTCATACTCTTCACCTGATCACCCAGAAATCACACATTTCACAATATTCTCAAGAGTCATTCTATTTCACAATACAGCATCAAGTGTCTATCAATATTCAAGTTTCTCATTTCTCACGTCAGACTTTCCACTGACTCACCACACAAGACACTTGACACTACTTCCGGATTGACTCGTGCGTTGAACTTAGTATCCAGAGACATGCACCTGTCATACTGCCCACTGTGGAATCTCACACATCCACAGGGTCGCCGTGAAATCTCACACATTCACAAGCATACGATGAATCTCAACACATCACCATACAGCATGACAAGGTTAATTCGTATAACAGTCGAGCCCATTCTTTTTCAAACTACTCGCCCATTCATACGAACCTCCTTCGACTCTCACCAACTGAATAACTTCATCTACGTGATTCCATTATCTCAGCAGAGTCAGGATCGTCTCATTAACAGGTTACTCACTGATCAATGCACTTTCCTAACCAATCTCAACACGGTATTTCCTTTCCTGAAAATACTATGCCTCGATCCCACATTCACAGCATTCAACACATCATACCACTCAAGTAAATGATTCAAATCACATCAACAAACATTTCAAAGCTTCAGATCTTCGAATATCTCATGTAAATCTCAAGTAGTTTCAAAACAACATCAAAAACAGAGATTTCGTAAAACAGCGCCAAAACCGGCGATCTAGTTCAAAAACATGGTATTTCAAAGGCTATGTTTAAAACCGGCGACCACGTCGCCCAAGCACACAAACCAAGCATTTCACGAAGACAAAAGCGAAAACGGCGACCACGTCGCCCACACTTCAGAAAAAGCTACACTATGGCTTGTATGGAAAAGAGGTCTAGCTTCCCTTACCTGGACTTGCGCAACCACCAGGAGCTTCGAAATCCAACGAAGCTTGCAGAATACCTTGGCTCTGTTTTTGTGTCTGGTTTTGAAGAGCTTGCAGAGAACCACCCAAGTGCTCCAATGGTGGCTGTCGCTCGTCGTATTCCCGCGTGAAGGTGTACTAGAATCGCAGTGCGAAGGAGAGAATGGAGGAGAAGGGAGATAAACGCACCCTTTTAGCTCTGGAACCACAGCAACGTTTCTTTCCTTCTCCCTCAGAAATGGGTTTTTGCATCTTAAGCTGACTTCTCCACAAAAACCGCTGCCACCACCCACTCTGCAGGGAGTTTGCGTGTACGCTTCGCTGAACAGTACACCTAAGCGTGCCTCTGCGCAGGCTAACACTCTGAGGTCACTATTCTGAACCACTCTTTTGTCTACGTGGCGCGCATGCAGAACGTCTCATGCTGGATGTCTGGGTCCCACGTTCTCTGTGTATAACTTAACGTAGCGCGATGACCTTTTAACCGATGACCTCTCGCGCGAAGGCTAACAACCGATGACCTCTCGCGCGAAGGCTAACAACCGATGACCTCTCGCGCGAAGGCTAACAACCGATGACCTCTCGCGCGAAGACTCTCGACCGATGACCTCTCGCGCGAAGACTCTCGACCGATGACCTCTCGCGCGAAGACACACCCCGCAGCATGCCTCGCGCCCTGCGATGCCCGATGACACTCGCCACTCCCCCCTGGAGGTTCTTCATTCCACTATGTTACATCCAAGGTATTCTCTCCACAAAGCTTGGTGACGTCGGTAGCTTCACACTTCCAAGAGTTGATTAGCACAAGTCCTCGTGCGCCCAAGCGTGTAACGTTAAGGATGATTCTCTTATGCTCAAGTATAGAGCTTCGCCTGCCCAGCGTATCCAAGGTTTAACCCACACCTTGATACGCGTGGCTTTTGGGACGTACCAGGGTTAATCCAACATTTTGGCTACACACTAAGTGTAGTTTCGGCGATTAGGTGTACTCTAGGCGACAGGCTACTAGGTACACACAGGCGATAGGCGTTCAAGCATAAACTAGGCGATAGGCGTTCAAGCATAAGCTAGGCGACAGGCGTTCAAGCATAAACTAGGCGATAGGCGTTCAAGCATAAGCTAGGCGATAGGCGTTCAAGTGCCAGAGAAGTTGGAGATCGCCTACCCGCTTAATAACGGCGATCTCGTAGGCTTCTCAGCTATACATTCCTTCCTTTATATTTAAATAAACACGTGCTTCGAATTTATTTATAATATAACACTTTTATTCCAATATAAACTTCTAGGTTCTTACACCCTTGCTTAGGTTGCCTGCGCGCATCCTGAGATGGAGCTCTCGCCTTTCTCTGTATTAATGCAGGTTGTCAACGGACAAATCGTCCCCAAGTAGATCTCTTGAGCAGTTGTAACAAATAGCTGGACTTCTTGTAATCACAATTCTAATTTATAATACTTGATCTTGTGCATATAACTGTCTTGTGAACAACTTACTTACATTGAGCACTTCATGTTTCTTTGCACAACTTGAATCTTCAGTACTCGATTGCTGTCTGACTACCTTAGCATACTTGGTTAACAACCACTTCGACATAGAATCACCCTATAGGTAGCATGCTTAACTCTAATTGATAGGTGTAATCACCTCTCGAACGTAAGAGAAACCACTATTGGTGAACCCTTCTCGCAAAGAAATGCTTCACCGGTTGTACTGGTGCACTATGTCGCTTTTTTGTCTATTTTGGTGTTTTCACTCAAGGGGAAAGGGTTCTTCATAACTCCCTTTTCGACCTCGAGACCTCTAACCCAATTGGACAACTTTTCACTGACCTCTCCTTGCACCATGCAGAAGAGGATTTGACTAATGAACCACATCGTTGAACTTTGGTGTTCTCACTCGAGTGGGAGGTGTTCTCTGGAAACCCCTCCCTTCCACCTTGATGTGAGTTGATTTTAGGTTCATTATATTTGTGACACTTTCTTAGAATTAGGATCAAGATTCTTAGCAATTTAGAGTGAGTCATCTAAGGAAAATCCCCACTGGACATTAACTTCACAAGTGTTAAGTAGATGTGAAGGTTCATTTCCAGAGGTCCAAGGTTAAAACACAATTAATGGTTATGAATGAATGAAGAAGAATGTGCTAAACTCAAAACAGAATAGGTACAAAATTTAAACACAAAAACAGAATGGAAACACAAATTGAAACAAAAGAACCATTTGAAATTCAAGAACAAGACATAGAATCAAAACTACCGATTGAAATAACTATGGAAGATGAAAGAAGATGAAACTTATGTGGTTGTAGCCATGGATTGGGAATGGACACGCCACTTAGAGGTGATGATCCAAGATAAGTGCAGATTTGCCACCACTTGAGAACTCCCAATCCTTCACAAGATAAGACAAGGAAGAGGAGAACAAGTCTCACAAAATTCACTCACAATTTGAGTATAGTAACTTTTCTTCTAATTTCAATGTTGAATTTACAATGACCAAGCACCTCTATTTATAGGTTTAGAGGGTTGAAATGAAAGTGAAACAAATTCAAAATTCCCTCCTAATTCTAATTCAAATTTGGAGTCAGTCTTGAGTCACATGGGAGGTGTGATCTTTTTTCTACTTTGGCACTTCCTAAAAACTACACCTACACCTACTCTTTATGTCACATGGAAGGTGTGACCTATCTTTATACATTGGCACCCCTTATTTTAATATCTACACCTTCCTTTAAAGTTCTACTAAATCTATACACAAGTAATTACAAAAAGAGACATCCATTGATGCTCTTCTCCCAAAGCTTTAGCCTTGCTCCTAGTTTTCCTTTGAGGCATGAAAGATGTTGAGCTATTTGGTTGGGCTTGGGCCCCAACTTGGGCTTGGACTTCATGGGCTTGGGCCTCAGGTGCCTCCTCTACTTGGTCTTCATCACACCTCGAGACTTCTAACACACAAACTATTTCTTAACTGACCTCTCCTCACCCATAGGCAGGGGAGGATTTCACTGACAAACACTATTGTTCAACTTGGGTGTTCACACTTGAGGGAAAGGTGTTCTTTGCAAACCTTCCTTTTACCCCCTCGAGATTTCTAACACTGATTTGTATTTACTAGACCTCTCCTCGCTCAAGGCAAGGGAGGATTTAACTGGTATAAGTCGTCCTTGGCGTTTTCACTCGAAATGGGAGACATTCTGTGAACCTTCCTTTCTCACTTTCAAGACTTCTAACCCAAGCTGATGACTCTTAACTGACCTCTCATCGCCCGCAGGTGTGGGAGAATTTAACTGATGAACACTACCGTTCAATCTGGGTGTTCTATGCGAACCTTCCTTTTACCCCCTCGAGACTTCTAACACCGATTGACAGGTTCTTAACTGCATTGTACAAAATATTCAAGAATATACTTCAACTGAAAATTTTATTGGGTGACCTCATTAAAAACCCTTATAAAGGAAAAAAGAGTGTCCTTTAAACTATGTAAAACATTACAACTTAACTGAAAAAAAACTTAAGGTGGGTCGCATTCCATGTACGAGGAATCGGCCCACCCTCTAAAGTCTCGAGTCTGTACACCCCATTTCCAAGGGCCTCTGTCACTCTGAAAGGACCAGTCCACTTGGGGAACAACTTGTTCTCCATCTGGTAGGGATGGGCTTTCCGCATCACCAAGTCAGCGACCTGGAACTGCCGAGCTCTCAACTTGGAACTGTGCTTGAGTTCCACCCTTCTCTTTAATGCTTCAGCTTTGATTCCCGCTTCTTCCCTTACTTCATCTAGGAGGTCCAGGTTCACCTTTCTTTCTTCGTTGGATTCTTCAACCACAAAATTCTAAAAGTGTGGCGAGCTCTCCTGGATCTCTACAGTGATCATAGCATCTGAACCATACACCAAGCTAAAGCGTGTCTCTTTGGTGGTGGACTGAGGAGTAGTGTAGTAAGCCCACACAATTTGGGAACCTCCTCTGCCCAAGTTCCTTTGGCTTTCTCTAACCTTCTCTTCAGCCCTCTGAGCAGGGCTCGGTTGGCTGACTCGACCCTCCCATTAGTTAGAGGGTGCTCGACTAACGCAAACACCTGCTTGATTCCCAACTCCGTACATAGCTTCCCCAACTGTTGGCTTACAAACTGAGTGCCATTATCAGACACCAAACGCTTGGGTATGCCAAAGCGACATACTATGTTCTTCCACACAAAATGTTGGACCTTATGGCTATGATTTGTGCTACTGGTTCATCCTCTATCCTCTTCGGGAAATATTCTATGGCAACAATGAGGTACTTCATTTGTCGCACAGCCAAAGGGAAAGGTCCCAGAATGTTGATTCCCTAGGTGTGGAATGGCCAAGGACTATATATCGACCTGAGCTCCTCTAGCGGTGCCTTGTGCCAGTCAGCGTGTAGTTGACACTGCTTGCACTGTTGTGCGTACTTCGTGCAGTCTTCCTTCATGGTTGGCCAGTAGTACCCTGCGTGAATGGCCTTGGATGCCAGAGCACGTACCACCAATATGGCTTCTGCATATTCCTTCCTGGAGCTCCGCCATTATCCACGTGCACTGCTCACCATGTACACACACCAAGATGGGGTGGGTAAACCCATGCCTGTACAACTCCCCGTCGATGAGTGTGTACTTAGTTGAGTTCTTCTTTATTTTTCTCGCTTCCATTGGCTTTATTGGGAGTATCCCATCAGCTAGGTAGCGCTTATAAGGCGTCATCCATGTTTCTCCTCTCTACACCAGGCAGACCTGCAACAATTCTTCCCTCAATGCTGGATACGCATTAACCCTTGGCATCTTCAAGGTCTCTTGAGTCAACGACCGACGACTCCTCTTCCCACCATCTGACTTGCTAATCTGATGGACTCCTACCAAATTATCAGCAGTGTAGGTGCGAGGTGTCCTCAGGGTCTCCTAGATGACCATCCTCTGTCTGCCCCCCTTGCCCGAATTGGCGAGTTTTGCTAACAAGTCGGCTCAGGCATTCTGTTCTCTAGGGACATGCACCAACTCAAAGGCTGCAAATGATTTCTTCAACACTTAGACGTATTCTAAGTAGGAGGACATCTGAGGGTTTTGGCCTGGTACTCTCCCGCCACTTGGCCCGTGACCAATAGGGAGTCACTTTTTGCTAGCAGACTCTGCGCACCCATCTCTTTGCCCAACAGCATCCAAGCGATTAGAGCCTCGTACTCTACCTGGTTGTTGCTGGCCTTGAAAGGGAACCGCAGGGCCTGCTCAATCAATAGCCCCTTTGGTCCTTCCAAGATCGCGCTAGCTCCGTTGCCTTGTTGGTTAGAGGATCCATCTATAGAGAGTACCCATCTGAAGTCAAACTCTTCGTGGTGGGTTTCTGCCGAGGACAGTTCAGCTACAAAATTAGAATAAACTTGGCCCTTGATAGGGCCTCTGGGCTCATACTATATGTCGAACTTTGACAATTCTACAGCCCAGTGTACCATCCTTCCCGCTACATCTGGCTTCTACAAGACCTTACGAATGGGTAGGTCTGTCATCACCATCACTGTTAAACTCTGGAAGTAATGGTGAAGCCTCCTCACCGAGAACACCACTGTTAGTGCTGCCTTCTCTAAGGCTTGGTACCTCACCAAGGCCCTTGCAATACTTTGCTAACAAAGTAGATTGGCTTCTGAACCTGGTCCTACTCCATGCACAAGAACTAAACTCACCGCCCTCTCATTGACTGCAAAATACAGGCGCAGCGGGGTGCCGAGCTGTGGTTTACACAACACTGGTGAACTGGCCAGGTAATCCTTCAGCTTGAGGAACGCTTCCTCACATTCCTTGGTCCACAAGAACTTACTGTTCCTCCTCAGGCACTGAAAATAGGGGTGGCCTTTATCTCCCCAAGCTGATACGAATCTAGACAAAGCGGCCATCCGCCCTGTTAATTGCTGAACGAACCTCCTTCACTGACGTCGAGCTCCTCATAGAGAGGATTGCAACGCATTTATCATGATTCGCCTCTATCCCACGCTTGGTGAGTAAGAAGCCTAAAAACTTGCCTGCTTCCACCCTAAAAACACACTTCTCTAGGTTCAACTTCAGCCTGTACTTAGCTATTGTTGTGAATAGCTCTTCCAAATCAGTGACGTGCTGATCTTCACCTGTGAGGTCACCACCATGTCATCTACATAGGCTTGCGCGTTGCGTCCTATTATAGGTGCGAGCACCTTGTCCATCAGCCTCTGGTAGGTGGCACCTGCGTTCTTCAACCCAAAGGGCATGAATGTGTAACAATAGCAAGACAGCTCTATCATGAATGTTGTCTTGCACTCATCCATGGGATGCATCTTGATCTGGTTGTAGCCAGAAAAGGCATCCAAGAAGCTGAGCAGCTTGCAGCCCGAGGCACTGTAAAATTAAATTGGAATAAAAGGAATATATTTTAAATGAATTCTAAGTATGTTTTTATTTAAAATAAAAAGGAAGGAAAGTGTAGCTTAGAAGACTATGAGATCGCTTGGTTAGTACATAATCGCCTGTCGCCTAGACTACACATGCGGACATCGCCAGGGCGCGAGACACATGCGGACATCGCCAGGGCGCGAGGCATGCTGTAACATCCCTCCAAAACCTTTCCATATTTATATAATAGAATAAAGCGTAGATATTAAATTTATAAAATCAACATATGTATATAGATATTGAAAATACATCATCCTGTACATCGTATTCAAAAAGAGACGTCCCTCTTATAAGGTTTTAATACATTCCATCAACTCTTTCGAAATAAAACCAGATGCAGCATAAAAAGGACAAAATAGGCGATCTCCTACAAGAAGACCCAAAACAGCCGATCTGCTATCAGGACAGAAAAACAGGCGATCACCCGATAAAGACGGAAACAGGCGATCTCCTTCCGGCGACCACTCACTGAGGAGCTCTACTCCCTGGAAGATCATCTGCTCCCGTGTAAAATACACGATCATCACAGTTTTAAGAGAAAACAGCCACAGAGCAATACAAAATAAAGGGTAAGCTAGATATTTTTAAAGAGAATTTAGATATGAAACTTTAAAATCAAGATAAAACAAATTCAAGATACCCACGTAGAACTATCAATTTCTCATTCATATCACACAGCCATCAAGAAATCACGTATTTCTCAATTTCCTCAAGAGTCGTTCAGTTCACATAATTCCATCAAGTGTCTATCAATTATCAATGTTTCTCATTTCTCACGTCAGACTTCCACTGACTCACCATACAAGACACTTGACACTACTTCCGGAAGACTCATGCATTGAACTTAGCATCCAGAGACCTGCACCTGTCATACTTCATTGCTGTAAAGTTCCCACAGCTGTGCACATAACCATAATCTCAATATCATCACTTTCACAGTATGACAGGGTTAATCCATATAACAGGTTGAGCTCGTTCTTTTTCACACGACTCACCCATTCATATGAACCTCCTTCGACTCTCACCAACTGAATAACTTCCTCTATATGATTCCATTATCTCAGCAGAGTCAGGATCGCCTCATTCACAGGATACTCACAGATCAATACACTTCATAACCAAATCTCAACACGGTATTTCCTTTCCTGAAAATACTATGTCTTGATCCCACATTCACGACATTCAAAACATCATACCACTCAAATGAATGATTCAAATCACAGCAACAATCATCTCAAAGGTTCAAACTTTCGAATATCACATTTAAATCTCAAATAGTTTTCAAATGACACAAAAACAGGGGATTTCGAAATCTGTATTTAAAACCGGCGACCACGTCGCCCAAACACATAGAACAGAGCATTCACGAAGATGAAAACGAAACCGGCGACCACGTCGCCCTCACTTCAGAAACAGCTAATCTATGGCTTGTATTGAAAATGAAGGCTAGCTTCCCTTACCTGGACTAGCGCAAAACTCCAAGAGCTCCGAAACCCAACGAAGCTTAAAGATGCTTTCACTCTGTTTTAGTGTCCCGGTCTGGAGAAACTTGCAGAGAACCTCCCAAGTGCTCTAAGGGCAGTCGTTGCTCGTCGTACTGGTGCTTGGGGAATGCCTGAATCGCAGCGTGAAGGAGAGGAAGGAGAAGGAGCCAACTCTAATTCTCTAAATCACTTTCTAACCACCAACGTCTCTTACCTCTCAGGAGTGAGTTTAAATCTAAGCCAACTTGCCCAGGAATGCCGCTGCCTCCACCCACTCTGCAAGAAAGGTTGCGTGTACGCTTCCCTGAACAGTACGACTACGCATGCCTCTGCGCAGGCTAACACTCTGAGGTCACTATTCTGAACCACCCTTTTTGTCTACGTGTCGCGCGTGCAGTACGTCTGATGCTGAGAGCTTGGGTCCCACCTTATCTGCGTGAAACTCGACATCGCGCGATAACCTTCCACCGATGACCTCTCGCGCGATGACCTTCCACCGATTACATCTCGCGCGATGACATTCCACCGATGACCTCTTGCGCGATGACCTTCCACCGATGAATTATCCTTGAGGACGACCGATGTCTCACCCTGGTGGACCACCGATGTCTCTCCCTGGAAGACGACCGATGTCCACATGCCTCGCGCCCTGGCGATGCCCGCATGTCCCGCGTCTGGCGATACCCGCATGCCTTGCGCCCTGGCGATGCCCGCATGCCTCGCGCCCTGGCGATGCCCGACGACACATCGTCACGCCTTCCCGAAGGTTCTTCATTCCACTATGTTACGTCCAAAGTATCATCTCCACATGACTCGGTGACGTCGGTAGCTTCACATTTCCTAGAGTAGACCAGCACCACTCTTCGTGCGCCCATGCATGCAACACTAAGGCGATCTCTTTTGCTCAAGCAGAGAGTTTCGCATGCACAGCGTATCTAAGGCTTAACCCACACCTTGATGCGCGTGGTTGTTGGAACCCACTCTGGTTGATCTAGTATCTTGACCACATACTGAGTGCACTTTCGGCGATCATGTGCACCATAGGCGGCAGGCGATCATGTGCAACCTACTCGACAGGCGATCATGTACTAACCAGGCGATCTCATAGGAGACTTCTTAACTACACTTTTCTTCCTTTACTCTTCTTGATCCACATGTCTTCCTCGAGCACATCCACGTGATTACCTCACGATAAAGTCATCGCACCTGACTACTTGGTTATTACAATGGTCATGCGACCGACCTCGACCAGCTGACCCCAGACCTTGGGCGACGTCCGAGGGCCGACTACTACGAAACTTCATTTACCAGCTCTTTGTATTTTAAATAATAACATCTTCTGAAATTATTTAAGTCTAACACTTTTATTCCAATTAAAGTTTCTAGGTCCTTACATTCTCCCCAACAAGAAAAATTTTCGTCCTCGAAAATTGTATGATAAGGAAAAGAGGTGGGGATACTCTTCTCTCATGGTTTTCTTCGAATTCCCATGGTGAATCACCCGATCTGCACGTCGTCCACTTCCAACAGGTGACTAGGGTCTGCAAGATACTTCCTTAGCTGTGATACGTGAAATACATTATGCAGGTTTGCTAATTGGGAAGGTGGGGCGATCTCATAAGCCACTGGACTGATCCCCCTTAGAATCTGATATGGCCCAACAAACTTAGGGGACAGCTTCTTTGATCTTATAGCTCGTCCTACACCCTTGGCTGGTGTCCCCCCTCATAAAGACATGATCCCCAGCAGCAAACTCCAAAGGTCTTCTCCTCTGATCTGCCTAAGACATCTGCCGACTTTTGGGAACCTTTCATTCTGCCCTGTATCAGTTTCACCCTCTCGGTTGTCTGCTGAACCAACTCTTACTACTCCAATACTTCATCAAATTCCATTTTACATCCCTGCATATGGAATATGCTGCTCCATTGAGCGCCAACTCCAGCATTCACACCCTACTTCCAACCTTGAAGACTTGGTCGAGTAAGTCCAGAACTAGGCCCTTAACAGAGCCAGGACTAGCCCCTTTTGAGAAAAGCGAGCAAGATCCTTCATCGGAAGGAAAGGGGACAGCTGCCCACTACTCATGCCCCCTAGCTAATTCAAACTGGGATCCGAACTATTCGTCTAGGAATCAACTTCTGCATCTTGATCAAAACCATCCATTGACTTCCCAACTGCTGATCTAATTCTCACGCTCCATAAAGGGACACCTTTTGTCCACCTCTATGCTACATAATTCTGTACCTTATAAAGACAAAGTTCCTGTTGCTGTTACTTTCTAAATCATTATTATGACTCCTTTTTGCCAACTCGGCTTCCTGCTCCCATTACGACCTCCTTCCCTTCTACATTCACAGGCCGATCTGCATCCTCATTTGTCAAATTCAAAAGGCTTACGGCTTCGGAAGCCTTTTATCTCAACCCACCATTTTCCATAATCATCTTTCAAATCACGATCAACAAAACAGCATCAAATCTGCGTGAAGCTCAAGCTAGAACCATCTCATGCTGTTTCATCGACATGAACATCTTCCAAGCTTCAAAAGAAAAAAATTTCATTCTTTCATTCTTGGAACTTAACCCTGGTACTTCCCATGGATACACATGCTTAAGCTTTAAACCCCCAACATACTGCTTATTTACTCTCCATAACTTATACGTAGCTGAAACTAAACCTTGATACCACTAAATCTAACTTACACTTGCTTCTTTAATTCCCTCTACTATCACTGGGCATTCAGAGCGAACTAGGGAGGTCAAAACCTGTTTTGAAGCAGGTGTAGAGGCCAACCGTTCAAACGACAGCTCCTCCACTAGAAGGCCCAGTTCGGTTGCACACCGATTTGACACAAAAGAGTGTGTCTCTCCAGAATCAAACAAAACTTCTAACGTATCTACCAGCTATAAACAAGTATCTTGTACTAGGTTACCTGACTGAGATGCTTCCGCTCCAGACATGGCAAACACTCTCCCTCCTGCCTGAGGTCTGCTGCCTTCGTTCCTCAACTGCTGGGAACCAACGGGTTGAGTCATCCTTTTTCTGTTAGGACAATCTCTAGAAATGTGCCCCATCTCTTGGCATGTGAAACACCTGGGTCTCCATGTTTGTTGTTGCTGAAACTGGGGCGGCGCTGCTCCTGCCCTATGCTGGGGAGGTCTCGCATAAGGCTCATTCTGCTGCTGCTGAACCTTTACCTTCCCACTGGAGGAACCACCTGGGTGAGACCTGATCACCCGCGAATCACCCTTTTCCAGAGTCTCTACCATCTTCGTCTTCTCCACTAAGGCGTGAAATTCCCTGATGCACATCGGGGCTATGGTCCTCTTCAGCCCATGCCTCAGTCCTTCTTCAAATTTCCTACACCTCCAAGCCTCGGAGGTAGCTTGGGTATAAAACCGGGCGAGGTACTCAAACCGAGCAGCATAAGCATTCACTGACATCTCTCCCTGCTCCAATCTGAGGAATTCAGCTTCCTTGGCAAACCTTGCACTATCTGGGAAGTACTTTTCCAGAAACTTCACCCTGAAGCTCTCCCAGTCCATCACTTCCTCTCGGGCTTCCATCATCTGCTGAGTTCCCATCCACCAGAACTCAGCTTCTCCAGACAGAAGATATGTGGCGAATACCAGCTTCTTATCTTCAGGGGAGGAGGTCGCCCTGAAGATTTTCTCTAACCCCCTGACCCACTGATCTGCTTGATCAGGGGTAGCGTTCCCACTGAACTTAGGTGGGTTGTGCCTGAGGAACTCGGTCAGTCCCATCTGTTCCTGAGGTTGACTAACGTGAGAGGCTGTCTCAGCCGACCGAGCAGTCTCCCAGTGGTGCATCGCAGCTTGGTGATTCTGAGCCATTGCTGCATTCTGTTGTTGGATGGCAGTTGCCATCATCTCAATGGCCTTGGCGATCTGGCCCATCTCCGAAGAAGGTTGGGGGGAGGTAGGAGGTCTACGTGCCATCTCTCTTCGTTCTCAGATTTGAAACCACTAGTTTCTATATTCCCTACAACTATAAGAATGAAATCGATAAGAAATCAATTCATTCAAGGGGTAACAGCTAGACCTTACAAAGGTCAGCATCTCAAAGTCATCTAGAATTTGAGTTTATCAGCCGATCATGATACTTATAACATCAAGCATAACACCAGGACAGCTACTGGTATAAGACCATCAATCCAAACAACCACTTTCAATCAATTACTAAAAACACTCAATAATATGAAATAATCCACACCAGAATTCAATATATGCTAAACATCAAACCTTTAGAATTAAGATTGAGAATCATCTCGATCCAGTTACGAGTGTGCACCCTCACTACTTTATCAAGATCTTCTCATTCTTAATACTAAGATTTTCAGTTAGGGCATACATTCACTAAAGCACACACAAATTTTCAATACAAAAACGTTTCTGAAAATCTTTCACTATAGTTATTATTTAAAACTCAAATAAATTTTATGAGCAGAAGAAACACAATGGATCCACAGCCCTCAGGTCATCCTAAGGACGAACTGCTCTGATACCATTAATGTAACATCCCTCCAAAACCTTTCCATATTTATATAATAGAATAAAGCGTAGATATTAAATTTATAAAATCAACATATGTATATAGATATTGAAAATACATCATCCTGTACATCGTATTCAAAAAGAGACGTCCCTCTTATAAGGTTTTAATACATTCCATCAACTCTTTCGAAATAAAACCAGATGCAGCATAAAAAGGACAAAATAGGCGATCTCCTACAAGAAGACCCAAAACAGCCGATCTGCTATCAGGACAGAAAAACAGGCGATCACCCGATAGAGGCATAAACAGGCGATCACCCGATAGAGACGGAAACAGGCGATCTCCTTCCGGCGACCACTCACTGAGGAGCTCTACTCCCTGGAAGATCATCTGCTCCCGTGTAAAATACACGATCATCACAGTTTTAAGAGAAAACAGCCACAGAGCAATACAAAATAAAGGGTAAGCTAGATATTTTTAAAGAGAATTTAGATATGAAACTTTAAAATCAAGATAAAACAAATTCAAGATACCCACGTAGAACTATCAATTTCTCATTCATATCACACAGCCATCAAGAAATCACGTATTTCTCAATTTCCTCAAGAGTCGTTCAGTTCACATAATTCCATCAAGTGTCTATCAATTATCAATGTTTCTCATTTCTCACGTCAGACTTCCACTGACTCACCATACAAGACACTTGACACTACTTCCGGAAGACTCATGCATTGAACTTAGCATCCAGAGACCTGCACCTGTCATACTTCATTGCTGTAAAGTTCCCACAGCTGTGCACATAACCATAATCTCAATATCATCACTTTCACAGTATGACAGGGTTAATCCATATAACAGGCTGAGCTCGTTCTTTTTCACACGACTCACCCATTCATATGAACCTCCTTCGACTCTCACCAACTGAATAACTTCCTCTATATGATTCCATTATCTCAGCAGAGTCAGGATCGCCTCATTCACAGGATACTCACAGATCAATACACTTCATAACCAAATCTCAACACGGTATTTCCTTTCCTGAAAATACTATGTCTTGATCCCACATTCACGACATTCAAAACATCATACCACTCAAATGAATGATTCAAATCACAGCAACAATCATCTCAAAGGTTCAAACTTTCGAATATCACATTTAAATCTCAAATAGTTTTCAAATGACACAAAAACAGGGGATTTCGAAATCTGTATTTAAAACCGGCGACCACGTCGCCCAAACACATAGAACAGAGCATTCACGAAGATGAAAACGAAACCGGCGACCACGTCGCCCTCACTTCAGAAACAGCTAATCTATGGCTTGTATTGAAAATGAAGGCTAGCTTCCCTTACCTGGACTAGCGCAAAACTCCAAGAGCTCCGAAACCCAACGAAGCTTAAAGATGCTTTCACTCTGTTTTAGTGTCCCGGTCTAGAGAAACTTGCAGAGAACCTCCCAAGTCCTCTAAGGGCAGTCGTTGCTCGTCGTACTGGTGCTTGGGGAATGCCTGAATCGCAGCGTGAAGGAGAGGAAGGAGAAGGAGCCAACTCTAATTCTCTAAATCACTTTCTAACCACCAACGTCTCTTACCTCTCAGGAGTGAGTTTAAATCTAAGCCAACTTGCCCAGGAATGCCGCTGCCTCCACCCACTCTGCAGGAAAGGTTGCGTGTACGCTTCCCTGAACAGTACGACTACGCATGCCTCTGCGCAGGCTAACACTCTGAGGTCACTATTCTGAACCACCCTTTTTGTCTACGTGTCGCGCGTGCAGTACGTCTGATGCTGAGAGCCTGGGTCCCACCTTATCTGCGTGAAACTCGACATCGCGCGATAACCTTCCACCGATGACCTCTCGCGCGATGACCTTCCACCGATGACCTCTCCCGCGATGACCTTCCACCGATTACATCTCGCGCGATGACATTCCACCGATGACCTCTTGCGCGATGACCTTCCACCGATGAATTATCCTGGAGGACGACCGATGTCTCACCCTGGTGGACCACCGATGTCTCTCCCTGGAAGATGACCGATGTCCACATGCCTCGCGCCCTGGCGATGCCCGCATGTCCCGCGTCTGGCGATACCCGCATGCCTTGCGCCCTGGCGATGCCCGCATGCCTCGCGCCCTGGCGATGCCCGACGACACATCGTCACGCCTTCCCGAAGGTTCTTCATTCCACTATGTTACGTCCAAAGTATCATCTCCACATGACTCGGTGACGTCGGTAGCTTCACATTTCCCAGAGTAGACCAGCACCACTCTTCGTGCGCCCATGCATGCAACACTAAGGCGATCTCTTTTGCTCAAGCAGAGAGTTTCGCATGCACAGCGTATCTAAGGCTTAACCCACACCTTGATGCGCGTGGTTGTTGGAACCCACTCTGGTTGATCCAGTATCTTGACCACATACTGAGTGCACTTTCGGCGATCATGTGCACCATAGGCGGCAGGCGATCATGTGCAACCTACTTGTCAGGCGATCATGTACTAACCAGGCGATCTCATAGGAGACTTCTTAACTACACTTTTCTTCCTTTACTCTTCTTGATCCACATATCTTCCTCGAGCACATCCACGTGATTACCTCACGATAAAGTCATCACACCTGACTACTTGGTTATTACAATGGTCATCCGACCGACCTCGACCAGCTGACCCCAGACCTTGGGCGACGTCCGAGGGCTGACTACTACGAAACTTCATTTACCAGCTCTTTGTATTTTAAATAATAACATCTTCTGAAATTATTTAAGTCTAACACTTTTATTCCAATTAAAGTTTCTAGGTCCTTACACATGCAGACATCGCCAGGGCGCGAGAGGCATGCGGGCATCGCCAGGGCGCGAGAGACATGCGGGCGTCGCCAGGGATAGACATCGGTCGTCGCCGAGAGAGAGACATCGGTCGTCTTCCAGGGCGAGACATCGGTTGTTCGCCAGGATGAGTCAGCGGTGGAAAGTTATCGCGCGATGTCGACTTTCACACAGATAAAGTGGGACCCAGGCTCCCAGCATGAAACGTCCTGCACGCGCGCCACGTAGACAAAAAGGGTGGATCAGAATAGTGACATCAGAGTGTTGGCATGCGCAGTGACACACGTGGTCGTACTGTTCAGGGAAGCGTGCACGCAAGCCTTCCTGTAGAGTGGGTGGTGGCAGCGGAAATTGTGGACAAGTTGGTTTAGATTCAAAAACCCACTTCGGAGAGGCAAAGAACGCTGCTGTGGTTCAAGAGTGACAGAGTGAGTTCACCTTCATCATTCTCTTTTCTCTCCTTCGCGCTGCGATTCAGACACCCCAAGCACCAGTACGACGAGCAACGACTACACTTGGATACCTGGGGAGTTCTCTGCAAGTTCTCCAGACCGGGACGCTAAAACATAGTGAAAGCATCTTTAAGCTTTGGTGGATTTCGGAGCTCTTGGTGTTTTGCGCTAGTCCAGGTAAGGGAAGCTAGCCTTATTTCCAACGAAAACCTTATATTAGATGATTTTGATGATGGGGCGACGTGGTTGCCGGTTTTCAACTGTTATTGCATAATCCCCTGTTTTCGGACGAGATCGCCATTTTTGGCGTTGTTTTTCGAAATCCCCTGTTTTAGTGTCGTTTGCAATTGTTTGAGATTGAAATGTGATATTTGAAAATCTGAACCTTGGAATGATTGTTGCTGTGATTGGAAATCGTTCATTTAAATGTTATATGATGTGTTGAATGTTTGAATGTGGGATCAAGACATAGTATTTTCAGGAAAGGAAATACCGTGTTGAGATTAGTTATGAGGTGTATTGATCAGTGAGTATCCTGTGAATGAGACGATCCTGACTCTACTGATATGATGGAGTCACATAGATGAAGTCATTCAGTTGGTGAGAGTCGAAGGAGGTCCATATGTATGGGTAAGTCGTTTGAAAGATAACTGACTTGACCTGTTATATGGATTAACCCTGTCATACTGTGAGAGTGATGAGATTGAGATCGAGATTTTGTTGATGCGCATGGCTGTGGGAACATTACAGCAATGAAGTATGACAGGTGCAGGTCTCTGGATGCTAAGTTCAACGCACGAGTCTTCCGGAAGTAGTGTCAAGTGTCTGTGTGTGATGAGTCAGTGGAAGTCTGATGTGAGAAATGAGAAACATTGAAACAAATAACACTTGATGAAATTGTGAAGTGTGTGAAATGAATGGAAAAATTGATGGTTTTTACGTGGGTGTCTTAAATTTGTTTTATATTGATTTTAAAGTTTCATATCTAAATTCTCTTTAAAATACCTAGCTTACCCTGTGTTCTTGTTTCGTGGATGTTTTCTTAAACCTGTGATGATCGTGTGTGATTTTACACGGGAGCAGATGATGTTGCAGGAAGTAGAGCTCCTCAGTGAGTGGTCGCCGGAAGGAGATCGCCTATTTCTGTTTCTGTTAGGCGATCACCTGATTTCTGTTTCTGATAGGAGATCGCCTGTTTTCTGTTAGGAGATCGCCTGTTTTTTTTTTATTTTGCTGTATTTTGTTTAAGTTTTGGAAAATTGACCGATTATGTATTAAACTCCCTGTGAGGAGAAACTTCATTACAGATATATAATAATGTTCACTTCAATATATTTGTTTACCTTTATTTTCATTATATAAATATGAAAAGCATTTTGGCGGGATGTTACATTAATGGTATCAGAGCAGTTCGTCCTTAGGATGACCTGAGGGCTGTGCATCCATTGTGTTTCTTCTGCTCATAAAATTTGTTTGAGTTTTAAATAACAACTATAGTGAAAGGTTTTCAAACGTTTTTGTATTGAAATTTTGTGTGTGCTTTAGTGAATATATGCCCTAACTGGAAATCTTAGTATTAAGAATGAGAGGATCTTGATAAAGTAGTGAGGGTGCACACTCATAATTGGATCGAGATGATTCTCAATCTTAATTCCAAAGGTTTGATGTTTAGCATACATTGAATTTTGGTGTGTTTTATTTCAATTTATTGAGTGTTTTGTATTGATTGAAAGTGGTTGTTTGGATTGATGGTTGTATACCAGTAGCTGTTCTGGTGTTTTGTTTGAGGTTATAAGTATTATGATTCTGTTGATGAGCTCAAATTCTTAATGACTTTGAGATGCTGACCTTTGTAAGGTCTAGATGTTACCTCCTGAATGAATTGATTTCTTATCGATCTCATTCTTGTAGTTGTAGGGAATATAGAAACCTATAGTTTCAAAATCTGAAACGAAGAAAGATGGCACGTAGACCTCCTACCCCTCCCCAGCCTTCTTCGGAAATGAGCCAGATTGCCAAGGCTATTGAGATGATGGCAACTGCCATCCAACAACAGAATGCAGCAATGGCTCAGAACCATCAAGCTGCAATGCACCATTGGGAAACTGCTCGGTCGGCTGAGACAAATTCCCACTTCGGTCAGCCTCAGGAACAGATGGGACTGACCGAGTTCATGAGGCACAACCCACCCAAGTTCAGTGGGAATGCTACCCCTGATCAGGCAGATCAGTGGGTCAGAGAACTGGAGAAAATCTTTAGGGCGACCTCCTGCCCTGAAGAGAAGAAATTGGTGTTCGCCACCTATCTGCTATCTGGAGAAGCTGAGTTCTAGTGGATGGGAGCTCAGCAGATGATGGAGGCCCTAGAGGATGTGTTGGATTGGGAGAGCTTCAGGGTGAGGTTCCTAGAGAAATACTTCCCAGACAGCGTAAGGTTTGCGAGGGAAGCTGAGTTCCTAAGGTTGGAGCAGGGGGATATGTCTGTGAACGCCTATGCTGCTCGGTTTGAGTACCTCGCCCGATTCTATACCCAGGCGACCTCCGAGGCCTGGAGGTGTAGGAAGTTCGAAGAGAGGCTGAAGCATGGGCTGAAGAGCACCATAGCCCCTATATTCATCAGGGAATTTCACGCCTTAGTAGAGAAAGCGAAGATGGTGGAGACTCTGGAAAAGGGTGATTCCCGGGTGATCAGGTCACACCCAGGGGGTTCTTCCAGTGGGAAGGCCAAGGTGCAGCACCCATAAAGCAAGCCCTATGCGAGACCTCCACCACATCGAGCAGGGGCAGCGTCATCCCAGTTTCAACAGCAACAACCTTGGAAACCCAGATGTTTCACGTACCAAAAGATGGGGCACATTTCTAGAGATTGCCCAAACAGAAATAGGATGACTCAACCCGTTGGTCCTCAGCAGTTGAGGAATGAAGGCAGTAAACCTCAGGCAGCAGGGAGAGTGTTTGCCATGACAGGAGCAGAGGCGTCTCAGTCAGGTAACCTCGTGCAAGGTGTTTGTTTTATAGCTGGTAGAGGTGTAAAAGCCTTGTTTGATTCTGGAGCGACACACTCCTTTGTGTCAAGCCTGTGTGTAGCCGAGTTGGGCCTTCTAGTGAAGGAGTTACCTTTCGAACTGTTGGTCTCTACACCTGCGTCAGGATTGGTGTTGACCTCTACAGTTTGCCCCGAATGTCCAGTGATAGTAGAGGGACGCAGATTCAAAGTGAACTTGATCTGCCTACCTCTTCAGGACCTGGATGTTATCCTGGGAATGGATTGGCTATCTGTCAATCACGTTCTCATAGACTGCGGTAGTCAGAAGATAGCGTTTCCAGACCTCGAAGAGTCAGATGTGATATCTGCTCAGCAAGGGCGGTCGGAGTTGGAAGAAGGGGAGAGGTGCTTCGTGATCCTAGCTCGGTTGGAAGTGAAGAATGAAGAGGACGTAAGCAGGATACATGTGGTGAAAGATTTCACGGATGTATTTCCAGAAGAAGTACCTGGATTACCTCCTAAGAGAGAAGTGGAATTCTCTATTGATTTAGTACCTGGAGCTAGACCAGTGTCAATGGCACCTTACAGGATGGCTCCAGCCGAGTTAGCAGAATTAAAGAAGCAAGTGGAAGAGTTGTTGGAGAAACGATTCATCAGACCCAGTGTATCTCCATGGGGGGCTCCAGTGCTCCTAGTTAAGAAAAAGGATGGAGGGTCTCGGTTGTGTATAGATTACAGGCAGTTGAACAAGTTGACCATCAAGAACAAGTACCCCCTACCTAGAATTGACGATTTGATGGATCAAATACATGGGGCCTCGGTGTTCTCAAAGATTGATCTGAGATCGGGGTACCACCAAATTTTAGTAAAAGCTGAAGATGTTCAAAAGACAACATTTAGGTCTTGTTATGGGCACTATGAGTATGTGGTGATGCCGTTTGGAGTAACAAATGCTCCAGCTTTGTTCATGGACTACATGAATAGGATTTTTCGCCCTTTCTTGGATAAGTTTGTGGTAGTCTTCATAGACGACATACTCATTTATTCAAGGACCGAGGAAGAACATGAAGGACATCTGAAGACAGTATTGGAGATCTTGAGGGAGAAGCAATTATATGCCAAGTTCTCTAAGTGTGAGTTCTGGCTGAAGGAAGTTAACTTCTTAGGACATGTGATATCTGCCCAGGGGATCTCGGTGGTTCCAGCCAAAGTGGAGGCAATGCTTCAGTGGGAACGTCCTAAGACAGTTACTGAGATAAGGAGTTTTGTGGGCTTAGCAGGCTACTATCGGCGGTTTATTGAGGACTTTTCCAAGGTAGTGGCTCCTTTAACACAGTTGACCCGCAAGGATCAACCTTTTGCTTGGACCGACTGATGTGAGCAGAGCTTCATAGAACTAAAGGAAAGGTT
The DNA here is from genome assembly GCA_013389735.1 of Phaseolus lunatus. Taxonomy (NCBI): domain Eukaryota; kingdom Viridiplantae; phylum Streptophyta; class Magnoliopsida; order Fabales; family Fabaceae; genus Phaseolus; species Phaseolus lunatus. Next base: position 33,281,718 of record CM023864.1, on the reverse strand, counting down.
GACTAGTGCTCCAGTGCTGGTGATCCCAGAGGTAGGAAGACCTTTTGATGTCTACTGTGATACTTCACATCAGGGTTTGGGATGTGTTTTGATGCAAGAAAAAAGAGTGGTTGCATATGCTTCAAGGCAACTCAAGGTTCATGAGAGAAACTATCCTACTCATGATTTGGAGTTGGCGGCTGTGGTGTTTGCCTTGAAGATTTGGAGGCACTATTTATATGGGGCTCGGTTCCAGGTGTTCAGTGACCATAAGAGCCTGAAATACCTGTTCGATCAGAAGGAACTAAACATGAGACAAAGAAGGTGGATGGAGTTTCTAAAGGACTATGATTTTCAACTCATGTATCATCCAGGGAAGGCCAATGTAGTGGCAGATGCTTTGAGTAGAAAATCAATACAAGTAGCCACCATGATGATGGAAGAGCATAAACTGATCGAGCAATTCAGAGACTTAAACCTTGGGGTAGAATTTCATGTAAATCACATTAGTTGTAGTAAGCTGACTATAACTAATGACTTCCTTGTAGTGATAAAGGATAAGCAGTTGGAGGACCCTAGTCTAAAGCGTACTGTGGAGTCACTAGGGACCGACCAGACTAAAGACTTTGTGATGGGTGATGATGGGATCTTGAGATTTAATGGCAGAATTTGCATACCTGCAAATGAAGAGTTGAAGAAGATGATCCTAGAGGAAGGTCACAAGAGTCGCCTTAGCCTACATCCAGGCATGAACAAGATGTACCATGACTTGAAGGAGTCATTTTGGTGGTCGGGCATGAAGAGAGACATCGCCCAGTATGTTACAACCTGCTTAACATGTCAGAAGGTGAAGATAGAGCATCAAAGACCTGGCGGGTTGTTACAGCAACTGGATATCCCTGAGTGGAAATGGGACAGCATTGCCATGGATTTTGTTACCCATTTACCCAGATCGGTAAAGAGCCATGATGCAATCTGGGTCATCATTGATCGGCTGACGAAGAGTGCCCACTTTCTCCCAGTGAATATGAGGATGCCTATGACCAAGTTGGCACAGTTGTACATCAAAGAAATAGTGAGGTTGCATGGAGTGCCTTCCAGCATTGTTTCGGATAGAGATCCCAGGTTCACTTCACGGTTTTGGCAGACCTTACAAGATTGCTTGGGAACTAAGTTGAGAAGGAGCTCGGCATATCATCCTCAAACAGATGGGCAGTCAGAAAGAACGATCCAGTCCTTGGAAGATCTACTGAGGATGTGTGTCTTAGATCAATTGGGAAATTGGGATGAGGTATTGCCACTGGTGGAGTTTACCTATAATAACAGTTATCACGCCAGCATAGGGATAGCGCCATACGAAGCCTTGTATGGAAGGAAGTGCAGAACTCCATTGTGCTGGTACCAGGAGGGCGAAACAGTATTGGTCGGACCAGAGTTGATTCAGCAGACGACCGAGAAGGTGCAACAGATAAAAGACAGAATGAGAGCATCTCAAAGTAGGCAGAAATCCTATGCAGATCAGAGGAGAAAAACTTTGGAGTTTTCTGCTGGAGACCATGTGTTCATGAGAGTGACACTAACCAAGGGTGTAGGACGGGCGATCAGATCAAAGAAGTTGTCCCCTAAGTTCATGGGACCATATCAGATCTTAAGGAGGATTGGTCCAGTAGCTTATGAGATCACCCTACCTCCCCATTTAGCGAATCTGCATAATGTCTTTCACGTATCACAGCTGAGGAAGTACATGGCAGACCCTAGTCATGTGATGGAAGTGGACAATGTGCAGATCAGGGATGACTTGTCCTTTGAAGCGAAACCAGTCAGGATTGACGATCGGCAAAGTAAACAGCTCAGAGGCAAGACCATTAACGTGGTGAAAGGGGTGTGGGATGAGAGATCGGGTGATTCAACTTGGGAGTTAGAAGAACCCATGAGAGAAGCCTATCCATACCTCTTTTCATTGTAATTCAATTTTTGAGGACAAAAATTTTTCTTGTTGGGGAGAATGTAAGGACCTGTAAAATTAAATTGGAATAAAATGAATATATTTAAATGAATTCTAAGTATGTTTTTATTTAAAATAAAAAGGAAGGAAAGTGTAGCTTAGAAGACTATAAGATCGCCTGGTTAGTACATAATCGCCTGTCGCCTAGACTACACATGCGGACATCGCCAGGGCGCGAGACACATGCGGACATCGCCAGGGCGCGAGGCATGCGGACATCGCCAGGGCGCGAGAGGCATGCAGGCATCGCCAGGGCACGAGAGACATGCGGGCATCGCCAGGGCGCGAGAGGCATGCGGGCATCGCCGGGGCGCGAGAGGCATGCGGGCATCGCCAGGGCGCGAGAGACATGCGGGCGTCGCCAGGGATAGACATCGGTCGTCGCCGAGAGAGAGACATCGGTCGTCTTCCAGGGCGAGACATCGGTCGTTCGCCAGGATGAGTCAGCGGTGGAAAGTTATCACGCGATGTCGAGTTTCACACAGATAAAGTGGGACCCAGGCTCCCAGCATGAAACGTCCTGCACGCGCGCCACGTAGACAAAAAGGGTGGTTCAGAATAGTGACATCAGAGTGTTGGCATGCGCAGTGACACACGTGGTCGTACTGTTCAGGGAAGCGTGCACGCAAGCCTTCCTGCAGAGTGGGTGGTGGCAGCGGAAATTGTGGACAAGTTGGTTTGGATTCAAAAACCCACTTCGGAGAGGCAAAGAACGCTGCTGTGGTTCAAGAGTGACAGCGTGAGTTCACCTTCATCATTCTCTTTTCTCTCCTTCGCGCTGCGATTCAGACACCCCAAGCACCAGTACGACGAGCGACGACTACACTTGGATACCTGGGGAGTTCTCTGCAAGTTCGACAGATCGGGATGCTAAAACAGAGTGAAAGCATCTTTAAGCTTCGGTGGATTTCGGAGCTCTTGGTGTTTTGCACTAGTCCAGGTAAGGGAAGCTAGCCTTATTTCCAACGAAAACCTTATATTAGATGATTTTGATGATGGGGCGACGTGGTCGCCGGTTTTCAACTGTTATTGCATAATCCCCTGTTTTCGAACGAGATCGTCGGTTTTGGCGTTGTTTTTCGAAATCCCCTGTTTTAGTGTCGTTTGAAATTGTTTGAGATTGAAATGTGATATTTGAAAATCTGAACCTTGGAATGATTGTTGCTGTGATTGGAAATCGTTCATTTAAGTGTTATATGATGTGTTGAATGTTTGAATGTGGGATCAAGACATAGTATTTTCAGGAAAGGAAATACCGTGTTGAGATTAGTTATGAGGTGTATTGATCAGTGAGTATCCTGTGAATGAGACGATCCTGACTCTGCTGATATGATGGAGTCACATAGATGAAGTCATTCAGTTGGTGAGAGTCGAAGGAGGTCCATATGTATGGGTAAGTCGTTTGAAAGATAACTGACTTGACCTGTTATATGGATTAACCCTGTCATACTGTGAGAGTGATGAGATTGAGATCGAGATTTTTTTGATGCGCATGGCTGTGGGAACATTACAGCAATGAAGTATGATAGGTGCAGGTCTCTGGATGCTAAGTTCAACGCACGAGTCTTCCGGAAGTAGTGTCAAGTGTCTGTGTGTGATGAGTCAGTGGAAGTCTGACATGAGAAATGAGAAACATTGAAACAAATAACACTTGATGAAATTGTGAAGTGTGTGAAATGAATGGAAAAATTGATGGTTTTTACGTGGGTGTCTTAAATTTGTTTTATATTGATTTTAAAGTTTCATATCTAAATTCTCTTTAAAATACCTAGCTTACCTTGTGTTCTTGTTTCATGGATGTTTTCTTAAACCTGTGATGATCGTGTATGATTTTACACGGGAGCAGATGATGTTGCAGGAAGTAGAGCTCCTCAGTGAGTGGTCGCCGGAAGGAGATCGCCTATTTCTGTTTCTGTTAGGCGATCACCTGATTTCTGTTTCTGATAGGAGATCGCCTGTTTTCTGTTAGGAGATCGCCTGTTTTTTTTTATTTTGCTGTATTTTTTTTAAGTTTTGGAAAACTGACCGATTATGTATTAAACTCCCTATGAGGAGAAACTTCATTACAGATATATAATAATGTTCACTTCAATATATTTGTTTACCTTTATTTTCATTATATAAATATGAAAAGCATTTTGGTGGGATGTTACAGGCAGGGGGTAGGAGTCTTTTGGGCATGCCTTGTTGAGGTTGGTGAAATCTACGTACATCCTCCACTTCCCATTAGCTTTCTTCACCAGCACCACATTCGCCAGCCACTCCGGATATTGGATCTCTTGGATGTGACCAGCCCTCAACAACTTCTGCGTCTCCTCCTTGATGACCTGTCTCCTTTCTTCATTGAACTTCCTCCTTCTCTAACGGACAGGTCTGACCTGGCACTGGTGCAGAAACATAAAACAAATGCAGTATTTTCATTTTATAAATGCGGCTATACAGCCGCATTTGATCAACACGCATTTGTAAATCACAGATTTACAAATGTGACTAAACAACCGCATCTGTAAATGCTCCAGAGGTGGTGCCCAGGTTTGGAATTGGAATGATTTACAGATGCGGCTATTTACTATAACCGCATCTGTAAATGTGATTTATAGATGCGGCTATTTACTATAACCGCATCTGTAAATGTGATTTACAGATGCGGCTATTTACCTTAGCTGCATCAGTAAATGCTCCAGGTCTGGAATTGGAATGATTTACAGATGCGGTTATTTACTATAACCGCATTTGTAAATAAGGTTTTTTTTTAGAGCATTTGGTTAGTTGTTTATCCCATACAAATTAACTTGTGCAGTTTCATTATACCCAGCCAGCCAGACAGACAGATAAACAAATTCAGATAAACTAAAAGTCAATTTATAGTTATTGATCAAAATGTATACGAAAATAGTAATAATATATCTCTATCTATCTTCTTACACTATTGATCAAATAGTAGAGTTATAAAAGTTTAGGAAATATGTGGACCAAGATTGTCTCACATATGTCATGGCTTCCGAACTCATGGGTTCCTCATTTGTGAAGAACTGCATTTCAAAATGGTTGACACATAAATTAGTTTTAAGATAGATAAATTAGTTTGAAGTTATAAAAATAATTTAAGAAATCTTACCTCTTGCCAATTACTTGTAAGACCTAGTCTTACAATGGTACTCATCCATTGCATGACGTAATAGCCACACTCATAGCTTCCTGGTTGTTTATTACACTATAATTCAATAAATTGTAAAAGTTAGTATAATTAAACAATGAAAAAAGAAAGAAAAATCTTAGATACCTTTAATCTTATCCAGTTCAAATTTTGAAAATTTGAATTCGATCTCCCTTTTAGAATGTTATACCCACGCCATGAACTGGTTGATACAAAAAACCTTGTTAGTGGATTACTTATAGTTTCGACCATAGTTAAGTTTATAGTGTACTTACTTATCAATGATATTCTAAAAACTTGTGGATATCTTCTTGTGTAGGGAGCAGAACCACAAAGTCGTCCTATCCTTCACTGATAAGACAAGTAATTGCCAATGACCCCTATATCATCCATGAAAATAGTTGAGTAAATTTATAAAACATGAATATAATTAACTTTTAACATATATATTTAAACTTACTCGTTAATATAAGGGCACAAATAAACCTCTTTTCCCTCTCTTTCCAGGGTGTTAGTGATGTATGATTGGGTCTCATTTGTCTTTGCTCCAGTGGGATTAGTATATGCGGGATCTAAGAATCCATACACATTTTCCTTCCCCTCAGTGATAGAGACACCATTCAAAAACCTACAAGTAATTAGTTAAATCATAATGAATGCTAATTTAACATAAATGAAAATGAAATGTAGGTAACGATACTTACATCATAAAAAATTTAATGATATTTATATTCAGCTCCTGATCCCCCAACTACAAATTCTAACAGATCTTACATGTATATGTACAATGGTAGCTCAGGGTTTGTTTCAAAAAATGTATCATCCCATGGAACTTCCAGAGGATCTCGTCCAATTTGTCTAGCAACTATAGCTAAGGAAGCTATAGGATCGTCAAACGGAACCTCTTGTTTCTTTTTCGGACTTGGTTTCCGACGAGGTTTCTACAAAAAGAAAAAAGATTTGTTATAAATTAAATGTAATATATAAATATAAATTAGCATATGAAATGAAATTATTACTAGTGGTTGTGGCATATATCGACTTAGGTGTCTGGGCCAGGCTACAAAGGACTGAAATGCTTCAGCCACAGTTGTTACCTCTTCTGAAGGTAGTGGAAGACGAGAATCAGGTACTCGTACTCTTTCAACCGTGACCTTTGCTGCATCAGGGGAGAGAGGAACATTATGTAAGGTGGTGGTGTCTTCATAGACTTTTCCAATGGCCACCACCTGAGGAATGATGCCACCCTCTACCAGTAGCTCACATTGCCTCGTCTGGCCAATGATATCATCCCCTGATGCTATAGGAGCTGCACAACTCCCCTTTGTGCTCTTGGGAGCGGGACTAAGAAGCGTTTGAATCGGCTGCTCAGCACAAAGTTGTTGCGATATCTCTTGTCGCAACTCTAGCCTCATCTTTTCCGTCTCCCTTCTCATCTCATCCATTAATTCTTTACGTAGCCTTTGCTCCATTTCTTTTTTGCTCTCTTTGGGGGAGGAGGATGAGTGTCGTGGTGCAGCTCCTTGTCCAGCTGCACGAACACGGCCAGAGTGCTCGGGTCGTCCAATTGCTTCAACAAGGATATCGTGACGACCTTCAGCAACAAAATTACCTTGGGAGTCCAAGGCATCCTGCAAGAGACAAAAATCATATGAGGTTTTATTATAAGTAATGCAGCATAATAGATGAAAAAAGGCTTAAATAACTTACAATTTTTTCAATGATAAGCCCTGATTGCTCAGAACTTGGTGCACCCGACTTCTTAATTCGGGCCCTCTTCCATTTGTCATGGTGTGTAGGTGGTGATGGAGGAGAAGTGACCCCTGTTTCCACATCCTGAGATGCACTCCCCTGTCTGGATTGCTCCTTTTCAACCATCAATGCTTGCTCAAGCTTTCGATACCCCGCACGAGACATTACATGCGGGGTAAGATTCTTTAAAGCTATGTCTTGAGCTTTCTTCTGCCGATGTTGTCATAATTGAAATAAACAAAGTGAATTCAATAATATTAACTCATTAATGTTATATAAGTAAAAATAGTTAAGTAACTTCACTTACAATCCATTCTTCAGTTAGACAGCTTTCTTTAAAAGCAAGCCATGTCTCTTCATCAATAAAATTGTATCTTTCACAAGGACTTTCATCCTTAAGCTCACCAAAAATGTATCTTGTCGTCAGTCTTGACATAAAGGCACGAAACTTAAGTCCGATATTGGACTTAAAGGCGTGAAACTTAAGTCTGAAGCGGTTCCACATTAGGAATTTCAAAATTTTCCTGCAAAATAACATCACCAAATAAAAGTTAGTCAATGAATATTAAATAGCTTTATATGATAACAATAATTATGTAAAGCTTACCAGAACATCCTCCCACAGCATGTTTCGGTCGACCTCTGACACCTTGTCCCATGAATTAATAAAAATGGAGAGTCTCTCACGAGAAAGAACTCCAAGATAGCTATTAAACTCATCTGCATTAGGACCATATGCCATTCCAGTGTTGACGTCAATGTCAACAGCTGTCTTCTCACCAGCGGCACGTTTCTTTGCCAGACGCTTCATCCTAGTAGGTCCTCTGTTGCCTCGTGCAGATCGGGGTCTAATTGGAGTTTGATCATCACCCATATCTCTGTTAAAAACATTATTTAACAAACATTAGTTAATCTACATGGAAAGAAAATCGTATAAAACAAAAACATAATATAGTAAATGCATATTATCAAAAATATTTCTAAATTTATTACCATAATGGGTTAAAAGTTCATATGTAAATTCCTTCACTGTGGTCTTTACGGGTTGCATGTACATGATCAAGTACATCATCATCTTTATTAGTTATCGTTGGTGTGAATGAATGGGGTTCACCATTTTCAGTATCATCTATGGCCTCCCCTTGTTTTTTCCCGTGTAAAACAACATACCAATGTTCTGATGTAGGATCTTTCATGTAGAAAACTTGGGATGCTTGTTGAACCATTATAAATGGCTCATCTCGATACCCTATCTTTCGAAAGTCCACTAGTGTGAATCCTGATTCATCAATTTTAACCCCACTTTTATTGTCAACCCATTTACACTTGAAAACTAGAACTGAAAACTTAGTATAGTCAAGCTCCCATATCTCTTCTATAAATCCATAATATGCCATTGATCCAATTACAGGATTTGTATCTTTCGAGGTGGAAAACTGCATTGACTCGGCTTCAAGAGTAACACCAGAATTTTGAATTGTACTCTTTTCATCCATAGACTTAGTGTAAAATATACAATTATTCACTTCGTACGCTTTACAAGAAATGACATCAAACTTCAATCCAGCAGCCAACCAGGTCAAGGTCTCCGATGCCATTGAATCCTTTAACACCTCCTCTTTAAACCAAGGCATGAATGTTCTATTATGTTCCATCAAGACCCATTTGTCTGCTTGTCTTGGATTATTTGCCTTCACAATGGCTTTATGAGCTTCTATGTAAGGTATAACTTCATTTGTATTATTTAATATATACAGATGTGCTTGCAAGACTTCTGACCGAGATTTGCTTACAATATTCACATCGCGTAAACATTTACTTGTAGAACGCCTATGGTGCCATGAATTAGCTGGAAGACCTATTGGATTTGCTTTTGACATGTAATCTGAACAAAATTCAATACTTTCTTCAGCTATGTACCTTTCAATCATTGAAGCTTCTGGACGATAATGATTTTTCATATAACCTTTCAAAATTTTCATATACCGCTCAACAGGATACATCCATCTTAAGTACACTGGTCCACACAATCTAACCTCTCTAACCAGATGCACAAGTAGATGAACCATGATGTCAAAAAAAGATGGAGGAAAAAACATCTCCAATTCACATAAGATAACAATAATTTCATCTTAAAGTTCATCTAGTTTTAATGGATCAATGACTTTACAACAGATGGAAGAGAAGAATGAGCACAAACGGGTTATGGTATGTCTAACATTTTTTGGTAAGATCCCACGAATAGCTACAGGCAAAACCTGTTGCATCAAGATGTGGCAATCATGAGACTTCAACCCAATTAACTTCAAATCTTGCATTGACACTAGGCTCTTCACATTTGAGGAATGTCCTTGTGGCACTTTTACACCCTTTAGACATTGACAGAAACTTACTTTTTCATTTTTTGACATGGTATAATAGGCTGGGGGCAAATATGTACGCTTACCCATTTCTATCGGTGCCAACTCCCCTCGTATGTTCATCTCAACCAAATCTAAACGAGCATTTAGACCATCCTTCGTCTTCCCGTTAATGTTAAGAAGTGTACCAATTAAGCTATCACACACATTCTTCTCAACATGCATTACATCTATACAGTGTCTGACTTCTAACCTCGACCAGTATGAAAGATCAAAGAAGATTGATTTTTTCTTCCAAATGTTAGTCACAACTGACTTTTTTTTTTGACTTACCGAAGGTGTGTTCTATGTTATTTACCTTTTCGTAAACCTCAGCAGCAGTTAGTGGAGTTGGTGGACCACTAGTCTCTTGGTGTCCATTAAAGGCTTTTTTCAACCTCTGGTAAGGATGATGACTTCTAAGAAACCTCCGATGGCGAATATATACTGTCTTCCTTCCATGTTTCAATTGTTGAGAAGCAGTGCCTTCTTCGCATATTGGACATGCTTTATGACCCTTAACACTATAACCTGATAAGTTACCATATGCCGGAAAGTCATTGATGGTGCAAAATAACATGGCATGAAGCTTGAAAGTTTCATTAGCAAATCCGTCAAATACTTGAACACCCTCATCCCACATCAACTTCAAATCTTCGATTAGGGGACTTAGATAAACATCTATGTCATTCCCTGGCTGTTTCGGACTAGATATCATCATAGACAACATCATGTACTTTCGCTTCATGCACAATCCAGGAGGTAAGTTGTAAATAACTAGTAAAACAGGCCATGTATTGTGATTTGTACTCATATTACCAAACGGATTCATTCCATCTGTAGCTAGACCAAGTCGGATATTTCTTGATTCTTTACCAAACTCTGGAAACTCATCATCAAATTTCTTCCACTGAACAGAATCAGCTGGATGTCGGTACATGCCATCACATTTCCTCTCATCTGCATGCCATCTAAGATTCTTAGCATCGTCTGGGTTTACAAACAAACGCTTCATCCTTGGAATGATGGGAAGATACCACATAACCTTCATTGGGGGTCCATGCTTTTCCATCTCTTTAATAGTATCATCATCTGTTTGTTTCAATTTATAACGTTGATCCGGTCGGTCATCGGTAGTCTATGACGTCAGCAGCCGATGACGACGTGGGTCAGTCACAGAGTGACGCGTGGCACGAGAAAGCAGGTAAACCAGGGTGGAGATCGTTCAAGAACGGTGATCAGTGGTCAGCTACCGAGTGACCACCACCAGGAGATCGGTTCCTACTTGAGCGCCTGGAAGTAGAGCGTGAGAAGTGATGAAGCACCGGTCAATCATCGGTGCGCGCAGAGTGATCAGTCATTGGTGCATGCATTGTGATCAGTCATCGGTGCATGCAGAGTGATCAGTCGTCGGGGGTTCCTTGCCAACACGTGTTAAACTGGGACCCAGGCTCCCAGCGAGAACGTTACTCAAGGACCTCGCCTGATTCCATAAGCAGAGCACGAGGACGTGAAGAAGCGCCATCAGACATCGGCTAGGATGAGAGACACCTCGGTCATCAGTGTGTCTTGAGGTGACATCGGTCGCACGATGTGAACAACGCAACCAAAGATCAGTAAAGCGCCCAGAGGCAGGGAGCGGCCTTAGTCGCGAGACGACCACGCATGAAGATGAGAAGACGCAGTTAGGTGCAGAATCCTGCTGGGACGAGAACCCACCAAGGTTAGAGTCTCCCAGTGGGTTGCATGTCTGCCACGTGGATGGTGAAGATGTTCCCAGAGAATAGGTAGGGCAGATAGGCACAGAAGTCAAGGGGTACAGAGGCACCTACGCAGCCTCCCCTGTCAGACTTTGCATTCAAGTGAAGAAGGCTGGCATTCAAGGTAGCCCTGGGGAGTGGAAACGACAGTGCAGAGTAATTAAGTGGCCCTAGAGGTAGCCAGTAGGGGGGCTACGCGGGTTTATATGAGGAAGAAGAACACCAAACCAGGTATGCAGTCTTTCCCTCAGAATACACAACACAAAACCAAGAGCACTCAGTTTTCGAATCAAAGAGGACTGAGGGCACACACACACACGGTCTCACACAGAGAGATCCGAGAGAGAGAGTTTTGGTGTTCCCGTTGCCTGACTTGAACGTCGGAGCTACAACGGCCTCTAGAGGCGCCGTCTGTGTGTTTTGCAGGCATCGTTCGGAGTGCCGGTGAAGGTTCCTGGAGCCTCCTTGCAGAACGCGCAGCAGATAGAAAGCTAGATGAAGGAGTGACGAGGCGTTCTCCCCACGCTCGATTCCGCGGCGAGATCATTTGGCGCCCACCGTGGGGCACGAAGTAAAACGAAGCCCCCATACACAAGAACGAGGGTAGAAATCACACAGATGAGTAGAAGAACCAGACAAACGACACCTCCACCACCTGCTGGTGAGGGAACTGTGACCATGGCGCAGGTCATGGAGATGATGCGCGCGTTGCAGGATAACGTCGCCGCATCAAGAGTTGAACAAGAGAAGATGCATGTAGAGCTGACTGCATCGCATAGCAGGAATGAAGAGCTGAACCGCGTGAACGAGGAGTTACGTAGGGAGTTGCAGGCGCAGAATGAGCGCATATCCGAAGATAGGACGTCGATGCCGCCGTCGCCCCCTAGAGCATTTCCTATGCCCTTCTCCCCCGAGATCATGAACACAGTGGTGCCCCCCAACCTGGTGGGAGTGAAGGCGTCGTTCACGGGGGTGGAAGACCCAGAGGCACATTTGACCGCCTTCCACACTCAGATGATGCTGTCTGGAGGTACAAACGCCGTGTACTGCAAAATGTTTATGAGCACGCTGAGCGGAGTAGCTATGGAGTGGTTCATGAGCCTACCGGAGGGCCACATCGCCTCTTTCCACCAGTTCTCAAAGCTGTTCACGGAGCAGTATATAGTCAACAGAGCGCCGCCGGTGGTGACTTACGACCTGTTCGACGTGCGCCAGAACCAGGGGGAGTCGCTGAAGGACTTCCTCAGCCGCTTTGGTGCGCAGGTGGTGAGATTGCCCAACAAGGATGAGAGCATGCTGGTGCATGCATTCAAGAAAGGCGTGCTACCAGGCCCTTTCAGTGAATCGCTCATCAGAAGCCACCCTGCCACCTTCGCTGAGATTCGACGACGAGCGGTGGCGCACATAGTAGCGGAGACAGAGGTCTCTGAGAAGAGAGGCAGCACTGCGCCGACGAAGCCGCGCGGAGGTCAGGGGAAGCAGCAGCAGGTGCGGGTGTATGAGACCAAGGAGGAGAGGAAGGCACAGGGAAGGCCTCGTCCATATGCACCCAGCAAGAACCAGCCCAGGGGGCGTGCAAGGGAGAACAACACACCCCCTAGGTATGATTTCGTGATAGAGTTGGCAGAGCTGATCGCCATCCCTGCCGTGGCTGCGAGACTCCGAGTACCAGAGAAAACTGACGAGGTACTTGGAAGGCGGAAGGACGAGTGGTGTGAGTTCCATCAGGCTTATGGACACACACTCCACACATGCCTGGCGTTGGGGCGTCAACTTGCTGAGTTGGTGAAGACAGGATTCCTGACCGATTACCTGCAAGGGACACAAGGTGATCGCACTTCGGGGTCTCAGACAGGCGATCAGCAACACGAGGTCCCTGTGCATGGGGACGTGAGGTGATGGAGGATGCAACGCTGGGGGGGCTCCCAGGTAGCTCAGGTGGAAGCTGAGGCAAAGTCTTTAAGCTCGGCGATAGAAAGTTGCAAAGAGAAAGGCGAAGGGTCCAGTTCTCTAGCTGTTGACTTAGTATATCCGCCAGTCGATCCCAAGGCCTGGATGAACGAGGGTTACACTTCTGTGAACCTCGCCAGACCCCAGATAGTGTGGGATTTCTGCACGTTTGCAGGAGAAAGAGGGATTGGAGAAGCACTTGAAGTCATGAGTTTCCCGCACAAGTTCAAGGAAGTCCAGTCAGTTCGCTTTAACACACCTCGCGATGGTGTAACAAAAGGGAAGCAACGAGCTTATGGAGAACTTGGGAGGCACGAACAAGTTTGAAGTTAAGGACAGCTTTTCGTCATTGCTGGAAGAATGGTGTGCTCTCCAGGTCGGTCATCGCCAGGGCCCATATAGAGTGGTTGAGGCGCTGGAGAATGGAGCTTATCGGCTGGAGACCCTGGATGGAGCACCTATCCCATAGACATGGAACGCTACACACTTAAGTTTCTACTTCAGTTAAGTTGTAAGGTAGATGTGTTCTTGCACTGTACACACACTCAATGTATATACTGTAAATAGTTGAGCAAATCAGGGGGCACTCTTTTCCCTAAGGAGGGTTTTTAACGAGGCCACCCAATAAAAAAGATTTCAGTATGTCAAGTGTGCACATGTTTCCCAGTTTCAAGTTCCGCTTGCCCCAGATGCAAGTCCAAGGGATCGGTTGGAGCCTGCTCGCCACAGGCGCGAGTACGGACCACTGACCTATGTTCTCCTCACCCCAGGAGTGAGTGCAGGTGGCCAAAGTTTGGGAACTCGGGAGATCGGGTAAAACCAAGAGAGGGAAAGGGAAGATTTCGAGAAACGTCCAATAGGAACCAAACCTAAAGGTCGATGACCTCGGGGCAAGCAAGAGGGGTCAACAAGAAAAACTCTTCTTCCCCGTAGCAAGACATCATCTTCGCGTTTAAGCACCAAGAAGCAGAGCGCGATCAGTCATCGGTGGTCCCAAAGCAAGATCAGCCGTCGGTGCATGTCGGGAGTAAGTACTCAGTCGGTGCATTGGTCATCGGGGTCTTGTTAACACGCGTTAAGCTGGGACCCAGGTTCCCAGCGAGAGCGTTACGCATGCACCTCGCATGATTCCAGAAGAAGGTTGGTCATCAGGGTCTTGTTAACACGCGTTAAGCTGGGACCCAGGCTCCCAGCGAGTGCGTTACACATGCACCTCGCATGATTCCAGAAGAAGAGCACTCATCGGTGCATGGTCATCGGGGTCTTGCCAACACGTGTTAAGCTGGGACCCAGGCTCCCAGCGAGAGCGTTACGCATGCACCCCGCATGATTCCAAACCAGAAGAAGAGGAGTTGCCCACTCAAAAGGCGTGCGGTGATACCATGCAGGCAGGGATGCGCCTGGCGAGTGCGCTTAGACAGCCACCCCTGGTCCTCCCCTGGGAGCATGCACCCACTCAGGGGAGAAAGTCCTCACCCTCGACTTTGTACAGCGGGGTGTAGGCGAAAGAAAGTCCTCACCCTCGACTTTGTACAGCGGGGTGCAGGCAAAAGGAAGTCCTCACCCTCGACTTTGTACAGCGGGGTGCAGGCGAGAGAAAGTCCTCTCCCTCGACTTTGTGCAGCGAGGCATGGGCCAGAGGGGAAAGTCCTCACCCTCAACTTTATACAGCGGGGTACAGGCAGAGAAAGTCCTCTACCTCTGCTTTTTACAGCAAGGTTGAGGCGAGAGAAAGTCCTCTTCCTATGCTTCTTACGGCAAGGTTGAGGCAAAGGAACCAAGTCCTTATCCTCTGCTTCATACAGCAAGGTTAAGGCAATAGAGAAAGTCCTCACCTCGACTTTATACAGCGAGGCTGAGGCGAGATAAAAAGTCCTCACCTCGACTTTGTACAGCGAGGCTGGGGCGAGAGGAGAAAGACCTCACTTCGACTTCCTACAGCGAGGCTGAGGCAAGAGGGGTCATCAAGAAGCAGTCCTCTTCCCCAAAACACGGGCGTCATCCCTGGCGTTCGGGTCCTCTATACAACTAGCGCTGGAGTGACACAGAAGTAATGCGAAAACTGAAGTGCGGTGACTGATCGGTGGTGCGCTAACATGCTAATCGGTGATCGGTAGCAAAGCTCTTAGTATGAAAGCTTGCCCAAACAAGCTCTTGGACGATCAGTCGAAGCATTTAGACGCCATCAGGTCAGTCATCCAACATGAACTTATACATAAAAGATTTATATACAAGTTTGCAGCAGCAAGAGAAATTACACAAAAGGAGAAGTGGCAAGGGAAGAAGCTCAAGGAGGAGGAATGAGCCTGCCATCGGCCACTGAATGGCGGAGGCTAGGTTGGGTAGAGTCCGAGTCTGGCAGGACGCAGTGAACCTGCTGCAAGCCCATGGCACCCATCTATCAGAACCTCGGCACCAACAACCATGGTCTCAGGTACATCAGCTTCGAGCTCCTTCTTCTCTTTGGCAACGAAGACCACTTAGTCTCTTCGCTGAGAACAAGTTCACAGCTCGAGACTGGGGGGCTTGTGATCCGGTCGGTCATCGGTAGTCTATGACGTCAGTAGCCGATGACGACGTGGGTCAGTCACAGAGTGACGTGTGGCACGAGAAAGCAGGTGAACCAGGGTGGAGATCGTTCAAGAACGGCGATCAGTGGTCAGCTACCGAGTGACCACCCCCAGGAGATCGGTTCCTACTTGAGCGCCTGGAAGCAGAGCGCGAGAAGTGATGAAGCACCGGTCAGTCATCGGTGCGCGCAGAGTGATCAGTCATCGGTGCATGCATTGTGATCAGTCATCGGTGCATGCAGAGTGATCAGTCGTCGGGGGTTCCTTGCCAACACGTGTTAAACTGGGACCCAGGCTCCCAGCGAGAATGTTACTCAAGGACCTCGCCTGATTCCATAAGCAGAGCACGAGGACGTGAAGAAGCGCAATCGGACATCGGCCAGGATGAGAGACACCTCGGCCATCGGTGTGTGTTGAGGTGACATCGGCCGCGCGATGTGAACAACGCAACCAAAGATCAGTAAAGCGCCCAGAGGCAGGGAGCGGCCTTAGTCGCGAGACGACCACGCATGAAGATGTGAAGACGCATTTAGGTGCAGAATCCTGCTGGGACGAGAACCCACCAAGGTTAGAGTCTCTCAGTGGGTTGCATGTCTGCCACATGGATGGTGAAGATGTTCCCAGAGAATAGGTAGGGCAGATAGGCACAGAAGTCAAGGGGTACAGAGGCACCCACGCAGCCTCCCCTGTCAGACTTTGCATTCAAGTGAAGAAGGCTGGCACGCAAGGTAGCCCTGGGGAGTGGAAACGACAGTGCAGAGTAATTAAGTGGCCCTAGAGGTAGCCAGTAGGGGGGCTACGCGGGTTTATATGAGGAAGAAGAACACCAAACCAGGTATGCAGTCTTTCCCTCAGAATACACAACACAAAACCAAGAGCACTCAGTTTTCGAATCAAAGAGGACTGAGGGCACACACACACACGGTCTCACACAGAGAGATCCGAGAGAGAGAGTTTTGGTGTTCCCGTTGCCTGACTTGAGCGTCGGAGCTACAACGGCCGCTAGAGGCGCCGTCTGTGTGTTTTGCAGGCATCGTTCGGAGTGCCGGTGAAGGTTCCTGGAGCCTCCTTGCAGAACGTGCAGCAGATAGAAAGCTAGATGAAGGAGTGACGAGGCGTTTTCCCCACGCTCGAGTCCACGGCGAGATCAAACGTGATAACCCACACCTCGAACAACTTTTCAATAATTCAAAAATCTTTCCGGTATAATATACAATCATTAGGACATGCATGTATCTTTTTATACTCCATACCCATTGGACAAAGAATCTTTTTGGCCTCGTAATTACAATTAGGTAGAGTATTTCCCTCTGGAAGCATATCCTTCAACAGTTGGAGCAATTCCGTGAAACTTTTATCAGTCCATCCATTTAGTGCCTTCAAATTCATCAATCTTAACACTGCCGACAACCGTGTAAAGTTAGTTGATCCAGGATACAATGGAGTCTCTGCATCACTTGACATACTTCCATATCCATGCGCTTTTGCAAAAGATTCAGCTCCCACATCACGAATCATGTCCTCCAATCGATCATCAACTACATCATTGTGTTCTGCTTCATCCATGGTGGATCCCACATATTCTTCAGTTACGGAAACACGTGGTAAATTTAATAATTGACCATGCCATGTCCAAGTTGTATAAGATCGAAGAAACCCATCACATAGCAGGTGTTCCCTCATGATATTCACATCCAGTATCCTTCCATTCAAACAGTTAATGCACGGACACCTAATCTTTCCTCCATCACGACCACTATTAATCGCGTTACACTGCGCAAACTGTATAAATTCTTCTACTTCTCTTTCGTACTCATCACTTATACGAACACAATGAATCCAACTTTGATCCATTATATATTCTGCAATATAGTTACCTAGGATTTTCTAATAAGTGCTCTATCTCATGCATTTGCCGAGGGTCGAACACCCCCAGACTCAATACCAGCACGTATTATTGTCGAAGGTCCAAATAAAAACACGATATTCTATTCTAATGTAACAACTAACATAACATAAATTCTACTATAAACTAACAAATAATTACTAAATAATATAAATTTTAGAAAATAGAAATTATATAATACAAATTATATAAATTAATACAAATTTATATTATATAATATACAAATTATAATACATAAAAAAAATATTCAAAATGCAGCAAAAAAAAAATTCAAAAAATCTAAAACAAAACTGACATAAAAACTACCTACTAAATAATATAAATTTTAAAAAATAAAAATTATATAATACAAATTTATATTAAATAATATACAAATTATAATAAATAAAGTCATATATTCAAAATAAACCAAGTAAAATTCAAAAAATGTTAAATGAACCAACCTTGTGTGCGAAATGCTAATTGAAGTGGTAGATAACCAGCGGTGGAAGCGGAAGCGTGGAGGGACAGCGGCGGACCAGCGATGGAGATGACCAGTGCAACAGTACCTTCAACCAATGCAAGGAAAAAATTAAATATAAGAACCGCATTTCTAAAGTTAACTGAAGATAATGAAATGGCTTTATGAAACTCACAGTGGAAGCAATAGGACTGAAGATGCAGAGAACCAAGGAACTCACAGAGCGCAGCGCAGCAACAGTGACAAGCAAAAGCGGAGAAGAAAGAGTGAAAGTGCAGTGGTGTGCTTCAAATTTTAGGTTAAAAACATTTTACACATGCAGTTATTGGTTAAAACTGCATCTGTAAATGAAAAGCTTTCATTTACAGATGTGGTTTTAACCAATAACCGCATTTGTAAAACAAACTAATTTCAAAAATGCCACCGCGTTTTTAACAAATGTGTTTTAGCGCTAAGCCGCACTTGGAAAGGAGTATTCCTTTCATCATTTTGCACTAGTGTGGGGATCCATCGCAAGGCGATGACACAAGAATTAGAGGTCGATGCCAGGCATGTTTGAGGTGGACCATGTGAAGGCATCCAGGTGTTGCTCTATGACTCCTGCAATCTGGTCCTACGCGTCTTGGCACAAGGATTTGCCAAGCTTGAACACCTTGCCTCCAATCTCCCTCTCCAGGATGTCTTCTGCTGGCTCAGGTCATCTCTCTCGGACGACCTCTGCTCGTGTGACCCCTTCTCCTCCTTTGGGCAGGTCAACAATGGTGCACACCCCACCTGGTGGTTGGGTGGTCATGGTGAACACTCCTCTCTTTTCTTGAGGCTATTCTCGTAACACTTCTTATCCTCCTTCTGAATTGACCTGATGGTGATCACTGCTCCTTCCATAGAAGGCAGTTTCATCTTCATATGCCTCGTCGATGCCACTGCCCCTAACTTGTTCAGGGCTGGTCTGCCCAATAATATATTGTAAGCTGAGGGGGCATTTACGACAAGGTTGTTAGAAATTATGGCTTTAAACTAGAGGGGGGGTGAATTGTTTAAAGAGGTTTTCGCAAACTTTTTGAAGCTAGAATGAATTTATCTCAGAAACCAATTGATTAAGCAATTCAGTTAGCCAAAACAGTAAGCAAAACTGCACTGTCAGAAAAACAATCGGTTGTTTCTTCGAAACAATCAGTTGTTTATATCAGCAAACAACAAACAAAATGAATTTAAAGAGTAAGGGATAGAGAGATTGTACACAGTTGTTTATACTGGTTCACTCCAACCAAGAGCTACATCTAGTCTTCTCAGAACCCCTGAGGAAATCCACTAAGCAATCACACCTTGATCACTTACACAACAACCAAGAGAATGACCTTGAAAACCTCAAGACACACACTCTCCTTGGCCAACACTAAGATTGCTGATCTTGAACACCTCAAGAACACACAGCCAATCTCAGCAACAATACACAGAAGAAATGTTTCAGCAGTTTACACAGATTACACTTGTTACAGATGAAGATCTGAAATCAATACAAGTAGAATCCTATTCCAGCACCTTGATCAATCCCTTTAGCTCTTAAGCAATCTCAGCACTTTTTGAAAACTCTCTTAGAAAAACTTTGTCAAAAGCATTCTTCTATTTAAAACAATTTTTCTGAATTTATATAAAGAAAGTTTGTTATCAAATCTTAACAAACCCATAATTGCTTTCAAAAAGATTGGTCAAAGCATTTAATGACTGGAGCGTATTCAGTTTCAAATCATTTAAAGCTCAGTCAAAGAAAACAGTTTTTCTATTAAAGTTCCAGAACAAACAATCGGTTATTTCCTCGAATCAATCGGTTGTTTTGTTACTTAACAGTTTTCTTCATTCAAAAATAGTTTTCAAACTTTCTCAAAACATCTAAGTGTAAACAATCGGTTGTTTCGACAGAACAATTGGTTGTTTAAACTTAGTTTGAAAAACACTTTACTTTGTTTAAAGATTGAGATGCTAAGTGCTTTAAGATTTAATCTAAGGGTGGATTACAACATTAAACTCTCCCAGAACAAAACATTAAACAAGCACAGCAGCATCAAACAAAGCAGAGGCTTCATCATCCTTCAAAGGATTTGGATTATTCAAAACCTTGAACACCACTTGGTTCAACAATCTCCCCCTATTTGATGAAGACAAATCCCTGGTGCTTGTGTTGTACTGATTAAATCTAAAGCAGTTCCTGCAGAGAAAACATTTGCACTATCCAAAGCTTCTTATAGCAGCAAGTTAGATTATACCTCTTTTAACATAAAATTCAATCGGTTGTTTACACGAAACAATCGATTGTTTCTATCAGCAGCAGCAGAAAACACTTTTATACTCAGAGATTTAAACATTTTTATGCATATAAGATATAGATATACAAGTACCAATAATTCTCCCCCTATTTGTCTTCACAAATAGATTTTAACACGTACCAAACACAGATTTTAAGAGAGATTATTTAGATCAAGAATACCTAACTCATTTCTTAAGAAGAAAAACCTCTCTTTTGGCAAAGGCTTTGTGAAGATGTCAGCTAGCTGCAGTTTGGTCTCCACAAACTTCACTTCACAGTTCCCATTTTGCACATGATCTCTGATGAAATGATGTCTTATTTCAATATGTTTGGTCCTTGTGTAACAGCCCGGAATTTTCTACTCATACATATATAATAAAATAGCGGTAGAACAATAATATCAAATTAACATATGTATATATAATAAAATACATCCATCCCATACATTGTATCTCAAAAGAACATCCCTCTTCTAGGGGTTTTAATACATATCCATCAAAAAGTTTTAAAACAACCGAAGGAAAACATTTAAAACTAAATCTATCCCATCCTCCAACACGCTCACTAAGGAGCTCTGCCACCTGCAACCTTATCTGCTCCCGTGTAAATTAACACGATCATCACAGATTTAAAAAAAACAAGCACAAAACAAAACATAGGGTAAGCTAGATATTTTAAAAACTTTAAATATGAAACTTAATATCATCATAAACCATCATTTTTCTTTTTCACACACTTCAAAAATTTCCTCAAGTGTCTATCATATTCAATTTCCACATTACTCTTGTCAGATTTCTACTGACTCACAAATATAGACACTTGACTCTACTTCCGGAAGACTCGTGCTTTGAACGTAGCATCCAGAGACCTGCACCTGTCATATTACCCGCTGTGAAATCCACACAGCCATGCGTATACTCATCTCAATGTCTCCTCATTTCATATGACAGGGTAAATCCATTTGATCTGCTCTAATCAGTTCCTTCGAACCTCAGACTCAGCCAAATGGACCTCCTTCGACTCTCACCAACTGAATAACTTCATCTATGTGATTCCATTATATCAGTAGAGTCAGGATCGCCTCATTCACAGGATACTCACTGTAACATACTGGCGGACGACCGATGTCTCTCCCTGGAAGACGACCGATGTCTCTCTCTGGGAGACGACCGATGTCTCTCTCTGGGAGACGACCGATGCCTATCCCTGGCGACGCCCGCATGCCTTTCACGCCCTGGTGATGCCTGCATGCCTCTCGCGCCCTGGCGATGCCTGCATGCCTCTCGCGCCCTGGTGATGCCTGCATGCCTCTCGCGCCCTGGCGATGCCTGCATGCCTCTCGCGCCCTGGTGATGCCTGCATGCCTCTCGCGCCCTGGTGATGCCGGCATGCCTCTCGCGCCCTGGCGACGTCCACATGCCTCGCGCCCTGGCGATGCCTGCATGCCTCTCGCGCCCTGGTGATGCCTGCATGCCTCTCGCGCCCTGGCGACGTCTGCATGCCTCTCGCGCCCTGGTGATGCCTGCATGCCTCTCGCGCCCTGGCGATGCCTGCATGCCTCTCGCGCCCTGGTGATGCCTGCATGCCTCTCGCGCCCTGGTGATGCCTGCATGCCTCTCGCGCCCTGGCGACGTCCACATGCCTCGCGCCCTGGCGATGCCTGCATGCCTCTCGCGCCCTGGTGATGCCTGCATGCCTCTCGCGCCCTGGTGATGCCTGCATGCCTCTCGCGCCCTGGCGACGTCCACCTGCCTCGCGCCCTGGCGATCATGTGTGGTAGGCGACCAGCGATTATGTACTAACCAGGAAATCTTATAGTCTTCTAAGCTACACTTTCCCTCCTTTTTATTTTAAATAAAAACATACTTAGAATTCAATTAAAATATACTCTTTTATTCCAATTTAATTTTACAGGTCATCGGTGGAAGGTCATCGCACGAGAGGTCATCGGTGGAAGGTTATCGCGCGATGTCGAGTTTCACGCAGATAAAGTGGGACCCAGGCTCTCAGCATCAGACGTACTGCACGCGCGACACGTAGACAAAAAGGGTGGTTCAGAATAGTGACCTCAGAGTGTTAGCC
Source organism: Phaseolus lunatus (assembly GCA_013389735.1). Classification (NCBI taxonomy): domain Eukaryota; kingdom Viridiplantae; phylum Streptophyta; class Magnoliopsida; order Fabales; family Fabaceae; genus Phaseolus; species Phaseolus lunatus. Next base: position 33,259,393 of record CM023864.1, on the reverse strand, counting down.
TGTAAGGACCTAGAAAATTTATTGGAATGAAAGTGTTATATTTTAAATGAATTCTAAGTATGTCTTTATTTTAAAATAAGAAGGAAGGAAAGTTAAGTTTAGAAGGGCGCGAGGACGTCGCCAGGGCGCGAGGCATGCGGGCATCGCGCGGGCGCGAGAGGCATGCGGGCATCGCGCGGGCGCGAGAGGCATGCGGGCATCGCGCGGGCGCGGAGGCATGCGGGCATCGCGCGGGCGCGAGAGGCATGCGGGCAATCGCGCGGGCGCGAGAGGCTTGCGGGCGTCGCCAGGGCGCGCGAGGTATGTGGGCGTGGCAGAGGCGCGAGAGTTATGAGGGCGTCGCCAGGGAAGACATCGGTCGTCTCCCAGAGGAAGACATCGGTCGTCTCCCAGAGGAAGACATCGGTCGTCTTCCAGGGCGAGGGAGACATCGGTCGTTCGCCAGGATGAGTCAGCAGTGGAAAGTTATCGCGCGACGTCGAGTTTCACACAGAGTAAAGTGGGACCCAGGCTCCCAGTATGGAACGTCCTGCATGCGCGACACGTAGACAAAAAGAGTGGTTCAGGCTAGTGACCTCAGAGTGTTAGCCTGCGCAGAGGCACACTTAGGTGTACTGTTCAGTGGAGCGTACACGCAAACTTCCCTGCAGAGTGGGTGGTGGCAGCGGTTTTTGTGGAGGAGTCAGCTTAAGATACAAAAACTCACTCCTGAGAAGAAAAGAAGAAAACGTTGCTGTGGTTCCAGAGCTAAAGAGTGCGTTTATCTCCTTTCTCCTCCATTCTCTCCTTCGCACTGCGATTCTAGCACCTTCACACGAGAGTACGACGAGCGACGACCACCATTAGAGCACCTGGGAGGTTCTCTGCAAGTCCTTCAACCAGACGCAAAAACAGAGCCAAGGCGTCGTTCAAGCTTCGTTGGGTTTCGGAGCTCCTAGTGTTTTGCGCAAGTTCAGGTAAGGGAAGCTAGACTTCATTTTCAATACAAGCCATAGTTTAGCTGTTTCTGAAATGAGGGCGACGTGGTCGCCGGTTTTCGTTTTCACCTTCGTGAATACTCTGTTTCATGTGTTTGGGCGACGTGGTCGCCGGTTTTATGTGCAGACTTCGAAAATACCCTGTTTTGAACCAGGTCGCCGGTTTTGGCGCTGTTTTACGAACCCCCTGTTTTTGATGTGGCTTTGAAACTGTTTGAGGCTTAAATGTGATATTCGAAAATCTGAACCTTTGAAATGATTGTTGCTGTAATTTGAATCATTTATTTGAGTGTGGATTGATGTCTTGAATGCTGTGAATGTGGGATCGAGGCATAGTATTTTCAGGAAAGAAAATACCGTGTAAGATCGTTAGGATGTGCATTGATCGGTGATGTCTATAATGGGATTATCCTGACTCTCCTGAGATAATGGATTCATATAGATGAGGTTATTCAGGCGTTGAGAGTCGAAGGAGGTTCATACGTATGGGTGAGTTGTTCAAGTGGGAACGAGCTCGACCTGTCATATGGATTAACCCTGTCATACTGTGAGAATGGTGAATTTGAGACTGTGTTGATGCGCATAGCTGGTAAACATTACAGCTTTGTATGACAGGTGCAGAATCTCTGAGTCTAGTCAATGCACGAGTCTTCCGGAAGTAGTGTCAAGTGTCTTGTGTGTTGAGTCAGTGGTGGTCTGACATGTGAAATGAGGAACTTGGAATCGATAGACACTTGATACAATTGTGAAATAGAATGACTCTGGAAAATATTGTGAAATGTGTGATTTCTGGGTGATCAGGTGAAGAGTATGAGAAACTTGATAACCTTACGTGAATATCTTGAAATTGGTTACCTTGATTTCTTTTATTTTAAGTATCCTTATTTAAACTCTCTTTAAAATATCTAGCTTACCCTGCGTGTTTTGCTCGTTGGCTGTTTTTCTCTTAAAACTGTGATGATCGTGTATAACTTACACGGGAGCAGATGATCTTCCAGGAAGTAGAGCTCCTTAGTGAGTGATCGCCGAGGGGGAGATCGCCGTTTTCTGCCTCTATCGGGTGATCGCCTGTTTCTGCCTCTATCGGGTGATCGCCTGTTTTTCTGTCCTGATAGGTGATCGGCTGTTTTGGGTCCTCTGATAGGCGATCGGTCTCGTCCGATAGGAGATCGGTTTCTTTCGATAGGAGACCGCCTGCTTTGTTTTTTTCTTTTTACTGTATTTTGTTTATGTTTCTGGAAAATTTGACCGAATTTGTATTAAACTCCCTAAGAGGAGCAACTTCATTTCATATATATAATATTTTGTTCATAGAATCTATTTGTCACCTTTACTTTCATTTTATATTTATTTCAAAGTAATTTGGAGGGATGTTACATAGCCTGCGCAGAGGCATGCGTAGTCGTACTGTTCAGCGAAGCGCACACGCAACCTTTCCTGCAGAGTGGGTGGAGGCAGCGACATTTCTGGGCAAGTTGAGTTAGATTTAAAAGCTCACTTCTGAGAGGCAAAGAAGGGCTACGGTTCAAGAGTGACAGAGTGAGTGAGTGAGTTACCTTCATCCTTCTCTTTTCTCTCCTTCACTCTGCCATTCAGGCCTTATCACGTCCCTACTTAGCTATCGACGACTGCCATAGAGCACCTGGGAGGTTCTCTGCAAGTTCTCCAGATCAGAACGCTTAGGCAGAGGTCGAGCATCCTTAAGTTCGGTGGGTTAGAGCTAGAAGTGAGGTTTTATGCAAGTCCAGGTAAGGGAAGCTAGCTTTATTTTCAATAAAAACTGTAGATTTGCTGTTTCTGAAGTGAGGACGACGTGGTCGCCGGTTTCATGTTTCTTTTCGCAATGCTCTGATCTATGTGGTTGTGCGACGTGGTCGCCGGTTTTAAACCCCTTTTCATGATGTTCTGCTTCTATGTGGTTGGGCGACGTAGTCGCCGATTTTAAATACAGATTTCGAAATCCCCTGCTTTTGAATCAGATCGCCAGTTTTGGCGTTGTTTTGCGAACTCCCCTGTTTTTGGTGTTGTTTTGAGACTGCTTGAGATTTAAATGTGATATTCGAAAGTTTGAACCTTTGAAATGATTGTTGCTGTGATTTGAATCATTCATTTGATTGGTATGATGTTTTGAATGTTGTGAATGTGGGATCAAGGCATAGTATTTTCAGGAAAGGAAATACCGTGTAAGATCGTGTATAGGTGTATTGACTAGGGGCTTGTCTAGAAGGAGATATCCTGACTCTGCTGATATAATGGAATCACGTAGATGAAGTTATTCAGTTGTGGAGAGTCGGAGGAGATTCATATGAATGGGCGAGTAGTGTGAAAAAGAACGAGCTCAGCCTGTTATATGAATTAACTCTGTCATACCGGGAGAATTATTGATATTGAGATTATATATGCGCATGGCTGTGTGGATTTCACAGCGACCCTGTGTGGATTTCACAGTGGTATGGTATGACAGGTGCAGATCTCTGAGCCTGAGTCAACGCACGAGTCAATCCGGAAGTAGAGTCATGTGTCTATGCATTGGGAGTCAGTGGAAAGTCTGACGTGTGAATCTTGAATACTGAATGTAGCAAAGAGACACTGGACGAGTTTGTGGAATATGGGAATGTTAATGGTGGTAATTGATATGGATCATGAATGGTGTGGAGATTTATGTTTTCTATTGATTTAAAGTTTTTGAAACATCTAGCTTACCCTTTTATCTGGTATTGTGATTGTTTGCTTAAACCTGTGATGATCGTGTATTTTTGCACGGGAGCAGACGAGGTTGCAGGTGGTAGAGTTCCTCAGTGAGTGGTCGCCGGAAGGAGATCGCCCATTTATGTTTCTGTTAGGCGATCACCTTTTTCTGTTGTCTGATAGGAGATCGCCGTTTTCTGATAGGAGATCGCCCATCCTGTTGGGAGATCGCCTGTTTCTTTTTATTTTGCTGTATTTCGTTTACGTTTTTTTGGAGAACTGACCGACTTTGTATTAAACTCCCTGCGAGGAGAAAACTTCATTACATATATATACGATTATGTTCACTTCAATATTATCATTTTATCTCTATTTCATTCTATAATTATGAAAAGAATTTGGCGGGATGTTACATTAATGGTATCAGAGCAGTTCGTCCTTAGGATGACCTGAGGGCTGTGGATCCATTGTGTTTTTGCTGCTCATAAAATTTATTTGAGTTTTAAATGAAAACTATAGTGAAAGGTTTTCAAACGTCTTTGTATTGAAATTTTGTGTGTGCTTTAGTGAATATATGCCCTAACTGAAAATCTTAGTATTAAGAATGAAAGGATCTTGATAAAGTAGTGAGGGTGCACACTCATAACTGGATCGAGATGATTCTCAATCTTAATTCTAAAGGTCTGATGTTTAGCATATAATGAATTCGGGTGTGATTTATTCCATTTTATTGAGTGTTCTTGTAATTGACTGGGAGTGGTTGTTTGGATTGCTAGATTGTATACCAGTAGCTGTTCTGGTATTTTGCTTGAGGTTATAAGTATCATGATTATGTTGATGAGCTCAAATTCTAGCTGACCTTGAGATGCTGACCTTTGTAAGGTCTAGCTGTTACCCCTTGAATGAATTGATTTCTTATCGATTTCATTCTTATAGTTGTAGGGAATATAGAAACTAGTGGTTTCGAAATCCGAGAACGAAGAAAGATGGCACGTAAACCTCCTACCCCTCCCCAATCTTCTTCGGAGATGGGCCAAATCGCCAGGGCCATTAAGATGATGGCAACTGCCATCCAACAACAGAATACGGTAATGGCTCAGATTCATCAGACGGTAATGCATCATTGGGCAACTGCTGGATCGACTGCAACAGCTTCCCATGTCAATCAGCCTCGGGAGCAGAGGGGGATGACCGAGTTCATAAGGCACAACCCACCCCAGTTCCGTGGGAATGCTTCTCCGAACCAACCAGATCAGTGGATTAGGGAGTTTCATGCCTTGGTGGAGAAGGCAAAGAGGGTGGAGACCCTGGAGAGGAGTGATTCCAGGGTAATCAGATCACACCCAGGGGGTTCCTCTTGTAGGAAGGCCAAGGTGCAGCAGCAGCAGAATGAGCCTTATTCGAGACCTCCACAACATAGAGCAGGAGCAGTTCCGCCCCAACTTCAGCAGCAACAACCATGGAAACCAAGATGTTTCCGTTATGATAGGTCACATAACGTCAACGTGTACCCCAAGAGGAATTCAGAGAAAAAATGCTACATCTGCCAAAAGACGGGACACCTTGCTAGAAAGTGTCCTAACAGGTATAGGGCGACTCAACCCAGTGTTTCCCAGCAGTTGAGGAACGAAGGCAGCAGACCTCAGGCAGCAGGGAGAGTGTTTGCCCTGTCTGGAGCGGAGGCATCTCAGTCAGGTAACCTAGTACAAGGTGCTTGTTTATAGTTGGTAGATACGTTAGAGTTTTATTTGATTCTGGAGCGACACACTCTTTTGTGTCAAATCGGTGTGCAACCGAACTGGGCCTTCTAGTGGAGGAGCTGCCGTTTGAACGGTTGGCCTCTACACCGGCATCAAAACAGGTTTTGACCTCCCCAGTTTGCTCTGAATGTCCAGTGATAGTAGAGGGACGCAAGTTCAAGGTGAAATTGATCTGTCTACCTCTTTAGGATCTGGATGTTATCCTGGGAATGGATTGGCTATCTGCCAATCACATTCTCATAGATTGCAGTAGACAGAACGTGGTGTTTCCGGGCCTCCGAGAGTCAGATATGATATCTGCTCAGTGTGTATGGTCGGGGTTGATAGAAGGGCGACGTGCCTTGTAATCCTAGCTCAAGGGGGAGTGAGGAATGATGAAGATATGGGCTATATACCTGTGGTGAAGAATTTCATGGATGCAGTTCCAGAAGAAATACCTGGACTACCTCCTAAGAGAGAGATGGAATTCTCTATTGTTTGGTACCTGGAGCTAGACCAGTGTCCATGGCTCCCTACATAATGGCCCAGCTGAATAGATGGAATTAAAGAAGCAAGTGTAAGTTAGATTTAGTTGTACCAAGGTTTAGTTTCAGCTACATATAAGTTATGGAGAGTAAATAAGCAGTATGCTGGGGGTTTAAAGCTTAAGCATGTGTATCCATGGGAAGTACCAGAGTTAAGTTCCAAGAATGAAAGAATGAATTTTTCTTTTGAAGCTTGGAAGATGTTCATGTCGATAAAACAGCATGAGATGGTTCTAGCTTAAGCTTCACGCAGAATGGATGTTGTTTTGTTGATCGTGATTTGAAAGATGATTATGGAAATGGTGGGTTGAAATAAAAGGTTTCTGAAGCCGTAAGCCCCCTGATTTTGGCAAATGAGGATGCAGTTCGGACTGTGAATGTAGAAGGGAAGGAGGTAATGGCTGTGGATGAGAATGAGGGTAAACCGTGTCATGATGATGTTGAGTTCTTCTAGCGATGTAGTAAATTCCAGAAAGTTGGATGTGGAAGCGGAACTTTCCGTGCCTTGTGTTCCTAATGGAATGGGATTTGCAGCTAATCCTTTAAATGGGCAGTTGTGGTGGTCAGCGTTTCGTTTCTGATCCTAGAAACAATGCTGCATTGTCGGCGGTGGCAGCAAGCCCTCACCCTGAACACGGTCAGGGAGTTATGATCTGCGTGTTGAATACTGAGCACCTGGAGATCCCATGCAATGCTAATACGGATGCATCCATTGGAATTCCTGAGTTAGCAGCTCTGAAACCCCAACCATCTGCAAAAAAAAAAAAAAAGGTGGGTTTTTCCTGCTCTACTGTTAGTAACCAAAGGAGAAACGAACCAGAGGGGCGCCTGAAGAAAGGAACCGTGTTCCCTCAAGCTTTTGCTGTTTCACCATCGGTTTGACAAGAAATGGTGCCTAATGTGGAGTCAAGCTACAAACCGATTGTTTCTGAACTGAAAAGAAAATCCTGGAAGAAACTCCATCTCTGTAGTTTCTAGACAGAATAATAATGTCGATGTCAACCGAAGTCATTGCAGATCAGTTCATGCCAATGAAGGACATCTAAAACAAGAGGAATTAGAAGTTGTAAGGATCAAGTATTTGAGAAAGGTTTTCTAGTCTGCAAGTCTCTACTCCTACCAATGAACTGACAAAATGTGGACCAAAGCCTAATCTGTTAATCCAGGTCGGTGCTAGCATAGGGGTACTCTGACGTGATGGTGGCGTTAGAGAATGCTAGTTTAGATGAAAAATCTGGAGTGTGTCTCCAAGGCTGCTGAAGGTCCAGTACGATGATTTGCTTGATAAAGAGGGACCGCTTAATAGTCAAGCCATGCTCTCCTGAACGCCTTTCAGGTCGCCCTCTTGAGTTTGAATCAGCAGTGTATGCCTGGTGGTGTGATGGGTGGTGGGAAGGCGTTGTAACTGCAGCTAAGGGCAGTGGTAGGGGGATCTTCGTCAGATGGCTCTGCCTTAGAAAGTGAATCATCATCCATCCCCAAAGTCGAAGTTGCTAAGAAGGTGAGCAAGAATCGTTTGGTTGGGAAACCCTTGTGGATCTGGAAAAAATGAAGGAATAACTTTGAGGGAGCCACTCTATGTCGCTCATGAGGACAAGGATAATAACTCTTGTAGAGGCAGTAATGATGTTGATGATGAGGAAAAGCCCTTTGGAGTTGTAGTTGGAGATCATGCATTTATGGAAATGACGCCGACCAAGGGTGTAGGACGAGCTATCAGATCAAAGGAGCTGTCTCCTAAGTTAGTCAGGCCATATCAGATCCTAAGGGGGATCAGTCCAGTGGCTTATGAGATCGTCCCACCTCCCCAATTAGCAAACCTGCATAATGTATTTCACGTATCACAGCTAAGGAAGTATCTTGCAGACCCTAGTCATGTGTTGGAGGTGGACGACATGCAGATCGGGCGATTCACCATGGAAATTTGAAGAAACCATGAGAGGAGCGTATCCCTATTTTTTTTTTTTTTTCCTTGTAATTCAATTTTCGGGGACGAAAATTTTACTTGATGGGGAGTGTAAGGACCTAGAAACTTTAATTGGAATGAAAGTGTTACATTTAAATAATCTCAGAAGATGTTATTATTTAAAATACAAAGAACTGATAAATGAAGTTTCTCAGTGGTCGGACCTCGAACGTCGCACAAGGTCTGGGGTCAGCTGGTAGAGGTCGGTCGGCTTACCATTGCAGTAACATAGTAGTCAGGTGCGATGACTTTATCGTGAGGTAATCACGTGGATGTGCTCGAGGAAGACATGTGGATCAAGAAGAGTAAAGGAAGAAAAGTGTAGCTAAGAAGTCTCCTATGAGATCGCCTGGTTAGTGCATGATCGCCTGTCGAGTAGGTTGCACATGATCACCTGCCGCCTATGGTGCACATGATCGCCGAAAGTGCACTCAGTATGTGGTCAAGATACTGGATCAACTAGAGTGGGTTCCAACAACCACGCGTATCAAAGTATGGGCTAAGCCTTAGATACGCTGTGCATGCGAGGCTCTATGCTTGAGCATAAGAGATCGCCCTTAGTGTTGCATTCATGGGCGCAAGAGGAGTGGTGCTGATCCACTCTTGGAAATGTGAAGCTACCGACGTCACCAAGCCATGTGGAGGTGATACCTTGGACGTAACATAGTGGGATGAAGAACCTTCAGCAAGGTGTGACGATATGTCATCGGTGAGCAGAGTAAGGCGATGTGTTCTCGTCACAGACAAGGGCGATAAGAGAACGCCAACAGGATGAGAGAAACATCGGTCATCGACCAGGATGGGAGACACATCGGTGGTCTGCTAGGTTGAGACATCGGTTGTCTGCCAGGGTGACACATCGGTGGTCTGCCAGGTTGAGACATCGGTTGTCTGCCAGAGTGACACATCGGTGGTCCTCCAGGGTGACACATCGGTTGTCTGCCAGGATGGGGAATCATTCATCGCCGGTAAGAGAGGCAGACGGTCATCGCCGGGATGAGGGACACATCGGTCGTTTTCCAGGGAGAGACATCGGTCGTCCTCCAGGATGAGGCCTCGGTGGATAGTCATCGCGCGAGCGGTCATCGGTGGAAGGTTATCGCGCGATGTCGAGTTTCACACAGATAAGGTGGGACCCAGGCTCTCAACATCAGACGTACTGCACGCGCGACACGTAGACAAAAAGGGTGGTTCAGAATAGTGACGTCAGAGGGTTGGCATGCGCAGAGTCACGCGTGGTCGTACTGTTCAGGGCAGCGTGCACGCAAGCTTCCTGCAGAGTGGGTGGTGGCAGCGGCTTTTGTGGACAAGTTGGTTTAAGATTTAAAAACTCACTTCTGAGAGGCAAAGAGGGTGCGGTGGTTCAAGAGTGACAGAGTGAGTGAGTGAGTTACCTTCATCCTTCTCTTTTCTCTCCTTCACTCTGCCATTCAGGCCTTATCACGTTCCTGCTTAGCTATCGACGACTGCCCTTGGAGCACCTGGGAGGTTCTCTGCAAGTTCTACAAACCAGACGCTAAAACAGAGCCAAGGCATCCTGTAAGCTCGGTGGATTTCGGAGTTCTTGGAGTTTTGCACAAGTCCAGGTAAGGGAAGCTAGCTTTATTTTCAATAAAAGCCGTAGATTAGCTGTTTCTGAAGTGAGGGCGACGTGGTCGCCGGTTTTAAACCCCTTTTTCATGATGCTCTGTTTTTACGCGTGGGGCAACGTAATCGCCGGTTTTAAATGTTGTCTTCGAAATCCCCTGTTTTAGTGTCGCTTTGAACTTGTTTGAGATTGATATGTGAAATGCACGTGTTATTGGAAAAATCTGAACCTGGATATGTAACATCCCGCCAAAATAAAGCCATACATACATGTATAATGAAAATAAAGGTGAAGAAATAATATTGAAGAATGATAATATATATATATAAGTGATGAAGTTGCTCCTCTTAGGGAGTTTAATACATAACCAGTCAAATGTTTTCAAAATTTAACGAAATTCAATCAAATACAACAAGACCGACGGTCTCCACACATGAACCGGCGATCTGGTAACAGAAGGCCCAAACAGGCGATCTGCTAGCAGGACATAAATCCGGCGGTCACCACCAAGAGATAGAAAACCGGCGATCTCTTCCTCGGCGACCACTCACTAAGGAGCTCTACTTCCTGGAAGATCATCTGCTCCCGTGCAAGTTATACACGATCATCACAGTTTTAAGAGAAAAACAGCCAACGAGCAAAACACGCAGGGTAAGCTAGATATTTTAAAGAGAGTTTAAATAAGGATAATTAAAATAAAATCAAGGTAAACAATTTCAAGATATTCACGTAAAGTTATCAAGTTTCTCATACTCTTCACCTGATCGCCCAGAAACCACACATTTCACAATATTTCCCAGAGTCGTTCTATTTCACAAACAGCATCAAGTGTCTATCAAATTCAAGTTCCTCATTTCACATGTCAGACCACCACTGACTCAGCACACAAGACACTTGACACTACTTCCGGAAGACTCATGCATTGATTAGACTCAGAGATCTGCACCTGTCATACCATACCACTGTGAAATCCACACAGGGTCGCTGTGAATCCACACAGCATGCGCATATATAATCTCAATGTCAATAGTTCTCCCGGTATGACAGGGTTAATCCATAGAACAGGCGGAGCTCATTCTTTTTCACACGAGACGCCCATTCATATGAACCTCCTTCGACTCTCACCAACTGAGTAACTTCCTCTATGTGATTCCATTATCTCAGCAGAGTCAGGATATCCCCTTAGGAATCACCGATCAATGCACATCCTACACGATCTTACACGGTATTTTCTTTCCTGAAAATACTATGCCTCGATCCACATTCACAACATTCAACACATCATACCGCCCTTAAATAAATGATTCAAGTCACAGCAACGATCGTTTCAAAGATTCAGATTTTCGAAGATCACATTTAAGCTTCAACAGTTCAAAGTAACACCAAAAACAGGGAGTTCGCAAACATCGCCCAAACCGGCGACCTGGTTCAAAAACAGGGTATTTCGAAGTCTGTATTTAAAACCGGCGACCACGTCGCCCAAACACATGGAACAGAGCATTCACGCAGATGAAAACGAAACCGGCGACCACGTCGTCCTCATTTCAAAAATAACTAAACTATGGCTTGTATTTAAAATGAAGTCTAGCTTCCCTTACCTGGACTTGCGCAAACACCTAGAGTTCCGAAACCCAACGAAGCTTGAAGAACGCCTTGGCTCTGTTTTTGCGTCTGGTTGAAGGACTTGCAGAGAACTGCCCAGGTGCTCTAATGGTGGCTGTCGCTCGTCGTACTCTCGTGTGAAGGTGCTAGAATCGCAGCGCGAAGGAGATATCTGGAGGAGAAGGGAGGTAACTCACTCTTTCTCTCTTTGAATGCTGCAACGTTTCTTTTCTCTCAGCAGTGGGTCTCTGCATCTTAAACCAACTTATCCACCAAAAGCAGCTGCCACACCCACTCTGCAGAGAAGTCTGAGTGTACGTTTCCCTGAACAGTACGACTACAGTTGTCTCTTGCGCAGGCCAACCACTCCCTGAACAGTACTACTGAGCGTGCCTCTACGCAGGCTAACACTCTGAGGTCACTATTCTGAACCACTCTTTTTGTCTACGTGGCGCGCGTGCAGGACGTTCCATGCTGGAAGTCTGGTCCCACCTTCTCTGTGTGTAACTCGACGTCGCGCGATGACCTTTCACCGATGACCACAGGCGCGAAGTCTATCCACCGATGACCTCTTGCGCGAAGACCATCCACCGATGACCTCTCGCGCGAAGGCTATCCACCGATGACCTCTCACGCGAAGACTATCCACCGATGACCTCTCACGCGAAGACAATCCACCGATGACCTCTCACGCGAAGACTATCCACTGAGGACCTCTCGCGCGAAGGCAATCCACTGAGATCTCATCCTGGAGGACGACTGATGTCTCTCCCTGGGAGACAACCGATGTGTCTCTCATATCGGCGATGACTGATGCCTCATCCCGGTGATGACTGATTCCTCACACTGGCAGACAACCGATGTCTCACCCTGGCAGACCACCGATGTCTCAGCCTGGCAGACCACCGATGTCCGACTACTACGAAACTTCCTTTACCAGCTCTTTGTATTTTAAATAATAACATCTTCTGAAATTATTTAAATATAACACTTTCATTCCAATAAAATTTGCTGGGTCCTTACAGGATATGTTTGTTGCTGTGGTTGAGATCGTTCATTTAAGTATTGTATGGTGCATTGGGTGAATTGATGATCCTTAGCTGTCCTGTGTGGACTTTACTTGCTGTCCTGTGTGGACTTTGCTTGCTGTCCTGTGTGGACTTTACTTGCTGTCCTGTGTGGACTTTGCTTACTGTCCTGTGTGGACTTTGGTTGTTGTCCTGTGTGGACTTTGCTTGCTGTCCTGTGTGGACTTTGGTTGCTGTCCTGTGTGGACTTTCCTTGCTGTCCTGTGTGGACTTTCCTTGCTGTCCTGTGTGGACTTTGCTTGCTGTCCTGTGTGGACTTTGGGTGTTGTCCTGTGTGGACTTTCCTTGCTGTCCTGTGTGGACTTTGCTTGCTGTCCTATGTGGACTTTGGGTGCTGTCCTGTGTGGACTTTCCTTGCTGTCCTGTGTGGACTTTGCTTGCTGTCCTGTGTGGACTTTACAGTGGTGTGGTGTGTGTCTATGTGTGTTAAATCAGTGGAAGTCTGACGTAAGAAATGAGGAACTGTTGAATTGATAGACACTTGATGCATTATGTGAAATAGAACGACTCTTGAAAATATTGTGAAATGTGTGATTTCTTGGCGATCAGGTGAAGGGAATGAGAAACTCTATAGTTTTACGTGGGTATCTTGAATTTGTTTTATCTTGATTTTAAAGTTCATATTTAAACTCTCTTTAAAATATCTAGCTTACCCTGCATGTTTTGGTTCTGTGGCTATTTTCTTAAAACTGTGATGATCGTGTATAATTTACACGGGAGCAAATGATCTTCCAGGAAGTAGAGCTCCTTAGTGAGTGGTCGCCAGGGAAGAGATCGCCTGTTTCTATCTCTTTGTGGTGATCGCCTGATTTTCTGTCCTGATAGCAGATCGCCTGTTTTGGGTCTTCTGTTAGGAGATCGCCGGTTTATGTATGGAGACCGCCGGTTTCGATGTATTTGACTGTATTTTGTTAAGTTTTGAAAGAATTTGACCGGTTATGTATTAAACTCCCTGTGAGGAGCAACTTCATTTTATATAAATACGTATGTTCACTTAAATATTATTGTCTTACCTTTAATTCATTTTATATTTATGAAAAGTATTTTTGGCGGGATGTTACATTAATGGTATCAGAGCAGTTCGTCCTTAGGATGACCTGAGGGCTGTGGATCCATTGTGTTTCTTCTGCTCATAGAAATCAGTTTGAGTTTAAATAACAACTATAGTGAAAGGCTTTCAAACGTTTTTGTATTTAAATTTTGTGTGTGCTTTAGTGAATGTATGCCCTAACTGAAAATCTTAGTATTAAGAATGAGAGGATCTTGATAAAGTAGTGAGGGTGCACACTCATAACTGGATCGAGATGATTCTCAATCTTAATTCCAAAGGTTTGATGTTTAGCATACATTGAATTCTGGTGTGATTTATTTCGTTTTATTGAGTGTCTTTGTAATTGATTGAAAATGGTTGATTGGATTGATGACTGCATACCAGTAGCTGTTCTGGTGTTTTGCTTGAGATTATAAGTATTACGATTCTGTTGATGAGCTCAAATTCTTAATGAATTTGAGATGCTGACCTTTGTAAGGTCTAGATGTTACCTCCTGAATGAATTGATTTCTTATCGATCTCATTCTTGTAGTTGTAGGGAATATAGAAAACCTATAGTTTCAAAATCTGAAACGAAGAGAGATGGCACGTAGACCTCCTACCCCTCCCCAACCTTCTTCGGAAATGAGCCAAATTGCCAAGGCTATTGAGATGATGGCAACTGCCATCCAACAACAGAATGCAGCAATGGCTCAGAATCATCAGGCGGCAATGCACCATTGGGAAAGTGCTCGGTCGGCTGCAACAGCTTCCCACGTCGGTCAGCCTCAGGATCAGATGGGACTGACCGAGTTCATGAGGCACAACCCACCCAAGTTCAATGGGAATGCTACCCCTGATCAAGCAGATCAGTGGGTCAGGGAGTTGGAGAAAATCTTTAGGGCGACCTCCTGCCCTGAAGGGAAGAAATTGGTATTCGCTACCTATCTGCTATCTGGAGAAGCCGAGTTCTGGTGGATGGGAGCTCAGCAGATGATGGAAGCCAGAGCTGAAGTGTTAGACTGGGAGAGTTTCAGGGTGAGATTTCTGGAAAAATACTTCCCAGATAGTGCAAGATTTGCGAGGGAAGCAGAATTCCTCAGATTGGAGCAGGGGGAGATGTCAGTGAATGCTTATGCTGCTTGGTTTGAGTATCTCGCCCGATTCTATACCCAGGCGACCTCTGAGGCTTGGAGGTGTAGGAAATTTGAAGAAGGACTGAAGCATGAGCTGAAGAGGACCATAGCACCTATGTGCATAAGAGAATTTCACGCCTTAGTGGAGAAGGCGATGATGGTGGAGACACTGGAGAAGAGTGACTCTCGGGTGATCAGGTCACACCCAGGGGGTTCTTCCAGTGGGAAGGCCAAGGTGCAGCAACAACAGAATAAGCCTTATGCGAGACCTCCACAGCATGGGGCAGGAGCAGCACCGCCTCAGTTTCAGCAGCAACAGCCCTGGAAACTCAGATGTTCCCATTGTGGTGGACCACACACATCCAATGTGTGCCCCAAGAGAAATTCAGAGAGAAGATGCTACATCTGCCGAAAGACAGGGCACCTTGCTAGAGAATGTCCTAACAGGAATAGAACGACTCAACCCAGTGGTTCCCAGCAGTTGAGGAACGAAGGCAGCCGACCTCAGGCAGCAGGGAGAGTGTTTGCCATGTCTGGAGCGGAGGCATCTCAGTCAGGTAACCTAGTACAAGATGCTTGTTTATAGCTGGTGGATACTTTAGAGTTTTGTTTGTTTCTGGAGCGACACACTCTCTTCTGTCAAATCGGTGTGCAACCGAACTGGGCCTTCTAGTGAAGGAGCTGCCGTTTGAACGGTTGGTCTCTACACCTGCATCAGGACAGGTTTTGACCTCCCCAGTTTGCTCTGAATGTCCAGTGATAGTAGAGGGACGCAGGTTCAAAGTGAATTTGATCTGTCTACCTCTTCAGGATCTGGATGTTATCCTAGGAATGGATTGGCTACATGCCAATCGAGTTCTCACAGATTGTGGTAGCCAGAAGGTAGTGTGTCCCAATCTCCAAGGGTCAGGTGTGATATCTGCTCAGCATGTGAAGTCGGAGTTGAAAGAAGGGGCGACGTGTTTTGTGATCCTAGCTGAAGGGGGGAGTGAAGAGTGAAGAGGACGTAAACAGAATACATGGGGTGAAAGATTTCATGGATGCATTTCCAGAAGAAATACTTGGACTACCTCCTAAGAGGGAAGGTTTCACGCAGAATAGGGTTGTTTTGTTGATCGGGATTTGAAAGATGAGTGTGGGAATGGAAGGTTGAAGTTAAAGGCTCCTGAACATGGCAAGATGGTGGCGTTAGAAAATGCTGGTTTAGATGCAAAATCTGGAGTGTGTCTCCAACGCTGCTGAAGGTCCAGTACGATGACTGGCTTGATAAAGAGGGACCACAGAAACTAGAGGAATGGGTCCTTTCGTCTAGAGTGGCAGCTACTGATTAATTTGGGTATGCGATGTTCAGAGCGCTTAACAGTCAATCCATGCTCTCCTGAACGCCATTCAGGTCGCCCACTTGGGTTTGAATCAGCAGTGTATGCCTGGTGGTATGATGGGTGGCGGGAAGGTGTTGTAACTGCAGCTAATGACAGTGGTAGAGGGATCTTCGTCGGATGGCTCTGCCTTAGAAAGTGAATCATCATCCATCCCCAAAGTTGAAGTTGCTAAGAAGGTGAGCAAGAATCGTCTGGTTGGGAAACCCCTGTGGATCTGGAAAATATGAAGGGAATAACCTTGAGGGAGCCACCCTATGTCGCTCATGAGGACAAGGGTAACAACTCTAGTGGTGGATATGAGGACGAAGCTGACAACGCTGTGAAGACACTTCTGGCCTTAAATGAACACAAGGATAATAACTCTGGGGGAGGCAGTGATGATGTTGACAATGAGGAGAAGACCTTTGGAGTTGTAGTTGGAGATCATGCATTTATGAAAGTGACACCGACCAAGGGTGTAGGACGAGCTATCAGATCAAAGGAGCTGCCTCCTAAGTTAGTCGAGCCATATCAGATCTTAAGGAGGATAGGTCTAGTGGCTTATGAAATCGCCCTACCTCTCCAATGAGCAAATCTGCATAATGTCTTTCACGTGTCACAGTTAAGGAAGTATCTTGCAGACCCTAGTCACGTGTTGGAAGTAGACGATGTGCAGATCAGGGATGACTTGTTGTTGGAGCGAAACCAGTAAGGATTGACGATCAGCAGAGTAAGCAGCTCAGAGGCAAGACCATCAACGTGGTGAAGGTGGTGTGGGATGACAGATCGGGTGATACAAATTGGGAATTTGAAGAAACCCTGAGAGAAGCCTATCCCTACCCCTTTCCCTTGTAATCCAATTTTCGAGGACGAAAATTTTTCTTGTTGGGGAGAATGTAAGGACCTAGAAACTTTAATTGGAATGAAAGTGTTACATTTAAATAATTTCAGAAGATGTTATTATTTAAAATACAAAGAACTGATAAATGAAGTTTCTCAGTGGTCGGACCTCGAACGTCGCACAAGGTCTGGGGTCAGCTGGTAAAGGTCGGTCGGCTTACCATTGCAGTAACATAGTAGTCAGGTGCGATGACTTTATCGTGAGGTAATCACGTGGATGTGCTCGAGGAAGACATGTGGATCAAGAAGAGTAAAGGAAGAAAAGTGTAGCTAAGAAGTCTCCTATGAGATCGCCTGGTTAGTGCATGATCCCCTGTCGAGTAGGTTGCACATGATCGCCTGCCGCCTATGGTGCACATGATCGCCGAAAGTGCACTCAGTATGTGGTCAAGATACTGGATCAACTAGAGTGGGTTCCAACAACCACGCGTATCAAAGTATGGGCTAAGCCTTAGATACGCTGTGCATGCGAGGCTCTATGCTTGAGCATAAGAGATCGCCCTTAGTGTTGCATTCATGGGCGCAAGAGGAGTGGTGCTGATCCACTCTTGGAAATGTGAAGCTACCGACGTCACCAAGCCATGTGGAGGTGATACCTTGGACGTAACATAGTGGGATGAAGAACCTTCAGCAAGGTGTGACGATATGTCATCGGTGAGCAGAGTAAGGCGATGTGTTCTCGTCACACACAAGGGCGATAAGAGAACGCCAACAGGATGAGAGGAACATCGGTCATCGACCAGGATGGGAGACACATCGGTGGTCTGCTAGGTTGAGACATCGGTTGTCTGCCAGAGTGACACATCGGTGGTCCTCCAGGGTGACACATCGGTTGTCTGCCAGGATGGGGAATCAGTCATCGCCGGTATGAGAGGCAGACGGTCATCGCCGGGATGAGGGACACATCGGTCGTTTTCCAGGGAGAGACATCGGTCGTCCTCCAGGATGAGGCCTCGGTGGATAGTCATCGCGCGAGCGGTCATCGGTGGAAGGTTATCGCGCGATGTCGAGTTTCACACAGATAAGGTGGGACCCAGGCTCTCAACATCAGACGTACTGCACGCGCGACACGTAGACAAAAAGGGTGGTTCAGAATAGTGACGTCAGAGGGTTGGCATGCGCAGAGTCACGCGTGGTCGTACTGTTCAGGGCAGCGTGCACGCAAGCTTCCTGCAGAGTGGGTGGTGGCAGCGGCTTTTGTGGACAAGTTGGTTTAAGATTTAAAAACTCACTTCTGAGAGGCAAAGAGGGTGCGGTGGTTCAAGAGTGACAGAGTGAGTGAGTGAGTTACCTTCATCCTTCTCTTTTCTCTCCTTCACTCTGCCATTCAGGCCTTATCACGTTCCTGCTTAGCTATCGACGACTGCCCTTGGAGCACCTGGGAGGTTCTCTGCAAGTTCTACAAACCAGACGCTAAAACAGAGCCAAGGCATCCTGTAAGCTCGGTGGATTTCGGAGTTCTTGGAGTTTTGCACAAGTCCAGGTAAGGGAAGCTAGCTTTATTTTCAATAAAAGCCGTAGATTAGCTGTTTCTGAAGTGAGGGCGACGTGGTCGCCGGTTTTAAACCCCTTTTTCATGATGCTCTGTTTTTACGCGTGGGGCGACGTAATCGCCGGTTTTAAATGTTGTCTTCGAAATCCCCTGTTTTAGTGTCGCTTTGAACTTGTTTGAGATTGATATGTGAAATGCACGTGTTATTGGAAAAATCTGAACCTAGATACGTTTGTTGCTGTGGTTGAGATCGTTCATTTAAGTATTATATGGTGCATTGGGTGAATTGATGATCCTTAGCTGTCCTGTGTGGACTTTACTTGCTGTCCTGTGTGGACTTTGCTTGCTGTCCTGTGTGGACTTTACTTGCTGTCCTGTGTAGACTTTGCTTGCTGTCCTGTGTGGACTTTGGTTGCTGTCCTGTGTGGACTTTGCTTGCTGTCCTGTGTGGACTTTGGTTGCTGTCCTGTGTGGACTTTCCTTGCTGTCCTGTGTGGACTTTCCTTGCTGTCCTGTGTGGACTTTGCTTGCTGTCCTGTGTGGACTTTGCTTGCTGTCCTGTGTGGACTTTGGGTGTTGTCCTGTGTGGACTTTCCTTGCTGTCCTGTGTGGACTTTGCTTGCTGTCCTGTGTGGACTTTGGGTGCTGTCCTGTGTGGACTTTCCTTGCTGTCCTGTGTGGACTTTGCTTGCTGTCCTGTGTGGACTTTACAGTGGTGTGGTGTGTGTCTATGTGTGTTAAATCAGTGGAAGTCTGACGTAAGAAATGAGGAACTGTTGAATTGATAGACACTTGATGCATTATGTGAAATAGAACGACTCTTGAAAATATTGTGAAATGTGTGATTTCTTGGCGATCAGGTGAAGGGAATGAGAAACTCTATAGTTTTACGTGGGTATCTTGAATTTGTTTTATCTTGATTTTAAAGTTCATATTTAAACTCTCTTTAAAATATCTAGCTTACCCTGCATGTTTTGGTTCTGTGGCTGTTTTCTTAAAACTGTGATGATCGTGTATAATTTACACGGGAGCAGATGATCTTCCAGGAAGTAGAGCTCCTTAGTGAGTGGTCGCCGGGGAAGAGATCGCCTGTTTCTATCTCTTTGTGGTGATCGCCTGATTTTCTGTCCTGATAGCAGATCGCTTGTTTTGGGTCTTCTGTTAGGAGATCGCCGGTTTATGTATGGAGACCACCGGTTTTGATGTATTTGACTGTATTTTGTTAAGTTTTGAAAGAATTTGACCGGTTATGTATTAAACTCCCTGTGAGGAGCAACTTCATTTTATATAAATACGTATGTTAACTTAAATATTATTGTCTTACCTTTAATTCATTTTATATTTATGAAAAGTATTTTTGGCGGGATGTTACAGGGAGAATGTAAGGACCTGTAAAATTAAATTGGAATAAAAGTGTTATATTTAAATAATTTCAGAAGATGTCATTATTTAAAATACAAAGAGTTGGTAAATGAAGTTTCGTAGTAGTCGGACATCGGACGTCGCCCAAGGTCTGGGGTCAGCTGGTAGAGATCGGTCGGCTGGCATGTAGATCAAGAAGAGAAAAGGAAGAAAAGTGTAGCTAAGAAGTCTTCTACGAGATCGCCGTTATTGAAGACGGAGGCGATCTCCGACTTCTCTGGGACATAATCGCCTGTTGCCTAGAGGAGACATGACCGCCAATCGTCTAGGGCGTACGTGATCGACGGGAGTGCACGTAGTACGTGGTCAAGATACTGGATCAACCAGAATGGGTTCCAACAACCACGCGTATCAAGGTGTGGGTTGAGCCTTAGATATGCTGTGCATGCGAAGCTCTATGCTTGAGCAGAAGAGATCGCCCTTAGTGTTGCATGCATGGACGCACGAAGAGTGGTGCTGATCTACTCTTGGAAATGTGAAGCTACCGACGTCACCGAGTCATGTGGAGATGATACTTTGGACGTAACATAGTGGAATGAAAAACCTTCGGGAAGGCGTGACGATTGTCGTCGGGTATCGCCAGGGCGCGAGCCATGTGGACATCGGTCGTCTTCCAGGGAGAGACATTGGTGGTCCACCAGGGTGAGACATCGGTTGTCTGCCAGGATGAGGAACCAGTCATCACCGGGATGAGGAACGTCAGTCATCGCCGGTAAGAGAGGCACATCGGTCGTCGTCCAGGATAAGTCATCGGTGGATAGTCATCGCGCGAGAAGGTCATCGGTGGAAGGTCATCGCGCGATATGTCATCGGTGGAAGGTTATCGCGCGAGAGGTCATCGGTGGAAGGTTATCGCGCGATGTCGAGTTTCACGCAGATAAAGTGGGACCCAGGCTCTCAGCATCAGACGTACTGCACGCGCGACACGTAGACAAAAAGGGTGGTTCAGTATAGTGACCTCAGAGTGTTAGCCTGCGCAGAGGCATTGCGTAGTCGTACTGTTCAGGAAAGCGCACACGCAACCTTTCCTGCAGAGTGGGTGGAGGCAGCGGCATTTCTGGGCAAGTTGAGTTAGATTTAAAAGCTCACTTCTGAGAGGCAAAGAAGGGCTACGGTTCAAGAGTGACAGAGTGAGTGAGTGAGTTACCTTCATCCTTCTCTTTTCTCTCCTTCACTCTGCCATTCAGGCCTTATCACGTCCCTGCTTAGCTATCGACGACTGCCATAGAGCACCTGGGAGGTTCTCTGCAAGTTCTCCAGATCAGAACGCTTAGGCAGAGGTCGAGCATCCTTAAGTTCGGTGGGTTAGAGCTAGAAGTGAGGTTTTACGCAAGTCCAGGTAAGGGAAGCTAGCTTTATTTTCAATAAAAACCGTAGATTTGTTGTTTCTGAAGTGAGGACGACGTGGTCGCCGGTTTCATGTTTCTTTTCGCAATGCTCTGATCTATGTGGTTGTGCGACGTGGTCGCCGGTTTTAAACCCCTTTTCATGATGTTCTGTTTCTATGATGTTGGGCGACGTAGTCGCCGGTTTTAAATACAGATTTCGAAATCCCCTGCTTTTGAATCAGATCGCCGGTTTTGGCGTTGTTTTGCGAACTCCCCTGTTTTTGGTGTTGTTTTGAGACGGCTTGAGATTTAAATGTGATATTCGAAAGTTTGAACCTTTGAAATGATTGTTGCTGTGATTTGAATCATTCATTTGATTGGTATGATGTTTTGAATGTTGTGAATGTGGGATCAAGGCATAGTATTTTCAGGAAAGGAAATACCGTGTAAGATCGTGTATAGGTGTATTGACTAGGGGCTTGTCTAGAAGGAGATATCCTGACTCTGCTGATATAATGGAATCACGTAGATGAAGTTATTCAGTTGTGGAGAGTCGGAGGAGATTCATATGAATGGGCGAGTAGTGTGAAAAAGAACGAGCTCGGCCTGTTATATGAATTAACCCTGTCATACCGGGAGAATTATTGATATTGAGATTATATATGCGCATGGCTGTGTGGATTTCACAGCGACCCTGTGTGGATTTCACAGTGGTATGGTATGACAGGTGCAGATCTCTGAGCCTGAGTCAACGCACGAGTCAATCCGGAAGTAGAGTCATGTGTCTATGCATTGGGAGTCAGTGGAAAGTCTAACGTGTGAATCTTGAATACTGAATGTAGCAAAGAGACACAGGACGAGTTTGTGGAATATGGGAATGTTAATGGTGGTAATTGATATGGATCATGAATGGTGTGGAGATTTATGTTTTCTATTGATTTAAAGTTTTTGAAACATCTAGCTTACCCTTTTATCTGGTATTGTGATTGTTTGCTTAAACCTGTGATGATCGTGTATTTTTGCACAGGAGCAGACGAGGTTGTAGGTGGTAGAGTTCCTCAGTGAGTGGTCGCCGGAAGGAGATCGCCCATTTATGTTTCTGTTAGGCGATCACCTTTTTCTGTTGTCTGATAGGAGATCGCCGTTTTCTGATAGGAGATCGCCCATCCTGTTGGGAGATCGCCTGTTTCTTTTTATTTTGCTGTATTTCGTTTACGTTTTTTTGGAGAACTGACCGACTTTGTATTAAACTCCCTGCGAGGAGAAAACTTCATTACATATATATACGATTATGTTCACTTCAATATTATCATTTTATCTCTATTTCATTCTATAATTATGAAAAGAATTTGGCGGGATGTTACACCAAAGTCTAGAATTTCGAAAATCATATACATTTCACATTTCAATCTCAAACAGATTCCGATATACATGAAACAGAGTATCGTGCAAAACAATTTGAAACTGGTGACCACGTCACCCCCAACTTCAAAATCTTCTAGCCTAAGGTTTTTATTGAAAATAAAACTAGCTTCCCTTACCTGGACTTGAGTAAAATCTCATTAAGCTCCAAACCCACCGAAAAGACCTAAGGATATCCTAACCTGCACCATAGAGTCTTGATCACAAATCTAACGAGATTACTCATTTTCTGCGTTAACAGAGACGATTTCTGAAGCTAAAAGAGTCGCATGCAAAGCCTATGCAGAGGCAACCCTCTCAAGTTCAGAATCGACTCGAAGAACAAAGCAAAACGACTTACTCTGTTTTAAGGCTTTGATCAGAAAACTTGCAGAGTAACTTCCCCAGGAGTCCAATGGCAGGTCGTCGATCGTTAATTGGCGAGGGAGGGTGGCCGCGTCGTAGAGTGAAGGAGGAAAAGGTAGAAGGGAAACCGAAATGAACTTAATCCCTCAGAGGACCGTCCATAAATCTTTGCTGCCATCACCCACTCTCTAGGAGAACTTTTGCGTGCAAGTTTCCTCTGACAGGATGGCCACGTGGTGTCTCTGCGCGCACCAACTCTGGGTTACCTGCCCTACCAAAACTCTGATGCCCACGACTCTGGGCGCCCTTACTGTCTACGTGTCGCGCATGCAGAACGCCCTCGCGGGGAGCCTGGGTCCCAGGTTATCTGCGTGTAACAGGACCCCCCGATGACCAGCCACCGATGATTGATCGCTTCTCAACTATCCACCGATGACCGATGTGTCGCTCATCCTAGCAGACGACCGATGTCTCACCCTGGCAGACGACCGATGTCTCATCCTGGCAGACGACCAATGCGTCCCTCATCCTGGCGATGACCGTGTGTCTCTCGTCCTGGCGATCTCTCATCACCCTTGTGTGTGGCGAGGACACATCGCCTTGCTCTAGTGACCGATGCCACATCGTCACACCCTGCTGAGGGCTCGTCCTCCCACTACTCTAAGTCTGTGGTATCACTCCCACATGACTCGATGACGTCGGGAGCTTCTCCTGCCCGAGGACAGGTCAGTACCAACTCCCCTCGTGCCAATGCATGCAACACTAAGGACAATCTCTTATGCCCAAGCATAAAGTTCCGCAGTTATTCTGCATGCATGGCGCATCTAAGGTTCAAATCACACCTTGATACATGTGATTTCTGGAACCCACTATGGTCCACCGACCGACCGCTACCATGTTGACCACCGACCGACTGCTACCATGCTGACCTCAGACCTCTTGGCGACGTCCGAGGTCTAACTACTATGAATTTTCTATTATATGACCTTTTCATTTTAGATAAGTAAGATATTCAGGGAACATTTAAATTTTTAGATCATTACACCTTGAGTGCTGGATTTGATTTTTGGTAAGATTGATTGCACTTGTGTTATCACACATCAAAGGAACTTTGCTGATTTGTACACCAAAATCTGCAAGTTGTTGTTTGAGCCATAGGATCTGTGCACAGCAGCTACCGGCAGCTATATATTCTGCCTCAGCAGTAGAGAGAGCAACACATGCTTGTTTCTTGCTATGCCATGAGATTAGGCTAGAGCCAAGAAGGTGACAAGTGCCACTTGTGCTTTTTCTATCTAGCTTGCAACCTGCGAAATCAGAATCTGAATAACCAATTAAATGTATTGGAGAATGAGAGGGATACCATAATCCTACAGATGATGTTCCTTTGAGATATTTCAGAATCCTCTTTGCAGCTTTGAAGTGTGACTCTTTAGGATTTGCTTGAAATCTTGCACATAGACACACCGCAAACATAATGTCTGGTCTACTTGCTGTTAGATAAAGCAATGATCCAATCAAACCTCTAAATTTTGTTTGATCTATACTCTTTCCAGCAAAATCTGCATCCATGTAGCAGCTTGATGGCATTGGAGTGCTTGCCTCTTTGCAATTCTCCATTTTAAACTTTTTGAGAATCTCCTTGCAATACTTTGATTGACTTAAGAAGATCCCATCCTTTGTTTGTTTAACCTACAGTCCAAGAAAGAAAGATAGTTCTCCCATCATAGACATTTCAAACTCACCTTTCATAGCAGCCACAAATTCTTCACACAACCTATCTTGTGTAGCACCAAAGATGATGTCATCAACATATATTTGCACAAGAATTATTTCTGCATGTGACTTCTTGATGAAGAGAGTCTTGTCTATCATTCCTCTTTCATAACCAAGAGATAGCAGAAAATTGCTAAGCCTCTCATACCACTGCCTTGGAGCTTGTTTCAGTCCATACAAAGCTTTCTTCAACTTGAAGACATGGTTGGGATACTTGTGGTCTTCAAAACCCGGTGGTTGATCTACATAGATTTCCTCATTGATGTAGCCATTCAAGAAGGCACTTTTTACATCCATTTGGAAGAGTTTAAAACCACTCATACATGCAAAAGCGAGCAGCAGCCTCATAGCCTCCAATCTAGCCACAGGAGCAAAGGTTTCACCATAGTCTAAGCCCTCTTCTTGATTGTAGCCTTTGGCAACTAGCCTTGCTTTGTTTCTAGTGATCACTCCTTCCTCATCTAGCTTGTTCTTGAAAACCCATTTTGCACCAATAATATTCATTTCATTAGTTCTAGGAACAAGAAACCATACCTAATTTCTTTCAAATTGATTTAGCTCTTCTTGCAGAGCTTCAACCCACTTCTCATCCCTGAGAGCTTCTTCAATTGACTTTGGTTCAATTTGAGAGACAAAAGTTGTGTGTCTGCAGTAGTTTGAGATGGAGCTACGTTTGGAGACACCTTCCTTTATCTGCCCTATGATGTTATCCACTGACAGAGATCTTGGAATCCTCCACTCTTTGGGCAGCTCACTCTATTGCAGAATTTCAATCGGTTATTTGTACGAATCAACCGGTTGTTTTTCTGCACAGATATCCAGCTTCTCCAAAATAATGATCTGTTTGTCTTCCTCAGCACTGATCTTTGGGTTCTCACTGATTCTGCGATCTACCTCATCAAAGACTACATGAATTGATTCTTCTACAGTCATCAACCTTTTGTTGTAGACTCTATAAGCATGGCTTGTGAGTGAATAACCAATGAAAATACCAAGGTCAGCTTTCTCATCAAATTTTCCCAAGCTTTCCTTTCCATTGTTGAGTACAAAACAGTTACAGCCAAAGACTTTGAGGTGACTGATGTTAGGCTTTCTTCCATTCAAAAGTTCATATGGAGTTTTCTTCAAAATGGGCCTCATAAGCACCCTATTCATCACATAACAAGAGGTACTCACTGCATCTGCCCAAAAATACTTAGGAAGTGAAGATTCACTAAGTATTGTCCTTGCAAGCTCTTCAAGAGACCTGTTCTTCCTCTCTACAACTCCATTTTGCTGTGGTGTTCTTGGAGCAGAGAAATTGTGTAGGATTCCCAACTTCTCACAGAACTTGACAAACTTCTCATTTTGAAATTCTCCTCCATGGTCACTCCTTATTGAGCCTATGTTGCTGCCCTTTGTGTTTTGAAGTCTTCTTGCTAGCTTTTTGAATGCAGCAAGGGCATCACTCTTTGATTCCAAGAACAAGGTCCAAGTGTACCTAGAGAAATCATCAACAATAACAAGAGCATAATAATTTCCACCAAGACTCATAGTTCTAGAGGGTCCAAAGAGATCCATGTGAAGGAGTTCAAGAGGTCTCAATGAAGAGACAACATTTTTAGTTTTAAAAGAACTTTTCACTTGTTTCCCTTTTTGGCAAGCTTCACAAATGTGATCCCTCTCAAACTTAAGTTTTGGCAGCCCAATCACAAGATCTTTTGATATTAGCTTGTTCAAATGATTCATGTGAATATGAGCAATTCTTCTATGCCAAAGCCAAGATTCATCTTGCTTGGATAGAAGACATCCAATTGAACATGGTGAAGAGATATCTAGAAGATACACATTAGATATCTAGAAGATACACAGAAGAAATGTTTCAGCAGTTTACACAGATTACACTTGTTACAGATGAAGATCTGAAATCAATACAAGTAGAATCCTATTCCAACACCTTGATCAATCCCTTTAGCTCTTAAGCAATCTCAGCACTTTTTGAAAACTCTCTTAGAAAAACTTTGTCAAAAGAATTCTTCTATTTAAAACAGTTTTTCTGAATTTATATAAAGAAAGTTTGTTATCAAATCTTAACAAACCCATAATTGCTTTCAAAAAGATTGGTCAAAGCATTTAATGACTGGAGCGTATTCAATTTCAAATCATTTAAAGATTGTAACATCCCGCCAAAATACTATTCATATTTATATAATGAAAATAAAAATAACAAATAGATTGAAGTGAATGAAATTGTATATAAGTAAATAAAGTTTCTCCTCCCAGGGAGTTTAATACAAATACGATCACTTTTCCATTAAAACATAAACAAATTACAATACAATAGAAAGATAGGCGATCTCCTGACAGAAGGGCGATCTCCTATTAGAAGGGCGATCTCCTATTACAAGGGCGATCTCCTATCATATAGGCGATCTCCTATTAGAAGGCAGCAAAAGGGGTGATCGCCCAACGGAAATTGAAAACAGGCGATCTCCTTCCAGCGACAATTCACTAAGGAGCTCTACTTCCTGCAACATCATCTGCTCCCGTGTAAATTATACACGATCATCACAGTTTAAAGAGAAAAACAGCCAACGAGCAAAACACGCAGGGTAAGCTAGATATTTTAAAGAGAGTTTAAATAAGGATAATTAAAATAAAATCAAGGTAAACAATTTCAAGCTATTCACTTAAAGTTATCAAGTTTCTCATACTCTTCACCTGATCGCCCAGAAATCACACATTTCGCAATATTTTCCAGAGTCATTCTATTTCACAACTGTATCAAGTGTCTATCAATTTCAAGTTCCTCATTTCACATGTCAGACCACCACTGACCCAGCACACAAGACACTTGACACTACTTCCGGAAGACTCGTGCATTGACTAGACTCAGAGATTCTGCACCTGTCATACAAAGCTGTTGTAATGTTTCCACAGCTATGCGCATCAACACATTCTCGATCTCAAGTTCACCATTCTCACAGTATGACAGGGTTAATCCATATAACAGGCCGAGCTCGTTCTGTTTCACACGACTCACCCATATATATGAACCTCCTTCGACTCTCAATGCCTGAATAACTTCATCTATATGAATCCATTATCTCAGGAGAGTCAGGATAATCTCATTATAGACATCACCGATCAATGCACATCCTACACGATCTTACACGGTATTTTCTTTCCTGAAAATACTATGCCTTGATCCCACATCCACAACATTCAACACATCATACAACACTTAAAGGAATGATTTCAATCACAGCAAAACTCAATCCAAGGTTCTTATTTTCGAATATGACATTTAAATCTCAAACAGTTTCAAAGCAACACCAAAAACAGAGAGTTCGCAAATAACGCCAAAACCGGCGATCTGGTTCAAAAACAAGGTATTTCGAAGTCTGTATATAAAACCGGCGACCACGTCGCCCAAACGCATAGCACAGAGCATTTTACAAGGATGAAAACGAAAACCGGCGACCACGTCGCCCTCACTTCAGAAACAGCTAATCTATGGCTTGTATTGAAAATGAAGGCTAGCTTCCCTTACCTGGACTTGCGCAAAACACCAGGAGCTCTGAAACCCAACGAAGCTTGAACAACGCCTTGGCTCTGTTTTTGCGTCTGGTTGAAGGACTTGCAGAGAACCTCTCAGGTGCTCTAATGGTGCTGCCTCTCGTCGTACTCTTGTGTGAAGATGCTAGAATCGCAGCGCGAAGGAGATATCTGGAGGAGAAGGGAGGTAACTCACTCTTTCTCTCTTTGAATGCTGCAACGTTTTCTTTCTCTCAGCAGTGGGTCTCTGCATCTTAAACCAACTTATCCATAAAAGCAGCTGCCACCACCCACTCTGCAGAGAAGTCTGAGTGTACGTTTCTCTGAACAGTACGACCATGTTTGTCTCTTGCGCATGCCAACCACTGCCCTGAACGGTACGACCACTGTTGTCTCTTCTGCATGCCAACCACTGCCCTGAACAGTACGACCGCTGTTGTCTCTTGCGCATGCCAACATTCTGATGTCACTATTCTGAACCACCCTTTTTGTCTACGTGGCGCGCGTGCAGGACGTTTCATGCTGGGAGTCTGGGTCCCACTTTCTCTGTGTGAAGCTCGACATCACGCGATAACCTTCCACCGATGACCTCTCGCGCGAAGGCTATCCACCGATGTCCTCTCGCGCGAAGGCTATCCACCGATGTCCTCTCGCGCGAAGACAAACCCCGCATGCCTCGCGCCCTGGTGATGCCCGTATGCCCCTCGCGCCCTGGCGATGCCCGCATGCCCCTCGCGTCCTGGCGATGCCCGACGACACATCGCCGTGCCTTTCTGAAGGTTCTTCATTTTACTATGTTACGTCCAAGGTATCATCTCCACATGACTCGGTGACGTCGGTAGCTTCACATTTCCAAGAGTAGATCAGCACCACTCCTCGTGCTCCCATGCATGCAACACTAAGGGTGATCTCTTTTGCTCAAGCGTAGAGCTTCGCATGCACAGCGCATCTAAGGCTTAACCCACACCTTGATACGCGTGGTTGTTGGAACCCACTCTGGTTGATCCAGTATCTTGACCACATACTACGTGCATTCCCGCCGATCACGTACACTCTAGGCGATTGGCGCTCATGTCTCCTCTAGGCGACAGGCGATTATGTGCCAGAGGAGTCGGAGATCGCCTCCGTCTTCACTAACGACGATCTTGCAGAAGACTTCTTAGTTACACTTTTCCTCCTTTACTCTTCTTGGTCCACATGTCATCCGACCGACCTCTACTAGCTTACCCCAGATCATGGGCGACGTCCGATGTCTGCTACTACGAAACTTCATTTACCAACTCTTTGTATTTTAAATAATAACATTTTTCTGAAATTATTTAAATATAACACTTTTATTCCTATTAAAGTTTCTAGGTCCTTACAATCTCCCCAACAAGAAAAATTTTCGTCCTCGAAAATTGGATTACAAGGAAAAGAGGTAGGGATATGCTTCTCTCATGGTTTCTTCAAATTCTCCTGGTGAATCACCCGATCTGCACGTTGTCCACTTCCAACACGTGACTAGGGTCTGCAAGATACTTCCTTAGTCGTGATACGTGAAATACATTATGCAGGTTTGCTAAATGGGGAGGTGGGGCAATCTCATAAGCCACTGGGCTGATCTCCCTTAGGATCTGATATGGCCCAACAAACTTAGGGGACAGCTTCTTTGATCTGATCGCCCATCCTACACCCTTGGCTGGTGTCCTCCCTCATAAAGACATGATCCCCCAGCAGCAAACCCCAAAGGTCTTCTCCTCTGTTCTGCTTAGGACATCTGCCGACTTTGAGAAACTTTCATTCTGTCCTGTATCAGTTTCACCCTCTCGGTTGTCTGCTGATCCAACTCTTACTACTCCAATGCTTCATCAAATTCCATTTTACATCCCTGCATATGGAATGTGCTGCCCCATTGAGCGCCAACTCTAGCATTCACACTCTACTTCCAACTTTGAAGACTTGGTCGAGCAAGATCCCTTCATCGGAAGGAAAGGGGATAGCTGCCCACTACTCATGCCCCCCCCTAGCTAATTCAAACTAGGATCCGAAATATCCTTCCAGGAATCAACTCCTGCATTTTGATCAAAACCATCCATTGACTTCCCAACTGTTGATCTAATTCTCACGCTCCCTAAAGGGACACCTTTTGTTCACCACCACGTTACATAGTTCTGTACCTTATAAAGACAAAGTTCCTGTTGCTGTTACTTTCTAAATCATTATTATGACTCTTTTTGCCAACTCGGCCTCCTGCTCCCATTACGACCTTCTTTTCAATGTATACGTTGGATGCATTGATTTTGGGTTCAGGTGCCTATCCAAAAAGGCATGCGAGAATGAACGCACCATATATCTCAACCACAACCATGCAAGTAGTGGAGCTGATTGGAAAAATTTCCTCTGCATCCAGATTCTCTTACTTAAAGACAACTCTATTCTTCTCCTCCCAGATACAATAGACTATTTCCACTCACCATCCCTTCCACACCCAACTTTCTGAAATTTACTACATCTCTAGAAGGACTCAACATCATCATAACACGGCTTACCCTCATTCTTATCCACAGCCATTTCCTCCTTCCCTTCTACATTCACAAGTCGATCTGCATCCTATTTTGCCAAAATTCAGGAGGCTTACGGTTTCGGAAGCCTTTTATCTCAACCCACTATTCCCATAATCATCTTTCAAATCACGATCAACAAAACAGCATCCATTCAGCGTGAAACTTAAGCTAGAACCATCTCATGCTGTTTCATCGACATGGACATCTTCTAAGCTTCAAAAGAAAAAAGAAAAAAAAAATTCTTTCTTGGAATTTAACTCTGGTACTTCCCATGGATACACATGCTTAAGCTTTAAACCCCCAGCATCCTGTTTATTTACTCTTCATGACTTATACGTAGCTGGGACTAAATCCTTGGTACAACCAAATCTAACTTACACTTGCTTCTTTAATTCCATCTACTCAGCAGGAGTCATTATGCAGGGAGTCATGGACACTGGTCCAGCTCCCGGTACCAAAACAATAGAGAACTCCATCTCTCTCTTAGGAGGTAGACCAGGCATTTCTTCTGGAACTACGCCCATGGGATCTTTCACCACGTTTATCCTACTCACGTCCTCTTCATTCTTCACTTCCAACCGAGCTAGGATCACGAAGCACCTCGCCCCTTTTTCCCAACTCCGACCACCCATGCTGAGCAGATATCACATCTGACTCTTGGAGGTCTGGAACCGCTAATTTTCTGCCTATTGCAATCTATGAGAACATGATTGGCAGAAAGCCAATCTATTCCTAGGGTAACATTCAGATCCTGAAGAGGTAGGCAGATCAAACTTACTTTGAACCTGCGTCCCTCTACCATCACTGGACATTCAGAGCAAACTATGGGGGTCGTAACCTGTCCTGATGCAGGTGTAGAGACTAACCGTTCAAACGGTAACTCCTTCACTAGAAGGCCCAACTTGGCCACACACAAGCTTGACACAAAAGAGTGTGTCGCTCTGGAATCAAACAAAATTCTAACGCCTCTACCAGCAATAGAGTAAACACTTTGTACTAAGTTACCTGACTGAGATGTCTCCGCTCCAGACATGGCAAACACTCTCCCTCCTGCCTGAGGTCTGCTGCCTTTGTTCTTCAACTGTTGGGAACTAACGGGTTGAGTCATCCTTTTTCTGTTAGGACAATCTCTAGAGATGTGCCCCATCCCTTGACATGTGAAACACCCTTTCTCTGAATTCCTCTTGGAGCACACCTTGACGTTATGTAACCCACCACAACGGAAACACCTTGATTTCCATGGTTGTTGCTGCTGAAACTGGAGCGGAACTGCTCCTGCTCGACGTGGTGGAGGTCTCGCATAAGGCTTGCTTGGTGGGTGCTGCACCTTGGCCTTCCCACTGGAGGGACCCCCTGGTTGTGATCTGATTACTCTGGAACCACCCCTCTCCAGGGTCTCCACCCTCTTTGTCTTCTCCACTAAGGCATGGAACTCCCTGATCCACTAATCTGGTTGGTTCGGAGAAACGTTCCCACGGAACTGGGTTGGGTTGTGCCTCATGAACTCGGTCATCCCCACCTGCTCTCGAGGCTGATTGCCATGGGAAGCTGTTGCAGCCGATCCAGCAGTTTCCAAATGATTCATTACAGCCTGATGAATCTGGGCCATTACCGTATTCTGCTGTTGGATGGCAGTTGCCATCATTTCCATGGCCCTGGCGATCTGACCCATCTCTGAAGAAGGTCGGGGAGGGGTAGGAGGTTTACGCGCCATCTTTCCTCGTTCTCAGATTTTGAAACTATAGGTTTTCTATATTCCCTACGACTATAAGAATGAGATCGATGAGAAATCAATTCATTCAGGAGGTAACATCTAGACCTTACAAAGGTCAGCATCTCAAAATCATTAAGAATTTGAGCTCAACAACAGAATCATAATGCTTATAACATCAAGCATAACACCAGAACAACTACTGGTATGCAGTCATCAATCCAATCAACCATTTTCAATCGATTACAAAGACACTCAAGAAAATGAAATAGCTCACACCAAAATTCAATATATGCTAAACATCAAACCTTTGGAATTAAGGTTGAGACTCATCCCGATCCAGTTATGAGTGTGCACCCTCACTACTTTATCAAGACCTTCTCATTCTTAATACTAAGATTTTCAGTTATAACATATATTCACCAAAGCACACACAAAATCTCAATACAAAAACGTTTGAAAACTTTTCACTATAGTTGTTATTTTAAACTCAAATAAATTTCATGAGCAGAAGAAACACAATGGATCCACAGCCCTCAGGTCATCCTAAGGACGAACTGCTCTGATACCATTAATGTAACATCCCGCCAAAATACTATTCATATTTATATAATGAAAATAAAAATAACAAATAGATTGAAGTGAATGAAATTGTATATAAGTAAATAAAGTTTCTCCTCCCAGGGAGTTTAATACAAATACGATCACTTTTCCATTAAAACATAAACAAATTACAATACAATAGAAAGATAGGCGATCTCCTGACAGAAGGGCGATCTCCTATTAGAAGGGCGATCTCCTATTACAAGGGCGATCTCCTATCATATAGGCGATCTCCTATTAGAAGGCAGCAAAAGGGGTGATCGCCCAACGGAAATTGAAAACAGGCGATCTCCTTCCAGCGACAATTCACTAAGGAGCTCTACTTCCTGCAACATCATCTGCTCCCATGTAAATTATACACGATCATCACAGTTTAAAGAGAAAAACAGCCAACGAGCAAAACACGCAGGGTAAGCTAGATATTTTAAAGAGAGTTTAAATAAGGATAATTAAAATAAAATCAAGGTAAACAATTTCAAGCTATTCACGTAAAGTTATCAAGTTTCTCATACTCTTCACCTGATCGCCCAGAAATCACACATTTCGCAATATTTTCCAGAGTCATTCTATTTCACAACTGTATCAAGTGTCTATCAATTTCAAGTTCCTCATTTCACATGTCAGACCACCACTGACCCAGCACACAAGACACTTGACACTACTTCCGGAAGACTCGTGCATTGACTAGACTCAGAGATTCTGCACCTGTCATACAAAGCTGTTGTAATGTTTCCACAGCTATGCGCATCAACACATTCTCGATCTCAAGTTCACCATTCTCACAGTATGACAGGGTTAATCCATATAACAGGCCGAGCTCGTTCTGTTTCACACGACTCACCCATATATATGAACCTCCTTCGACTCTCAATGCCTGAATAACTTCATCTATATGAATCCATTATCTCAGGAGAGTCAGGATAATCTCATTATAGACATCACCGATCAATGCACATCCTACACGATCTTACACGGTATTTTCTTTCCTGAAAATACTATGCCTTGATCCCACATCCACAACATTCAACACATCATACAACACTTAAAGGAATGATTTCAATCACAGCAAAACTCAATCCAAGGTTCTTATTTTCGAATATGACATTTAAATCTCAAACAGTTTCAAAGCAACACCAAAAACAGAGAGTTCGCAAATAACGCCAAAACCGGCGATCTGGTTCAAAAACAAGGTATTTCGAAGTCTGTATATAAAACCGGCGACCACGTCGCCCAAACGCATAGCACAGAGCATTTTACAAGGATGAAAACGAAAACCAGCGACCACGTCGCCCTCACTTCAGAAACAGCTAATCTATGGCTTGTATTGAAAATGAAGGCTAGCTTCCCTTACCTGGACTTGCGCAAAACACCAGGAGCTCTGAAACCCAACGAAGCTTGAACAACGCCTTGGCTCTGTTTTTGCGTCTGGTTGAAGGACTTGCAGAGAACCTCTCAGGTGCTCTAATGGTGCTGCCTCTCGTCGTACTCTTGTGTGAAGATGCTAGAATCGCAGCGCGAAGGAGATATCTGGAGGAGAAGGGAGGTAACTCACTCTTTCTCTCTTTGAATGCTGCAACGTTTTCTTTCTCTCAGCAGTGGGTCTCTGCATCTTAAACCAACTTATCCATAAAAGCAGCTGCCACCACCCACTCTGCAGAGAAGTCTGAGTGTACGTTTCTCTGAACAGTACGACCATGTTTGTCTCTTGCGCATGCCAACCACTGCCCTGAACGGTACGACCACTGTTGTCTCTTCTGCATGCCAACCACTGCCCTGAACAGTACGACCGCTGTTGTCTCTTGCGCATGCCAACATTCTGATGTCACTATTCTGAACCACCCTTTTTGTCTACGTGGCGCGCGTGCAGGACGTTTCATGCTGGGAGTCTGGGTCCCACTTTCTCTGTGTGAAGCTCGACATCACGCGATAACCTTCCACCGATGACCTCTCGCGCGAAGGCTATCCACCGATGTCCTCTCGCGCGAAGGCTATCCACCGATGTCCTCTCGCGCGAAGACAAACCCCGCATGCCTCGCGCCCTGGTGATGCCCGTATGCCCCTCGCGCCCTGGCGATGCCCGCATGCCCCTCGCGTCCTGGCGATGCCCGACGACACATCGCCGTGCCTTTCTGAAGGTTCTTCATTTTACTATGTTACGTCCAAGGTATCATCTCCACATGACTCGGTGACGTCGGTAGCTTCACATTTCCAAGAGTAGATCAGCACCACTCCTCGTGCTCCCATGCATGCAACACTAAGGGTGATCTCTTTTGCTCAAGCGTAGAGCTTCGCATGCACAGCGCATCTAAGGCTTAACCCACACCTTGATATGCGTGGTTGTTGGAACCCACTCTGGTTGATCCAGTATCTTGACCACATACTACGTGCATTCCCGCCGATCACGTACACTCTAGGCGATTGGCGCTCATGTCTCCTCTAGGCGACAGGCGATTATGTGCCAGAGGAGTCGGAGATCGCCTCCGTCTTCACTAACGACGATCTTGCAGAAGACTTCTTAGTTACACTTTTCCTCCTTTACTCTTCTTGGTCCACATGTCATCCGACCGACCTCTACTAGCTTACCCCAGATCATGGGCGACGTCCGATGTCTGCTACTACGAAACTTCATTTACCAACTCTTTGTATTTTAAATAATAACATTTTTCTGAAATTATTTAAATATAACACTTTTATTCCTATTAAAGTTTCTAGGTCCTTACAAAGATCAGTCAAAGAGAATAGTTTTTCTGTTAAGGTTCTAGAACAAACAATCGGTTGTTTCCTTGAATCAATCGGTTGTTTTGTTACTTAACAGTTTTCTTCATTCAAAAACAGTTTTCAAACTTTTTCAAAACATCTAAGTGTAAACAATCGATTGTTTCGACAGAACAATCGGTTGTTTCAACTTAGCTTGAAAAACACTTTACTTTGTTTAAAGATTGAGATGCTAAGTGCTTTGAGATTTAATCTAAGGGTGGATTACAACATTAAACTACCCCAGAACAAAACATTAAACCAGCACAGTAGTATCAAGCAAAGTAGAGGCTTCATCATCCTTCAAAGGATTTGGATTCTTCAAAACCTTGAACACCACTTGGTTCAACAAAGGTACCTGACGTTTTCTATACGGGAAGCCACTCCATCTATGAAGGTGGTCCTCTGCTCTATGTTCCCCTGCACTTCGACCTAGTCTCCAGTAAATCCATATAAGCAACCAGTGTAGGGTCTTAACTGGTCTGGAGACAACTGCAGCTTGGTGAAGGTCGACCAGAACATTACATCGGCAGAACTTCCTTGATCCACAAGCACCTGATGCACCTTCCTTTCTACAGTTACCACTGATATCACCACTGGATCGTTGTCATGAGGGACAACGTCCTGGCGATCAGCCTTCATGAAAGTGAGGTCAACGTCTGGGAAGTGGTCTTCCTCGTATGCCTCCACCGCCATCACCAATCATGCATACTTCTTCTGTTGTGATGCGATGCACCCTCCTCCTGAGAACCCTCCTGAGATGGTGTGGACCTCATCATGTATGGGCACCTCGTGCCCCTGATCAATCCTCGGGGTCACTACCACCTCGCCCCCCTGTGACTCCTGCAGGTAGTCATTCAAGAAGCCACTCTTCACCAACTCATCCAACTGGTGACCTAGGGCCAAGCAGTTGCGAATGGGATGGCCAAACGCCTGGTGGAACTCACACCATGCGTTCTTGCTGGGCCCCAGCCTCTTGTCTGTCTTTGGGGGCATCTTCAATCTTTCCGCTACGTTAGGCATAGTGATCAGCTCCTTCAATTCCACCAGGAAGTTATGTCTGGGAGGCACATCCTCCTTCGTGCGTGCCCTGGTCTGGGGCTTCCTAGCCTCGTAGGGTTTCTGCTTCCCCTGCGTTCTCTTCTTTATTGTCGCCTCGTGCACCCGCATGGGTTGAGGACGACTGGGCACTCGTAATCGTGAGGGAGCCATGCTCTCATGTTTTTCAGTGAGTTCCCCCTCCGCTACAATGTGGGCGACAGCTCGACGCCTGATATCGCCAAAGGTCTTGGAGCGATTTCTGATGAGTGACTCATTGAGAGGGTCCTGGCAGAATCCCCTTCCTGAAGGCGTGCACCACCATATCCTCATCCTTGGTATGCAGCCTCACCACCATTGCCCCAAACCTGTTGAGATAATCCCTCAAGGACTCTCCCTAATTCTACCTTACATCGAATAGATCATAAGACATTGGCGGGGGAGCCCAATTAACAATGTACTGCTCCCTGAACAGTGTGGAAAACTGCATGAACGACGTTATGTATCCCTCAGGCAAGCTGATGAACCACTCCAACACTGTCCCTGTCAATGTGGTCATGAAAAGTTTCCAATGCACTACATCGGAGCCTTCTGACAGCATCATCTGAGTGTGAAATGCTGTGAGATGCGCCTCTAAGTCCTCCACCCCTATAAAAATGGTCTTAGGGCCCACGAAGGTGCCTGGCACCACGGTGTCCATGATCGCTTGGGAAAAGGGCATAGCCTTGGGTGGCGTAGGCGGGGCTCGATCATCCACCATGCGATCCCCTGTCTGCTGCAAATTCTGCAGATTCATGCACAATTCTTCGTTTGTAGCTCTTCATTCCTGGCCTACGATGCGGCCAGGTCCATCTGAATGCATGCCTGATCTGCCCTAGATTCTGCCACCATTTCCTGGAGGGCACACATCATTTCCATGACTTGCTTCATGGTGACGCCTTTGCCCCCATTTGGTGGGACAGATCCTTGTCTGGTATTCCTCATGTCGCTAGATTCTTCCCTTTCTCTTATGAATGGGACCTTGTTGTATTTCGGCCCCATGGTGGGCGCCAAATGTTCTTGCCGGATGACTCTCCTGTCGATTGACTCTACAACAATCTCGCGCCTTCTTCCCTCTCCTTAGGTAATGCTTCACTGGATCGAAACAACCTACACCTGCAAAGACAAAAGGGGCACCCTAGAGGCCGTTTGCACTTCAACGCTCAAGTCAATAGTGGGGCAAGCACACCAAGTGTATAGTATATCAGTTTTAGTCTCAAAACCGCGTACCTTTGTGAAGTGTTTTACTACCCTTTATATAGTCTAGGGTTTCCTCTGCGTCACTACCCATATTTAGGGTTTCTGCAGAAATATTGTTGCACCGCTATTACCCAGTCTTAAGGTAATCTAGTGCATAAGGTTTCCCTTAACTAGAGTGCAAATTCTAACAGGATGGCCACCTGGGTACCCCCTCGTACACCTAATCTCTGGGGCCATCTATCCTGGGAGTGCCCTCACTGTTCACGTGCCAAGCATGTAGCTTCACTTGGGAACCCTAATCCTGACGGGCACTCAAGTCCTTCAAGACTCTGCACCTAACTGTGCTTTCCATGCCACACGCATAGATGGTTCGTGGCCTAGCTTCTCCCTACCTCTGGGCATCTTACTGATAATTGGTCTTGTTCTCGGGACCCATCTTCCATGATCTAGTTCAACTGTTCAAAACTCCCAAGACTGATGTTGCATCGTCCCACTCTGTTGCCAAGGACTCATGACCCTGTTGCGTGATGAGGACACATTGTTCCACTCTGGTGATCGACATGATAATGACTAATCAACCCATTGGTCCATGCTACTCGTGGGACCCAGCCCACGTGGCTCTGGCCCATGTTGTGGGACCTCGCTCACGTGGCTCACCATTACTAGTTGTTCTCGGTGTCCGAGGACTGGTCGGTACAGAGCCTGTATAATCTGTTTTATACTCCTAATTGTTAGACACTTAAGAGATTAACAAGATTGCTTTCAAATCAAGGTTTTCTAAGATTGCTTAAGGCTTTAGATTTTGATACAACCCAAATAGGTACAAAGATGACCAAGGAAGCAAAAGACAAAGCATAAGATGAACAGTCATCTTAGCAAACAATTCAAGAACCCACCAAGGATCACAAGGACCTCACAAGAGGAGCTGAGCATAAATCGACACACCAGTTATTTTTCCTTTTGGTCATCTTATAAGATAGAAATATGTTGTAAATAATTTGGACTCACTTTAGGGGTCCAAATAGCAAAGATAGGCTACAATAAGGTGCCTTTAGCTTGTTCTTGGCCCTTTTGGAAAGCATTTTGACCTAGTTTCTAGAAAGACAAGCCTAGGATGCGGGTTTGACTAAGTCAAACCCTAAGGCTACCCATTTTTTCCTTTTTCCCATCCTACCCCTTTAGCTTGTTCTCCAAGGCTCCTTCACCTATAAATAAGAGGCCTACCTAGTGTATTTTAGAAGTTGAAAATTATAGTAAAGAAATTTTGCACAAATTTTGTGTGAGTGGTGAGTGAGTGAGCTCCTCCTAAATTGGTCTTATCTTGTGGGTGTTGATGCTCTCAAGTGGCGGCCTCCTTCCACTCATCTTGGTGGTTCCACCCCATCAAGTGGCGTGGTTCCTCATTGTCTTCATCTCCATAAGTTCTACCTTCATCAACTCTTCCATTAATTCCATTCCATTTTCATGTTTTAGTTTCCTTGTTGTTATCTTTGTGTTTCGGTTTTTGGAGACTCTTTATGAGTGAGGAGCATCATTTGGAATGGCTTGTACACCATTGATGCATTCCTTTTCTCCTTTCTAAATTCTAATTTTCGGTTTGTATTCATAATCACCATATCCATGTCTTTTTCTCTTTGCCTTATGGAAATGAACCTTCATATCCACTTAACCACTTAGTTAAGTTAATGTCCAGTGGGGATTTTCCTTAGGTTCTCACCTTAATCAACTTAAAATCCAATCCTAAACAAAGTGTCACCATAAAATGCTAAATCATAAAATCAACTCACATAAGATTCTTTCTAAGAGTAAAATAGAACTGATTTGTATTCTTTCAATTCAATCTGTGATTATATCAGGTGTGATCTTTCCTTTTCTCTCTTTGATTTGTATTTCTGTAAAGAACTGGTGTTGCACAGAGTCAGAGGGTGTTATGATCTGTGGTGTGTTGTTTGCCAAAGGAAGTGCGTGTTCTTGAGGGGTTCAAGATCACTTCTTTAGTGGGTGTGTGGTTGTAATCTGTGGTTGATTGCATGGTGAAATACCTAGTGATTTCTGGGGATTGGATGTAGCTCCTAGTGTAAGAGTGAACCAGTATAAATCTCCTTGTGTGATTCTCTCTTTCCCCAAACTCTTTAATATCTGTTTTAAGTTGTTTTCATAAACTGCTGGTATAAACCATCGATTGATTCGTATAAACAATCAATTGATTTTCTGGAATCAATTAAAAACAGTTTTGTTTCTTGGCTAGTCTGCTGGTATAAACAATTGGTTGATTCGTTTTGTATAAACAACTGATTGATTTTCTGGAATCAATTAAAAAAAGTTTTGTTTGTTGGCTGATCTGATTGCTTCTTTTGTGCTTCTTCATTAATCTTCATTCCAATCCAGTATTTGCGAAAATCTTCCATTAAATAATTTACCCCCCTCTTGTTTAAGTGATTAATTCTAACACTTTCCAAGATGCTCAAAAACAAATTTTCTTATGTTTTCATGATCTTAAGCTACTCCCATTTTATCTTGGTTTTTACGCCTATATTCATGGTTGTTTCTCTTTTAATATACATTATTTGTTTCTATCTGAAAATGATTGAAATAGACATATAGTAATGAAATAACCAAAATATAATATATATTTAATACTATTTATTTTTCAAGTGTTTCATTACTATATAATCTTTGTGATTATGAATTTGAATGGAAGAAACAGTATTTATCCGCATACACAAATTAAAATATGAGTCTTAATATAAATGATTTTAGATATGTGTGACTGTTTTGTTTGGGTCATCGACGGTGAAGTATGACTTTATTATATATCGATCCACATATGACTTTATCATATGCTTTTTAACTTAAATTATATATCCTGAGGAATTATTTGAACTAAGGCCAAAACAATACAAAGTCTAAAGATATAATAGTATAATAAATTTTCAAAGTAGGTATCTCATGTTCATATCATCAAGTGGGTAATATTGAGACAAAGTCTAAACTGATATTTGATTTAGTTAACGAGCTTCCCAGAATTAAATAATATCACAGTAATGGATACAAAACATCTTAGCGAAACACTTATTGTTTTCTTTTTCATGTCGAAAATTTCCTCAGTCTTCTCTTTGATCGAGCACGCAGAAGCATACGCATGTAATTGTGATGGAACGGTTCATCATGATAAAGAAGTAATTAGAAAATTATGAACTGCAAACCAATTCAATGCTTCATCCTTATAAATAGCAAGCTCGAGATGAATCAAAATTCGTTATTCTCACAAGCAGAAACATTTAAGATAAGAAAAAAATGAAAGCTGTGTACTTGGTTGTTGCCATCTTGGGTTTGGCATCCTTAGTTGTCTCTGCCTATGACCCTAGTCCTCTGCAAGATTTTTGCGTGGCAGCCAAAGAAAGTGACGGTGGTATGTAGAAGCAATCCTCGTTGGATGTTGTGTTATTATTGTAATTTGATTTCTTAATTATAACTTTGGGTTGTTAATTTGCAGTATTTGTGAATGGAAAATTTTGCAAAGATCCGAAGGTGGTGAAAGCTGAAGATTTCTTCAAGCATGTGGAACCTGCGAAGACTGAGAATCCACTAGGATAACAAGTGACTCAAGTGTTTGTTGATCAACTACCTGGACTAAACACATTGGGCATATCTTTGGCTCGCATAGATTTTGCACCAAAGGGTTTAAACCCTCCCCACACTCACCCTCGGGGCACAGAGATCCTTATTGTTGTTGAGGGTACTCTCTATGTTGGATTTGTTACTTCCAATCAAGATGGAAACCGTCTCTTTACCAAAGTGTTGAACAAGGGTGATGTCTTTGTCTTCCCAATTGGTCTCTTTCATTTCCAACTTAATGTTGGATACGGCAATGCTGTTGCAATTGCTGGTCTTAGCAGCCAAAATCCAGGAACTATCACTATTGCAAATGCTTTGTTTAAATCTGATCCACCTATTTCTCCTGAGGTTCTAACCAAGGCTTTTCAGGTCGACAAGAGCACAATTGATTATCTTCAAAAGCAATCTTGGTATGACAACAACTAATTTCTAACTATGGACCCTCATTTCTCCTATGGATAATTCACTCTTGTAATAACTAAATTTATTTATGTTTCTTCTTTCATCTAAATTAATCTCTTGTTTCGATGTTTAGATGAGTAATAAAAGCCCTATTTTACTTTTATCTTTGCAATGTATTTTCGAGTTAACGACTCTAAAACACTTTTATATGTCTTTTTTTTTTTATCATTAATTTCTTATAAGATCTTATATGTGTTATACTACCAAAGATGTAATTGTTTCTTCCAAAAACAGTAGCATCACATGAAATCTCTATTGGGTTTGTACCTATTTCCTCAACAGCCTCTAATAATGAGGGAATAAGATTGTCGATAGAAATAGTTTGATTCTCTCTTTGCGGACTTAGTATTTTATGCTCTTATTACAAAATAAACAATATTTTCATTAAATAAAATATAATGTATTCATACATAAATAAAAATTAATAATTATAATTTATTTTCTTATGAGGGGTTCTG
Source organism: Phaseolus lunatus (assembly GCA_013389735.1). NCBI lineage: Eukaryota > Viridiplantae > Streptophyta > Magnoliopsida > Fabales > Fabaceae > Phaseolus > Phaseolus lunatus. The sequence goes on along the minus strand of CM023864.1, from coordinate 33,217,022 downwards.
GAATAGATTGAACAAGGTGTTTAGACTAGGAGACGAATGTCTGAAATGTTTATTCCATACTAGTTACCTCATTCGTTGGCACAGGAATTGTAGCATGAACAACTCACATTACAAGAAAAATTCCAATTATGTATGGATAATTACCCACTAACTTTTGGAAATGGGTAAATTGTGTAAACCTATTAACTTTTCTGTAGGTAGTGTTGTTTATGGACGAATGGAATATAAGCCCAAAAATTATGTGGGTCATAAACACTTACCTATTGATAAAGGGTGGTGGAAAAATAAAAAGCATGGTTAAAATTTTTTAATCCATAGGTAAAATTAAGAAAATATTAAAAATTAAATCAAAATCCTAATAACACACCTTGATTTCCAAAAACATTTTGTTTTTTCCCAAATATGCAACATTGCTCGTCGTGGTTCCAAATGTGAAGGAAAACCCTAAGAGTGCCCAAATATCAAATATCAGAATCCAATTTCCATTTGGCACCTACAACTCTACAAATCTCAAACTCAACCCATTGTTTCGAAACGTGACGCAATTAGTGCATAGCCTACCGTCATCGCACCGTGAACCCATAGCGAGTTGGTGAATAACTCCGTCGTGGCGTCATGTAGTTGTGGCGATTTGAAGAAGTGAAGGGCACAAACATTGATTGGGAAAGTGACAAATGAAGCCATCACATTAACCCTACCGTGAAAGGAGACATTCAGACTCATAACAAAGGTAAATGAATTTGTATTTCATATTTGTTTCTCTGTTATAGGCCTAGTAGTGATGCCCTTACCTGGGAAGATTTGATTAGGGGGGACTTAGAGTTGGTTGAAGGGTGCCTAGTGCAACAACAAGCATCTAACGCTATTTGGGAACATTTAGTGCAAGAAGGAGTTTCTAACACATTATTGGCAAATATCTAGCACAGAGCTAAGCGTCTACGCGATACATAAAAAGGAAACCAAAGAAGGGGAGAAGAGAAAAAACTTCCACACATATGCAATAGAATAGAACTTACAAGTATGTTACAAGTGTCTAACATTTTTACAAATAACAGTTCCTATCTAATAGCCTGTGTGATTGATTGCCTTGCGTGTCTATTATCCCTAGGACAAAATGTATAGACAACGACTATTTATTTAATACGTTTTTAGGGTCAGTCTCTGTCATTCAAAACACAGTGGCATTTTTTAAATTAACTTCATTTACGAATGCGACTATTTGTAATAGCCGCATTCTTAAATAATTTTTTACCTTAATTCTGAAGTGCGCCACTTACATTTTCATACTTTCTTTCTTCTTGGCGCTTCGCGTTTTTTCTATGTTTTTGCTTTGGTGTTCCTCTCTTCTTCTGTGAGTTTCATTGTGTTCTCGTGCCATTGTAAGTTCGTTTCGATCCGCTCTCTTTCTTCTTCACCAATGGTTATAAATTTTTTTCGTTTCACTTATTTGTTTGTTTTCTTACATTGGCGAAGGGTTCTCCAGCGCTTCGTTTTTTCTTTTGTTTCTGCTCTTGTGCTTCCTCTCGTTTTCTACGAGCCTTCATTATCTTCTTTGTGCCATTGTAAGTTCATTTTGAGTTCTCTTTCTTCTTCACCATTGGTTTATATATTTTTTTTGTTTCTCTTATTTGTTTATTTTCTTGTATTGGCGAAGGTCACCATTGCTTCATTGCCTACTATTTGGGTTTTTAATATGCTGTATTTTCTCCGTCGTTGCTATCGCCGCCATTGCTACCTTATGGTTTAGGGTTTTAATTTTTTTTTAAAAAATAAATAAATAAGAATGAGGCTATTTACCATAGCCGCATTTATAAATCGCATTTACAAATGCGGCTATATAACCGCCTTCTTATCTCTTCAATTTAAGACTACGTGTACAACAAATCCACCGTTGTATATATAAAATAGTTGATGTTGTAAAACCTTTCTGCACCAGTGTATTATGCTATAATTTTACTAGAATTAATTACAACTAATATCAAAGCATTTCTCTCAACTAATGAAAAACACTTACATGAATGAGATTCTCAGATGGATGTGTTGGAGAGTGTCCATTTTATACTGATAATTTGAACTTGTAAGAATTAGGTTATTTCATTTTAAAGCACCAATGATGAACCTAAATCTGGTGGCATCCTATCTTTACACGTATGAAAATGAATCCATAGGTTGGCTTCTAACCATGTTTGTGTCCCTATTAAGTATCCAAATGTCTTATGGAAATCAAGAACTTTGAGTGGATTATGCTTTGCTAATATTTGGTTGAGATGGGCTTTGACAAATGTGGGTGCCTAACGGTTTAGTACACCATCGTATGCAATCCTAGATTGCATGGATTTGTTTCTTTTGTTTTAAATTTTTGGGGTGTGGAATTCATGAAGACATGAGAGATAGAGCATTCCCTCCAACCTTCTGGAAGGATGACCTAAAGCATGACACAGGATCCAGGGCTAGGTCAGGATCATCCACTAGTCAGTGCCTCAAAGCTTATCATTTCTCAGAGGATCACCAGGAGCAGAGCCCATGTGATGGGAGATGAGCACCAGCTAGTTTCTTTGTTTTTAATAGTAGATTAGGTTTCATATAGCATAAATATAAGTGTACTTAGCAAATTGGGCTTGTGCCAAGCCCATTTTCTCTTCATCAACACCTAGGTTAAGGAAAGGCAACCCTAGCTTCTAGAAACTAAGTTTAGAGGGTGGCATTGACCTTGGTCAAACCCTAGGGCCACCCCTCTTCATTACCTTTTCTACCCTCCCCTTATCTTGCTCTCCAAGTCACTCTTCCCTATATAAATGGTGTATACCCCCATGTAATGACAAATTGAATTTTGAAATAGAAATGAAACTCTGTCAGAGTGTTTAGTGAGCTGAGTCTCCTAAAGATTCTTAGGTCTTATCTTGTGAGTGTAGTGCACTTCAAGTGGTGCCTCTTCACCACTCATCTTGGAAGCTCCCATCTCTTTCTTTTCTTTCTTCCATTACGCCTTCCATATTTCCATTTCCATTTGCTTATTTGTTTTTCATTTTTTTATTCGGTCATCCTCTTGTTTCCTTCCATCTTATGTTATTTTAATTTTCGCTTATCATCATCATCTTATATTGTATTTTTCTCTTTTCCCTCTAGAAGTGAAGCTTCACACTTATCCACTTGGTTAAGTTCTTGTACAGTGCGAATCTTCTTTGGGTTTCTCACTGTACTGGGCAGGAGCGCTCGGTTATTGGGCCCAAAGGGTGGATCACGAGTTTGGCCCAGATGTTGGTCAGCCCAAAAAAGGTAATTAAGATAAAAGATAAGAGATATTTTATCTATTGTGATATTATTTTGAAGATAAAAGATAAAGAGATATTTTATTTGTTGTGATATTATTCTGAAGATAAAAGATATAATTGTTATTGTTTAAGTTTGATATCATATTATTCTGAAGATGAAAGATATAATTGTTATTATTTAAATATGTTATGATATTATTCTGAAGATAAAAGATATTTAATCTCTTGTGATAATATGCATGTTAGTTCCATAGTAATTAATAGTTGTTGAGAATAAAAAAGGAGCACCTGAGAATAATGGTGCACACGTGAAAGAAAATGTTAGCTTGTGGTTAGCACCTGAAAGATAATTGGTGCCTGTGGCAAGTGGTTTTTCTATTAAGATAAAAGATTAAATGTTTTCAGTTATGCTTTCAGTTGAGATTTTATTCTCGTGAACGAAAGTTGTTACACGAATAGTTATAAAAGGGGCTTGAGATCCCAAGTGAAGGTACGTTGTTTTTGAATACTAGATTGAAACTGATTATAGTTTTGTAAGCTCTCATTGACTTGATCATCAGAGTGTGATCAACAAGTGGAGCGCCTCAATCTCAACGGAGCCACCTTCCAGTGCAACAAGAAGACAAAGATCAGTATCCAGAAGAGACAGGTTAGAAGAGGAGCTTTTCACCCAGGTCAATCGGCGAAAGAGTCAACCAGCGAGAACACTCACCATAATTGATAATCTCAAAAATCTTAAACAAAAGTGAAACCACTAAAATGTGTCAATCTAAAATCAAATCACATCATGTGGTATCTAAGGCATGGTTATCTCGTGCTTAATTGCTTTTGAGTTGATTTCTACCTTTAATTTTCAGCACATTTCAATTATTGTTTTTATCTTCAAGCAATTTCAGTTCCACCTTTAAATTCTTGTCTTTTACAATTCCGCCTTTTTTAGTCATTAAGCACTTTAAATTCTGCTTTTGAATTACTTTGTGTCAATTTTTTTTCGTTACCTCTTTTGCTTGAGTCTCATGTTCTTAGTGTTCTAGGATTCTTAAATCCATTCTACTTATTTTGATTTTAATTGTGAAGAACTAAAAACAAATTAGAAGTTGTTTCAGTAGTGGTTGATTTAATTCCAAACATAGAATGCAAGTGTTCATATGAATTGAATCCCAACCCAATATCTTTTTCGAAATAGAAAAGTGAATTCAAATATGCATAAAAAAAATAATATGCAAATTTAGAATCTATAAAAAAATAAAGACAAAAACAAATTGAGGCATTCACATTTCAAATTTCAAATTACTAAAGAGGATTCTAAGTATATGGCAAATTGTTTTCATACTTGTGGAATTTAATCCTTCTTTCTTTCATAACTTTTAAGGACATTAAACATTCATAGTTAAAATCTAAGTATCTTTGAGTCTTCATAAGTGTTTTTTTTTCTTGTTAAAAGTTTTGTCATCCTCTAATTTCTAAATTGGTTTAGCTTTCTTTTATTTATCTTTTCTTGCTTGTCCTCGAATCTTTCTTTACTTTTGTTGTGGGTTCTTTGCTGAGTGAGTGATAAGAGCTTTGACCTCTTTCACTTGAAGTGTTGCTACCAAGTGTAGACCTTTTTCAAGTTCAAATCTTTCTTGAGTGAATTAAATTTTTGTTCCACCTTTTACTAAATAGCCAAGTGATACAAGTGAGTGAGTGGATTAAATTGTTATTTTCACTCATTGTTTGATTTCTTTTGTGCACAACCATGGCTCATTTATATTCGGGAGAGTCCTCTAAGCCACAATCTCCTCAAAAATCACATCTTATGGAGGGGAGCTTGTGGATTCCAAGAGAAGCTTGGCCCACAAAGAAGAGGAAATGAGGGAACTAGTGGAAAGAATGTAAAGGTTAGAAGATACTCAAGAGAGATTAGCTAGAGAAAGGAGGTGAGAACCTAGATGCACTACAAGGTATCATATGCACTATGGGAGTGAAGAAGAAGAAGATTGGAGAGTGCATAATGTGGATACTAGGCGCCACCAACACCAACCACCAAAGACTTCTTTTTTCTTTTCTTAAATTACCTAGTTTTAGTAGGATAGTGACCCTAACTTGTATCTAGGATGGGAAGGTAGAATAAATTTTTAATGTGTACGAGGTAGAATAGGACCAAAAAGTTAAGTTAGCTTCTCTAGAATTTTTAGACTGTGCCATGTAGTGGTGGTGTAAGGACCTGAAATTTATTGGAATGAAAGAGTATGTTTTAAGTAAATTCTAAGTATGTTTTATCTAAGTTAAAAAGGAAGGAAAGTGTAGTCTAGAAAAAACTATAAGAGTTCCTTGTTTATACATCATCGCCGGTCGCCTAGACTACACGTCATCGCCTGGGCGCGAGGCATGCAGGCGTCGCCAGGGCGCGATGCATGCGGGCATCATCAGGGGGGGTGAGACATCGGTCGTTCGCCAGGAAGAGGTCATCAGTGGTTTGTCCTCGCGCGAGAGGTCATCAGTGGTTTGTCCTCGCGCGAGAGGTCATCAGTGGTTTGTCCTCGCGCGAGAGGTCATCAGTGGTTTGTCCTCGCGCGAGAGGTCATCAGTGGTTTGTCCTCGCGCGAGAGGTCATCAGCGGTTTGTCATCGCGCGAGAGGTCATCGGTGGTTTGTCTTCGTGCGAGGTCATCGGTGGTTCGTCTTCGCGCTGGTAGCCATCGGCGAAAGGTCATCGCGCGGCGCTTAGTTACACACCGAGAACGTAGGACCTAGACTCCCAGCAAGAGACGTTCTGCACGCGCGCCACGTAGACGAAAAGGTGGTTCAGAATAGTGACCTCATAGCGTAGCCTGCGCAGAGGCATGCTTAGTAGTACTGTGCAGGGAAGCGTACACGCAAACTTCCCTGCAGAGTGGGTGGTGGCAGCTGTTTTTGGAGGGATAAGTTGGTTTAAGTTACTGAAATCCACTACTGAAGAGGAAGAAAACGTTGTTGTAGTCGAAGAGAGAAAGAGTGACTTCCCTCCTCCGCGTTGCGATTTCAGCCTCTCCACACAAGAGTACGACGAGAAGCAACACCATTGGAGCACTTGGGTAGTCCTCTGCAAGTTCTTCAGACCAGACGCGAAAAACAGAGCCAAGGTATTCTGCAAGCTTCGTTGGATTTCGAAGCTCCTGGTGGTTGCGCAAGTCCAGGTAAGGGAAGCTAGCCTTCATCTTTACTACGAGCCATAGTTGAACCATTTCTGAAGTGTGGGCGACGTGGTCGCCGTTTTCGCTTTCGTCTTCGTGAAATGCTCTGTGTTGTGTGCTTGGGCGACGTGGTCGCCTGTTTTAATATACAGCCTTCGAAATACCATATTTTGAACTAGATCGCGGGTTTTGGCACTGTTTTGCGAACTCCTTGTGTTTGATGTTGTTTTGAGAACTGCTTGAGATTTACATGAGATATTCGAAAATATGAATCCTTTGAAATGGCTATTGCTGTGATTGAAATCATTCTTTTAAGTGTGGCATGATGTCTTTGAATGCTGTGAATGTGGGATCGAGGCATAGTATTTTCAGGAAAGAAAATACCGTGTAAGATCTTGTGGTAGGTGCATTGATCGGTGATTCCTAAGGGGATATCCTGACTCTGCTGAGGTAATGGAATCACGTAGAGGAAGTTACTCAGTTGTTGAGAGTCGAAGGAGGTCTATATGATGGGCGTCTCGTGTGAAAAAGAACGAGCTCCGTCTGTCCTATGGATTAACCCTGTCATACCAGGAGAACTATGGTAACATTGAGATGATATATGCGCATGCTGTGTGGATTCACAGCGACCCTGTGTGGATTTCACAGTGGTGTGGTATGACAGGTGCAGATCTCTGAGTCTAATCAACGCACGAGTCAATCCGGAAGTAGTGTCAAGTGTCTTGTGTGGTGAGTCAGTGGAAAGTCTGACATGTGAAATGAGAAACTTGAATATTGATAGACACTTGATGCTGTATTGTGAAATGGAATGACTATGGGTGAATGTTGTGAAGTTTGTGATTTTGGGCGATCAGCTGAATGCTATGAGCAGCTCTACGTTTTACATGGATATTTTGGAACTTGGTTACTTGGATTTTCATGTTCTTGATTTAAACTTCTTTTAAATTATCTAGCTTACCCTTTTATCTGTTATTGTGGTTGTTTTCTCAAAACTGTGATGATCGTGTAATTGTTACACGGGAGCAGATGATCTTCCAGGAAGAAGAGCTCTCTAGTGAGTGGTCGCCGGGGAAAGAGATCGCCTATTTCCACCTCTCGGTGGTGATCGCCGGTTTTCGTGTCCTGATAGAAGATCGCCCATTTTGAGGTCTTCTGTTTGGGATCGCCGTTTTATGTTGGAGATCGCCGTTTTTTTTTGAGACCGCCGGTCTTACTGTATTTCATTTATTTTCGTTAAACCTTGAAAACATTTGATTTGGTTATGTATTAAACTCCCTAAGAGGAGTAACTTCATTTCTGATATATATACATATTATCTTGTACTCTTCAATATTATTTGGTTACACTTAATTTCATTATACATGTATGTATGTATGTATTATTTTGGCGGGATGTTACATTAATGGTATCAGAGCAGTTCGCCTTAGGATGACCTGAGGGCTGTGGATCCATTGTGTTTCTTCTGCTCATAAAATTTATTTGAGTTTTAAATAACCACTATAGTGGAAGGTTTTCAAACGTTTTAGTTTTGAACTCTTGCGTGTGCTTGGGTGAACGTGTGCCTAACTGAAAATCTTAGTATTAAGAATAAAAAGGTCTTGATAAAGTGGTGAGGGTGCACACTCATAACTGGATCAAGATAATTCTTAATCTTAATTCCAAAGGTTTGATGTTTAGCCTACATTGAATTCTGGTGTGATTTTTGAGTGTTCTTGAATTTGACTGAGGTGGTAGTTTGGACTGATGTTTGCACACCAGTAACTGTTCTGGTGTTTTGTGTGAAGTTATAAGTGTTATGATTCTGTTGATGAACTCAAATTCTAGATGACTTTGAGATGCTGACCTTTGTAAGGTCTAGCTGTTACCCCTTGAATGAATTGATTCTTATCGATTTCATTCTTATAGTTGTAGGGAATATAGAAGTCAATAGATTCAGAAGATGGCACGTAGACCTGCTACCCCACCCCAACCTTCCTCAGAGATGAGTCAGATCGCCAAGGCCATCGAGATGATGGCGACTGCCATTCAGCAGCAGAATGCGGCGATGGCTCAGAACCATCAAGCCACAATGCAGCACTGGGAAACTGCCCGATCTGCTGAGACAAACTCCCACGTCGGTCAGCCCCAAGAACAGATGGGACTGGCCGAGTTCATGAGGCACAACCCACCTAAGTTCAGTGGGAATGCTACCCCTGACCAGGCAGATCAGTGGGTCAGGGAGGTGGAGAAAATCTTTAGGGCGACCTCCTGCCCTGAAGAGAAGAAGCTGTTGTTTGCCACGTATCTGCTATCAGGAGAAGCTGAGTTCTGGTGGATGGGAGCTCAGCAGATGATGGAGGCCCGAGAGGATGTTCTGGATTGGGAGAGCTTCAGGGTGAAGTTCTTGGAGAAATACTTCCCAAACAGCGCCAAGTTTGCAAGGGAAGCTGAGTTCTTAAAGTTGGAGCAGGGGGACATGTCAGTAAACGCCTATGCTGCCCGTTTTGAGTACCTCGCCCGGTTCTATACCCAGGCGACCTCCGAGGCCTGGAGGTGTAGGAAGTTCGAGGAAGGGCTGAAGCATGGGCTGAAGAAGACCATAGCCCCGATGTGCATCAGGGAGTTCCACGCCTTAGTGGAGAAGGCGAAGATGGTGGAGACCCTGGAAAAGGGTGAGTCTCGGGTGATCAGGTCACACCCAGGAGGTCCTTCCAGTGGGAGAGCTAAGGCACAGCACCCACAAAGCAAACCCTATGCGAGACCTCCATCACATCGGGCAGGAGCAGCACCTCCCCAGTTCCAACAGCAACAACCTTGGAAACCTAAGTGTCTTCACTGTGGTGGACCACACGCCTCCAATGCTTGTTTCAAGAAGACTTCAGAGAGGAAATGTTTCGTCTGCCAACGGACAGGGCACGTTGCTAGAGAGTGCCCTAGCAGGAATGGGGCGACCCAACCCAGTGGCTCCCAACAGTTGAGAAACGAGGGCGGCAGACCTCAGGCAACAGGGAGGGTGTTCGCCATGTCTGGAGCAGAGGCAGCTCAGTCAGGTAACCTCATCCAAGGTGTTTGTTTTATTGCTGGTAGAGGTGTAAGGGCCTTGTTTGATTCTGGAGCGACACACTCCTTTGTGTCAAGCCTGTGTGTAGCCGAGTTGGGCCTCCTAGTGAAGGAGTTACCTTTCGAGCTGTTGGTCTCTACACCTGCGTCAGGAAAGGTGTCGACCTCTACAGTGTGCCCTGAATGTCCAGTGATTGTAGAAGGACGCAGATTCAAGGTGAACTTGATCTGCCTACCTCTTCAGGACCTGGATGTCATCCTGGGAATGGATTGGTTAGCTGCCAATCACGTTCTCATAGACTGTGGTAGGCAGAAGGTAGCGTTTCCAGACCCCCATGAACCGGATGTGTTGTCAGTTCAACAAGGGCGATCAGAGCTGGAAGGAGAGGCGAGGTGCTTCGTAGTGCTCGCCCGGTTGGAAGTGGAGAATAAAGGGGACGTAAACAGGATACAAGTGGTGAAAGATTTCACAGATGTATTCCCAGAAGAGGTGCCTGGGTTACCCCCTAAGAGAGAAGTGGAATTCTCTATTGACTTGGTACCTGGAGCTGGACCAGTGTCAATGGCACCTTACAGGATGGCACCAGCCGAGTTAGTGGAGTTAAAGAAGCAAGTGGAAGAGTTGCTGGAGAAGCAGTTCATCAGACCCAGCGTATCTCCATGGGGAGCTCCAGTGCTCCTAGTCAAGAAGAAGGATGGAGGGTCTCGGCTGTGTATAGACTACAGGCAATTGAACAAATTGACCATCAAGAACAAGTACCCCCTACCTCGGATTGATGATTTGATGGACCAAATTCATGGGGCCTCGGTGTTCTCCAAGATTGACCTGAGATCGGGGTATCACCAAATCTTGGTAAAAGCTGAAGATGTTCAGAAGACAGCTTTTAGGTCTCGATATGGGCACTACGAGTATGTAGTGATGCCATTTGGAGTCACCAATGCTCCAGCTCTATTCATGGACTACATGAATAGGATCTTTCGCCCTTTCTTGGATAAGTTTGTGGTGGTCTTCATAGATGACATCCTCATTTATTCAAGGACCGAGGAAGAGCATGAGGAACACCTGAGGACAGTATTGGAAATACTGAGGGAGAAGCAGCTCTATGCCAAGTTCTCTAAGTGTGAGTTCTGGCTAAGGGAAGTCAACTTCTTAGGACACGTGATATCTGCCCAGGGGATCTCGGTAGATCCAGCCAAGGTAGAGGCAGTGCTGCAATGGGAACGTCCTAAGACAGTGACTGAGATAAGGAGCTTTGTGAGGTTGCATGGAGTGCCTTCCAGCATCATTTCAGATAGAGATCCCAGGTTCACTTCACGGTTTTGGCAGACCTTGCAAGAGTGTTTGGGAACCAAGTTGAGGATGAGCTCTGCATATCATCCCCAAACAGATGGTCAGTCAGAGAGGACGATCCAATCTTTGGAAGATCTGCTGAGGGCATGCGTTTTGGATCAATTGGGAGGTTGGGAGGAGGTGTTGCCACTAGTGGAGTTTACCTATAACAATAGCTACCACGCCAGCATGGGGATGGCACCATATGAAGCCCTGTATGGGAGGAAATGCAGAACTCCCTTATGTTGGTACCAGGAGGGCGAGGCAGTCTTGGTTGGGCCAGAGTTGATTCAGCAGACGACCGAGAAGGTAAAGCAGATACAAAGCAGAATGAAAGCCTCTCAGAGTAGGCAGAAGTCCTATGCAGATCAGAGGAGAAAGCCTTTGGAGTTTGCTGCTGGAGATCACGTGTTCATGAAAGTGACACCAACCAAGGGTGTAGGGCGGGCGATCAGGTCAAAGAAGTTGTCCCCTAAGTTCGTGGGACCATATCAGATCTTAAGAAGGATTGGCCCAGTGGCGTATGAGATCGCCCTACCTCCCCATCTGGCGAATCTGCACAATGTGTTTCACGTGTCACAGCTGAGGAAGTACATGGCAAACCCTAGTCATGTGCTGGATGTAGACGACGTGCAGATCAGGGATGACTTGTCCTTTGAAGCAAAACCAGTCAGGATTGACGATCGGCAATGTAAACAGCTCAGAGGCAAGACCATCGACATGGTGAAAGTGGTGTGGGATGAGAAATCGGGGGATTCTACTTGGGAGTTAGAAGAACCCATGAGGGAGGCTTATCCATACCTCCTTTCCTTGTAATCCAATTTTCGAGGACGAAAATTTTTCTTGTTGGGGAGAATGTAAGGACCTGTAAAATTGAATTGGAATAAAAGTGGTATATTTAAATAATTTCAGAAGATGTTATTATTTAAAATACAAAGAGCTGGTAAATGAAGTTTCGTAGTAGTCGGGCCTCGGACGTCGCCCAAGATCTGGGGTCAGCTGGTAGAGGTCGGTCGGCTGACATGTAGATCAAGAAGAGTAAAGGAGGAAATGTGTAGCTAAGAAGTCTCCTACGAGATCGCCGTTAGTGAAGACGGAGGCGATCTCCGACTCTTCTGGCACATAATCGCCTGTCGCCTAGAGGAGACATGAGCGCCAATCGCCTAGAGTGTACGTGATCGGCGGGAATGCACGTAGTATGTGGTCAAGATACTGAATCAACCAGAGTGGGTTCCAACAACCACGCGTATCAAGGTGTGGGTTAAGCCTTAGATACGCTGTGCATGCGAAGCTCTACGCTTGAGCAAAAGAGATCACCCTTAGTGTTGCATGCAGGGCGCGAGAGGCATGCAGGCATCGCGCGGGCGTGAGAGGCATGCAGGCATCGCGCGGGCGTGAGAGGCATGCAAGCATCGCGCGGGCGCGAGAGGCATGCAGGCATCGCGCGGGCGCGAGGGGCATGCAGGCATCGCGCGGGCGCGAGGCACGCGGGCATTGCCAGGACGCGATGCATGTGGACGTGGCCAAGGCGCGAGAGTTATGAGGGCGTCGCCAGGGAAGACATCGGTTGTCTCCCAGAGGAAGACATCGGTCGTTCGCCAGGAAGAGGTCATCGGTGGTGGTCTTCGCGCGGGGTCATCGGTCGAGAGTCTTCGCGCGAGAAGTCATCGGTTGTTAGCCTTCGCGCGAGAGGTCATCGGTTGTTAACCTTCGCGCGAGAGGTCATCGGTTGTTAGCCTTCGCGCGAGAGGTCATCGGTTGTTAGCCTTCGCGCGAGAGGTCATCGGTTGTTAGCCTTCGCGCGAAAGGTCATCGCGCTACGTTAAGTTATACACAGAGAACGTGGGACCCAGACATCCAGCATGAGACGTTCTGCATGCGCGCCACGTAGACAAAAGAGTGGTTCAGAATAGTGACCTCAGAGTGTTAGCCTGCGCAGAGGCACGCTTAGGTGTACTGTTCAGCGAAGCGTACACGCAAACTCCCTGCAGAGTGGGTGGTGGCAGCGGTTTTTGTGGAGAAGTCAGCTTAAGATGCAAAAACCCATTTCTGAGGGAGAAGGAAAGAAACGTTGCTGTGGTTCCAGAGCTAAAGGGTGCGTTTATCTCCCTTCTCCTCCATTCTCTCCTTCGCACTGCGATTCTAGTACACCTTCACGCGGGAATACGACGAGCGACAGCCACCATTGGAGCACTTGGGTGGTTCTCTGCAAGCTCTTCAAAACCAGACTCAAGAACAGAGCCAAGGTTCTGCAAGCTTCGTTGGATTTCGGAGCCCCTGGTATTTGCGCAAAATCCAGGTAAGGGAAGCTAGACTCCATTTTCAATAAAGGCCATAGTTTAGCTATTTCTGAAATGAGTGCGACGTGGTCGCCGGTTTCGTTTTCATCTGTGTAAAATGCTCTGTTCTATGTGTTTTGGGCGACGTGGTCGCCGGTTTTATATAAAGCCTTCGAAATACCTTGTTTTTGAACCAGGTCGCCGGTTTTGGCGCTGTTTTGCGAAATCTCTGTTTTTGATGTTGTTTTGAAACTACTTGAGATTTACATGAGATATTCGAAGATCTGAAGCTTTGAAATGTTTGTGGATGTGATTTGAATCATTTACTTGAATGGTAGGATGTGTTTGAATGCTGTGAATGTGGGATCGAGGCATAGTATTTTCAGGAAAGGAAATACCGTGTAAGATCTGTATAGGTGTATTGACTAGGGGCTTGTCTAGAAGGAGATATCCTGACTCTACTGAGATAATGAAATCACGTAGATGAAGTTATTCAGTTGGTGAGAGTCGAAGGAGGTTCGTATGAATGGGCGAGTTGTTCAAATGGGAACGAGCTCGGCCTGTTATACGAATTAACCTTGTCATACCGAGAGGATGGTAACAATGAGATGGTATATGCGCATGCTGTGTGGATTCACAGTGGTGGGTATGACAGGTGCAAATCTCTGGGCCTGAGTCAACGTACGAGTCAATCCGGAAGTAGTGTCAAGTGTCTTGTGTTGTGAGTCAGTGGAAAGTCTGACAAGGGAAATGAGAAACTTGAATATTGATAGACACTTGATGCTGTATTGTGAAATGGAATGACTATGGGTGAATGTTGTGAAATGTGATTTTGGGCGATCAGCTGAATGCTATGAGTAGCTCTACGTTTTACATGGATATTTGGAACTTGGTTTACTTTGATTGTCATGTTCATGATTTAAACTCTATTTAAAGATATCTAGCTTACCCTTTATTTTGTATTGCTCTGTGGCTGTTTTCTATTAAAAACTGTGATGATCGTGTCTTTTACACGGGAGCAGATGATCTTCCAGGGAGTAGAGCTCCTCAGTGAGTGGTCGCCGGAAGGAGATCGCCTATCTCCGTCTCTACCGGGTGATCGCCGGTTTATGCCTCCATCGGGTGATCGCCGGTTTTCGTGTCCTGATAGAAGATCGCCCGTTTTGAGGTCTTCTGTTAGAGATCGCCGTTTTAAAGTTGGAGATCGCCGTTTTCTTTTGAGACCGCCTGTCTTACTGCATTTCTTTTATTTTCGTAAAATCTTGCAAACATTTGATTTGGTTATGTATTAAACTCCCTAAGAGGAGTAACTTCATTTCTGATATATATATATATCAATACATTTTATTTTGCACTCTTCAATATTATTTGGTTACACTTAATTTCAATTATACATGTATGTATGTATTATTTTGGTGGGATGTTACAGATGCAGAATGTGAGATATCAAGAAGATAAACATTGTTGACCCTTTTACTAATCAACCATACTTCCTGTGAATTAGGTAGCCGTATCTCACAAGTGTTAGGCTTGAAGGTTACTTGATAACCTTTATCACACAGCTGGCTAATGCTAAGGAGACTATGCTTGAACCCTTCCACAAATAGTACATCATGAATAAAGAAGTTTTTCTTGTCACCAATGGTGCCTCTCCCAAGAATCTTCCCTTTGTTGTTGTCTCCATAAGTCACATGACCTTCTTGCTTAAGGATAAGATTGACAAACTTGGATTTTTCCCCTGTCATGTGCTTGGAACAGCCACTATCTACGAGCCATGCAAGAGACAAGATCATGTAGCAAGGTTTGATCCCGTAACAAATGTGGGTCCATTGGCATTAATTGGATCATTAGAAGCCTTAGGATTCTTGGAAATCTTAGGAACCCATTTCAAAATACCTTTGGGAATAGAAAATTTCCTTACTCTGCAGAATCTGACAGAGTGGCCCTTTAATAAAAGCATGAAACAACCGGTTGTTTCGACTTTTCTATTGGTTGTTTTTCACTGATGGTTGAAATAGGCTTTGAAACACCACTTTTCTTACTCTATGGATCAAAACCCAAACCAACTTTACCAAAGACACATTTTCTAGAAGAATGAACAGTTTCAAAATTTGATTTGCCTATAGAAATCTTATCCACAGTTTTCACAAGGTAGTGAACCTTCTCTTGGAGAGATTCAAAATTTTCACAAGAACTAGAGTCACACTTGCAAGAAGAGTTTTTGTAAATCATTTCCAGATTTTTAAAATCATTTTTCGAATTGTTTAGATCTTCTTCTAGAGTCTTGACTCTATTTTCCAGTCAATTATTCATGCCTTTCAACCGATTATTTAAAAGAGTCAATCTATTCGCTTTTTTATGAGTTTCTTTGAAAGCATCAAGAAGTTGGCTATAGTTTTCAAAATTTATTGAAGTGCTTGAACTTACACTGCTTATGTCAGATTCTCCCTTGACCATTAAGCAAAGATTTTCTTCTTCATCTCTTGAAGATGAGCTTGAGGAAGAAACTTCATTATCTTGCCAAGCAATGTAGGCTCTCTTGGCTTTGCCTTTCTTTTCACCTTTCTTGTTTGATATTCTTTCTTTAATCTCATTGTTGGGGCAATCAGCTTTAAGATGGCCTTGTGCACCACATGCAAAACATGTGTATTTGTTAGTATTAAATTCGTTGAGTTTCTTGTTGTTATACCTGTTGGATGATTGATTCTTGTTATTGTTTTTCTTCAATAATTTATTGAACTTCCTGATCAGCAAGCTAAGGGTTTCTCCATCATTGTCATCACTTGAATCTTGGCAATTTTTATGTCCAACAGCTTTCAAGGAAATGTTTCTCACATGTTTGTCTCATTTTCTTGAATATTCAACCTATTCATCTTCAATTCATGTTCTTTAAGCTTTCCAAATAGTGAAGCTATTGTCAAAGATGTTAGATCTTTAGACTCAAAGATGGTTGTGACCTTGGGCTGCCAAGATCTGTCTAGGCACTTAAGGATCTTGATGTTGAGTTCCTCTTTTTCAAACATTTTTCCAAGACTCATGAGGTGGTTTACAATATGATTAAACCACTTATATACTTCTACAATTGTCTCCCCTTCCTGCATTCTAAACATCTCATATTCTTGGATAAGATCATTCTTCATTGCTCTCTTCATGTCATTTGTTCCTTCATAAGTCACTTCAAGAGTATCCCACATTTCCTTTGCAGAGGTACACTGTGATACCCTAAAAAACTCATCAGAATTTAATGTAGATGTAATGATATTCTTTCCAATACAATCATATTGAGCCTTTTTGCTTTCATGCTCAATCCATTGGGATCAAGGCTTTTCATAAAACACTTTATCTTTTTCAAGCATAGGAACAAAAGGACCATTTTCAATTGCATCCCAAATTTCTTTATCAATTGATTCTACAAAGATCTTCATCCTTACCTTCCAAAATTAATAATTCAAACTTCAAAACAAAGGTGGCCTGTTAATTGAAGCACCCTCCCCAAAGGGTAGTTTTACTGCCATGAAAATATTTTAGGATCGAAAACTTGAATGACTTTCAAGAACTTAGCTCTTGATGCCGATTGTTAGAATTAGAGGCCTTAAACAAAAGGGGGTGAATTATTCATGAACAATTTTCGTAAATATTGAAGATAGAGTGAAAGATAAGAGAGAATCAATCAATTGGAAATTTAAAGAGCTAAGGGATATAAAAATTCACACAGGAAATTATAGTGGTTCACTCTTATCCAAGAGCTACATCCAGTACCCAGAAACCTCTGAGTATTTCACTAAACAATCAAAAACCTTGATAACACACCACACACCAAAGAGGTGATCTTGAACCCTTCAAGAACACACACCTCCTTTGCCAAACAACACACCATAAATCACAGAACACCCTTTGGATTTGCACAGCCCCAGTTCTTATAGAAATACAATTGTCAAGAGAAAAAAGGAATGATCACACCTGATACAACCATAGATTGAATAGAACGAATACAAAGCAATCCTATTCCACTCTTAGAAAGAATCCAAAGCTTGAAGCAATCTTGTAGAAAACTAATTTGAAAGAGATAATCTTATTTCATAACAACCAGGAGCGTAAAACAGATTATATAAACTCCAAATAGTTGTTAAAAACATTTAATACAAGAGCTCAATCAGTTTTAAATCATGTAAAACAGAATCAACTAACTTAACATAATTCTGTTAACAATTTTGAAAAATCAACTGATTGAAAACATGAAACAATCTGTTGAATTGGCTTGATAGCAAAGTCAACCAATTTCAACCTTTTTCAAATTCTTTTCAAAAACACTAAGTGTAAAACAACTGGTTGAATCGACAAAACAACTGGTTGATTTTCTACTTTCTTTAGAAAACACATTTTTTTTCAAAAGAACTTGATTCAAACTACTTTAGATCATAACTATGAGTGGATTAAAAAATTCAAACTACCCAGAATCCACACACACAAGTAGCAGCAGAGTCTTTAAGCCATCCACTTAGATTTGGAGACATCAAAGCCCATGTTTAACATCATTGACCAAGGGTCAAACCCTAGGGCCACCCCTCTTCAGTACCTTTTCTACCCTCTCCTTATCTTGCTCTCCAAGTCACTCCTTCCTATATAAAGGGTGCCTTCCCCCATGTAATGACACATTGAATTTTGAAATAGAAAAGAAACTCTGTCAGAGTGTTTAGTGAGTTGAGTCTCCTAAAGGTTCTTGGGTCTTATCTTGTGAGTGTAGTGCACTTCAAGTGCTGCCTCTTCACCACTCATCTTGGAAGCTCCCATCCTTCCAAGTGGCGTGATCCATATTGTTGGAACCAAAGGCTTTAATGAATCAAATCTGTGACGAATCTGTGCAGAGCTTGGTTGCTGATGAAGTTAGGTTTAGAAGTTTTGTTTCTATTTTAGAATTTGTTTTGTTCGTCCTTGATTAAGAACCTTAGCTTGAGCAAACTTGATTTTAAAAGAGAAAATGTTTTTTGAAAGCTAAGTGATAAACAACCGGTTATTTTATCATTTTAACCAATTGTTCCTCACTGGCCTGTTTGGTGGGTTTTTTAACTGTTTTATAACAGCTTTAACCGAATCAACCGATTATTTCAAAATATCAATCAGTTGAATTTTGAAAATCTATTTTTCCAACAACAGCTGGATTTTGTAACACATTCAAACGGGAATTTTGTGAGGTTTATAAATAGAAACTCTCTTATCTTTTAAAAATACACAGAAATAGCAAAATACATTTTGAGATACAGAAAGAGTTTGCAAAAGAGAGTTTTACAGAGATTTGAAAAAGTTTTGGGAAATCAATTTTGAGAAGAGTTTTTGCTGAAGTTTAAAGATTGCTCAAATAGCTGATGTTGTAATCAATACACGAATTTAGGAACTGCTAAGCAAGGTGTTTTCTATTCCTTTCTTTGTTCCTGATATTGTATTCTTTCAATTCTTGTAAGTGCGTGAAATCCTTTAAAATCAGAGGATGTTCTGGTTTAAAGGTGTATGGTGTGTTGAAGAGAGTGTGTGTGATCTTAGGTTGAAAGATCCTCTCTTGTTGTTGTTGTGTATATGTAAACTGTTGTGTTTTACATAGTGAAACTCATAAGGTTTTTATGAAGAACTAGATGTAGCTAAGGGGTTGAGTGAACCAGTATAATTCCTTTGTGTGATTCTTGTTAGAAAAGATGGCTTTAAACTATAGGAAGGGTGAATTGTTTTAAGGGGTTTTCGCAAACTTTTCCCAGCTAGAATGAATTTATTTCAGAAACCAATTGATTCAGCAATTCAGTTAGCCAAAACAACAAGCAAAACTGTAATACTAGAAAAACAATCGGTTGTTTCTTCAAAACAATCGGTTGTTTATACCAGCAAACAACAAACAAACTGAATTTAAAGAGTTAAGGATAGAAAGATTGTACACAGTTGTTTATACTGGTTCACTCCAATCCAGAGCTACATCCAGTCTTCTCAGAAACCCTGAGGAAATCCACTAAGCAATCACACCTTGATCACTTACACAACAACCAAGAGAATGACCTTGAAAACCTCAAGAAACACACTCTCCTTGGCCAACACTAAGATTGCTGATCTTGAACACCTCAAGAACACACAGCCAATCTCAGCAAAAACACACAAACAAATTGTTTCAGTAGTTTACAAAGATTACACTTGTTACAGATGAATATCTGAAATCAATACAAGTAGAATCCTATTCCAGCACCTTGATCAATCACAAAACTCTTAAGCAATCTCAACACTTTGAAAAACTCTCTTAGAAAAACTTTGTCAAAAGATTCTCTTTTCTTAAATCAGTTTTTCTAAATTTATACAAAGATATAGTTTGTTATCAAATCTTAACAAACTCTTAATTGCTTTAAAAAGATTGGTCAAAGCATTTAATGACTGGAGCGTATTTAGTTTTAAAGCATTTAAAGCTTAGTCAAAGAAAACAATTTTTCTGCTATGGTTCCAAAACAAACAATCGATTGTTTCCTCGAATCAATCGGTTGTTTTGTTACTTAACAGATTTCACCATTCAAAAACAGTTTTCAATACTTTCTCAAAACACCTAATTGTAAACAATCGGTTGTTTCAACTTAGCTTGAAAAACATTTTGCTTTGTTAAAGATTGAGATGCTAATTGCTTTGAGATTTAATCTAAGGGTGGATTACAACATTAAACTACCCCTGAACAAAGCTATAAACCAGCATAGCAGCATCAAGCAAAGCAGAGGCTTCAACATCCTTCAGAGGATTTGGATTCTTCAAAACATTGAACATCACTTGGTTCAACAATCTCCCCCTATTTGATGAAGACAAATCCCTGGTGCTTGTGTTGTACTGATGAAATCTGAAGCAGTTCCTGCAGAGAAAGCATTTACACTATCCAAAGCTTCTTACAGCAGCAAGTTAGATTATACCTCTTTTAACATAATATTCAATCGGTTGTTTACATGAAACAATCGGTTGTTTCTATCAGCAGCAGCAGAAAACACTTTAATACTCAGAGATTTAAACATTTTATGCATATAAGATACAGATATACAAGAACCAATAATTCTCCCCCTATTTGTCTTCACAAATAGATTTTAAGATGTACCAACACACAGATTTTAAGAGAGATTATTTAGATCAAGAATACCTAACTCATTTCTTAAGAAGAAAAACCTCTCTTTTGGCAAAGGCTTTGTGAAGATGTCAGCTAGCTGCAGTTTGGTCTCCACAAACTTCACTTCACAGTTCCCATTTTGCACATGATCTCTGATGAAATGATGTCTTATTTCAATATGTTTGGTCCTTGAGTGCTGGATTTGATTTTCAGTAAGATTGATTGCACTTGTGTTATCACACATCAAAGGAACTTTGCTGATTTGTAAACCAAAATCTGCAAGTCGTTGTTTGAGCCATAGGATCTGTGCACAGCAGCTACCAGCAGCTATATATTCTGCCTCAACAGTAGAGAGAGCAACACATGCTTGCTTCTTGCTATGCCATGAGATTAGGCTAGAGCCAAGAAGGTGACAAGTGCCACTTGTGCTCTTTCTATCTAGCTTGCAACCTGCAAAGTCAGAATCTGAATAACCAATTAAATGTATTGGAGAATGAGAAGGATACCATAATCCTACAGATGATGTTCCTTTGAGATATTTCAGAATCCTTTTTGCAGCTTTGAAGTGTGACTCTTTAGGATTTGCTTGATATCTTGCACATAGACACACCGCAAACATGATGTCCGGCCTACTTGTTGTTAGATAAAGCAATGATCCAATCAAACCTCTAAATTTTGTTTGATCTATACTTTTTCCAACAGTATCTGCATCCATGTAGCAGCTTGATGGCATTGGAGTGCTTACCTCTTTGCAATTCTCCATTTCAAAATTTTTGAGAATCTCCTTGCAATACTTTGATTGACTTAAGAAGATCCCATCCTTTATTTGTTTAACCTGCAATCCAAGAAAGAAAGATAGTTCTCCCATCATAGACATTTCAAAATCACCTTTCATTGCAGCCACAAATTCTTCACACAACCTATCTTGTGTAACACCAAAGATGATGTCATCAACATATATTTGCACAAGAATTATTTCTGCATATGACTTCTTGATGAAGAGAGTCTTGTCTACCATTCCTCTTTCATAACCAAGAGATAGCAGAAAGTTGCTAAGCCTCTCATACCACTGCCTTGGAGCTTGTTCAGTCCATACAAAGCCTTCTTCAACTTGAAGACATGGTTGGGATACTTGTGATCTTCAAAACCCGGTGGTTGATCTACATAGACTTCTTCATTGATGTAGCCATTCAAGAAGGCACTCTTTACATCCATTTGGAAGAGTTTAAAACCACTCATACATGCAAAAGCCAGCAGCAGCCTCACAACCTCCAATCTAGCCACATGAGCAAAGGTTTCACCATAGTCTATGCCCTCTTCTTGATTGTAGCCTTTGGCAACTAGCCTTTCTTTGTTTCTAGTGATCACTCCATTCTCATCTAGCTTGTTCCTCAAAACCCATTTTGCACCAATAATATTCATTTCATTAGTTTTAGGGACAAGAGACCATACCTCATTTCTTTCAAATTGGTTTAGCTCTTCATGCATAGCTTCAACCCACTTCTCATCCTTAAGAGCTTCTTCAATTGACTTTGGTTCAATTTGAGAGACAAAAGTTGTGTGTCTGTAGTAGTTTGAGATGGAGCTACGTGTGGAGACACCTTCCTTTATCTGCCCTATAATGTTATCCACTGACAGATCTCTAGGAATCCTCCACTCTTTGGGCAGCTCACTCTGTTGCAAAATTTCAATCTGTTGTTTCTGCGAATCAACTGGTTGTTTTTCTGCACAGATATCCAGCTTCTCCAAACTGATGCTCTGTTCGTCTTCCTCAGCACTGATCTTTGGGTTCTCACTGATTCTGCGATCTACCTCATCAAAGACTACATGAACTGATTCTTCTACAGTTATCAACCTTTTATTGTAGACTCTATAAGCATGGCTTGTGAGTGAATAACCAATGAAAATGCCAAGGTCAGCTTTCTCATCAAATTTTCCCAAGCTTTCCTTTCCATTGTTGAGAACAAAACAGCTACAGCCAAAGACTTTGAGGTGGCTGATGTTAGGCTTCCTTTCATTGAAAAGTTCATATGGAGTTTTCTTCAAAATGGGCTTTATAAGCACCCTATTCACCACATAACAAGAGGTGCTTACTGCATCTGCCCAAAAATACTTAGGAAGTGATGATTCACTAAGCATTGTTCTTGCAAGCTCTTCAAGAGACCTGTTCTTCCTCTCTACAACTCCATTTTGCTGTGGTGTTCTTGGAACAGAGAAATTGTGTACGATTCCCAACTTCTCACAGAACTTGACAAACTTCTCATTTTGAAATTCTCCTCCATGGTCACTCCTTATGGAACCTATGTTGCTGCTCTGTGTTTTGAAGTCTTCTTGTTAGCTTTTTGAATGCAGCAAAGGCATCACTCTTTGATTCCAAGAACAAGGTCCAAGTGTACCTAGAGAAATCATCAACAATAACAAAAGCATAATAATTTCCACCAAGACTCATAGTTCTAGAGGGTCCAAAGAGATCCATGTGAAGGAGCTCAAGAATTTCTTAATGAAGAGACAACATTTTTGGTTTTAAAAGACCTTTTCACTTGTTTCCCTTTATGGCAAGCTTCACAAATGTGATCCCTCTCAAACTTGAATTTTGGCAGCCCAATCACAAGATGTTTTGATATTAGCTTGTTCGAATGATTCATGTGAATATGAGCAATTCTTCTATGCCAAAGTCAAGATTCATCCTTCTTGGATAGAAGACATCCAATTGAACATGGTGAAGAGATATCTAGAAGATACACATTATTAACTCTCTTACCTACCAACATTACCTCTTTGGTGTTGGGTAGACAAATTTCACATGTGTTTGTCTTGAACATCACTTGATACCCCTTGTCAAATAGTTGGCTAATACCTAGTAGATTATGCTTTAGGCCTTCAACAAAGAGCACATCATGAATCACCAAGATGCTCTCATCTCCTATGGATCCTCTACCAAGTATTCTTCCTTTGTTGTTGTCTCCATAGGTGACATGACCCTCTTGCTTGAAGGATATTCTCAGGAACTTTGATTTGTCCCCTGTCATATGCTTGGAGCATCCACTGTCCAAGTACCAAAGTTGCTTTCTTTCCTCCAAGATTTCCTACACAAAAGATTTTCAAGTACATAGGTTTGGTCCCTTATGAATGAGGGTCCATCTAGTTTATACTCATCAATACAAGCTTTATTTTTCTTAGGAGTCCACTTCATAAGCCCTTTAGGAACAACATGTTTTCTGATTTTACAGAATCGCACAGAATGACCTCTTTTCATGCAATAGAAGCATGTAACAATCGGTTGTTTCGATGGTCCAATCGATTGTTTTTCTGGCATTTTCGAAAATGATTTTGAAAATCTATCTTGTTGGTTTTGTGGATTAAAACCCAATCCAGATTTTCCACAAACACAATTTTGAGATGCTAACACACTTTCAAAGTTAGATTGGCCTTTAGAAAGCTTATGCACTATTTTAACAGGATAGTGGACCTTCTTTTCAAGATTTTCGTAATTTTCACAAACTAGAGTATCACACTTGCAAGAGGAGTTTTTGTAAATGATTTCCAGATTTTCAAAACCCATTTTTGAATTTTCTAAATCCTCCTCCTGTGCCTTTACCTTGTTTTCAAGCCAGCTATTCTTTTCTTTCAACCGATTGTTTAAGAGAGCCAATCGGTTGGCTTCTTCATGTGTTTCTTGAAAGGCTTGAAGCAATTGACCATAATTTTCAGAGTTTGAAGAGTTTGATGAACTTACACTACATGAGTCATCCTCCCTTCTGGCCATTAAGCAAAGATTGAGGCTTTTCTTATTTTGCCTTTTCTTCCTTCTTGCTTGACTCTTTGTCATTGCTTCCTTTGGTTCATGAGCAGCCTTGAGAGTCTCCCACATTTCCTTAGCAGTTTTGCACTTTGATATCCTAAAAAATTCATTAGTATCTAGTGCAGAAACTATAATGTTTTGAGCAGACCTATCAAGCTGAGCCATCTTACATTCATCATCTGTCCATTTGGACAAAGGTTTTGCAATAAAGGAATTATTCTTTTTGAATTTTGGAATGTAAGGACCATTCTCAATTGAGTCCCAAATTCTTTGATCAATTGATTCAATAAAGATTTTCATTCTTGCTTCCCAAAACTTATAATTCAATCCACAGAATAAAGGTGATTTGTAGATTGAAGCACCTTCCTCAAAAGATAGTTTTCCAGCCATAAAAAGGATTTTAGATCAACTTGAATAACTTTCAAGAACCAAGCTCTTGATGCCAATTGTTAGAAAAGATGACTTTAAACTAGAGGGGGGTGAATTTTTTAAGGGGTTTTCGCAAACTTTTCCCAGCTAGAATGAATTTATTTCAGAAACCAATTGATTCAGCAATTCAGTTAGCCAAAACAGCAAGCAAAACTGTAATACTAGGAAAACAATCGGTTGTTTCTTCAAAACAATCGGTTGTTTATACCAGCAAACAACAAACAAACTGAATTTAAAGAGTTAAGGATAGAAAGATTGTACACAGTTGTTTATACTGGTTCACTCCAATCCAGAGCTACATCCAGTCTTCTCAGAAACCCTGAGGAAATCCACTAAGCAATCACACCTTGATCACTTACACAACAACCAAGAGAATGACCTTGAAAACCTCAAGAAACACACTCTCCTTGGCCAACACTAAGATTGCTGATCTTGAACACCTCAAGAACACACAGCCAATCTCAGCAAAAACACACAAACAAATTGTTTCAGCAGTTTACAAAGATTACACTTGTTACAGATGAATATCTGAAATCAATACAAGTAGAATCCTATTCCAGCACCTTGATCAATCATAAAACTCTTAAGCAATCTCAACACTTTGAAAAACTCTCTTAGAAAAACTTTGTCAAAAGATTCTCTTTTCTTAAATCAGCTTTTGTGAATTTATACAAAGATATAGTTTGTTATCAAATCTTAACAAACTCTTAATTTCTTTAAAAAGATTGGTCAAAGCATTAAATGACTAGAGCATATTGAGTTTTAAAGCATTTAAAGCTCAGTCAAAGAAAACAGTTTTTCTGTTATGGTTTCAAAACAAACAATCGATTGTTTCCTTGAATCAATCGGTTGTTTTGTTACTTAACAGATTTCACCATTCAAAAACAGTTTTCAATACTTTCTCAAAACACCTAAGTGTAAAAAATCGATTGTTTCGACAAAACAATCGGTTGTTTCAACTTAGCTTGAAAAACATTTTGCTTTGTTAAAGATTGAGATGTTAATTGCTTTGAGATTAAATCTAAGGGTGGATTACAACATTAAACTACCCCAGAACAAAGCTATAAAGCAGCATAGCAGCATCAAGCAAAGCAGAGGCTTCAACATCCTTCAAAGGATTTGGATTCTTCAAAACATTGAACATCACTTGGTTCAACAATTCTCTTTCTCTGTCTTAGTTTATCTTGTTAATGTTTCTGTATCTGATATAAACAACCGGTTATATTGTTCTTGCAATCAGTTATAATTCTGATATATAACATTGTTGTTAACTCTGTAATAATATCAATTAGTTTTATCATAATATCAACCGGTTGATTTTCTGCTGCTTATCTTAAAAGCTTAATTTCTTTTAGCTTCTCTGATCTTTTTCTTTGTGAATTGATAAAGGAATTCATTCTTAACTAAACATTTGCGAAAAGCTTTAAAAAACAATTCACCCCCCTCTTATTTTAGCCATTAATTCTAACACATATTCCATTCCATAAGCTTTCTCTTGTCTCTTTTTTCTTTCTTCCATTATGCCTTCCATCTTTCCATTTCCATTTGCTTATTTGTTTTTCATTTTTTTATTTGGTCATCCTCTTGGTTCCTT
Organism: Phaseolus lunatus; assembly: GCA_013389735.1. NCBI lineage: Eukaryota > Viridiplantae > Streptophyta > Magnoliopsida > Fabales > Fabaceae > Phaseolus > Phaseolus lunatus. The sequence continues at coordinate 33,191,012 of CM023864.1, read as the reverse complement.
CCATCTTATGTTATTTTAATTTTCGCACCTCATCATCATCACCTTATATTGTGTTTTTCTTTTTGCCCTCTAGAGATGAACCTTCACACTTAAACACTTGGTTAAGTTCATGTCCGGTGGGAATCTTCTTTGGGTTTCTAACCCTGAAATCTAATCTCAAAAAGCTTAAACAAAAGTGAAACCTCTAAATTGTGTGAATCTAAAATCAACTCAGATAAGGAATTTTGTGGGATTTAGGTGGCTAAAATGAGTGAAAGAAACTGTGAAGTATTGGTGTATGGGGAATGATAATGAGGCTAGCAAGAAGTGAGCTAAGAGAGTAGTTGAGGGTGAAGTTTGGTAGTGTGGTGGTCAGACCTCGGACGTCGGCACATGAGTGAGAGGTCGGCACAGGAGAGATCGGCATAGTAGGGCCCAGAGAGGGGTCCACAGAATTACACGTGTCAAGGCCCGAAACCAAATTCACAGATATGCCATGCATGCAGGATGTTTTCAAGACGTAAGGCTCTGACACGATAGAATTATCCTTAGAAACGCATGGGAGGCATGTGAAGGTTTTGAGGCACATGAGATATTAAGTTATTAGATAAGTTTGGGCTGGCGACGCTGGGATAGGCACTGAAACCTTAGCAGCCACACCTTAAGTTACGCACTCCAGGAAAGGGATAGGCCCACGAGAGTTGAACTCTAAGAAAGGAAGGTTGCCACGGGATTATAAGGGAATTGTGTCCTAGAATCCTAAAAAGGTAACCCTAAATTCGCTAGAGGCAGTGCTTGGGCAGGGGCATGTATGCGGCAGGTAACCTAAAAATAGCTATATAATGGGGTAACGCCTAAGATAAACACAGGTTCACACACCAACATAATTCTTTGCAGGCTTAGAGTTTCTCACACACTCTTGGCTTGAGATATCTTAGTTGTTTGATGTTTCTTGCCCTGTACTGACTTGAGCGTCGGAGTGCAATTACAGGTAGGGCCCCCTCTGTTTCAATGGAGCCACCAACCCACCGCGAGATAGAAAGGAATCACAATCTACCTTAGAGTCAATGACAACCGAGTCAACCGGCGAGAGCAGGTAGCAATTCAATAATCTATTCAAAGCTAATTTACAAGGGGTCTAGCACTTGTATTTATAGTGCTATGGGCATCCAAGGTGAAAACTTTAACCTTAAAAACTCTCCATACATAGAATGACAAGTGACTCTCTGTAATTAGAGCAAATCCTATCAAATTAGAGGTAGAAAAGTGTCATCTTCTAATTGGAGAGAATGCTCTCCATTCCCATGAAGACAAATGGCCTTTTTGCATTTGGTGGAAATCCTCTCCATTGAGGGGATGACATGTGAACCTTCATGCCTTCTTTGCCACTTTATGTTTTCTATTTGCTCTTTAGTAATTTATTTGTGCAGGCAAGATGGTCTAGAGTTGCATTGGGTCCAAGAAGGCCCAATTGTATCTCTAGATAAACTCATTCTTTTTCTATTTACACCCTACTCTAATTAGTCTAATACATGACCCATGAAAATTGGCCCAAAACATGGCCCAAAAAAATGGCCCAAATACAAGCCCGAAATAAACCCTATACTACTCTATGCAATGTTTATAAAACTAGAGAAAAGTGGGAGAGCAGACAAGAATTAATTCTCCCTAATATGAGAGTCTTATAAGCTTCTTTTTCTGCTTCCAATCTTTTTAGCCAAATGTTTCAAGGCTGAATAGGTTTTAATCATTCCCAGTCCTCAGATCCTAAATGATTTCAATGACAACAACCTCTGTTTATTTTTTATTTTCCTCTAGGGTCAAATATACATCTACAATAAACGTCAAACAAACATGAAACAAGTTTCTTTAAAACAAAATTAAAGAAAAATGAAACAAAAAAAAATAAAGCCCTTTATTTTTATAAAAGTTTTGAAGAATAGGGTCCTTTTCAAAATTATTTTTGTTCACTTTTTTGTTCTTTTCCTAAACTAGGCAACAACATCACAAAGTGTTGTTTTAGAGATTTTTGTGAAGAATAATTTGCATTATCTAATTGAAAAGAAGAGTTCAAAGTATTTAAATACCCCTTTAAGGATTCTTTATTGGCTATGTTTGCAAGGGTGTCATAAGAGACTCTTCTTCCTTTTCAGTTTCCTCTTCTTCTTTTTCAATCAAACCTTCATTTGTCTTTCCTAAGGAGGAAAAATTTATATCTATATCTGGTTCAGCTCAAGACACAAATTTTTCTTTAAGCACTTCCTCATAAGATTTGTTTATAGAAGGTAAAATGTTATCAATATTTGGTTCATCTCCAAACAAAGACTTTTCTATGTTTTCGTTTTCTATTTTTCTTTCTCTTTCTTCCTCTTGTGACCTTTCATACCTGGATTTAGAGGGGTAAGACTCCCTCTTAAACTCTATCCTGGAATATGATGTGTTAAGATAATCTTCCTTAAAAGCAGACCTTCTCTTGAGTTGTTGTTCTATCCTAACACAAAAATGAACCAAATCATTCAAATCATCAAAAGTTAAAAATTTAACTCTATCCTTGATGCCAGCCACGACCACATGAAGATGACCAAGGATGCTAAACTAGAATGGTCATCTCAACAAGCAAAAAAAGACTTCATTCATAAGAGGAATGGACAAGGGCCAAAACATTTGAAGTTCTTCCTATTAGTCTTCTTAAAAAGATGAGGCCCAAGCCCAACAAGAGGCCCAAGCCCAACATGAAGGTCAAGCCCAACATAAGGCCCAAGGTCAAGTCATAACTCAAAGAATTATTAGGAGCAAGACCAAAGCTTTAAAGAAATGGGCATCAATTGTTGTCAGTTGTTGTAATCTCTTTAGAGTAGTTTTAGTAGAAAATAAAAAGAAGGTGTAGACATTAAAATAAAGGGTGCCAATGTATAAAGATAGGTCACACCTTCCATGTGACATAAAGAGTAGGTGTAGGTGTAGTTTTTAGGAGGTGCCAAAGTAGAAAAAAGGTCACACCTCCCATGTGACTCAAGATTGGCTCCAAATTTGAATTAGAATTATGAGGGAATTTTGAATTTGTTTCACTTTCATTTCAGCCCTCTAAAACTATTAATAGAGGTGCTTGGTCATTGTAAAATAACATTGAAATTAGAAGAAAAGTTACTATACTCAAATTGTGAGTGAATTTTGTGAGACTTGTTGTCCTCTTCCTTTTCTCATCTTGTAAAGCTTTGGGAGCTCTCAAGTGGCGGCAAATCTGCACTTATCTTGGATCATCACCTCCAAGTGGCGTGTCCATTCCCAATCCATGGCTACAACCACATAAGTTTCATCTTCTTTCATCTTCCATAGTCATTTCAATCGGTAGTTTTTATTCTATGTCTTGTTCTTGAATTTCAATCGGTTCTTTTGTTTCAATTTGTGTTTCCATTCTGTTTTTGTGTTTAAATTCTGCACCTATTCTGTTTTGAGTTTAGCACCTTGTTCTTCATTCATTCATCACCATTAATTGTGTTTTAACCTTGGACCTTTGGAAATGAACCTTCACATCTACTTAACACTTGTTAAGTTAATGTCCAGTGGGGATTTTCCTTAGGTGACTCACTCTAAATTGCAAAGAATCTTGATCCTAATTCTAAGAAAGTTTCACAAATATAATGAACCTAAAATCAACTCACATCATGTGGTATCATGAGCTATCGTGATGTTTTGTTCTTGTTGAGTTGAATTGACACTTTCTATTCAAGCAATTTCCATTTTCCTGCACCTTATTTTTGTGCAGAATTTATTTTTAGGTTCCTATTTGTGTTAGCTATTCTGTTTTTTGTTTTAATTTGAGTCTTTCTTGCTGTTTTAATTGATGCAATTTAATTGTGTTTAAGTCATTTTGATTTTTGAATCCATACAAGTTTTGTCAAGTCATGTTTAGTCCTTTTCTTGATAATTTTTGGTTGATTGCTTTTAATTTTGAGTGCAGTTTCTAATATGTTTTTTTGAGCCTTTGGTGCATTTTAATTTTAGATTTGAGTTCATGCTTGTGTGATGGATCCATACAAGTTCATATACATCAATTCTATTGTGTTTTTCAAGTTTCTTAATATTTTTTAATTCCAAATTAGGCTTCCTCTGTTTTTGTTGAAACTGTGTTGGCCATTTTTGTTTACAGAATTTAATTCCGTTTATGAAAAATTGTGAAATTTTGGATCTCAATATATTGATGTGTTAGAAAAAAGTGAAAAAAAAAAGTGAAGCAAAATTCAAAATAGAAAAAAAATTATAAATCAAATACAATCAGTGTACAATTCTGGGGCGAAAAAAATGGTGAAGTGGCATCAAATTTGAAATATTTATCACAATTAATTGGTGCATCATTTTGGTGTGATTCCAGCGCCAAATTTGAGCTAATATCTTGAAATTTCTGTGGTTTAAATTTCAAATTCAAATTTCAATTATCCAGATCAGCATAAATTGTCTAAGTCACGTATTTTGACACCTTAATATTCTGTAGTACTGTTTTGGTTTTGTTAATCCAATTCTAGTACCATTCTCTAGGTTCTTTTTGTGTACTACCTTTTATTGAGTACCTTATTTTCTTTGCTTGTCATTTTCATTCAATATTCTTTTCTAAAGTTTTGTCGTATCTTTACTTCCACTTTGGTTTAGCTTTCTTGTTTATACCTTTTATTGCTTGTCTTTTCTTGTTTCCTCAAAGTTTTGTGGTGATTGTTCTTGAGTAGGTGTGGTTTGCTTTGGCATCTTTCACTTGAGGCTCATCCAATCCACAAGAGAGGCTTGGTAAAGCACAGAAAATTTTTCTTGGAGTGGTTTGAGTGCCTTTATCACTATTGCCACAAGCACCTTTTTGTTTTCTTTTCTAACAACGTTTTCTTAACTTGTTTGTTCTTTGTGTTTTGTGTTTGAATGTTGTAATGGCTCCTATTTCAAGTAGTGCATCTTCCAAACCGCATGCCTATCACAATGCTCACCTTTTAGGAGAACTTGTGGAGGTTAAGCAACAAATTGTCCACAAAGATGAAAAAATTAGACAACTTGCCAAATGATTGCAAAGATTAGAAGAAGCTAGAGCATGGCAAAAACATCAAGAGGTGGAGGAATGGAGTATGCACCATTTTGCCAAAAAGCATCCTCAATACCAACAACAAGCACAAGATTCTTTTAATTTTGTAAAGTTACCTAGTTTTCATGGGTCCAATGACCCTTCTTTGTACTTAGATTGGGAAGCTAATGTTGAACATCTCTTTAATGTGTATAAGGTCACCGAGGACCACAAGGTTAGATTAGCTTCCTTAGTTTTCTTAGACTATGCCAACCAATGGTGGCAAAGAACTCTCATGGACATTAGTTATAACAAGAAACCGCCCATGGTTTCTTGGTATGATTTAAAGGCATGCATGTGCGCGAGGTTTGTTCCTCCTCCTTATAGGAAGGAACACTTGTTAAAGTTCCAAAGGCTTCATAAAGGACATAGGACGGTAGATGAATATTTTAAAGATTTTGAAACATCTTTGACTAAAATGCATATGCATGTTAATGAAGAATCAAAGATAAAATGGTTTGTAAGTGGTTTAAGAAGAGAAATTAAAGATTTTATAGAATTAAGTGAGTACTCCTCTTTAAAGAAAGTGGTTCACCTAGCCATCAAGCTAGAATCACACCTTTTGAAGAAAAATCCTTTCAAAAATACTCATAGTGATGGTTTCTACAAATCTTCAAGGAAGGATGAAAACAAAATTTCTACAAATACTTCTCCTTCCAATTTTTCACATAAAACCACTTCTAACCACAAAGTTTCTAAAACCAACCTTTGACCCTCTACCCCTACGTTACCCACCAAAACTTCAAAACTCAAATGTTTTAAATGTTTAATTTTTGGGCACATAGCTTCCTCATGTCCAACTAAACAAACCATAATGTTAAAAAGGGTTAAACAAGACCAACTTAACCTAAACACCAAAAGAGAAAATTAAAGAGAAAAATGTAAGGACCTGTAAAATTAAATTGGAATAAAAGGAATATATTTTAAATGAATTCTAAGTATGTTTTTATTTAAAATAAAAAGGAAGGAAAGTGTAGCTTAGAAGACTATGAGATCGCCTGGTTAGTACATAATCGCCTGTCGCCTAGATTACACATGAACGCCAATCGCTTGTAGTGTACATGATCGCCAATCACCTATGGTGCACATGATCGCCGAAAGGGCACTCAGTATGTGGTCAGGATACTGGATCAACCATAGTGGGTTCCAAAAACCACGCGTATCAAGGTGTGGGTTAATCCTTAGATACGCTGTGCATGCGAAGCTCTATGCTTGAGCATAAGAAATCGTCCTTAGTGTTGCATGCATGGGCGCACGAGGAGTAGTGTTGATCTACTCTTGGAAATGTGAAGCTACCGACGTCACCAAGTCATGTGGAGATGATACCTTGGACGTAACATAGTGGGATGAAGAACCTTCAGCAAGGCGTGGCGATGTGTCGTCGGGCATCGCCAGGGCGCGAGGCATGCGGGCATCGCCAGGGCGCGAGGCATGCGGGCATCGCCAGGGCGCGAGGCATGCGGGCATCGCCAGGGCGCGAGGCATGCGGGCATCGCCAGGGCGCGAGACATGCGGGCATCGCCAGGGCGAGACATCGGTCGTCTCCCAGGGAGAGACATCGGTAGTCTGTCAGGATGAGAAATCGGTGGATAGTCATCGCCCGAGCGGTCATCGGTGGAAGGTTATCGCGCGATGTCAAGTTTCACACAGATAAGGTGGGACCCAGGCTCCCAGCATGAGACGTCCTGCACGCGCGACACGTAGACAAAAAGGGTGGTTCAGAATAGTGACATCAGAGAGTTGGCATGCGCAGAGACACGCGTGGTCATACTGTTCAGGGAAGCGTGCACGCAAGCTTCCCTGCAGAGTGGGTGGTGGCAGCGGCATTTGTGGACAAGTTGGTTTAGATTCAAAAACTCACTTTTGAGAGGGAGAACGTTGCTGTGGTTCAAGAGTGACAGAGTGAGTTTACCTTCATCCTCCTCTTTTCTCTCCTTCGCGCTGCGATTCAGGTATCCTCAAGCACCAGTACGACGAGCGACGACTGCCCTTGGGCACCTGGGGAGTTCTCTGCGAGTTTTCCGTCAGTACGCTAGAACAAAGTTAAGGCATCTTTAAGCTTCGGTGGGTTTTGGAGCTCTTGGTGTTTTGCGCTAGTCCAGGTAAGGGAAGCTAGCATTTTCGTTTATAAAAACGTTAGGCGAGTAGGTTCTGAAGTGAGGGCGACGTGGTCGCCGGTTTTCATATGCTTTTCACGATACTCTGTTTTTATGTGTGGGGTGACGTGATCGCCGGTTTTAATGTTGTTTTCGAAATCCCTTGTTTTAGTGTCGTTTGAAACTGTTTGAGATTGAAATGTGAAATGCATGTAATATTTGAAAATCTGAACCTTGGAATGATTGTTTCTATGATTGGGATTGTTTAAGAAAAGATTCAAAATATTATATGATGGAATTGTGCTTTTACGTGTTGTATGATGCATTGAATGTTGTGAATGTGGGATCAAGGCATAGTATTTTCAGGAAAGAAAATACCGTGTAAGATCGTGTGTAATGTGCATTGACTAGGGACTTGTCTAGAAGGAGATATCCTGACTCTGCTGATATAATGGAATCACATAGATGAAGTTATTCAGTTGTGGAGAGTCGAAGGAGGTTCATATGTATGGGTAAGTTGTTTGAAAGATAACTGACTTGACCTGTTATATGAATTAACCCTGTCATACCGGGAGAGTGATGATATTGAGATTATGTATGCGCATGGCTGTGTGGATTTCACAGCGACCCTGTGTGGATTTCACAGTGGTGTGGTATGACAGGTGCAGATCTCTGAGTCTGAGTCAACGCACGAGTCTTCTGGAAGTAGAGTCATGTGTCTATATGTTACGAGTCAGTGGAAAGTTTGACGTGTGAACCATGAATATTGAATGTAGTGAATAGACACTTGACGAGTTTGTGGAATATGGGGATGTTGATGGTTGAAATTGATATAGATTATGAATGGTGTGAAGATTTATGTTTTCTATTGATATAAAGTTTCATATTTAAAGTTTTTGAAAATATCTAGCTTACCCTTTTATCTTGTATCGTGGTTGTTTTTCTTAAACTTGTGATGATTGTGTATATTTGCACGGGAGCATACGAGGTTGCAGGTAGTAGAGCTCCTCTGTGAGTGGTCACCGGAAGGAGATCGCGTGTTTCTGTTTCTGTTAGGCGATCGCCTGTTTTCTGTTTCTGATAGGAGATCGCCCGTTTTCTGTTTTCTGTTTTCTGTTAGGGGATCGCCGGTTCTGAATGCTGTGGTTTTATTTTATTTTGAAAACTCCTGTATGGAGATGTATTAAAACTTCCTCAAAAAGGGATATTATTTTGAGGCACATTTGTACTAATGGATGGATTATATTATGTATATATCTATGTTCAATTTTGATATTATTGTTTCACCTTTATTTTATTACAAAAATATGAAAAGCTTTTGGCGGGATGTTACATTAATGGTATCAGAGCAGTTCGTCCTTAGGATGACCTGAGGAGAGTGGGTTCATTGTGTTTCTTCTGCTAGTGGAGTCTTAATCAAAGCTATAGTGAAAGGTTTTCAAATGTTTTCTGATTGAAATCTTGTTTGTGCTTTAGTAGATATAGGCTCTAAATGAAAATTTTTAGTGTTAAGAGTGAAAGGATCTTGATAAAGTAGTGAGGGTGCACACTCATAACGGAATCGAGATGTTCTCAATCTTAATTCTAAAAGTTTGATGTTGAGCATATATCCGCTTCTGGTGTGTTTTATCCCAATTATTAAGTGTGGTGATATTTGATTGGTAGTTTGTAACCATGACTGTTCAGTGTTATGCTTTCTTTTTTTTAGCATTATAATTCTGTTTATGAACTCAAATTCTTAATGACTTTGAGATGCTGACCTTTGTAAGGTCTAGAGGTTACCTCCTGAATGAATTGATTTCTTATCGATCTCATTCTTGTAGTTGTAGGGAATATAGAAACCAATAGTTTCAAAATCTGAAACGAAGAAGATGGCACGTAGACCTCCTACCCTTCCCCAACCTTCTTCGGAAATGAGCCAGATTGCCAAGGCTATTGAGATGGTGGCAACTGCCATCCAACAACAGAATGCAGCAATGGCTCAGAATCATCAAGCTGCAATGCACCATTGGGAAACTGCTCGGTCGGCTGAAACAAATTCCCACGTCGGTCAGCCTCAGGAACAGATGGGACTGACCGAGTTCATGAGGCACAACCCACCCAAGTTCAGTGGGAATGCTACCCCTGATCAAGCAGATCAGTGGGTCAGGGAGTTGGAGAAAATCTTTAGGGCGACCTCCTGCCCTGAAGAGAAGAAATTGGTGTTCGCCACCTATCTGCTATCTGGAGAAGCCAAGTTCTGGTGGATGGGAGCTCAGCAGATGATGGAAGCCAGAGCTGAAGTGTTAGACTGGGAGAGCTTCAGGGTGAGATTTCTGGAAAAATACTTCCCAGATAGTGCAAGATTTGCGAAGGAAGCAGAATTCCTCAGATTGGAGCAGGGGGAGATGTCAGTGAATGCTTATGCTGCTCGGTTTGAGTATCTCGCCCGATTCTATACCCAGGCGACCTCTGAGGCTTGGAGGTATAGGAAGTTTGAAGAGGGACTGAAGCATGGGCTGAAGAGGACCATAGCCCCTATGTGCATAAGGGAATTTCACGCCTTAGTAGAGAAGGCGAAGATGGTGGAGACTCTGGAAAAGGGTGATTCCCAAGTGATCAGGTCACACCCAGGGGGTTCTTCCAGTGGGAAGGCCAAGTTGTAGCACCCACAAAGCAAGCCCTATGCGAGACCTCCACCACATCGGGCAGGAGCAGCGTCATCCCAGTTGCAGCAGCAACAACCTTGGAAACACAAATGTTTCCATTGTGGTGGACCACACACATCCAATGTGTGCTTCAAGAGGAATTCAGAGAGAAGGTGTTACACCTGCCAAAAGACGGGGCACGTTGCTAGAGAGTGCCCTAACAGGAATGGGGTGACTCAACCCAGTGGTTCTCAGCAGTTGAGGAATGAAGGCAGCAGACCTCAGGCAACAGGGAGAGTGTTTGCCATGACAGGAGCAAAAGCGTCTCAGTCAGGTAACCTAGTGCAAGGTGTTTGTTTTATAGCTGGTAGAGGTGTAAAAGCCTTGTTTGATTCTGGAGCGACACACTCCTTTGTGTCAAGCCTGTGTGTAGCCGAGTTGGGCCTTCTAGTGAAGGAGTTACCGTTTGAACTGTTGGTCTCTACACCTGCGTCAGGACAGGTGTTGACCTCTACAGTTTGCCCTGAATGTCCAGTGATAGTAGAGGGACGCAGGTTCAAAGTAAACTTGATCTGACTACCTCTTCAGGACCTGGATGTTATCCTGGGAATGGATTGGCTATCTGCCAATCACGTTCTCATTGACTGTGGTAGTTAGAAAATAGCGTTTCCAGACCTCCAAGAGTCAGATGTGATATCTGCTCAGCATGGGTGGTCGGAGTTGGAAAAAGGGGCGAGGTGCTTCGTGATCCTAGCTCAGTTGGAAGTGAAGAATGAAGAGGACGTAAGCAGGATACATGTGGTGAAAGATTTCATGGATGTATTTCCAGAAGAAATACCTGGATTACCTCCTAAGAGAGAAGTGGAATTCTCTATTGATTTGGTACCTGAAGCTGGACCAGTGTCAGTGGCACCTTACAGGATGGCTCCAGCCGAGTTGGTAGAATTAAAGAAGCAAGTGGAAGAGTTGTTGGAGAAACAATTCATCAGACCCAGTGTATCTCCATGGGGGGCTCCAGTGCTCCTAGTTAAGAAAAAGGATGGAGGGTCTCGGTTGTGTATAGATTACAGGCAGTTGAACAAGTTGACCATCAAGAACAAGTACCCCCTACCTAGAATTGATGATTTGATGGATCAAATACATGGGGCCTCGGTGTTCTCAAAGATTGATCTGAGATCGGGGTACCACCAAATTTTGGTAAAAGCTGAAGATGTTCAAAAGACAGCATTTAGGTCTCGTTATGGGCACTATGAGTATGTGGTGATGCCATTTGGAGTAACAAATGCTCCAGCTCTGTTCATGGACTACATGAATAGGATTTTTCGCCCTTTCTTGGATGAGTTTGTGGTAGTCTTCATAGATGACATACTCATTTATTCAAGGATCGAGGAAGAACATGAAGAACATCTGAAGACAGTATTGGAGATCCTGAGGGAGAAGCAATTATATGCCAAGTTCTCTAAGTGTGAGTTCTGGTTGAAAGAAGTCAACTTCTTAGGACATGTAATATCTGCCCAGGGGATCTCGGTGGATCCAGCCAAAGTGGAGGCAGTGCTTCAGTGGGAACGTCCTAAGACAGTTACTGAGATAAGGAGTTTTGTGGGCTTAGCAGGTTACTATCAGAGGTTCACTGAGGACTTTTCCAAGGTAGTGGCTCCTTTAACACAGTTGACCCGCAAGGATCAACCTTTTGCTTGGACCGACCGATGTGAGCAGAGCTTCATGGAACTAAAGGAAAGGTTGACTAGTGCTCCAGTGCTGGTGATCCCAGAGGTAGGAAGACCTTTTGATGTCTACTGTGATGCTTCACATCAGGGTTTGGGATGTGTTTTGATGCAAGAGAAAAGAGTGGTTGCATATGCTTCAAGACAACTCAAGGTTCATGAGAGAAACTATCCTACTCATGATTTGGAGTTGGCGGCTGTGGTGTTTGCCTTGAAGATTTGGAGGCACTATTTATATGGAGCTCGGTTCCAGGTGTTCAGTGACCATAAGAGCCTGAAATACCTGTTTGATCAGAAGGAACTAAACATGAGACAAAGAAGGTGGATGGAGTTTCTAAAGGACTATGATTTTCAACTCATGTATCATCCAGGAAAGGCCAATGTAGTGGCAGATGCTTTGAGTAGAAAATCAATACAAGTAGCCACCATGATGATGGAAGAGCAGAAACTGATCGAGCAATTCAGAGACTTAAACCTTGGGGTAGAATTTCATGTAAATCACATTAGTTGTAGTAAGCTGGCTATAACTAATGACTTCCTTGGAGTGATAAAGGATAAGCAGTTGGAGGACCCTAGTCTGAAGCGTACTGTGGAGTCACTAGGGACCGACCAGGCTAAAGACTTTGTGATGGACGATGATGGGATCTTGAGATTTAATGGCAGAATTTGCATACCTGCAAATGAAGAGTTGAAGAAGATGATCCTAGAGGAAGGTCACAAGAGTCGCCTTAGCCTACATCCAGGCATGAACAAGATGTACCATGACTTGAAGGAGTCATTTTGGTGGTCGGGCATGAAGAAAGACATCGCCCAGTATGTTACAACCTGCTTAACATGTCAGAAGGCGAAGATAGAGCATCAAAGACCTGGCGGGTTGTTACAGCAACTGGATATCCCTGAGTGGAAATGGGACAGCATTGCCATAGATTTTGTTACCCATTTACCCAGATCGGTAAAGGGTCATGATGCAATCTGGGTCATCATTGATCGGCTGACGAAGAGTGCCCACTTTCTCCCAGTGAATATGAGGATGCCTATGGCCAAGTTGGCACAGTTGTACATCAAAGAAATAGTGAGGTTGCATGGAGTGCCTTCCAGCATTGTTTCAGATAGAGATCCCAGGTTCACTTCACGGTTTTGGCAGACTTTACAAGATTGCTTGGGAACTAAGTTGAGAATGAGCTCGGCATATCATCCTCAAACAGATGGACAATCAGAGAGAACGATCCAGTCCTTGGAAGATCTACTGAGGACGTGTGTCTTGGATCAATTGGGAAGTTGGGATGAGGTGTTGCCGCTGGTGGAGTTTACCTATAATAACAGTTATCATGCCAGCATAGGGATAGCGCCATACGAAGCCTTGTATGGAAGGAAATGCAGAACTCCATTGTGCTGGTACCAGGAGGGCGAAACAGTATTGGTTGGACCAGAGTTGATTCAGCAGATGACCGAGAAGGTGCAACAGATAAAAGAAAGAATGAGAGCATCTCAAAGTAGGCAGAAATCCTATGCAGATCAGAGGAGAAAACCTTTGGAGTTTGCTGTTGGAGACCATGTGTTCATGAGAGTGACACCAACCAAGGGTGTAGGACGGGCGATCAAATCAAAGAAATTGTCCCCTAAGTTCGTGGGACCATATCAGATCTTAAGGAGGATTGGTCCAGTGGCTTATAAGATCGCCCTACCTCCCCATTTAGCGAATCTGCATAATGTCTTTCACGTATCACAGCTGAGGAAGTACATGGCAGACCCTAGTCATGTGCTGGAAGTGGACGATGTGCAGATCAAGGATGACTTGTCCTTCGAAGCGAAACCACTCAGGATTGACGATCGGCAAAGTAAACAGCTCAGAGGCAAGACCATCAACATGGTGAAAGTGGTGTGGGATGAGAGATCGGGTGATTCAACTTGGGAGTTAGAAGAACCCATGAGAGAAGCCTATCCATACCTCTTTTCCTTGTAATTCAATTTTCGAGGACGAAAATTTTTCTTGTTGGGGAGAATGTAAGGACCTGTAAAATTAAATTGGAATAAAAGGAATATATTTTAAATGAATTCTAAGTAAGTTTTTATTTAAAATAAAAAGGAAGGAAAGTGTAGCTTAGAAGACTATGAGATCGCCTGGTTAGTACATAATCGTCTGTCCCCTAGATTACACATGAACGCCAATTGCCTGTAGTGTACATGATCGCCAATCGCCTATGGTGCACATGATCGCCGAAAGTGCACTCAGTATGTGGTCAGGATACTGGATCAACCATAGTGGGTTCCAAAAACCACGCGTATCAAGGTGTGGGTTAAGCCTTAGATACGCTATGCATGCGAAGCTCTATGCTTGAGCATAAGAAATCGTCCTTAGTGTTGCATGCATGGGCGCACAAGGAGTAGTGCTGATCTACTCTTGGAAATGTGAAGCTACCGACATCACCAAGTCATGTGGAGATGATACCTTGGACGTAACATAGTGGGATGAAGAACCTTCAGCAAGGCGTGGCGATGTGTCGTCGGGCATCGCCAGGGCGCGAGGCATGCGGGCATCGCCAGGGCGCGAGGCATGCGGGCATTGCCAGGGAACGAGGCATGCGGGCATCGCCAGGGCGCGAGGCATGTGGGCATCGCCAGGGCGCGAGACATGCGGGCATCGCCAGGGCGAGACATCGGTCGTCTCCAAGGAGAGACATCGATCGTCCGCCAGGATGAGACATCGGTGGATAGTCATCGCGCGAGCGGTCATCGGTGGAAGGTTATCGCGCGATGTCAAGTTTCACACAGATAAGGTGGGACCCAGGCTCCCAGCATGAGACGTCCTGCACGCGCGACACGTAGCCAAAAAGGGTGGTTCAGAATAGTGACATCAGAGAGTTGGCATGCGTAGAGATACGCGTGGTCGTACTGTTCAGGGAAGCGTGCACGCAAGCTTCCCTGCAGAGTGGGTGGTGGCAGCGGCATTTGTGGACAAGTTGGTTTAGATTCAAAAACTCACTTCTGAGAGGGAGAACGTTGCTGTGGTTCAAGAGTGACAGAGTGAGTTTACCTTCATCCTCCTCTTTTCTCTCCTTCGCGCTGCGATTCAGGTATCCTCAAGCACCAGTACGACGAGCGACGACTGCCCTTGGGCACCTGGGGATTTCTCTGCGAGTTTTCCGTCAGTACGCTAGAACAGAGTTAAGGCATCTTTAAGCTTCGGTGGGTTTTGGAGCTCTTGGTGTTTTGCGCTAGTCCAGGTAAGGGAAGCTAGCATTTTCGTTTATAAAAACGTTAGGCGAGTAGGTTCTGAAGTGAGGGCGACGTGGTCGCCAGTTTTCATATGCTTTTCATGATACTCTGTTTTTATGTGTGGGGTGACGTGATCGCCGGTTTTAATACTGTTTTCGAAATCCCCTGTTTTAGTGTAGTTTGAAACTGTTTGAGATTGAAATGTGAAATGCATGTAATATTCGAAAATCTGAACCTTGGAATGATTGTTTCTGTGATTGGGATTGTTTAAGAAAAGATTCAAAAATATTATATGATGGAATTGTGCTTTTACGTGTTGTATGATGCATTGAATGTTGTGAATGTGGGATCAAGGCATAGTATTTTCAGGAAAGAAAATACCGTGTAAGATCGTGTGTAATGTGCATTGACTAGGGACTTGTCTAGAAGGAGATATCCTGACTCTACTGATATAATGGAATCACATAGATGAAGTTATTCAGTTGTGGAGAGTCGAAGGAGGTTCATATGTATGGGTAAGTTGTTTGAAAGATAACTGACTTGACCTGTTATATGAATTAACCCTGTCATACCGGGAGAGTGATGATATTGAGATTATGTATGCGCATGGCTGTGTGGATTTCACAGCGACCCTGTGTGGATTTCACAGTGGTGTGGTATGACAGGTGCAGATCTCTGAGTCTGAGTCAACGCACGAGTCTTCCGGAAGTAGAGTCATGTGTCTATATGTCACGAGTCAGTGGAAAGTCTGACATGTGAACCATGAATATTGAATGTAGTGAATAGACACTTGACGAGTTTGTGGAATATGGGGATGTTGATGGTTGAAATTGATATAGATTATGAATGGTGTGAAGATTTATGTTTTCTATTGATATAAAGTTTCATATTTAAAGTTTTTGAAAATATCTAGCTTACCCTTTTATCTTGTATCGTGGTTGTTTTTCTTAAACCTGTGATGATCGTGTATATTTGCACGGGAGCAGACGAGGTTGCAGGTAGTAGAGCTCCTCTGTGAGTGGTCGCCAGAAGGAGATCGCCTGTTTCTGTTTCTGTTAGGCAATCGCCTGTTTTCTGTTTCTGATAGGAGATTGCCCATTTTCTGTTTTCTGTTAGGGGATCGCCGGTTCTGAATGTTGTGGTTTTATTTTATTTTGAAAACTCCTGTATGGATATGTATTAAAACTTCCTCAAAAAGGGATATTATTTTGAGGCACATTTGTACTAATGGATGGATTATATTATGTATATATCTATGTTCAATTTTTATATTATTGTTTCACCTTTATTTTATTACATAAATATGAAAAGCTTTTGGCGGGATGTTACAAAAAAGAAGAACAAGATACAATGAGTTTCATTCCTTCACTTCCAAGGTGTTTTCCTTCCTTCTCTTTTTCATTTTTCAAAAATTATAAATACTTGACATATTTGATAAAGAAGTTTAGGGATGATCTTCCAAAACCTCTCAAAGGTTCTAACCTTTTAAGAGGATTTTTACAAACACATCATCTTGTCCCTAAACATTCTATACAAACATGGCCTGTATCAAGAATTCGTTCACATGAACTCACCAAGCTTAAAGAGCAAAAGTTTGTTCCCAATTCAATCCATTGCATTATTTTGTCTATGAACAAACTAACTTTGTTATATACAGGGGTTCTGAATTCGTGGTCGAATTCTCTCCAACTTGGGGGGTATGATGCAAGCCACGACCACATGAAGATGACCAAGGATGCTAAACTTGAAGGGTCATCTCAACAAGCAAAAAAAGACTTCATTCATAGAAGGAATGGACAAGGGCCAAAACATTTGAAGTTCTTCCTATTAGTCTTCTTAAAAAAATGAGGCCCAAGCCCAACAAGAGGCCCAAGCCCAACATGAAGGCCAAGCCCAACATAAGGCCCAAGCTCAAGTCATAACTCAAAGAATTATTAGGAGCAAGGCTAAAGCTTTAAAGAGATGGGCATCAATTGTTGTCAGTTGTTGTAATCTCTTTAGAGTAGTTTTAGTAGGAAATAAAAAGAAGGTGTAGACATTAAAATAAGGGGTGCCAATGTATAAAGATAGGTCACACCTTCCATGTGACATAAAGAGTAGGTGTAGGTGTAGTTTTTAGAAGGTGCCAAAGTAGAAAAAAGGTCACACCTCCCATGTGACTCAAGATTGGCTCCAAATTTGAATTAGAATTAGGAGGGAATTTTGAATTTGTTTCACTTTCATTTCAGCCCTCAAAAACTGTAAATAGAGGTGCTTGGTCATTGTAAAATAACATTGAAATAGAAGTATAGTTACCATACTCAATTTGTGAGTGAATTGTGTGAGACTTGTTCTCTTCTTCCTTGTCTCATCTTGTGATGCTTTGGGAGCTCTCAAGTGGCGGCAATCCAACACTTATCTTGGATCATCACCTCCAAGTGGCGTGTCCATTCCCAATCCATGGCTGCAACCACATAAGTTTCATCTTCTTTCATCTTCCATAGTCATTTCAATCGGTTATTCTTCTTTGTTTCAAATTTCAATCGACTATTCTTGTTCTACTTGTGTTTATATTCGGTTCTTTTGTTTTGCATCCAATTCTATTTTCTACACCTCATTTGTGATCCATTCATATCTCTAATTGTGTTTTTCACCTTGGACCTTTGGAAACGAACCTTCACATCTATTTAGCACTTGCTAAGTTAATGTCCAGTGGGGATTTTCCTTAGATGACTCACCTTAATTGCTACAGAATCTTGATCCAATTCTTAACAAAGTGTCACAAATTAAATGAATCAAAAATCAACTCACATCAACCCTGGATTTCAAGGTTTAGACCACTCCGAAATATGTTTATGGTTTTTCTAGGCTCTTCCTTTATTTCTGCCCTTTACAGACTGTTGAAGCATCAAATCTCTTTCATAATAAGAGGGAATGGGGCATTTTCTAAGGGCGTATTTGAGTTATGTCTAATGTTAACAATAGGGTCCTTTATTGGAGTAGTCCACCAATACATTGCTTGTTCCTGAAAGCTAAGTGTAGCTAGGGAAAATTTTCTATCCTCCTCAACATGGTGGCTATTAAAAATCTGTTCTACCCTCATCTCCCAATCTAAAAATTCTTCTACATCATTTTTCCATAAAAAAGGGGGAAGGTCTACCTTGTGTTCTCTTGGAAAAGTTTCATGCCTATGCATATGATGATGTCTTTAGTATGGTTCTATATTATAATAATGGTTACATCTACTCTCAAACTGCTCATCATCCTCAGGGCTTCTTCTACATCTAGGTTCTTCTTCTTCAATCCCTTTGCCCTTATTGAAACATATTAGGGCAAACATTTCTTTCACATATTTTCTTAATTCATTTCTAAAATCATCAAATTTTCTATTTGTCTTCTCTAGTGGATTTTCTAAATTTTCTTTTAAAAGACTAAGTTCCTCTCTCCACCCATAGCTCTCTTCTTGTTCCCTATTACTTCCTTGAACACTAGATGCATGGTTATGATTACTCATTTTGAAATTAAAAAGAAATGTTTTTCACAAAAAATTTACTTCACAAATGAGTGATAGAAGTATTTTCACAAATAGGTTTTAGATTTGATGAGGTTCTAATCTAGGTCAACAAGTCAAACTTTCTCCAAGCTCACTCCCAGGGAAGACTGGTGAGTCACTAGTGTTGGAGATCTTGAAGAGCCTACCCAACTATTGTGCTGGATGAAGGAGTGTTTGATGAAGAAAATAACCTTGAAGAGATATGGATATGGATGTTGTCATGGGAAGTGCATTCTATCATTTTGTCTTAGTGTTTTTAGTATCTTCATCTAACTCCATATCTCAAAGCCATGACAGTGAGCCTAAGCACAAGTATTTTTAGAAGAATTTAAAAATTGTCTTAACACTGTTATAGATTTTAGAATATGTTAAAATTGTTTTAAAGCAGTTTTATTTTCTGGTTTACACTCTATACTAGTTTTTCAATTGGTTTTTTGGTGAAAAAATTGATTTAAAAATTTTGTGAACTAAAACAGTTTTGTTTCCAAAAATAAGTTTTGTTTCCAAAGTTAGTTTTGTTTCCACATTTTGTTTTCAACTTTTCAAAAGTTAGTTTTGTTTCCACCAAGTGTATGTTGAAAATATAATCTATTTTCTTAACTTTTAATCAACTATTTGTTAATAGTTTTGAAATTTTCTTGGCAAATTAGTTCTATTTGGTATCCTATGAAAGGGTGGTTGGTTTACAGTGTAAATCATCTCTTTAATACACATTTGCTTACTGCTTTCAAAGAGTTCTTAAGAGGTTCTTAAGAGAGTTCAGTTTTGGAAGGTTTTAATGAAAATCTTTTGAGGTTCTTGTGTTCTCACTTTCACATTGGCTGGTGATTAGGAGCTTCATCAAGGTGCTGCAGTGTTTCAAGGTCCAGTTTGAGTCTCCTAAGTCTACAAACAAGGTGTGTTTTTCCATATTTCTTGTTCTTTGTAAAGTTTTGATATTGTACTTCTAAGATAGGGTTTCTTGAAGCATAGGCATGCTGAAATAGTGTTTTTCAGTGTGTGTGTTTATACTTGAATGGTTAAAGAATTGTTCTTGTGTAAAATATTGTTGTGATATAGTGAAATCCATCTTAATGTGAGATGGGACTAGATGTAGCTCAGTTTTGAGTGAACCAGTATAAATTCTTTTGTGCCTTTCTTTCTTCATATTCACTGCCTTTAAAATCTGAAAAACAGTAAAACAAGTATGAAAAGGAATTTGTTGTTTAAAGGTTAAATCAGTTGTTTTACTGCAATTCTTGCCTTTGTTGTTTTTTTTATTAATAAAGTTCTTAAAGGCTTAACTAGATTTATAACTGAAAAGTATTTTAATGTTTGAATCTTTCATGTTGTGAATCAAGTAGCTAGTAAGTCATCAAATCTTAAGAACTGTTTTGATTCTTCTATACTAAATTTGAATTCAAAAATATAATCTGTTTAAAGTGAAGTAGCTGATTTTAGAAAATTGAAATCTAAATTTGTTGAACCAAGTGGTGTTCAATGTTTTGAAGAATCCAAATCCTTTGAAGGATGTTGAAGCCTCTGCTTTGCTTGATGCTGCTGTGCTGGTTTATAGCTTTGTTCTGGGGTAGTTTAATGTTGTAATCCATCCTTAGATTAAATCTCAAAGAAATTAGCATCTCAATCTTTAACAAAGCAAAATGTTTTTCAAGCTAAGTTGAAACAACCGATTGTTTTGTCGAAACAACCGATTGTTTACACTTAGGTGTTTTGAGAAAGTTTGAAAACTGTTTTTGAATGGTGAAATCTCTTAATTAACAAAACAACCGATTGATTCGAGGAAACAATCGATTGTTTGTTTTGAAACCATAACAGAAAAACTATTTTCTTTGACTGAGCTTTAAATGCTTTAAAACTGAATATGCTCCAGTCATTAAATGTTTTGACCAATCTTTTTAAAGCAATTAAGAGTTTGTTAAGATTTGACAACAAACTATATCTTGGTATAAATTCAGAAAAACTGTTTTTAAGAAAGAGAATCTTTTGACAAAGTTTTTCTAAGAGAGTTTTTCAAAGAGTTGAGATTGCTTAAGAGTTTTGTGATTGATCAAGGTGCTGGAATAGGATTCTATTTTTATTGATTTTAAATATTCATCTGTAACAAGTGTAATCTTTTTAAACTACTGAAACAATTCGTCTGTGTGTTTTTGCTGAGATTGGCTGTGTGTTCTTGAGGTGTTCAAGATCAGCAATCTTAGTGTTGGCCAAAGAGAGTGTGTTTCTTGAGGTTTTCAAGGTTATTCTCTTGGTTGTTGTGTAAGTGATCAAGGTGTGGTTGCTTAGTGGATTTCCTTAGGGTTTCTGAGAAGATTGGATGTAGCTTTGGATTGGAGTGAACCAGTATAAACAACTGTGTATAATCTTTCTATCCTTATCTCTTTAATTTCAGTTTGTTTGTTGTTTGCTGGTATAAACAACCGATTGTTTCGAAGAAATAACCGATTGTTTTTTCTAGTATTACTGTTTTGCTTGCTGTTTTTGGCTAACTGAATTGCTGAATCAATTGGTTTCTGAAATAAATTCATTCTAGCTGTGTAAAGTTTGCGAAAACTCCTTTAAACAATTCACCCCCCCCCCTTTAGTTTAAAGCCATCTTATCTAACAATTGGCATCAAGAGCTTGGTTCTTGAAAGTCATTCAAGTTGATCCTAAAATCTTTTCAAAATGCCTGATAGACTACCATTTGGGGAAGGTGCCTCAATAAATAGACCACCCTTGTTTTGTGGTTTGAATTACCAGTTTTGGAAAGTTAGAATGAAAATATTTATGGAATCTCTTGACAAAGGAATTTGGGATGCAATAGAAAATGGTCCTTTTATCCCAAAGTTTGAAAAAGATGGTTCTGTCATTGAGAAGCCATGGTCTCAATGGACTGATGCAGAAAGCAAAAAGGCCAAATTCGATTGCATTGCCAAAAATATTATAACCTCTGCTTTAAATTCTGATGAGTTTTTCAGGGTCTCACAATGCAAATCATCAAAAGAAATGTGGGATACTTTGGAAGTCACTCATGAAGGAACAAATCAGGTTAAAAGAGCTAGAAAGCATGCTCTCATCCAAGAGTATGAGATGTTTAGAATGCTTAAAGGTTAAACAATAGTTAAGGTGCAGAAAAGGTTTACACACATCATCAATCACCTTATGAGCCTAGAAAAGACGTTTGACAAAGAAGAGCTAAACATCAAGATCTTGAAATGTCTTGATAGAGCATGGCAACCAAAGGTAACATCTTTAAGTGTTGCTTCTTTGTTTGGAAAGCTTAGGGAACATGAGCTAGAGATGAATAGACTCAATGTTCAAGAGAGTGAAGATAAGCACACAAGGAGCATAGCCTTGAAAGCATCCAAATATAAGGGAAAGCAAGATTCAAGTGATGATAGTGATGAGGAAAATCTTAGTTTGCTGTCAAGAAAATTCAGCAAATTCCTAAAGAAAAACCGCAACAAAGACAACAACAAGGATAGGTATGGAAACAAGAAACCCAATAAATTGAATTCAAATAACTATACTTGTTTTGTTTGTGGTGAGCAAGGTCACATAAAGGCAGATTGTCCCAACAAGAGCAAAGAGAAAAAGACAAGCTACAAGGAGAAGAAAGGAAAAACTAAAAGAGCCTACATAGCTTGGGATGAAAATGAGGTGTCACTATCAAGTTCTTCATCAAGTGAAGATGAAAAAGAAAACATATGTTTAGTAGTTGAGGATGATGATGATTCTTGCAGTTCAAGTGAGGTAAGTTCATGTGCTTCCTTAAATGAACAAAATTATAGTGAATTGCTTGAAGCTTTTCAAGAAACACATGATGAAGCTAATAGATTGGTTCTTTCAAACAACCGATTGAAAGATCTTAACAGTGGGCTTGAAAAGAAAGTTAAATCACTTGAAGAGGATCTGAGAAAAGCAAAAAGTGATTTTGAAAAATTGGAAAATCATTTAAAAAATGCCTCTTGCAAGTGTGATACTCTCATTTGCACAAATTGTGAAAATCTTGAGAAAAAGGTTCACTATCTTGTTGAAACTGTGGACAAGCTTTCAAAGGGGAAGTCAAACTTTAAGAATGTCTTGGCATCTCAAAGTTGTGTTTTTGGAAAGGCTGGTTTAGGCTTCAATCCACAGAACAAGCAAGATAGGTTTTCAAAATATTTTTTAAGAAAATAAAAAAAAAACTGATTGTTAAGACGAAACAACCGGTTGTTACATGCTTTTACTGCATGAAGAAAGGCCACTCTATTAGATTCTGTAAAATTAGGAAGTATTATGTTCCTAAAGGTCTTATGAAATGGATTCCTAAGGGATGTGATGTTTCTAACAGCAAAGTAAAGTCAAATGGACCCAAATTTGTAAGGGGACCAAATCTTGCTACTTGAATTAGTTTATGCAAGAAAAATAAAGAGAAAGAGAAGAACTGAGCCATCTGATCAAGCTGTTGAAGAAAAAGGCAGTCATTGAAGCTGAATCAATGCTATGCAAAAGATCAAAACAGTGAAAAGAAGTTTTCTTGATCAACAAGCAATTGGATCATTGAAGAAACAACACAAGGATAAGACTTTCCTTTAATTGTTCTCAATCTTTGTTTCAAAGTTCTTTCTTGTGATTAACTTTCTTTTAAATCAATGTTATCTGCTTTAATCTGTTTCTGTTAATGGCTAAAGTTTCAAAATCAAGTTTTTTAATTGCTGCAGAAAAACAACCGATTGTTTCTTCGAAACAACCGATTGTTTTGAGTCTGACAACACTGTAAAGAAATTGATTTAATTTTTTTTTCTCTCGTTGCAGATCAATTTTAAAAATGGAGAATCCTGGCCAAAAGATCTGTGTTGAAAGCTAAACATGCTCAGAAAGAAGTTACTACTATCATAAAAGAATATATTCCAAAATCTTGGAAATTTAAGAGCCTTTATGACTACTCAAAGATCACATGTGAAGACCATGTGATTTTCAGTTTCTTTTTCTGACATTTTCTGTGCAGAACAGAGTCAAGTCCTCTCTCTCTAAAAATCAGGTACCCATTGAATGAAATTAAATTCAAATTGATTTTCTTGCTATAAAATCAAGTGCAGATTTCTTCCACAAGAACAACCAATTGCAACATCTCTTGCAATATCTCTTGCACCATCTCTTGAGAAAATCTGGGAAGTGTGCTCTCCTCTGTTTTCGTCTCTGCTGTCATGGAATCAACCCCTCCCACCTCCAAAAGAGTCAAAACCAGGGCTGTAAAGTCTGGAGGAAGGTTAGAAGGCTGGTTTTTTGGAGATAAGGATCTCATTGAGAAGTATAGATATGAGACAAGTATCAAGAAGATAAACAAACCCAAGGTTGTATGCTTTAATTGGCTGAAAATTCAAAAGCTTGATAATGTGAGAAGGCTGCTCAAGGATCAATCTCTCAGAAAATTCCTAGAGATGAAGGGAAACATCTATCCAGATTTGGTGAGGGTTTTCTACACTAACTTGAAGTTTGAGGGAAACAATCTAGTTTCTCATGTGAAAGGTGTGGAAATGGAAATAACTCATGAAGTTTGGGCTGCTGTTGCTGGGCTTAAGTTTTCTGGTCTGCGAATCAACAAAGGAAACCTTTGTGTGGTGGAGGATTTTAACAAAATCCAGTTATACAAAAGTTGCTTGAAGAATAATCAATCTCAAGTTAGCACATGCTCGATTGGAGGTTTGAAGCTTGATGAGAGGTTGCTTGCTCTCATTATAACTTGGATTCTAACTCCAAGGGGGAGTAACCACTCTGTGTTAACTGAAGAAGATCTAATGGTTCTTTGTGCTTCATGTAATTCGCCAAGGATTGAAGCTTTGGAAGGAGAATTCTGCTTGTATGAGGCATCACTTGAAAATCCAGCCATTTGTAATTAAAAACAGCAACACACAAAAACAGCAAACAAGGCAAGAAACAAAAATTAGCAAAACAGTGAGTGTTTTAAGTAAAAAATAAAGCCGAATTGAATTTAGGCAGAAAGATTGGGGTCACTCTCAAAGAAATAATGTCCTTGCACTAATCTGATCTTGAGGCCTTGGAGTCCTCAAATGAAAGATGTCAAAGCAAACACACCAATCTCAAAGTCAACCACCACAAAACCAATGAACAATAAGGACAAACAAGAAAAGGTATAAGCAAAGAAAAGTAATTGCAAAAGGAAAACTATATGTAATACAAACTCAAAGAGTAAAGAATGAAAGACAAGCAAGAAAATAAAGAACTCAATGAAGAAAGAAGGCACACCAAAAGAGTCCTAGAGAAAAGTACCAGAGTAGATTTAAGAAACCAAAAACAGGACTACAAGAAAATTGTTGTATGCAAACTGTGCTATTTTTACGGAGTTAACTGGAATGATTGGAAGCGAACTGGAATGTGAAAAAAATTACCACAGAAACTTCAATGTCTCAACTCAATAATGGCACTGGAATGAGGTAAAAACAGTAAGCCAATTGAGAGAAATAAATTTTTCAAAATTGCTGCCCAATTACCGTTTTTTTTTCGGCAGGAATGTACACTTTTCGTATTTTATTTATCATATTTTGTGTACTTGGAATTTTTGAGTACTTTTTTTCGCTATGCTTTTGTAACACTTTGAAGAATGTAAATCTAAATTTTCACAAATTTCCAGTGAGCCAATTAATTGCAGTAAATTGAAAACAGTAGCACGTTTGTAAGAAAACAGAGTATCCTATTTAAGAATGAAAAACAGTATGATGAACTAGCAAAGACATAATGGAAATTGTGTAAAGGAACTTGTATAGTCTAGAATACAAGCATGAACTCAAATCTAAAAATGAAAATGCACAAAGGATCAAGCAATAAACTCAAAAACAGAATGTAAACCAAAGCAGGAAACAATCAAAGCAATAAAAGTACTACTAGAAGTAATGACAATTATGGAATAACATGACTAAGACAAAACTTGACATGATTACAAAATTAAAAGACATATCACAAGATATAACAACAAGTGAAAGGAAGCTTAAGGTCAGCTCGAGGAAGGAGAATGCCATTCCAAAAGAGCAACCATACTCATGAATAATGAGTGCCATAAACCTTTTCACAAACACTTGGTGTAACAAAAGAAAAACAGCAAGAAAACTCAATTAAGCCTAAAACAGAAACTTAAATTGCAAGAAAATTAAAAGAGCTCTTGAAATAAAGTGCACACAACTCAACAAATAAACAAGAATGAACCTAAGACTCATGATACCACATGATGTAATTCCACTAGCCACAATAGCATGATTCTTTGATATTCTATGGAATCAACTTGAGTTGGCAAAGGTTAGGCACTTTTATAGAAGAGGATCAATGTTCTATATTTCAAGAACTCACCAAATCTTGCACCACAAACCAAACTCACATGGAAGCTCCATTTACTATCAATTGAACAGATTAAAATAGATGGAAACAGAATTTGAACTGAATAAAAATAGAGAAAAGGAAGAACAGCTGCTGGAAAACATGAAAACTGAACTAAAAACTCAAAAACACAAGCTCAAACAAGAACAACTAAAGAGAATAAAGGAAGGAGAGTAGAGAACTTATGAAGATGGATGTGTGGTGATATGAACACGCCACTAGAAGTGATGGATGCTCCTAGATGAGTGTGCTGCTGCCACTTGAGGACACCATGGATCCTTTAAGATAAGACTAGAGAAGAAGGCTCAAAAGCTCTCCAATGTTCACTCAAAAATTGAGTAGAGTTTCTTTTCTATAAAATTCCAATCTGAAAAATATAAAGATAGCACCTCTATTTATAGCCTAAGGTGCTGAAATGAAAGCTGCACAAATTCAAAAATTTGCCTCTTAAAAGGTTCTATAATTGGCGCCAAAAACAAAGCATGAGGAAGGTGTGATCCTTCTCTTACTTTGGCACCTCCTTATTTACTTCTACACCTATCTACTAATACACCCCCCCCAAGACTCCTAACTACAGACTAAAAGATGCTATAACAATAGAGGTTTCTAATGTTTCCCTCTAAGCACCTTCAACCAAAGAAATTACAAAAAGAGAGAATAATTGTTCCCTAGCTCCTAAAGCTTTGAACATGCTTCTTGTAAGCCTTTGAGGTGGGCTTTGACCTCCATGGACGTCCTCTATTTGCGCCTCTACCTCTTCTTGATCTTGTTGATTGGCCTCCATGTCCACTAGAGCTTGATCTCCATCATCTAGTTTACATCTTCTGCATCACCAAGAAAGTCAAGGTCAATTGGATTCATATAATCAAAGAACACATGCAAAAAGCCATGAGGTTAAGTGATTATCATTATCCCTATGCTGTTTTAATATCTAAGTTTCTACTCTTTTTTGAAGTTAATCTTGAAAATGAAACTTCTGAGCTAGTCAAGTCAACTCAAGAGTTGAACAATGGATCACTCAACAAGATGGGCTTTACAAAAGTAGGTGGAAAATGGATAAGTAAGGATGGTGATCATGGTGCCTCATCTAGTGGTGCTGCTCATCTTGAACAAGAAGAACCTGCTGATATGGATGTTCAACATGAGGATCCAACTGGAGATTTTCAAGGTGCAGGACCTGGTGCTGATGATGGACATCAAGGAGAAAGAATACAAACCATGTCTCCTTTTGAAAGACTCATGGTGAATAGGCTAGATAGCTTTGCGAAAAATCAAAGGAATCTTCATGATCTCTGTGTTAGTAATTTCCAAAGGATTGACACCAGGTTTGACAACATGGATGCAAGGTTTATGACTCTAGATGAACAGATTGAAGCTGTCCAGAATCAAATCTTTGATCTTCAGTTTGCTGATGAAGAAGAATGAAGGAAAAACAACTGATTGGTCATCGAAACAATCGATTGTTTTTTGTTGTTCTTTTCTAGTTTTAATACTTCTTTCCTTCTGCTATTGTTGTTCTATTCTGATGTAATGGAAACAATATCTTGTTTTATCTCTTATCTTTGTCTATTTGTGAAGACAAATAGGGGGACATATATGCTGTGTTTCAAGTTTGTTTAAGTTTCTGTTTTTCAAGTTGTTAAAAACAATTTGGGTGATATGTATTTTATCTCTGATATTAATTGTTTTAAGCTTTAATATGTTTATCTGTATGCTAACAGAATATTAGAAGTTCAATGTTTTGCTCAAAGTTCTATTGCAGGAACTGCTTCAAATTTAATCAGTACAACACAAGCACCAGGGATTTGTCTTCATCAAATAGGGGGAGATTGTTGAACCAAGTGGTGTTCAATGTTTTGAAGAATCCAAATCCTTTGAAGGATATTGAAGCCTCTGCTTTGCTTGATGCTGCTGTGCTGGTTTATAGCTTTGTTCTGGGGTAGTTTAATGTTGTAATCCACCCTTAGATTAAATCTCAAAGCAATTAGCATCTCAATCTTTAACAAAGCAAAATGTTTTTCAAGCTAAGTTGAAACAACCGATTGTTTTGTCGAAACAACCGATTGTTTTGTCGAAACAACCGATTGTTTACACTTAGGTGTTTTGAGAAAGTTTGAAAACTATTTTTGAATGGTGAAATCTGTTAAGTAACAAAACAACCGATTGATTCGAGGAAACAATCGATTGTTTGTTTTGAAACCATAACAGAAAAACTGTTTTCTTTGACTGAGTTTTAAATGCTTTAAAACTGAATATGCTCCAGTCATTAAATGTTTTGACCAATCTTTTTCAAGCAATTAAGAGTTTGTTAAGATTTGATAACAAACTATATCTTGGTATAAATTCAGAAAAACTGTTTTTAAGAAAGAGAATCTTTGGACAAAGTTTTTCTAAGAGAGTTTTTCAAAGAGTTGAGATTGCTTAAGAGTTTTGTGATTAATCAAGGTGCTGGAATAGGACTCTACTTGTATTGATTTTAGATATTCATCTGTAACAAGTGTAATCTTTGTAAACTACTGAAACAATTCGTCTGTGTGTTTTTGCTGAGATTGGCTGTGTGTTCTTGAGGTGTTCAAGATCAGCAATCTTAGTGTTGGCCAAGGAGAGTGTGTTTCTTGAGGTTTTCAAGGTCATTCTCTTGGTTGTTGTGTAAGGGATCAAGGTGTGGTTGCTTAGTGGATTTCCTCAGGGTTTCTGAGAAGACTGGATGTAGCTCTGGATTGGAGTGAACCAGTATAAACAACTGTGTACAATCTTTCTATCCTTATCTCTTTAATTTCAGTTTGTTTGTTGTTTGCTAGTATAAACAATCTATTGTTTGGAAGAAACAACCAATTTTTTTTCTAGTATTACTGTTTTGCTTGCTGTTTTTGGCTAACTGAATTACTGAATCAATTGATTTCTGAAATAAATTCATTCTAGCTGTGAAAAGTTTGTGAAAACTCCTTTAAACAATTCACCCCCCCTCTAGTTTAAAGTCATCTTATCTAACAAAATTAACCTCAATTAGCTAAATTTGATTGTGTGACTATGTGATTAAAAGTTTTTCAAGATGGGAATATTGTTTACCATTTTGAAACTATATGAGAATCTGTTAAAAAATCTTCTTCTAAAATTGTGAAGTTTTAAACTGGTTCTGTCTAAGTAAAGATGTTGTGAAAATTATAATCATTTGTTTTAAATTCTAATAAGTTGTTTTTATGAAGTTGCACTCTTATTAAGAAATTTGAATCTGTTGTTTCTAGAAATAGTCTATTTTTAATATCAACATTGCTTAAATAATTCATTTGTGAAAATTATCCTAAGTACAATTCACCCCCTCTTGAACTTAGACTCCCATAAACTCAACAACTAGGACTACTTAAATACCAAGTCTTTCCTTAGCCAGATCTTACCTCGGATAGTCTTAACAAATTTCTCTCAAAAGAAACTTCAAAACAATTTTATTTCCTAAATGTGGTGTGTGCAAGGTGTCCTAGTGATAAAAAGAAGATAAACTACAAATGAAGAACAATCACCTAGGTATCACAGAGACTTAAAGAATAAAAGAAAGCAATAAATTAAATAAGAATGAATTAAAAAAAGTAAACTAGACATGTCCTATGTGAAAGTGCAAGTGACACTTTGAGCCCCTTAAGACACTTTTACCTACTAATCAACGAATTTGATTATTACAATATTTTTTTAATGGGATTTTTTTGGAAGCATTTTCCCAACCAACTAATGTAAGAAAAATAAGAAAGGAAAATAAACTTGAACACAAAGGTTCTATGATACAATGCTACTATTACTATAATTTTTAATGATTTTCTTTAATTTCTTCAAGTTGTCAACTCTTCCTTCACTTGTATGGTCTTGATTCTTAATCTTCAATTGCTATCCTCTCCAATTTTATGCATTGTTTGCAAGATTTTAACAAGGAATCATCAATTAGGAATTAGCTTTCATGACTTCTAAAACACAATTCCAAACAAGATGAAATTCACCTTAGGAGGCCAATAAATAGAAATCAAGAAAAGTTCATTTAAAAAAATTGTTAAACTCAAATGGAATTATTATGAAAAATTCAAGGAGCATTTTAAGACACAAATCAACAATTAAATTTAACAAAAATAGTGAGCACCCAAATAGGAAACCTAAGAATAGCACTAGAATAGATTTCTATACAAAAACAATTCTAGAATGAACTTTTTTTTATGCACTTCTGATTTCTAAATTTTTTTCAAAAGTGATTGGGCCTTGAATTTTTTTTTAGAGGAACTTCAATCCACTTAAAACAGAAAAAAAAAATCCAGATCAATTCGCTTTTTACACTAAAAAGGATAAATCCAACAACAAGGTTTCTCAATGGGTGCTATGAACTTTGCTCAACCCTTTGAATCCTAGTTCTTGTCCTTTCCGGATTTATATCTTTTTTTCAAATTCTAATTTATTTACGAAATTTTAGGAGAATATTTCTCACACATATATGAACTCGACATAAAATTTTCAGATAAAAACTAGTAGTATATTAATTAATGTAATTTTTCTAGCCAGCTCATAATTTCAAAAAAAAGTGCAAATTTGAAGAAACCTAAGGAATTGAAATAAAATGTGTACCGACCAGTCCTCGGACATGGAGAACTGCTGATGACAACAAGCCACGTCAGTTGGGCCCTACAGTGCGGGCTAGAGCCATGTGGGCATGGTCCCACGGGTAGCGTGGAATAGTGGGTCGATGAGTAGTCAGTGGGTTGATCACCAGAGAGAAACAATGTGGCCTCGTCACACAGCAGGGTGATTAGAGATCGACAACAGGGTGTGACGAACTGACATCGGTTGGGGCGATTTGAACAACATGACCAGAATAAGATTG
Source organism: Phaseolus lunatus (assembly GCA_013389735.1). NCBI lineage: Eukaryota > Viridiplantae > Streptophyta > Magnoliopsida > Fabales > Fabaceae > Phaseolus > Phaseolus lunatus. Next base: position 33,160,532 of record CM023864.1, on the reverse strand, counting down.
GTTCCCAGAGTGGGCCAATGAGAAGGAAAAGCCCAGAGATAGGGCGAGACCTAAATCACAAAGAGCTCATGCGCGTGGCAGGGGAAGCACAGTTAGGTGCAGAGTCCTGAGGGGTCGAGTACTCATCAAAACTAGGGTTCCTCAGTAAAGCTACATGCATGGCACGTGAACAGTGAAGGCACTCCCAGAATAGGTGGCCCCAGAGACTAGGTGCACGAGGAGGCACCCAGGTGGTCACCCTGTTAGAGTTTGCACTCCAGTTAAGGAAACCTTACGTGCTAGATTACCCTAAGTCTGGGTGATAGCGGCGCAAGGGTATTCCTGTAAACCCTAAATATGGGTAGCGGCGCAGAGGAAACCCTAGACTATATAAAGGGTAGTAAAACACTCACAAAGGTACGCAATTTGAAACCTTAAACACAGTTACTCAAACACTTGGTGTACTTGCCCACGTTTGACTTGAGCGTCAGAGTGCAGACGGCCTCTAGGTTCCATGCTAAAACACTTAGAAATAAGGCTAGCAAGGAGTGAGCTAAGAGACTAGTTGAGGGGAAAATTTGGCAGCAATTCAAAAGTTTATTCAAAGCTAATTTACAAGGGGGCTAGCATTTGTATTTATAATGCTCTGGGCAACCAAGGTGCAAACTTTAACCTTAAAAACTCTCCACTCAGAGAATGACAAGTGACTCTCTCTAAATGGAGCAAATCCTCTCAAATTAGAGGTTGACAAGTGTCATCCTCTAATTGGAGAGAATCCTCTTCATTCCCATGACAACAAATGGTCTTTTGGCATTTGGTGGGAATCCTCTCGATTGAGGGGATGACATGTGGACCTTCATCCTTCCTTGTCATTCCATGGTTTCTATTTGCACTTTAGTAATTTATTTGTGCACCCTATATGGTCTAAGGTTGCATTGGGTCCAAGAAGGCTCAATTATAACTCTAAATGGACTCTTTCCTTTTCTATTTATACCCTACTCTATTGAAATTGAAGCTTTGATGTCTCCAATTCCATGAAGATTGCTTGAAGACTTTGTTGCTATGTATGGGGCATGGGTTCTGCATAGTTTAGAATTTGTTAAATCCACTCTTACTCAATTTAAATTTGAATCAATTTGTTATTTAAAAGAAAAAGAGGTTTTTAAAGTTAAGTGAAAAACAACCTGTTGATTTATGGTTTTAATCAGTTGTTTTTCCCTTAGTTGTTTTGAAAGGTTTTCATAGGGCTGGCAAAGCGGGGCGGGCCGGCCCGCGGCCCGCGGTAAAAAATGCGGGGCGGGCTGACCTTTTCAGCCCGCTAGCCCGCATTAGCCCGCCTCGCATAACCCGCAGCCCGCGCGGGCCAATAGCAGGGCGGGGCAGGCTGGCCCGCAAAAAAAAAAATCAATAATTGACTTGGTGGCAAAGGTCCAGTGGAGGAGTGACAACTTTGAGTGAAAGAAAATAAGGTTTTTATTTAAAACACAACACAACCCAATGGAAGAGTGACAACTTTGAGTGAAAGAAAATTAGGTTTTCACTCAAAACACAAGACAACTACGATGTTCCAAAAAACGCACACAACACATAATGCATTTTCCTTTGCAGTGTCGCCACTCGCTCCGGCTGCGACGCCAAGCAGTTTCACCTGTAACTATTACACGCTACTGTCACATTGTTGTCGCTCGTGCCGCTCCACTAATCCTACATGTTAAAAAAAAAACAAAAAAAGAAGGTCGGCCTGCAAGCTCGCGGGCCTAAGCGAGGCGGGCTGGCCCGCTTTGCCACCCCTAGGTTTTCAACTGGTTTGACCTTAGTTGACTTAACTGTCAAACTAAATCAATTGGTTCATCGACAATTCAACTAGTTGATATTAAAAATCCTTAACAACTTTTCTTAAAATTGTTAAATTTGTTTTCACTGATTTCAATTGGTTTTGGCTCATGGTTAACTTCCTTAAACGACTATTTTTTAGAGCTATAAAACTGGGATTACCTCCCTATTTCAAATATATAGAAAGAGAGATTCAGAAACACTTTTTTGAAAGATTGGATTCAAGATTGCAAGATTGCCTTGGGTTTGCATTAGTTTAAGAGTTGATGCAAGCCAAGACCACATAAGGATGACCAAGGATGCTATATATAAAGGGTCATCTCAACAATTAAAAGAAGACTTCACAAGAAGACGAAAGGGCCATATTCCAAAGCACTTAAAGTTCTTCTTACTAGTTTTCTTAAAGAGTAGAACATTTTGTAAATAATTGGGTTCTCTTGAAAAATCCAAATAGTAGTATAAATAAATCTTTGTAAATAAATATAGAAATAGCCTTAGGAGTATGCCAAAGAGGAAAACCAAAAGATACCTCTAATTGTAAGGCATTATAGGCACATTTTTAGGAAAAAAAGTGGAAGAAGTGACTCTTCCTACTCATTTCTCACTTAGGCGCTAGAAGGAGCTAGAAGAGTGACTCTTCCCACTTCTTCTTCCTTGTAACATGACCAGTTTTCCTCATTATGAATAGGATTGCTTGGTACTTGCAATACAAGTTGAATTTTGAAGTAAAGAAACTATCTAGAATTGTTGTGAGAAAGAGTTTGTGAGACTAGTTCTCTTCTCTTTTTCCATGTCTTATCTTGTGAGCTTTGGGGACTCTCAAGTGGCAGCACTCCTCAGTCATCTTGGAAGAACCACCCTCCAAGTGGTGTGAAGCATCTCCCTCCATGGCTACAACCACATAAGTTCATTTCCTTTCATCTTCCATAATTACCCATTTGTGTTCTACTTGTTTGTTTTCAATTCTATTTGGTTCAATCTCTTCCTTGAGTTGTCCTCTTTCTTTTGCTGCACTTATTTCTCATTTTAATTGGTGCAACCATGTCATATGATTCTATTTTTGGTTTGGTTTCCATAGATACCCATTTTCATGTTAAGTTCTTGAATTTCCATTAGTGTGTTTTGTGCCTTGTTGTGTTTCAATTGATAGTTTCAATTCTTGTTGTGTTCTTGTTTCAAATCTTGTGTTCTTGTGTTGTTTTGCTATTATTCTTGAGTTTATGTTGCTGTTCTTATTTTACCCATTCAGATTCCAACCATTGTTCATCATATAATTCACCCATTCATGTGTTTTTCTCTTGGACCTCTAGAAATAAACCTTCACATCTACTCAGCACTTGCTAAGTTAATGTCTAGTTGGAATTTTCTCTAGGTGATGCAAGCCACGACCACACAAACTTTTACACATATTCCAGTAGTACTGTTTTTTGTTTTCTTCATCCAATTATAATACCATTCTCTAGGTTCTCTTTGTGTACTACCTTTTATTGAGTGCCTTATTTTCTTTGCTTGTCATTTTCATTCAATATTCTTTTCCAAAGTTTTGTCATATCTTTACTTCCACTTTGTTTTAGCTTTTCTTGCTTATACCTTTTCTTGCTTGTCTTTCTTATTTCCTCTAGTTTTGTGGTGAATTATTCTTTGAGTAAGTGTGGTTTGCTTTGGCATCTTTCACTTGAGGCTCATCCAATCCACAAGACAGGCTTGGTAAAGGAAAGAAAGTTTTCTTGGAGTGGTTTGAGTGCCTTTATCTCTATTGCCACAAGCACCTTTTTCTAACAAAGTTTTCTTAACTTGTTTGTTCTTTGTGTTTTGTGTTTGATTGTTGTAATGGCTCCTATTTCAAGTAGTGCATCTTCCAAACCGCATGCCTATCACAATGCTCACCTTTTAGGAGAACTTGTGGAGGTTAAGCAACAAATTGTCTACAAAGATGAAAAAAATAGACAACTTGCCAAAAGATTGCAAAGATTAGAAGAAGCTAGAGCATGGAAAAAACATCAAGAGGTGGACGAATGGAGTATGCACTATTTTGCCAAAAAGCGTCCTCAACACCAACCACAAGCATAAGATTCTTTTAATTTTGTAAAGTTACCTAGTCTTCATTGGTCCAATGACCCTTCTTTGTACTTAGATTGGGAAGTTAAGGTTGAACATCTCTTTAATGTGTATAAGGTCACCGAGGACCAAAAGGTTAGATTAGCTTCCTTAGTTTTCATAGACTATGCCAACCAATGGTGGCAAAGAACTCTCATGGACATTGTTGGATATGGTGCTTTGATGTCTCCAAATCTGTGGATGAAGCTTGAAGATCTTGCCGCTGGTGTTAGGGCTTTGTTTTAGTATGTTTAGAATTTGTGTAAATCACTCTTAGATCTTAGCATAGCTAAAGCAATCTTGGTTTTAAAAAGAAAAAGTTTTTCAGCTAAAGTGATAAACAACAGATTGTTTTATTGGTTTAATCGGTTGTTTTACACTTAGCCTATGTGGAGGGTTTTTCAACTGAATTTGACTTGTTGTATAAAAGCTTTAACTAATTCAACCGATTATTTCATATTTTCAACCAGTTGATTTTTGAATCTGTAACAGTTTTTCAAAAATTCGTTATGTCTAATTCAGTTGGCTTTTCAAATAGCTTTTTGCTTATGTTAGATGCCTAAAACGGTCCTTTTCAAAAGCCTTAAAAAAGGGTTCACCCTCCTCTTTAAAAAGAGTGAACAATACATTGTGAATTTCCTGCAAGTGGAAGAGATTGAAATCAAGTTTGAGAGAGGGTTTTAAAAGTGCTTTTCAATATTGCTTAAAGAGCTGTGTCAAGGTTCAAGAAATGACATTAGGATATCTGTATTGCAAAAGCCCAGGTGTTATCTATTCTTACACTTTTTGTATTAGTTTCTATCTTGGATACTCTGTAAAACAGTGAATCTGCTAGACAAGGGGTTGTTCTAGCTGTGTGTTGTGTAAGCAAAGAGTGTGTGGGTGATCTTGGGTAAAAAGATCCTCTCTTTGTAGTTGTGTGTGTATGTAATCTGTTGTGTATTACATAGTGGAATACCCAGTGGTTGTTCTGGGGACTGGATGTAGCTTAGGGGTTGAGTGAACCAGTATAATTGCTTTGTATGATTCTCTCTTTCTCTGTCTTGGTTTATCTTGTTAATGTTTCTATATCTGATATAAACAACCGGTTATATTGTTCTTCCAATCGGTTATAATTCTGTTATATAGCATTGTTGTTATCTCTATAATAATATCAATAAGTTATATCGTAATATCAACCGGTTGATTTTCTGCTGCTTGTTTTGAAAGCTTGATTTCTTTTGGCTTCTCTGATCTTTGTCTTTGTGAATTGATAAAGAAATTCATTCTTAGCCATCGTTTGTGAAATTTTTTTATTAAACAATACATTCCCCTCTTGTTTAAGCCATTAATTCTAACAGACATTGGTTATAAGAAACCGCCTGCGGTTTCTTGGTATGATTTAAAGACATGCATGCACGCGAGGTTTGTTCCTCCTCCTTATAGGAAGGAACACTTGTTGAAGTTCCAAAGGCTTCATCAAGGACATAGGATGGTAGATGAATATTTTAAAGATTTTGAAACATCTTTGACTAAAATGAATATGCTTGTTAATGAAGAATCAAAGATAAAATGGTTTGTAAGTGGTTTAAGAAGAGAAATTAAAGATTTTGTAGAATAAAGTGAGTACTCCACTTAAAAGAAAGTGGTTCACCTAGCCATCAAGGTAAAATCACACCTTTTGAAGAAAAACCCTTTCAAAAATACTCATAGTGATGGCTTCTACAAATCTTCAAGGAAGGATGAAAACAAAATTTCTACAAATACTTCTCCTTCCAATTTTTCACATAAAACCACTTCTAACCACGAAGTTTCTAAAACCAACCTTTCACCTTCTACCCCTATGTTACCTACCAAAACTTCAAAAACTCAAATGTTTTAAATGTTTAAGTTTTGGGCACATAGCTGCCTCATGTCCAACTAAACAAACCATAAAGTTAAACATGGTTAAACAAGACCAACTTAACCTAAACACCAAAAGAGAAAATTAAAGAGAAAAAGAAGGACAAGATATAATGAGTCTCATTCCTTCACTTCCAAGGTGTTTTCCTTCCTTCTCTTTTTCATTTTCCAAAATTTCTAAATACTTGACATATTTGATAAAGAAGTTTAGGGATGATCTTCTAAAACCTCTCAAAGGTTTTAACCTTTTAAGAGGATTTTTACAAACACATCATCTCGTCCCTAAACATTCTATACAAACATGGCCTGTATTGAGAATTCATTCATATGAACTCACCAAGCTTAAAGAGCAAAAGTTTGTTCCCAATTCAACCCATTGCATTATTTTGTCTATGAACAAACTAACTTTGTTATATACAGGGGTTCTGAATTCATGGTCGAACTCTCTCCAACTTGGAGGGTATGATGCAAGCCATGACCACATGAAGATGACCAAGGATGCTAAATTTGAAGGGTCATCTCAACAAGCAAATAAAGACTTCATTCATAGGAGGAATGGACAAGGGCCAAAACATTTGAAGTTCTTCCTATTAGTCTTCTTAAAAAGATGAGGTCCAAGCCCAACAAGAGGCCCAAGCCCAACATGAAGGCCAAGCCCAACATAAGGCCCAAGCTCAAGTCATAACTCAGAATTATTAGGAGCAAGGCCAAAGCTTTAAAGAGATGGGCATCAATTGTTGTCAGTTGTTGTAATCTCTTTAGAGTAGTTTTAGTAGAAAATAAAAAGAAGGTGTAGACATAGGAATAAGGGGTGTTAATGTACAAAACTAAGTCACACCTTCCATGTGACATCAAAAGAAGGTGTAGGTGTAGTTTTAGGAGGTGCCAAAGTAGAAATCAAGTCACACCTCCCTTGTGACTTGTGTTTTGGCTCCAAATTCAAATGCTTCTCATTTGAATTTTCCCACTTTAATTTTTGCCCTCTCACACTATAAATAGAGGTGTTATGCTCATGTAAAATAAGATTGAAATAAAAGTAAAGTTACTATACTCAAATTGTGAGTGAATTTTGTGAGACTTGTTCTCCTCTTCCTAGTCTCATCTTGTGAGTTTTGGGAGCTCTCAAGTGGCGGAAAATCTGCACTTATCTTGGATCATCACCTCCAAGTGGCGTGTCCATTCCTAATCCATGGCTACTGTTAGGAAAGATGGCTTTAAACTAAAGGGGGGGTGAATTGTTTAAAGAGGTTTTCGCAAACTTTTGCAAGCTAGAATGAATTTATTTCAGAAACCAATTGATTAAGCAATTCAGTTAGCCAAAACAAGCAAAACAGCACTGCCAGGAAAACAATCGGTTGTTTATATCAGCAAACAACAAACAAACTGAATTTAAAGAGTAAGGGATAGAGAGATTGTACACAGTTGTTTATACTGGTTAACTCCAACCCAGAGCTACATCCAGTCTTCTCAGAACCCCGACGAAATCCACTAAGCAATTACACCTTGATCACTTACACAACAACCAAGAGAATGACCTTGAAAACCTCAAGACACACACTCTCCTTGGCCAACACTAAGATTGCTGATCTTGAACACCTCAAGAACACACAGCCAATCTCAGCAACAATACACAGAAGAAAAAGTTTCAGCAGTTACACAGATTACACTTGTTACAGATGAAGATCTGAAATCAATACAAGTAGAATCCTATTCCAACACCTTGATCAATCCCTTTAGGTCTTAAGCAATCTCAGCACCTTGAAAACTCTCTTAGAAAAACTTTGTCAAAAGCATTCTCTTATTTAAAACAGTTTTTCTGAATTTATATAAAGAAAGTTTGTTATCAAATCTTAACAAACCCATAATTGCTTTCAAAAAGATTGGTCAAAGCATTTAATGACTGGAGCGTATTCAGTTTCAAATCATTTAAAGCTCAGTCAAAGAAAACAGTTTTTCTGTTAAGGTTCCAAAACAAACAATCGGTTGTTTCCTCAAATCAATCGGTTGTTTTGTCACTTAACAGTTTTCTCCATTCAAAAACAGTTTTCAAACTTTCTCAAAACATCTAAGTATAAACAATCGGTTGTTTCGACAGAACAATCGGTTGTTTCAACTTAGTTTGAAAAACTCTTTGTTTTATTAAAAACTAAGATGCTAATTGCTTTGAGATTTAATCTAAGGGTGGATTACAACATAAACTACCCTAGAACAAAACAATAAACCAGCACAGCAGCATCAAGCAAGCAGAAGCTTCATCATCCTTCAAAGGATTTGGATTCTTCAAAACCTTGAACACCACTTGGTTCAACAATCTCCCCCTATTTGATGAAGACAAATCCCTGATGCTTGTGTTGTTCTGATTAAATCTGAAGTAGTTCCTGCAATTGAACTTTTAGTAGACATTGAACTTCTGATATTTTGTTAGCATACATATAAACAGTTAAAGCTTAAATAATTAATATCAGAAACAACATTTAACAACTAAAAACAGCTAAAAGTCAATCTTAAAACCTGAACCAAGCATAAACAAGCATAAATCTCCCCATATTTGTCTTCACAAATATACAAATATAAGAGATAAAACTAGATATTGTTCATATTACATCAGAATTAAAATAGCAACAGCAGAAGGAAAGAAAATAAAACCACACTTCAACAGCTACCAAAAACAATCGATTGTTTCAATAATACAATCGGTTGTTTTTCTTCATTCTTCCTTATCTCCAAACTGAAGATCAAAGATTTGGTTCTGGACAGCTTAAATTTTTCATCCAGGCTTATAAACCTTGCATCCATGTTGTCAAACCTGGTGTCAAACCTCTGGAAATTGCTAACACATAGATCATGAAGGTTTCTTTGATTTTCAGCAAAGCTATCCAGCCTATTGACCATGAATCTTTCAAAAGGAGACATGGTTTGAATCCTTTCTTCTTGATGTTCATCAGCAGCACTGGGTCCAGCATCTTGAAAAACTCCTGTTGGATCTTCATGTTCAACATCCATGTCTGCAGGTTCTTCTTGAGCAGCACCACTAGAGGAGGGACCATGATCACCATCCTTGCTTACCCATTTTCCACCTATCTTTGTAAATCCCATCTTGCTGAGTGATCCATTGTTCAACTCTTGAGTTGACTTGACCAGCTCAGAAGTCTCATCTTCAAGATTAACTTCAAAATAGAGTAGGAATTTAGATATCAAAACAGCATAGGGATAGTGATAATCACCCAACCTCATGGCTTTTTGCATGTGCTCTTTGATTATGTGGATCCAATTTAGCTTGATCTTCTTGGTGATACAGAAGATGTAAACCAGATCTTCTTCAGTCAAATAGAATGGGTCTCCCCCTTGGAGTCAGAATCCATGTCACAATGAGAGCAAGTAGCCTCTCATCAATTTTCAACCCTCCAACTGAGCATGCACTCACTTGAGCTTGAGTATACTTCAAACAGCTTCTGTAAAACTGGATTTTGTTGAAATCCTCCACCACACCAAGATTCCCTTTGCTGATTTGCAGGCCAGAGTACTTGAGTCCAGCAACAGCAGCCCAAACTTCATGGGTTATCTCCATGTCCACACCTTTTACATGAGAAACTAGGTTGTTTCCCTCAAATTTCAAATTGGTGTAGAAGACCCTCACCAAGTCTGGATATATGTTTCCCTTCATCTCCAGGAACCTTCTGAGATATTGATCTTTGAGTAGTTTCCTCACATTGTCCAACTTTTGACTTTTCAGCCAATCAAAACTCACAACCTTGGGGTTGTTGATTTTCTTGAGACTTGTCTCATATCTATACTTTTCTATGAGATCCTTATCTCCAGAAAACCATCCTTCCAACCTTCCTCCAGACCTTACAACCTTGGTTTTGATTCTTTTGGAAGTGGGAGGAGTTGATTCCATGGCAGCAGAGATGAGAAAACACAGGATAGCACTTCTTCACAGATTTTCTCAAGAGATGGTGCAAGAGATATTGCAAGAGATGTTGCAATTGGTTGTTCATCTGCACCTGATTTTATAGCCATACGAAAAACAATTTGTGTTTAATTTCATTCAATGGGTACCTGATTTTCAGAGAGAGAAAGTTGTTCTGCATAGTAAATGTCAGAATAAAAACTGAAAAACACATGGTCTTCACATGTGAACTTTGACTAGTCATAAAGGCTCTTGAATTTCCAAGATTTTGGAATATTTTCCTTTATGAATGTTGTAACCACTTTCTGAGCACGTTCAGCTTTCAATGCAGATAGTTTGACCAAGATTCTCCCTTTTGAATTTGTGTTTAATTTCATTCAATGGGTACCTGATTTTCAGAGAGAGAAAGTTGTTCTGCATAGTAAATGTCAGAATAAAAACTGAAAAACACATGGTCTTCACATGTGAACTTTGACTAGTCATAAAGGCTCTTGAATTTCCAAGATTTTGGAATATTTTCCTTTATGAATGTTGTAACCACTTTCTGAGCACGTTCAGCTTTCAATGCAGATAGTTTGACCAAGATTCTCCCTTTTGAATTTGATCTGCAACGGATAGAAGAAGAATTCAAAATTAGATCAGTTTCTTCACAGTGCTATCAGACTCAAAACAATCGGTTGTTTCGAAGAACAAATCGGTTGTTTTTCTGCAGCAGTATAAAAACTTGATTTTGGAGATTTCAGCCATTAATAGAAACAGATTGAAGCATAATACATTTGATTAAAAGAGAATTAATCATAGGAAAGAACTTTGAAAAAATTATTGAGAACAATAAAAGGAAAGTCTTATCCTTGTGTTGTTTCTTCAATGATCCAAATGCTTGTGGATCAAGAAACTTTCTCTTCACTGTTTTGTTCTTTTGCACAGCATTGATTCAGCTTCAATGACTTCCTTTCTCTTTAACAGATTGATCAAAATGCCTCTTTTCCCTTTATTTTCCTGCATAAACAAATTCAAGTAGCAAGATTTGGTCCCCTTACAAATTTGGGTCCATTTGGCTTCACTTTGCTGTTAGTAACATCACATTCCTTAGGAATCCATTTCATAAGACCTTTAGGAACACAATATTTTCTAATTTTACAGAATCTAACAGAGTGGCCTTTCTTCATGCAGTAAAAGCATGTAACAATCGATTGTTTCGATGATCTAATCGATTGTTTTTTTGTTTTTCTTAAAAAAGCTTTTGAAAACTTATCTTGCTTGTTTTGTGGATTGAAGGCTAAACCAACCTTTCCAAAAACACAGTTTTGAGATGCCAAGACATTCTCAAAGTTTGATTTCCCTTTTGAAAGCTTGTCCACAGTTTCAACAAGATAATGAACCTTTTTCTCAAGATTTTCACAATTTGTGCAAATGAAAGTGTCACACCTGCAAGAGGCATTTTAGAAATGATTTTCCAAATTTTCAAAATTAATTTTTGCTTTTCTTAGATCCTCTTCAAGTGATTTAACTTTCTTCTCAAGCACATTGTTAAGATCTTTCAATCGATTGTTTGAAAGAACCAATCTATTAGCTTCTTCATGAGTTTCTTGAAAAGCTTCAAGCAATTCACTATAATTTTGTTCATTTAAGGAAGCACAAGAACTTACCTCACTTGAACTGCAAGCATCATCATCATCCTTGTAACATCCCGCCAAAATACTATACAAATGTATATAATGAAAATGAAGGTAACAAATAGATTGAAGTGAACAAAATATTATATATATGAAATGTAGTTTCTCCTCACAGGGAGTTTAATACAAATTCGGTCAAATTTTCCAGAAACATAAACAAAATACAGTAAAAAAAACAAAGCAGGCGATCTCCTATCGGAAGAGACCGATCTCCTATCGGACGAGGCCGATCTCCTATCAGAGGACCCAAAACAGCCGATCTGCTACCAGAACAGAAATCAGGCGATCTCCTTCCGGCGACCACTCACTAAGGAGCTCTACTTCCTGGAAAATCATCTGCTCCCGTGTAAAATACACGATCATCACAGTTTTAAGAGAAAACAGCCAGAGAACAATACAAAGGGTAAGCTAGATATTTTTAAACTTTAAATTTTAAACTGGACAACCAACGCAGATCAACCTTTTTTAAACATTCACAAGAGTCCATCACTTTCTCACTCATATCACACCGCTATCAAGAAATCACATATTTCGCAATATTTTCAAGAGTCGTTCTATTCACATAATGCACCAAGTGTCTATCGATTCAATGTTTTTCATTTCTCACGTCAGACTACCACTGACTCAGCACACAAGACACTTGACACTACTTCCGGAAGACTCGTGCATTGACTAGACTCAGAGATTCTGCACCTGTCATACAAAGCTGTTGTAATGTTTCCACAGCTATGCGCATCAACACATTCTCGATCTCAAGTTCACCATTCTCACAGTATGACAGGGTTAATCCATATGACAGGCCGAGCTCGTTCTGTTTCACACGACTCACCCATACATATGAACCTCCTTCGACTCTCAACGCCTGAATAACCTCATCTATATGAATCCATTATCTCAGGAGAGTCAGGATAATCTCATTATAGACATCACCGATCAATGCACATCCTACACGATCTTACACGGTATTTTCTTTCCTGAAAATACTATGCCTCGATCCCACATTCACCACATCCAACACATCACATAACACTAAAAGGAATGATTTCAATCACAGCAAAACTCAATCCAAGGTTCTTATTTTCGAATATCTCATTTAAATCTCAAACAGTTTCAAAGCAACACCAAAAAACAGGGAGTTCGCAAACAACGCCAAAACCGGCGATCTGGTTCAAAAACAAGGTATTTCGAAGTCTGTGTATAAAACCGGCGACCACGTCGCCCAAACACATATAAACAGAGCATTCACGAAGATGAAAACGAAAACCGGCGACCACGTCGCCCTCACTTCAGAAACAGCTAATCTATGACTTGTATTGAAAATGAAGGCTAGCTTCCCTTACCTGGACTTGCGTAAAATACCGCGAGCTCAAAACCCACCTAGCCTGAAGGATGCCTTAGCTCTGTTTTCAGCGCCTGGTCTGTAGAACTTGCAGAGAACCTCTTAGGTGCTCTAAGGGCAACGTCGCTTGTCGCACTGATGCTGGAGGTTGCCTGAGTCTCAACGCAAGGAAGGGAAGAAGGGAGGGAGGAAGTTTGCACTCACTCTAACACTCTTAAGTCTGTAACGCTCTTTGCCTTCCCGCAGTGGCTTTTGAATCCCAACTTACCTGTCCACGCATGCTGCTGCTGCCACCCCTTCTGCAGGAAAGTCTGAGAACCACTGCCCTGAACAGTACGACCACTGTTGTCTCTGGTGCATGCCAACCACTGCTCTGAACAGTACTACCACTGTTGTCGCTTGTGCATGCCAACCACTGCTCTGAACAGTACGACCGCGAGTGTCTCCTGCGCATGCCAACATTCTGATGTCACCACTCTAAACCACCCTTTTTGTCTACGTGGCGCGTGTGCAGGACGTTTCATGCTGGGAGTCTGGGTCCCACTTTACTCTGTGTGAAACTCGACGTCGCGCGATAACTTTCCACTGCTGACTCATCCTGGCGAACGACCGATGTCTCCTTCGCCCTGGAAGACGACCGATGTCTTCCTCTGGGAGACGACCGATGTCTTCCCTGGCGACGCCCTCATAACTCTCGCGCCTTGGCCACGTCCACATGCCTCGCGCCCGCGCGATGCCCGCATGCCTCTCGCGCCCGCGCGATGCCCGCATGCCTCTCGCGCCCGCGCAATGCCCGCATGCCTCTCGCGCCCGCGCGATGCCCGCATGCCTCTCGCCCTGGCAATGCCCGCATGCCTCTCGCGCCTTGGCCACGTCCACATGCCTCGCGCCCTGGCAATGCCCGCATGCCTCGCGCCCGCGCGATGCCGCATGCCTCGCGCCCGCGCGATGCCCGCATGCCTCTCGCGCCCGCGCGATGCCTGCATGCCTCGCGCCCTGGCGACGTCCACCTGGCGCTCATGTGTAGCAGGCGACCGGCGATCTCATAGCCTTCTAAACTTAACTTTTCCTCCCTTTTTATTTTTAATAAAACATACATAGAATTCTTTTAAAAATATAACCCTTTTTATTCCAATTCAATTTTACAGGTCCTTACAATCCTCAGCTACCAAACATATGTTGGCTTTTTCATCTTCACTTGATGAAGAACTTGATGATGACACCTCATTTTCATCCCAAGCTATGTAGGCTCTTTTTGTCTTGCCTTTCTTCTCCTTGTAGCTTGTCTTTTTCTCTTTGCTCTTGTTGGGACAATCTGCCTTTATGTGACCTTGCTCACCATAACCAAAACAAGTAGAGTTATTTGAATTTAATTCATTGGATTTCTTGTTTCCATACCTATCCTTGTTGTTGTCTTTGTTGCGGTTTCTCTTTAGGAATTTGCTGAATTTTCTTGACAGCAAACTCAGATTTTCCTCATCACTATCATCACTTGAATCTTGCTTTCCCTTGTGTTTGGATGCTTTCAAGGCTATGCTCCTTGTGTGCTTATCTTCACTCTCTTGAACATTGAGTCTATTCATCTCTAGCTCATGTTCCCTAAGCTTTCCAAACAAAGAAGCAACACTTAAAGATGTTAGATCTTTAGATTCAGAAATTGCAGTTACCTTTGGTTGCCATGCTCTATCAAGACATTTCAAGATCTTGATGTTTAACTCTTCTTTGTCAAAAGTCTTGTCTAGGCTCATAAGGTGATTGATGATATGAGTAAACCTTTTCTGCACTTCAGCAATTGTTTCACCTTTAAGCATTCTGAACATTTCATACTCTTGGATTAGAGCATGCTTTCTAGCTCTTTTAACTTCATTTGTTCCTTCATGAGTGACCTCCAAAGTATCCCACATTTCCTTTAATGATTTGCATTGTGATACCCTGAAAAACTCATCAGAATTTAAAGCAGAGGTTATAATATTTTTGGCAATGCAATCAAATTTGGCCTTTTTGCTTTCTGCATCAGTCCATTGAGACCATGACTTCTCAATGACAGCACCATCTTTTTCAAGCTTTGGGATAAAAGGACCATTTTCAATTGCATCCCAAATTCTTTTATCAAGAGATTCCATAAATATTTTCATTCTAACTTTCCAAAACTGGTAATTCAAACCACAAAACAAGGGTGGTCTATTTATCGATGCACCTTCCCCAAAAGGTAGTCTATCAACCATTTTAAAAAGATTTTAGGATCAAATTGAATGACTTTCAAGAACCAAGCTCTTGATGCCAATTGTTAGGAAAGATGACTTTAAACTAGAGGGGGGGTCAATTGTTTAAAGAGGTTTTCGCAAACTTTTGCAACCTAGAATGAATTTATTTCAGAAACTAATTGATTAAGCAATTCAGTTAGCCAAAACAGCAAGCAAAACAGCACTGCCAGGAAAACAATCGGTTGTTTCTGCGAAACAATCGGTTGTTTATATCAGCCAACAACAAACAAACTAAATTTAAAAAGTAAGGGATAGAGAGATTGTACACAGTTGTTTATACTGGTTCACTCCAACCCAGATCTACATCCAGTCTTCTCAGAACCCTGAGGAAATCCACTAAGCAATCACACCTTGATCACTTACACAACAACCAAGAGAATGACCTTGAAAACCTCAAGACACACACTTGTTCAGATATTTGCAAGAAGGTTTCAACCAAGAGAGTAACAGTTCTTATTAAACCCATAATTAACAGATTCAATTTCACATGAACAGATTTATTTTGGACAGTTATCAATTCAAATTCCAGAAATAAGTGCAAGAAAGGAAAGAAGATTGCACACAAGTTTTTATACTGGTTCACTCATCAAGAGCTACATCCAGTTCACCTTACACCAAGGTGGAATCCACTAAACACATACAACAATTACATCATATACAGCAGTTCTTGAAACCTACAAGAACACTCACATACAAGGCTGAAAAACACCTATTTCAGCACACCTTGCACTCCAAGAAACCCTATCAAGGAGTGACTAACACTTACACCTTTACAACAAATGAGAAAGGAAAAATTACACCTGAAAAGAAGATGCAAGAACTCAAACCAGTAGTTCAATCTGCTGTAGAAACTGCACCAGCACCTTCACCAAACACAAGGTTTTCCTAGAATAAGAACACTTGAAATTCCTTTTGAAAACCTTTCACAAAAGCCTTTGAATTCTTCTTCTCACTCGGAAACTGATTGAAACGTGATTGCACTCTGTGTATTGTGTGAGAGAAGACTTTTATATTTAAAGAAAACAGTTTCTAACCACTTTTCAAAAAACAGTTGAAAAACAGTTAAGAATAACAGAACCAAAAAATAAATCTATTTATTTTCCAGGAAACAGATTTATTTCTGTCCAGTATTCAGACTTTTTGAGAAAACTTTAAACAACATTTTGAAAACTTTTAAACACTCCATGTGCTTGGTTTAAGCTTGCTTAGGCAACTGGAACAAATTATCCCAATGACCGATGACCGATCGGTGCCACATTACTTCCCCCCAATGACCGATGACCGATCTGTGCCACATTACTTCCCCCAATGACCGATGATCGATTGGTTCCTCATTACTTCCCCCAATGACCGATGACCGATTGGTTCCTCATTACTTCCCCCAATGACCGATGACCGATCGGTGCCTCATCACTTTCCCCCGATGACCGAAGGCAACTTTATAACATCCTAAGCCTAAAAACAAAATCCACTTAAGACCTATTACAAACTATAAAGCACCAAAGCAATTTTCTTCATCAAACACACTTTAAGCCAAGGTTGGGAAGAAGCTTCCTTCAGCTTCAACAATCTACCCCTGTTTGATGGAGACAAATCCCCATAGCTCGGTTGCTTTGAAGAAAGATCAATACTTGTACAATGCTTGATTCCACAATACACAGATTTAAAGTGAATATTGAACAAGAGAATAGTAGAAAACATATACCTCCCTATACCACTGCAGCTTATAAGATCAGCTATTTTTACCCCGATGACTAATCGGTGCCATAAGATCAGCTATTTTTCTCCCCCTTTGGATTCATCAAACAACATGGGAGCAGATAAGAACAGAAGCATATAATAGCCATATATGATAGTTCATAAAGTCCTTAAGAGGTGAATACAGTCCAGAATAGAGATGAAAATATAATGTCCAGAAACAGGCACCAAAACACAGAAATAAAATTGTAATGTTCAACAGATATAAGAAGACAATATTGGGAAGAAAGAAAACTATTCCCTGTTGTAAAGCTCAGCCAGTTGTTCTTGTACTCCCTCGAGTTGATAATCTAGATGCTGGAACCTGGCTTGAGTCATCTCAAAGTAGGCTTTCTGGTCTTCTGAAAGAGTGTCAAGTCGATGCAGTACTTGCCTTTCAAAACTGGACAAAGGTTCACCTATGAATTCGGGAGAATGATATGCAACCAGTGCATTGTGTTCTGTAGCAGCCAAGTCATCATGATTCGGTTGATGATCAGCATGAACATTGTCATCTTCCATAGGAACAGCAGCTTCTTCATCATCATTGTTGTTATGGTTGGACGTACCATGTTCCATTCTAGGACCAGTTGTCCTTGTAAAAACCCACTCTTCACCTTCCTTGAGGAATCCCATCTTCATGAGCGTAGAGTTGTCGATTTCACTGATTGCTTTGATTGGCTCGTTTCTCTCATTAGCAGTGTCAATCTCAAAACAATCGATTAATTTTGAAATGAAAATTGCATAGGGAAATCTGTAATCAGATAGCCTCTTGGATTTGAGCATATGCTCTATCATTACACAAACCCAATTTATTTTTATGCGATGCATGAGACAGTAGAGTAGAATGAGGTCTTCCTCATGCAATGTAGCATGATTACTTCCCCTAGGTGTCAGTTGCCATGCAATAACATAGGCTAGAAACCTAGGAGTTAGGTTCAGATTACCTGCATGAAACCTGTTTATGGGTTGATTCTTATCTCTCATGCAGCTTGTGTAGAACTGAATCTTATTGAATTCTTGAATCATGGTTGTGTTCCCCTTTCCCACCTTGAGGCCTGAATACTTTATTCCAGCGATGTTGCTCCAAACTTCACTTGTTATTTTTATTTGGACACCTTTTACCTGGGAAATTAAATTTTTCCCATCAAGGGTCAGATTGGTATAGAATACCTTCACGAGATCTGGATAGATGTTGCCAGTCATTTCAAGAAATGGCTTCAATCTCTGATGCTTGAGAAGTGCTTTGGGTTCAGTCAACTTTTCACTCTTCATCCATGAAAACTCAAGGATCTTTGGCACATTTACCTGTTTTCTACTTATCTCATGTAAGTAAGTGGTCATGGCTTCAGCATCACCATTGAACCATTTCTCTAGAATACCTTGAGTGTTATTCTTCTGCTCACGGGATTTCTTCCTTTTGTATACCAATGATGCCATTTCTGAAAACTGTTCCTGTTTATCAAAAGAAAGCATTGTCTAGGTGCTTGTTTTAGTCCATATAGTGCCTTCCTTAACTTGAAAACATGTTCTGGATTGCTGTAGTCTTCAAAACCTGGAGGCTGTGAGACATATACTTCTTCATTTATATACCCATTCAGAAATGCACTTTTGACATTCATTTGGAATAACTTGAATCCTTTGATGCAGGAAAATGCTAAGAGTAGTCTGACAGCTTCAAGCCTTGCCACTGGTGCATATGTCTCGTCATAGTCTATCCCCTCTTCCTGGTTATATTCTTTGGCAACCAGCCTTGCCTTGTTCCTTGTAATCGCTCCATGTTCATTCATTTTATTTCTGTAGACCCATTTTGTCCCAATAATGTTCATCTCAGGTGTTCTTGGAACTAAGGACCACACTTCATTCCTTGTAAACTGGTTTAATTCTTCCTGCATAGTAGTAATCCAATTGCTGTCCTGCAATGCTTCCTTCAGATTTTTAGGTTCAACTTGTGAAATAAATGCCATTGTCTCACAAAAGTTGTTGAGAGAATTTCTGGTACATACTCCTTTCTCAATGTTGCCAATGATATTGTCAATTGTCAATTCTTTAGGAGTTTTCCACTCTTTAGGCAAGTCTGCAGTAACATCAGATTCTTTTGTAGAACCAGAATTAGTAGCATCTGAATCATTCAAATTATGTTTATGCATAACAGTTCTCAAGTCATCACATTCCAAATCATTTACAACTGGTTTTGGCAAATAATTGTTAGACTCATCAAACACTACATGCATTGATTCTTCCACAGCAAGCAATCTCTTGTTATAGACTCTATAAGCATGTCCATTTATTGCATATCCAATATGTATTCCTTCATCAGATTTAGGATCAAATTTGCCAAGGTTATCTTTGCCATTATTCAGAATAAAGAATTTGCAACCAAAGACCCAAAGATGACTTATGCTAGGTTTTCTACCCTTATACAGTTCATAGGGAGTTTTCTTAAGAATAGGTCTAATCAATGTTCTGTTAAGCACATAACTAGCAGTATAAACTGCATCTGCCCAGAAATATTTAGGAAGATTTGACTCATTTAACATAGTCCTAGCAAGCTCCTCTAGTGATCTATTTTTCCTCTCAACCACACCATTATGTTCGGGAGTCCTAGGGGCTAAATAGCTATGTGTTATACCATGTTTTTCACAGAATCTATCAAACTTAGCATTCTGGAACTCTCCCCCATGGTCACTACGAATCTGTTTTATGCAATAGCCATTTTCATTCTGTAAAACTTTAGCTAGTTTCTTAAAGCTTTTATAAGCATCATGTTTGGCAGCAAGAAAAAGAGTCCATTTATATCTTGAAAAATCATCCACAACTACTAGTGCATAGAGGTTTCCAGCCAGGCTAGCAGTCCTAGAAGGTCCAAACAGATCCATATGCAGAACATCCAAAGGTTGTTTTGTAGAAACTAATTCTTTAGATTTAAAAGAAGCTCTGATTTGTTTACCTTTAACACATGCATCACATAATCTGTCATTTTGAAACTTAATGTTTGGTAAACCAGAAATGAGATTCTTTGATTTTAGCTTATTCAAATGTTCTGTATGGATATGTGCCAACCTTCTATGCCACAGCCAAGACTCATCACTTTTTGACAACAAACATTCATTTTCAGAACTGTTATTCACAATGTCTAAGAGATAGATGTTGTTTACCCTTTTCCCTGTGAACAGCATCTTACCAGAATTTTGATTTGAAATAGTGCAGGTGTTGGCTTCAAAATTAACCATGTATCCCTTATCACAAAGCTGACTAATACTGAGAAGATTATGCTTTAAGCCTTCAACATACAGGACATTCTCAATTATAGTTGAGTCTTTAGTGCCAACATCTCCTCTTCCAAGAATTTTTCCTCTATTGTTGTCCCCATATGTGACATAACCTTCAGCTTTGAGTTTCAAACTTATGAATTGGGCCAAATCACCAGTCATATGTTTTGAGCAGCCGCTATCAAGGTACCACTTATTTTTCCTGCTGTTTTTCTACAAAACAGATTACACATATGGTACCCCTCTTAGTATAGGGTCCAGCATGATTAATACCTTTCCTTAGGAAGCCATTTGGCTAAGCCTTTAGGAACAAGATATTTTCTAGCCCTACATGTTCTTGATGTATGACCAGATTTCATGCAGTAGAAACAAGATGCAGTATGTACTGTATTTAAGTTGTTAAAAGAAGAAAAATCTGTTTTGGCAGGAACAAAAAAACTGGACAGCTTTTTAACATTTTGCTTTATTCCAGGATTATATCCTAAACCATTTTTATTAAAGACAGCATTTTGTGAACCCAGCAATGTTTCAAGATTTTCTCTTCCTTTTGTGAAATTTGATAAAGTCTTTAGAAGATATTCAACCTGTTTTTCCAATTTCTTGCAATTTTCACATGTTTTTATGGATGCATGCAGGCAGGTTAATTCAAGGCTAATTAACTCAGTTTTAGCTTTGTTTAGTTCTTCTTCAAGAGCCTTTACCTTAGGTTCAAGAACTTTATTAATTCTGGTCAGCTTATTACACATGACAACAAGTCTATTGGCTTCATCATGAGTTTCCTTAAATGCAATTAAAAGCTTATCATAATTTTCAGAATCAGTTGAGTAATTACTTACTGAGTCTGAAGTTGAACCTTCATCATTTGCCATGAAGCACAGATTTGCTTCTTCACTCTCATTTAAGGATTCACTTGTTGAAGATACATCATTATCCTCCCAAGATATGTAAGCCCTTTTTCCCTTGCCTTTTTCATTCTTCTTGCTTGCTAATTTTTCTTTATGTGGATTGTTTGGACAATCAGCTTTTATATGACCTGGTTTGCCACATCCAAAACAGGTGTAAGTAGAAGAATTAGAATCATTCTGTTTTGAATACCTTTTTCTTTGCTGTGTTCTGTCTCTAGTCTTCCTTTTAAGGAATTTGCTGAATTTTCTAGTGAGCAAACTTAAGGTTTCATCTTGTTCAGGATTCTCTTCTTCTGTTTCACTTGTGTCATGCTCCATGGTGGTCTTTAAGGCAATTCCTTTGGCTTTCTTCTCCACAGTTTCTTGGTCTTTCAATCTTTTCAACTCCAATTCATGTTCCATCAGCTTTCCAAAGAGTGCTGCAGTGGACATCTTGGAAAGATCCCTTGATTCTGAAATTGTTGTTACCTTTGGCTGCCAACTCCTATCAAGGCATTTCAATACCTTTATGTTGAGCTCTTCCTTATCAAAAACCTTGCCAAGACCCGTGAGATGATTTACAATGTGTGTAAATCATTTCTGTACATCTGCAATGCTCTCACCAGATTGCATTATGAAAAACTCATATTCCTGGATCAATGAGTGCTTCCTAGCCCGTTTAACATCTTCTGTGCCTTCATGAGTTACCTCTAGTATCTCCCACATTT
Source organism: Phaseolus lunatus (assembly GCA_013389735.1). NCBI lineage: Eukaryota > Viridiplantae > Streptophyta > Magnoliopsida > Fabales > Fabaceae > Phaseolus > Phaseolus lunatus. The sequence continues at coordinate 33,138,932 of CM023864.1, read as the reverse complement.
CCTTAGCTGATTGACATTGAGACACCCTAATAAAGAACTCATCCATATTCAGTGCAGAGGTGATGACGTTCTTGGCCAGAGAATCATATTGAGCCTTCTTCCTTTCAGCTTCACTCCATTCAGACCAAGGCTTCTTCACAGTTTCTTCTTTAACTTCCTTCATAGGTATAAAAGGTCCATTAACCACAACATCCCAAATGCCCATATCAATGGACTCCATGAAAATCTTCATTCTGATTTTCCAGAAGGCATAGTTGACTCCACCGAACATAGGAGGCCTATTGATGGATGCTCCCTCAGCAAAAGGCATCTTGAATTCAGACATATCTGCACAACTTGAGTAACCTACAAGCCCTTGCTCTTGATACCAATTGTTAGAGTTAAGCAGGGTCTGGAGATCAAGAGGGGAGGGGTGAATTGATCTTTTAAAATTTTTGCAACAGGAACTAACTTCTGTGTAACAGAGATTAAAAGAACAGATTGATTTCAAACAAAACAGATTTATTTTTCCAAATCCCCTTTGTATAATCAAAACTTGATCAAACAAGATTTTACTCAATTAGAAGGAACAACAGAACACACTTGTTCAGATATTTGCAAGAAGGTTTCAACCAAGAGAGTAACAGTTCTTATTAAACCCAGAATTAACAGATTCAATTTCACATGAACAGATTTATTTTGGACAGTTATCAATTCAAATTCCAGAAATAAGTGCAAGAAAGGAAAGAAGATTGCACACAAGTTTTTATACTGGTTCACTCATCAAGAGCTACATCCAGTTCACCTTACACCAAGGTGGAATCCACTAAACACATACAACAATTACATCATATACAGCAGTTCTTGAAACCTACAAGAACACTCACATACAAGGCTGAAAAACACTTATTTCAGCACACCTTGCACTCCAAGAAACCCTATCAAGGAGTGACTAACACTTACACCTTTACAACAAATGAGAAAGGAAAAATTACACCTGAAAAGAAGATGCAAGAACTCAAACCAGTAGTTCAATCTGCTGTAGAAACTGCACCAGCACCTTCACAAAACACAAGGTTTTCCTAGAACAAGAACACTTGAAATTCCTTTTGAAAACCTTTCACAAAAGCCTTTGAATTCTTCTTCTCACTCAGAAACTGATTGAAACATGATTGCACTCTGTGTATTGTGTGAGAGAAGAACTCTATATTTAAAGAAAACAGTTTCTAACCACTTTTCAAAAAACAGTTGAAAAACAGTTAAGAATAACAGAACCAAAAAATAAATCTATTTATTTTCCAGGAAATAGATTTATTTTTGTCCAGTATTCAGACTTTTTGAGAAAACTTTAAACAGCATTTTGAAAACTTTTAAACACTCCATGTGCTTGGTTTAATCTTGCTTAGGCAACTGGAACAGATTATCCCAATGACCGATGACCGATCGGTGCCACATTACTTCCCCCCAATGACCGATGACCGATCTGTGCCACATTACTTCCCCCAATGACCGATGACCGATTGGTTCCTCATTACTTCTCCCAATGACCGATCGGTGCCACATTACTTCCCCCAATGACCGATGACCGATTGGTTCCTCATTACTTCCCCCAATGACTGATGACCGATTGGTTCCTCATTACTTCCCCCAAGGACCGATGACCGATCGGTGCCTTATCACTTTCCCCCGATGACCGAAGGCAACTTTATAACATTCTAAGCCTAAAAACAAAATCCACTTAATAGAGTTCACATCCCAATACCTGCATTATCTCATATGTGAACAAACTAAACTATGTTATCTACAGGAGTTCTGAATTCGAGGTCAAATTCTCTTGAACTTGGGGGGCATGATACAACCCAAGTAGCTACGAAGATGACCAAGGAATCAAAAGACAAAGCACAAGGTGAGCAGTCATCTCAGCAAACAATTCAAGACCCCACCAAGGATCACATGAACCTCGTCAGATGAGCTGGGCATAAACCAACACACCAACTATTCTTCCTTTTGGTCTTCTTATAAGATACAAATATGTTTTAAATAATTGGGCTCACTTTAAGGGTCCAAATAGCAAAGATAGGCTAGAATAGGTGCCTATAGCATAATAAGGGGTGTAGTTATCATTTTAGCTTGTTTCTAGCCATTTAGGAAGGTTTTTTGACCTAGTTTCTAGAAGGACAAGCCTAAGATGTGGGATTGACTTAGTTAAAACCTAAAGGCATCCCCCTCACACATTTACCACCTACCCTTGCCCTTCTTGCCCACCAAGGCCTCCATTCCTATAAATAGGGTGCCTTACTCCATGTATTTTCATGTTTGATTTGAAGTAAAGAAACTCTGCACAAATTTGTATGAGCTCTAAGTGAGATTTTGCTCCTCTGCTTTGGTCTTATCTATAAGAGTGGGAGACTCTCAAGTGTTATCTCCTATTCCTTTGGTCTTATCTTGATGAGAATGAAGCTCTGAAGTGGTCATCTAGGACTTATCTTGGTGGTTTCCACACACCAAGTGGCATGACCATCCACCACCACATCCATAAGTTCCTTCTTCCATTTTCCTTCATGTTTCCTTTCCATTTTTGCTATTATGTTGTTGTTTTCATTCAATTGCTCTTGGTTGTGCACTCAACTTTATGTAGGGTTCACCATTTGGGTTGGCTTTGACCACCATTGATGCTACCTAGTTTCCTTTCTTCATTTCCGCAAATTGCATCACATTCTCACCATATAATGTCTTTTATCTTTGCCTTTGTGAAGTGAACCTTCACACTTACTTAACCACTTGGTTAAGTTCGTGTCCAGTGGGAATCTTCCTAAGGTCACCACCATTAATTCCTAAAATCTCAATCTTAAAGTAAAGTGTCACCTTGAATGAAAACATCTAAAATTCAACTCACATCAGTTTCTGCCTCCCTTCTCTAGTTAGTCTCTCTTCAGTTTCCTCTAGCCTTTGCATTCTTTCCACTAGTTGTTGCATTTCCTCTTCCTTGTGGGTCAAACTCCTTTTGGCATTCTCAAACTCCCCCAAAAGATGTGCCTTTTTTATATGAGTTGATTTTAGATTGTTTCACTAGGTGACACTTTATTAGAATTAGGATTAAGATTCTTAAGCAATTTAGGTGAGAAATCTAAGGAAAATTCCCACTGGACATTAACTTAACAAGTATTAAGTAGATATGAAGGTTCATTTCCAAAGATCAAATGAAAAACACAATTAAAAGTAATGAATGAATCGATGAATAGGTGTGGAACATAAAAATAGAATCAAAACAGAGCTGGACAGAATTAAAATGCAACTAACAATTCAAATGAAGAACATAAATCGAATTGAATTAGAAAATACAAAACAAGACATATTCTTGAATTGAAATGGAATGGAATTGTAAGATGAAAGTAAGAAGAACTTATGTGGTTGAAGACATGGAAGGTGATTCGGTCGGTCATCAGTAGTTGATGACGTCAGCAGCCGTTGACCACGTGGACCGTGCACAGGGTGGCACGTGGTAGAAAGAACAAGTGAATCAGGGAGGAGATCACCTAGAATGGTGACCGGTAGTCAGATACAAAGTGGCAACCACTCCCAGTTCAGAGCATAGATAAGCTCCTGAGAGCACCGCACGGACGTCGGTGGATAGTCATGAGGCGCCGCACGGACGTCGGTGGATAGTCATCAGGGGCCGCATAGATGTCGGTGGCAAGTTATGAGGCACCGCACGGATGTCGGTGGATAGTCATGACTCACCGCACAGACGTCGGTGGATAGTCATGAAGCACCGCACGGACGTCGGTTGGTAGTCATGAGGCACCGCCCGGACGTCGGTGGAAGTTATGAGGGACCGCCCGGGTGTGACTGTATGAGGAGCGCGATAGGGCGTTAAGAGGGAGATCGGTCGTAAATGCATGCAGAGGGAGGTCGGTCATCGGGGTTCCCAGCGAGAACGCTACGCATGCGCCCCGCATGATGCCCACTCAGAGGACATGCGGCGAGGCCATGCAGGCAGGATGTGCCTGGCGCTCTCCTGGGAGCATGCGGCCTGCACAGAGAGAAGCGCAGAAGCCCTCCAGGTGTGACGCATGTACGGTAGATACCAGCTGCATGCCTCCACGTGTCACCATCTGGGAGAGAGAGGCGGGCTCAGGTATAAAGCACTCCACGTCATGTAAGGTAAGGAGAGTCTTTTCAGATTACAAGTTTACACATGCTCACTACACGAAGTTTCTGAGTCACTGTGAGAGCGTTCTTAGACGTTGCACAGTGATAACAGAAAACGGTTATAGAGAGAGAAAGTGGATCTGAGAGCACACACGAGTCTCACAGAGAGATTCAGTGATAGTTTTGGTGTTCCTGTTGCCTGACTTGAGCGTCGGAGCTACAACGGCCGCCAGAGGCGCCGTCTGTGTGTTTTGCACGCAGCGTTTGGAGTTCCGGTGGTGGTTCTTGGAGCGTTCCTGCAGAACAAAAGGCTAGACAAAGGAGTGACGAGGCAATCCTCCACGTTCGAGTCAAGCGGCAGGATCATTAGGCACCCACCGTGGGGCCCGTGAGAATCTGGTTCCCATCCACGTCGCAGTTTCTTGAGGTTCTTGCAGTTTCTTGGACCTTCTTGATCTCTTCGTCGAGGTGTCTTAGAGTTTTCTTGAAGTTACGTCGAGGTGTTGAGAAGATGAGAAGAAGAACCAGGCAAACCTTACGTGCGCCATCTGCTGAAGAAGGAGCTGTTACCATGGCGCAGGCAGTGGAGATGATGCGCGCATTGCAAGATAGCGTCGCGGAATCGAGAGCTGATCAGGAGAAAATGCGTGCAGAGCTGACTGCATCACAGAGAAGAAACGAAGAGTTGAGCCGTATGAATGAAGAGCTGCGTAGGGAATTGCAGGCGCAGAAGGAGCGCGCAGCTGAAGAGAGGACGTCGACGCCACCGTCGCCTCCGAGAGCATTCCCTATGCCTTTCTCCCCCGAAATCATGAACACGGTGGTGCCTCCCAATCTGGTGGGACTGAAAGCGTCATTCACGGGGGTGGAAGATCCAAAAGCACACCTGACAGCCTTCCACACTCAGATGATGCTGACTGGAGGTTCAGATGATGCTGACTGGAGGTTCAGATGCTGTGTACTGCAAGATGTTCATGAGTACGTTGCGCGGAGTGGCGATGGAGTGGTTCGTGAGCCTGCCAGAGGGCCACGTCACTTCCTTCCATCAGTTTGCGAAGCTGTTCACGGAGCAGTACATCATTAACCGACCTGCGCCAGTAGTGTCCTACGACCTGTTTGACGTGCGCCAGTATCAGGGGCAGCCGTTGAGGGACTACCTCAATCGCTTTGGGGCGCAGGTGGTGAGATTGCCCGTCAAGGATGAAGACATGCTGGTGCATGCGTTCAAGAGAGGTGTCCTCCCTGGTCCTTTCAGTGAATCGCTCATCAGGAGCCACCCTGTCACCTTCACCGAGATACGGCGACGTGCGGTGGCACACATAGTAGCAGAGACAGAGGTCTCTGAGAAGAGAGGAAGTGCTGCACCGTCGAAGCCACGTGGAGGTCAGGGGAATCAACAGCAATAGGCGCGGGTGCATGAGATCAAGGAAGGGAGGAAGGAGCAGGGAAGGTCTCGCCCTTATGCACCAAGGAAGGACCAGACCAGGGGGCGAGCAAGCAACGCACCCCCCTGGTATGATTTCATGATAAGTTTGGCGGAGCTGATCGCCATCCCTGCTGTGGCAGCAAGACTCCATGTGCCAGAGAAAACCGATAGGGTACTTGGAGGGAGGAAGGATGAGTGGTGTGAATTCCATCAAGCTTATGGACATACACTCCGTAACTGCCTGGCGTTGGGGCGTCAGCTTGCTGAGTTGGTGGAGACAGGGTTCCTGACCGATTACCTGCAGAAGACACAAGGTGATCGCGCTTCGGGGTCCCAGGAAGGCGACCAACAGCATGAACTCCCTGTGTTTGGGGAGGTGAGGTGATGGAAGAGGCTACACTGGGGGGGCTCCCAGAGCTGAAGCGGAAGACATGATCGCCCCACGTGTGTGCATCGCCAGGGCGGTCATCGCCGGTTAAAGGAGACCCCATCCAGAATCGTTGAGACATTGAAGAATGGAGCTTGTCGGCTGGTGACTCTGGACGTAACGACTATTCCCAGAACCCAGGACGCTACACGCTTCTTTCCTACTTTCGTTAAGTTGTAAAGTAGATGCGCTATCGCGCTGTACACACCCTTAGTGTATTAAACAGTTGAGCAGATCAGGGGCACTCTTTTTAACGATGCCACCCAATAAGAGATTTTCAGTACATAAAGTGTGCGAGTGTTCCCAGTTTAAAGTTCTCCTTGCCCCAGAGGTGCAAGACCAGGTGATCGGTGGTGAGTTACCAAGTGGCCACCACCCGCAGATCAACCCCTAGATAAGGCGCTGGGATGTAGAGCGCGATCAGCCATCAGTGCATGCAGACCACGATCAGCCGTCGGTGCATGTAGAGAGTGAGTAATCGGTCGGTGCACGGTCATCGGGGTCTTGCTAACACGTGTTATGTAACATCCCGCCAAAATAAAACCATACATTCAGGTTTAATGAAAATAAAGGTACACAAAAATCTTGAAGAGAACAACATTACATATATATATAATAAACGGGGTTGCCCTTTTAGGGAATTAAATACATAATTCAGTCAAGAGTTTTGCAAAACTTTAACGAAAATCAATTGATTACAAAGAAAACGGCGATCTCCAACATAAACCGGCGATCTCAAAACAGAAGACCTCAAATCAGGCGATCTTCTATCAGGACACAAATCCGGCGATCACCACCGAGAGGTGGAAATGGGCGATCTCTTCCCTCGGCGACCACCCATTAGGGAGCTCTTCTTCCTGGAAGATCATCTGCTCCCGTGTAAAGATTACACGATCATCACAGTTTTAAAAGAACAGCCACAGAACCAAAACACGCAGGGTAAGCTATATAATTTAAAGGAAGTTTAAATCATGAACATGACAATCAAAGTAAAACAAGTTTCAAAATATCCATGTAAAACGTAGAGTTGCTCATATCATTCACCTGATCGCCCAAAATCACACATTTCACAACATTCACCCATAGTCATTCCATTTCACAATACTGCATCAAGTGTCTATAAAAATTCAAATTTCTCATTTCACCTGTCAGACTTTCCACTGACTCACCACACAAGACACTTGACACTACTTCCGGATTGACTCGTGCGTTGATTAGACTCAGAGATCTGCACCTGTCATACCACACCACTGTGAAATCCACACAGGGTCGCTGTGAATCCACACAGCATGCGCATATATCATCTCAATGTCAATAGTTGTCCTGGTATGACAGGGTTAATCCATAGGACAGGCGGAGCTCGTTCTTTTTCACACGAGACGCCCATCATATAGACCTCCTTCGACTCTCAACAACTGAGTAACTTCCTCTACGTGATTCCATTACCTCAGCAGAGTCAGGATATCCCCTTAGGAATCACCGATCAATGCACCTACTACAAGATCTTACACGGTATTTTCTTTCCTGAAAATACTATGCCTCGATCCCACATTCACAGCATTCAAAAACATCATACCACTCGAGTAATTGATTCAAGTCACAGCAACGAATCATTTCAAGGTTCAGATCTTCGAATATTTCATTTAAATCTCAAGTAGTTTCAAAACAACACCCAAAAACAGAGAGTTCACAAACAACGCCAAAACCGGCGATCTAGTTCAAAAACAGGGTGTTTCGAAGACTGTATATAAAACCGGCGACCACGTCGCCCAAGCACACAAACAGAGCATTTTACGCAGATGAAAACAAAAATGGCGACCATGTCGCCCTCACTTCAGAGATAGCTACACTATGGCTTGTATGGAAAAAGAGGTCTAGCTTCCCTTACCTGGACTTGCGCAACCACCAGGAGCTTCGAAATCCAACAGAGCTTGAAGAATGCCTTGGCTCTATTCTTGAGTCTGGTTTTGAAGGAGTTGCAGAGAACTTTCCCAGGTGCTCCAATGGTGTTGCTTCTCGTCGTACTCTTGTGTGGAGATGCTGAAATCGCAACGCGGAGGAGGTAACTGGAGGAGAAGGGAGGGAACTCACTCTTTCTCTCGTCGAATACAACAATGGTTTCTTTTCTCTCAGCAGTGGATTTTTTGTAACTTAAACCAACTTATCCCTCCAAAAGCAGCTGCCACCACCTACTCTGCAGGGAAGTTTGCGTGCACGCTTCCCTGAACAGTACTACTAAGCGTGCCTCTGCGCAGGCTACGCTCTGAGGTCACTATTCTGAACCACTCTTTTGTCTACGTGGCGCGCATGCAGAACATCTCTTGCTGGGAGTCTGGGGCCCACGTTCTCTGGGTGTAACTCAACGTCGCGCGATGACCTTTCGCCGATGACTACCAGCTCGAAGAGAAACCACTGATGACCTCTCGCGCGAAGACGATCCACCGATGACCTCGCGCGAAGACAACCACCGATGACCTCGCCCGAAGACTACCACCGATGACCCCACCCGAGGACTCCCCCCCCGAAGACCACCCCCGGGTGACCCCCCCCTCGAAGAGAAACCACTGATGACCTCTCGCGCGAAGACGATCCACCGATGACCTCGCGCGAAGACAACCACCGATGACCTCGCGTGAAGACAACCACCGATGACCTCGTGCGAAGACTACCACCGATGACCTCGCGCGAAGACTACCAGCTCGAAGAGAAACCACTGATGACCTCTCGCGCGAAGACGATCCACCGATGACCTCGCGCGAAGACAACTACCGATGACCTCGCGCGAAGACAACCACCGATGACCTCGCGCGAAGACTACCACCGATGACATCTTCCTGGCGAACGACCGATGTCTCCCCCCCCTGATGATGCCCGCATGCATCGTGCCCTGGCGACGCCTGCATGCCTCGCGCCCAGGCGATGACGTGTAGTCTAGGCGACCGGCGATTATGTTTAAACCAGGAACCCTTATAGTTTTTCTAGACTACACTTTCCTTCCTTTTTAACTTAAATAAAAACATACTTAGAATTTATTTAAAACATACTCTTTCATTCCAATAAATTTTTCAGGTCCTTACATGTTAAGCTGGGACCCAAGTTCCCAGCGAGAGCGTTAAGCATGCACCTCGTATGATTCCTGAAGAAGAGATCCTCGCCGGTCGGGATGTCGATGAACGCGCGATGAGGCAATGCAGGCAGGGCGCGCCCAGTGTGTGCGCTTAGACAGCCACGCCTGGCACCCCCCCCCCTGGGAGCGTGCGCCCACGAGAAAGTCCTCCCTCGACTTTGTACAGCGAGGTGCAGGCGAGACAAAGTCCTCTTCCTCTGCTTTATACAGCAAGGTTGAGGCAAGAGAAAGTCCTCTTCCTTTGCTTTTTACAGCAAGGTTGAGGCACCAGAGGAAGTCCTCCTTGCCTTTGAGCAAGTGCAAGCACCAGAGGAAGTCCTCCTTGCCTTTGAGCAAGTGCAGGCAAGAACAGAGGAAGTCCTCCTTGCCTTTGAGCAAGTGCAGGCACCAGAGGAAGTCCTCCTTGCCTTTGAGCAAGTGCAGGCACCAGAGGAAGTCCTCCTTGCCTTTGAGCAAGTGCAGGCACCAGAGGAAGTCTTCCTTGCCTTTGAGCAAGTGCAGGCACCAGAGGAAGTCCTCCTTGCCTTTGAGCAAGTGCAGGCACCAGAGGAAGTCCTCCTTGCCTTTGAGCAAGTGTAGGCGAGAAAGAGGAAGTCCTCCTTGCCTTTGAGCAAGTGTAGGCAACAGAGGAAGACCTCCTTGCCTTTGAGCGAGTGCAGGCGAGAAAGAAGAAAGTCCTCCCTCGACTTTGTACAGCGAGGTGCAGGCGAGTGAAAGTCCTCACCTCGACTTTGTACAGCGAGGCTGAGGCAAGAGAGAAAGTCCTCTCCCTTTGCTTCTTACAGCAAGGTTGAGGCAAGAGAACCAAGTCCTCACCTCGACTTTGTACAGCAAGGCTGAGGCAAGAGAGAAAGTCCTCTCCCTTTGCTTCTTATAGCAAGGTTGAGGCGAGAGAACCAAGTCCTCACCTCGACTTTGTACAGCGAGGCTGAGGCAAGAGAGAAAGTCATCTCCCTTTGCTTCTTACAGCAAGGTTGAGGCGAGAGAACCAAGTCCTCACCTCGACTTTGTACAGTGAGGCTGAGGCATGAGGAAAAGTCCTCTTCTCTTTGCTTTTTACAGCAAGGTTGAGGCGAGAGAACCAAGTCCTCTTCCTCTGCTTTTCACAGCAAGGTTGAGGCGAGAGAAAAGTCCTCTTCCTCTACTTCTTACAGCAAGGTTGAGGCAAGAGAACCAAGTCCCTTCCCTCTGCTTTTTACAGCGAGGCTGAGGTGAGAGAAGCAAGACCTCACCCACGACTTCTTACAGCAAGGTTGGGACAAGAGGGGTCACCGAGAAGCACTTCTCTTCCCCAAAGCACAGGCGTCATAGTTGGTGTTCAGGCCCTCTATGCACTCAACGCTGGTGTGGCAGAGAAGTGTAGCGAAGCCAGAAGCGCGATGACTGATCGGTGGTGCACTAACATGCTAGTCGGTGGTCGGTGGTAGAAGCAAGTTCTGCTGCGTGAAGCCAAAGTGTTTAGGCCCCGTTAAGTCAGTCATCCAGCACGAAGTTATGTTGAAGGTAATGCTAAGGTAATAGTTAGCCGCGATCAAGTCAGAAGCCAAGTTTGAGGGGTTGTAGTGGGATCGCGCTAAAGCCTAAGCTAGTTAACAGTTAGTCACATGCAGAGAGTTAAAGAGAAGAAACGCAGCGAACCCTAGCGCGTTTGAGAAGAAGAAAACAGAGAAGGTGAATCTCTAGATGATCCAGAGGGATGCGCACGCTTCTGTTGAATGAAGGAAACGGTAGCGACACTCAGTGGGGGCTATTACTGCGTCCATGTGTCGAGAGATAAAGTATGGAAGCCGTGACGCCGAGGAGCAGATACGTGAGCAGCATGTGGCGTGGCCCCACTTGCCACGTGGACCGAGGGCGCAACCACTTAGTCTCTTCGCTGAGAACAAGTTCACAGCTCGAGACTGGGGGGCTTGTGATCCGGTCGGTCATCAGTAGTTGATGACGTCAGCAGCCGTTGACCACGTGGACCGTGCACAGGGTGGCACGTGGTAGAAAGAACAAGTGAATCATGGAGGAGATCACCTAGTGTAACATCCCGCCACAATACTATTCATATTTATATAATGAAAATAAAGGTAAACAAATATATTGAAGTGAACAAAATTATATATATGTAATGAAGTTTCTCTTCATAGGGAGTTTAATACATAATCGGTCAGTTTTCCAAAAACTTAAACAAAATATAGTAAAATAGAAAGACAGGCGATCTCCTAACAGAACAAGGCGATCTCCTATCATAAAACGACGATCTCCTATCAGAAAACAGAAAAAGGGGTGATCGCCCGACAGAAACAGAAACAGGCGATCTCCTTCCGGCGACCACTCACAGAGGAGCTCTACTTCCTGCAACATCATCTGCTCCCGTGTAAATTATACACGATCATCACAGGTTTAAGAAAAAGCCAAACACAACACCAAAAACACAGGGTAAGCTAGGTATTTGAAAGAGAGTTTAGATATGAACTTTAAAATCAAGATAAAACAAATTCAAGATACCCACGTAAAACCATCAGCTTTCTCATTCCCTTCACATGACCATCAAGTAAACACATATTTCACAATTCCTCAAAAGTCTTTCAATTCACATAATGCATCAAGTGTCTATCAATTTCAATGTTTCTCATTTCTCACGTCAGACTTCCACTGACTCATCACACAAGACACTTGACACTACTTCCGGAAGACTCGTGCATTGACTAGACTCAGAGATCTGCACCTGTCATACTAAACTGCTGTAAAGTTTCCACAGCTATGCGCATCAACACAATCTCGATCTCAATTTCATCACTCTCACAGTATGACAGGGTGAATCCACACAACGGGTCAAGTAGTTATCTTTCAAACACTTACCCATACGTATGAACCTCCATCGACTCTCAACGCCTGAATAACTTCATCTATATGAATTCATTATCTCAGGAGAGTCAGGATATCTCATTATAGACATCACCGATCAATGCACATCCTACACGATCTTACACGGTATTTTCTTTCCTGAAAATACTATGCCTTGATCCCACATTCACAACATTCAATCACATCATACAACACTTAATGAACGATTCAGTCACAGCAACATTCATTCCACGGTTCAGATTTTCGAATATCACATGCATTTCACATTTAAATCTCAAACAGTTTCAAACCGCACTAAAACAGGGGAGTTCGAAAAACAACGCCAAAACCGGCGATCTCATTCAAAAGCAGGGGATTTCGAAACAAAGCTAAAACCAGCGATCACGTCACCCCACACATAAAAACAGAGCATTGTGAAAAGAAATATGAAAACCGGCGACCACGTCGCCCTCACTTCAGAACTTACTCGCCTAACGTTTTTATAAATGTAAAGTACTAGCTTCCCTTACCTGGGCTTGCGTAAAACCTCACTTCGAGCTCTAACCCACCGAACTTAAGGATGCTCGAACTCTGCCTAAGTGTTCTGGTCTGGAGAACTTGCAGAGAACCTCTCAGGTGCTCTATGGCAGTCGTTGATAGCTAAGCAGGAATGTGATAAGGCCTGAATGGCAGAGTGAAGGAGAGAAAAGAGAAGGATGAAGGTAACTCACTCACTCACTCTGTCACTCTTGAACCACAGCAACGTCCTTTGCCTCTTAGAAGTGGGTTTTTGAATCTAAACCAACTTGTCCACAAAAGCCGCTGCCACCACCCACTCTGCAGGAAGTTTGCGTGCACGCTGCCCTGAACAGTACGACCACGCGTGACTCTGCGCATGCCAACCCTCTGATGTCACTATTCTGAACCACCCTTTTTGTCTACGTGTCGCGCGTGCAGTACGTCTGATGTTGAGAGCATGGGTTCCACCATATCTGTGTGAAACTCGACATCGTGCGATAACCTTCCACCGATGACCGCTCGCGCGTTGACTATCCACCGAGGCCTCATCCTGAAGGACGACCGATGTCTCTCCCTGGAAAACGACCGATGTGTCCCTCATCCTGGCGATGACCGTCTGTCTCTCATACCGGCGATGACTGACGTGCCTCATCCCGGTGATGACTGATTCCTCATCCTGGCAGACAACCGATGTATCACCCTGGAGGACCACCGATGTCTCACCCTGGCAGACAACCGATGTCTCAACCTGGCAGACCACCGATGTCTCACCCTGGCAGACCACTGATGTGTCTCCCATCCTGGTTGATGACCGATGTTCCTCTCGTCCTGTTGGCGATCTCTTATCGCCCTTGTGTGTGACGAGAACACATCGCCTTACTCTGCTCACCGATGTCATATCGTCACACCTTGCTGAAGGTTCTTCATCCCACTATGTTACGTCCAAGGTATCACCTCCACATGGCTTGGTGACGTCGGTAGCTTCACATTTCCAAGAGTAGATCAGCACCACTCCTCTTGTGCCCATGCATGCAACACTAAGGGCGATCTCTTATGCTCAAGCATAGAGCTTCGCATGCACAGCGTATCTAAGGCTTAACCAACACCTTGATACGCGTGGTTTTTGGAACCCACTATGGTTAATCCAGCATCTTGACCACATACTACGTGCACTCCCGTCGATCACGTACACCATAGGCGATTGGCGGTCATGTCTCCTCTAGGCGACAGGCGATTATGTCCCAGAGAAGTCGGAGATCGCCTCCGTCTTCAACAACGACGATCTCGTAGACTTCTAAGCTACACTTTTCTTCCTTTACTCTTCTTGATCCACATGTCAGCCGACCGACCTCTACCAGCTGACCCCAGACCTTGGGCGACGTCCGAGGTCCGACTACTACAAAACTTCAATTACCAACTCTTTGTATTTTAAATAATAACATCCTCTGAAATTATTTAAGTCTAACACTTTTATTCCAATTAAAGTTTCTAGGTCCTTACATTCTCCCCAACAAGAAAAAATTTTTGTCCTCAAAAATTGTATTACTAGGAAAAGAGGTAGGGATAAGCTTCTCTCATGGTTTCTTCTAAATCCCAAGTTGTATCACCCGATCTGTTATCCCACACCACCTTCACCATGTTGATGGTCTTGCCTCTGAGCTGCTTACTCTGCTGATCGTCAATCCTGACTGGTTTTGCTCCAACAACAAGTCATCCCTGATCTGCACATCGTCTACTTCCAACACGTGACTAGGGTCTGCAAGATACTTCCTTAACTGTGACACGTGAAAGACATTATGCAGATTTGCTAATTGGGGAGGTAGGGCGATTTCATAAGCCACTAGACCTATCCTCCTTAAGATCTGATATGGCCCGACTAACTTAGGAGACAGCTCCTTTGATCTGATAGCTCGTCCTACACCCTTGGTCGGTGTCACTTTCATAAATGCATGATCTCCAACTACAACTCCAAAGGTCTTCTCCTCATTGTCAACATCATCACTGCCTCTTCAAGAGTTATTATCCTTGTGTTCATTTAAGGCCAGAAGTGTCTTCACAGCTTTGTCAGCTTCGTCCTCATAGCCACCACTAGAGTTGTTACCCTTGTCCTCATGAGCGACATAGGGTGGCTCCCTCAAGGTTATTCCCTTCATATTTTCCAGATCCACAGGGGTTTCCCAACCAAACGATTCCTGCTCACCTTCTTAGTAACTTCAACTTTGGGGATGGATGATGATTCACTTTCTAAGGCAGAGCCATCCGACGAAGATCCCTCTACCACTGTCATTAGCTGCAGTTACAACACCTTCTCACCACCCATCATACCACGAGGCATACACTGCTGATTCAACTCAAGAGGGCGACCTGAATGGCGTTCAGGAGAGCATGGCTTGACTGTTAAGCGGTCTGAACATCGCATACCCAAATTAATCAGTAGCTGCCACTCTAGACGAAGAGACCCATTCCTCTAGTTTCTGTGGTCCCTCTTTATCAAGCAACCCATCGTACTGGACCTCCAGCAGCCTTGGAGACACACTCCAGATTTTTCATCTAAATCAGCATTCTGTAACGCCACCATCACGCCAGAGTACCCCTATACTAGCACCGACCTGGAAGAACAGATACAGCTGACAATGCAGCATTGTTTCTAAGATCAGAAACGAAACGCTGACCACCACAACTGCCCATCTAAAGGATTAGCTGCAAATCCCATCCCATTAGAAACACAAGGCACGGAAAGTTCTGCTTCCACCTCCAACTTTCTGCAATTTACTAACATTGCTAGAAGAACTCAACATCATCATAACACGGCTTACCCTTATTCTATCCATAGCCATTACCTCCTTCCCTTCTACGTTCACAGGCAGAACTGCATCCTCATTTGCCAAGTTCAGGAGACTTACTGCATCAGGAGTCTTAAATCTCAACCCACCATTTCCATACTCATCTTCCAAATCACGATCCACAAAACAGCATCCATTCTGCGTGAAGCTTTCTCTCTTATCCCAGTAACTTCTCTACCTAGTATTTTTCAGTAAATTTCTCTGTCTAATTGAACTTTAGACCTAAATACAATATCTCCTCTTTCCTTTTAAGCTTGTGGTTAAGCTAGAGTCATCTCATGCTGTTTCATCGACATAAACATCTTCCAAGCTTCAAATAAAAGAAAATTCATTCTTTCATTCTTGGAACTTAACCCCGGTACTTCCCATGGATACACATGCTTAAGTCTTTAAACCCTCAACATACTGCTTATATACTCTCCATAACTTATATGTAGCTGAAACTAAACCTTAGTACAACTAAATCTAACTTACACTTCCTTCTTTAATTCCATCAACTCAGCTGGAGCCATTGACACTGGTCCAGCTCCAGGTACCAAATCAATAGAGAGTTCCACCTCTCTCTTAGGAGGTAATCCAGGTATTTCTTCTGGAAATACATCTATGAAATCTTTCACCAAGGTATCCTGCTTACGTCCTCTTCATTCTTCACTCCTAACCGAGCTAGGATTCACGAAGCACCTTCCACCAAGTTACCTGACTGAGACACCTCTGCTCCTGTCATGGCAACCACTCCCCCTGCTGCCTGAGGCCTGCTGCCTTCATTCCTCATCTGTTGGGAACCACTGGATTGAGTCATCCTATTTCTGCTAGGACAATCTCTAGATATGTGCCCCATCTTTTGGCACGTGAAACATCTGGGTCTGCATGTTCGTTGCTGCTGAAACTGGGGCGAAACTGCTCCTGCCCGATGTGGTGGAGGTCCCGCATAAGGCTTGCTTTGTGGGTGCTGCACCTTGGCCCTCCCACTGAAAGAACCCCCTGGGTGTGACCTGATCACCCGAGAATTACCCCTTTCCAATGTTTCCACCATCTTTGCCTTCTCTACTAAGGCATGAAACTCTCTGATACACATGGGTGCTATGGTCTTCTTCAGCTCAATGCTTTAAACCTTCTTCAAACTTC
This sequence comes from Phaseolus lunatus, assembly GCA_013389735.1. Classification (NCBI taxonomy): domain Eukaryota; kingdom Viridiplantae; phylum Streptophyta; class Magnoliopsida; order Fabales; family Fabaceae; genus Phaseolus; species Phaseolus lunatus. The sequence continues at coordinate 33,122,499 of CM023864.1, read as the reverse complement.
CTACACCTCCAAGCCTTAGAGGTCGCCTGGGTATAGAATCGGGCGAGGTACTCAAACCGAGCAGCCTAGGCGTTCACAGACATATCCCCCTACTCCAACCTTAGGGACTCAGCTTCCTTCGCAAACCTTGCGCTGTTTGGGAAGTATTTCTCCAAGAACCTCACCCTGAAGCTCTCCCAATCCAACACTTCCTCTCAGGCCCCCATCATCTGCTGAGTTCCCATCCACCAGAGCTCAGCTTCTCCAGACAGAAGATATGTGGCGAACACCAATTACTTCTCTTCAGGGCAGGAGGTCGCCCTAAAGATTTTCTCCAACTCCCTGACCCACTGATCTGCTTGATCAGGGGTAGCATTCCCACTGAACTTGGGTGGGTTGTGCCTCATGAACTCGGTCAGTCCCATCTGCTCCTGAGGCTGACCGACGTTGGGAGCTGCTGCAGCCGATCTGGCGGTCTCCTAATGCTGCATTGTAGCTTGGTGATTCCGAGACATCGCCGTATTCTGCTGCTGGATGGCGCTCGCCATCATCCCAATGGCCCTTGCGATCTGGCCCATTTCAGCAGAAGGTTGGGGAGGGGTAGGCTGTCTAGGAGCCATTCTTCTCTGTAGAAGATTAGGAAACTATTGGTTTCTATATCCCCCCCACAACTATAAGAATGAGATCGATAAGAAATCGATTCATTCAGGAGGTAACATCTAGACCTTACAAAGGTCAACATCTCAAAGTCATTTAGAATTTGAGTTTATCAACAGAATCATGATACTTATAACCTCAAGCAAAACACCAGAACAGCTACTGGTATACAACCATCAATCCAAACAACCACTTTCAATCAATTACAAAAACACTCAATAAAATGAAATAAATCACACCAGAATTCAATGTATGCTAAACATCAAACCTTTGGACTTAAGATTGAGAATCATCTCGATCCAGTTATGAGTGTGCACCCTCACCACTTTATCAAGACCCTCTCATTCTTAATACTAAGATTTTCAGTTAGGGCATACATTCACTAAAGCACACACAAAATTTCAATACAAAAACGTTTTGAAAACCTTTCACTATAATTGTTGTTTAAAACTCAAATAGATTTTATGAGCAGAAGAAACACAATGGATCCACAGTCCTCAGGTCATCCTAAGGACGAACTGCTCTGATACCATTATTGTAACATCCCGCCACAATACTATTCATATTTATATAATGAAAATAAAGGTAAACAAATATATTGAAGTGAACAAAATTATATATATGTAATGAAGTTTCTCCTCACAGGGAGTTTAATACATAATCGGTCAGTTTTCCAAAAACTTAAACAAAATATAGTAAAATAGAAAGACAGGCGATCTCCTAACAGAACAAGGCGATCTCCTATCATAAAACGGCGATCTCCTATCAGAAAACAGAAAAAGGGGTGATCGCCCGACAGAAACAGAAACAGGCGATCTCCTTCCGGCGACCACTCACAGAGGAGCTCTACTTCCTGCAACATCATCTGCTCCCGTGTAAATTATACACGATCATCACAGGTTTAAGAAAAAGCCAAACACAACACCAAAAACACAGGGTAAGCTAGGTATTTGAAAGAGAGTTTAGATATGAACTTTAAAATCAAGATAAAACAAATTCAAGATACCCACGTAAAACCATCAGCTTTCTCATTCCCTTCACATGACCATCAAGTAAACACATATTTCACAATTCCTCAAAAGTCTTTCAATTCACATAATGCATCAAGTGTCTATCAATTTCAATGTTTCTCATTTCTCACGTCAGACTTCCACTGACTCATCACACAAGACACTTGACACTACTTCCGGAAGACTCGTGCATTGACTAGACTCAGAGATCTGCACCTGTCATACGAAACTGCTGTAAAGTTTCCACAGCTATGCGCATCAACACAATCTCGATCTCAATTTCATCACTCTCACAGTATGACAGGGTGAATCCACACAACGGGTCAAGTAGTTATCTTTCAAACACTTACCCATACGTATGAACCTCCATCGACTCTCAACGCCTGAATAACTTCATCTATATGAATTCATTATCTCAGGAGAGTCAGGATATCTCATTATAGACATCACCGATCAATGCACATCCTACACGATCTTACACGGTATTTTCTTTCCTGAAAATACTATGCCTTGATCCCACATTCACAACATTCAATCACATCATACAACACTTAATGAACGATTCAGTCACAGCAACATTCATTCCACGGTTCAGATTTTCGAATATCACATGCATTTCACATTTAAATCTCAAACAGTTTCAAACCGCACTAAAACAGGGGAGTTCGAAAAACAACGCCAAAACCGGCGATCTCATTCAAAAGCAGGGGATTTCGAAACAAAGCTAAAACCAGCGATCACGTCACCCCACACATAAAAACAGAGCATTGTGAAAAGAAATATGAAAACCGGCGACCACGTCGCCCTCACTTCAGAACTTACTCGCCTAACGTTTTTATAAATGTAAAGTACTAGCTTCCCTTACCTGGGCTTGCGTAAAACCTCACTTCGAGCTCTAACCCACCGAACTTAAGGATGCTCGAACTCTGCCTAAGCGTTCTGGTCTGGAGAACTTGCAGAGAACCTCTCAGGTGCTCTATGGCAGTCGTCGATAGCTAAGCAGGAACGTGATAAGGCCTGAATGGCAAAGTGATGGAGAGAAAAGAGAAGGATGAAGGTAACTCACTCACTCACTCTGTCACTCTTGAACCACAGCAACGTCCTTTGCCTTTCAGAAGTGGGTTTTTGAATCTAAACCAACCGTGGCCGTACTGTTCAGTGAAACGTACACTCTGGCTTTCCTGCAGAGGGGGTGGTGGCAGCAGCATGCGTGGACAAGTAGGCTTGGATTCAAAAACCCACTACGGGGTGGCAAAGAACGTTGCAGTGACTCAAGAGTGAAAGAGCGAGTGCATCTTCATCCCTCTCTTTTCTCTCCTTCGTGCTGCGATTCAGGCAACCTCAAGCACCAGTACGACGAGCGACGACTGCCCTTAGACACTTGGGAGGTTCTCTGCAAGTTCTCCAGACCGGGACACTAAAACAGAGTGAAAGCATCTTTAAGCTTCGTTGGGTTTCGGAGCTCTTGGAGTTTTGCGCTAGTCCAGGTAAGGGAAGCTAGCCTTATTTCCAACGAAAACCTTATATTAGATGATTGAGATGATGGGGCGACGTGGTCGCCGTTTTTCAACTGTTATTGCATAGTCCCCTGTTTTTGAACGAGATCGCCGGTTTTGGCGTTGTTTTTTCGAACTCCCCTGTTTTTGGTGTTGTTTGAAAACGTTTGAGATTTAAATGTGATATTCAAAAATCTGAACCTTGGAATGAGTTTTGCTGTGACTGGAATCGTTCATTAAGTGTTGTATGATGTGTTGAATGTTGTGAATGTGGGATCAAGGCATAGTATTTTCAGGAAAGAAAATACCGTGTAAGATCGTGTAGGATGTGCATTGATCGGTGATTTCTATAATGAGATATCCTGACTCTCCTGAGATAATGAATTCATATAGATGAAGTTATTCAGGCGTTGAGAGTCGATGGAGGTTCATACGTATGGGTAAGTGTTTGAAAGATAACTACTTGACCTGTTGTGTGGATTCACCCTGTCATACTGTGAGAGTGATGAAATTGAGATCGAGATTGTGTTGATGCACATAGCTGTGGAAACTTTACAGCAGTTTAGTATGACAGGTGCAGATCTCTGAGTCTAGTCAATGCACGAGTCTTCCGGAAGTAGTGTCAAGTGTCTTGTGTGATGAGTCAGTGGAAGTTTGACGTGAGAAATGAGAAACATTGAATTGATAGACACTTGATGGAATTATGTGAATTGAACGACTCTTGATGAAATTGTGAAGTGTGTGAAACGAATGGGAAAATTGATGGATTTTACGTGAGTGTGTTAAAATTGTTTTATCTTGATTTTAAAGTTTCATATCCAAATTCTCTTTAAAATATCTAGCTTACCCTGCGTGTTTGGTTCTGTGGCTGTTTTCTTAAAACTGTGATGATTGTGTATAATTTACACGGGAGCAGATGATGTTGCAGGAAGGAGAGCTCCTCAGTGAGTGGTCGCCGGAAGGAGATCGCCTGTTTCTATTTCTGTTAGGCGATCACCCTTTTTCGGTTTTCTGATAGGAGATCGCCGTTTTCTGTTAGGAGATCGCCTGTTGTTTTTATTTTACTGTATTTTGTTTACGTTTTGGAAAACTAACCGATTATGTATTAAACTCCCTGTGAGGAGAAACTTCATTACATATATATAATTATGTTCACTTCAATATATTTGTTTACCTTTAGTTTTATTATATAAATATGAAAAGAAATTTGGCGGGATGTTACATTAATGGTTTCAGAGCAGTTCGTCCTTAGGATGACCTGAGGGCTGTGGATCCATTGTGTTTCTTCTGCTCATAAAATTTATTTGAGTTTTAAATAACAACTGTAGTGAAAGGTTTTCAAACGTTTTTGTATTGAAATTTTTGTGTGTGCTTTAGTGAATATATGCCCTAACTGAAAATCTTAGTATTAAGAATGAGAAGATCTTGATAAAGTAGTGAAGGTGCACACTCATAACTGAATCGAGATAATTCTCAATCTTAATTCCAAAGGTTTGATGTTTAGCATACATTGAATTCTGGTGTGATTTATTTCATTTTATTGAATGTTTTTGTAATTGATTGAAAGTGGTTGTTTGGATTGTTGGTTGTATACCAGTAGCTGTTCTGGTGTTTGGCTTAAGGTTATAAGCATCATGATTCTGTTGATGAACTCAAATTCTTAATGACTTTGAGATGTTGACCTTTGTAAGGTCTAGATGTTACCTCCTGAATGAATTGATTTCTTATCGATCTCATTCTTGTAGTTGTAGGGAATATAGAAACCCATAGTTTCAAAATCTGAAACGAAGAAGATGGCACGTAGACCTCCTACCCCTCCCCAACCTTCTTCGGAAATGAGCCAGATTGCCAAGGCTATTGAGATGATGGCAACTGCCATCCAACAACAGAATGCAGCAATGGCTCAGAATCACCAAGCTGCAATGCACCACTGGGAAACTGCTCGATCTGCTGAAACAAATTCCCACGTCGGTCAGCCTCAGGAACAGATGGGACTGACCGAGTTCATGAGGCACAACCTGCCCAAGTTCAGCGGGAATGCTACCCCTGATCAGGCAGATTAGTGGGTCAGAGAGTTGGAGAAAATCTTTAGGGCGACCTCCTGCCCTGAAGAGAAGAAGTTGGTGTTCGCCACCTATTTACTATCTGGAGAAGCCGAGTTCTGGTGGATGGGAGCTAAGCAGATGATGGAAGCCAGAGCTGAAGTGTTAGACTGGGAGAGCTTCAGGGTGAGGTTCCTGGAGAAATACTTCCCAGATAGTGCAAAGTTTGCGAAGGAAGCAGAATTCCTCAGATTGGAGCAGGGGGAGATGTTTGTGAACGCCTATGCTGCTCGGTTTGAGTACCTCGCCCGATTCTACACCCAGGCGACCTCCGAGGCTTGGAGGTGCAGGAAGTTTGAAGAGGGACTGAAGCATGGGTTGAAGAGGACCATAGCCCCGATGTGCATCAGGGAATTTCACGCCTTAGTAGAGAAGGCGAAGATGGTAGAGACCCTGGAAAAGGGTGATTCTCGAGTGATCAGGTCACACCAAGGGGGTTCTTCCAGTGGGAAGGCTAAGGTGCAGCACCCACAAAACAAGCCCTATGCGAGACCTCCACCACATCGGGCGGGAACAACGTCATCCCAGTTTCAGCAGCAACAACCTTGGAAACCCAAGTGTTTCCATTGTGGTGGACCACACACGCCCAACGTGTGCCCCAAGAAGGCTTCGGAGAGAAGGTGTTTTGCCTGCCAAAGGACGGGACACATTGCTAGAGAGTGCCCTAACAGGAATGGGGCGACTCAACCCAGTGGTTCTCAGCAGTTGAGAAACGAAGGCAGTAGACCTCAGGCAACAGGGAGAGTGTTTGCCATGTCGGGAGCAGAAGCGTCTCAGTCAGGTAACCTCGTGCAAGGTGTTTGTTTTATAGCTGGTAGAGGTGTAAAAGCCTTGTTTGATTTTGGAGCGACACACTCCTTTGTGTCAAGCCTGTGTGTAGCCGAGTTGGGCCTTCTAGTGAAGGAGTTACCTTTCGAACTGTTGGTCTCTACACCTGCGTCAGGACAGGTGTTGACCTCTACAGTTTGCCCCGAATGTCCAGTGATAGTAGAGGGACGCAGATTCAAAGTAAACTTGATCTGCCTACCTCTTCAGACCTGGATGTTATCCTGGGAATGGATTGGCTATCTGCCAATCACGTTCTCATAGACTGCGGTAGTCAGAAGATAGCATTTCCAGACCTCCAAGAGTCAGATGTGATATCTGCTCAGCGAGGGTTGTCGGTGTTGGAAGAAGGGGCGAGGTGCTTTGTGATCCTAGCTCGGTTGGAAGTGAAGAATGAAGAGGACGTAAGCAGGATACATGTGGTGAAAGATTTCACGGATGTATTTCCAGAAGAAGTACCTGGATTACCTCCTAAGAGAGAAGTGGAATTCTCTATTGATTTGGTACCAGGAGCTGGACCAGTGTCAATGGCACCTTACAGAATGGCCCCAGCCGAGTTGGCAGAATTAAAGAAGCAAGTGGAAGAGTTGTTGGAGAAACAATTCATCAGACCCAGTGTATCTCCATGGGGGGCTCCAGTGCTCCTAGTTAAGAAGAAGGATGGAGGGTCTCGGCTGTGTATAGATTACAGGCAGTTGAACAAGTTGACCATCAAGAACAAGTACCCCCTACCTAGGATTGATGATTTGATGGATCAAATACATGGGGCCTCGGTGTTCTCAAAGATTGATCTGAGATCGGGGTACCACCAAATTTTGGTAAAAGTTGAAGATGTTCAAAAGACAGCTTTTAGGTCTCGGTATGGGCACTATGAGTATGTGGTGATGCCGTTTGGAGTCACAAATGCTCCAGCTCTGTTCATGGACTACATGAATAGGATTTTTCGCCCTTTCTTGGATAAGTTTGTGGTAGTCTTCATAGACGACATACTCATTTATTCAAGGACCGAGGAAGAACATGAAGAACATCTAAGAACAGTGTTGGAGATTCTGAGGGAGAAGCAACTCTATGCCAAGTTCTCTAAGTGTGAGTTCTGGCTGAAGGAAGTCAACTTCTTAGGACACGTGATATCTGCCCAGGGGGTCTCGGTGGATCCAGCCAAAGTGGAGGCAATGCTTCAGTGGAAACATCCTAAGACAGTTACTGAGATAAGGAGCTTTGTGGGTTTAGCTGGCTACTATCGGAGGTTTATTGAGGAATTTTCCAAGGTAGTGGCTCCTTTAACACAGCTGACCCGCAAGGATCAACCTTTTGCTTGGACCGACCGATGTGAGCAGAGCTTCATGGAACTAAAGGAAAGGTTGACTAGTGCTCCAGTGCTGGTGATCCCAGAGGTAGGAAGACCTTTTGATGTCTCCTGTGACGCTTCACATCAGGGTTTGGGATGTGTTTTGATGCAAGAGAAAAGAGTGGTTGCATATGCTTCAAGGCAACTCAAGGTTCATGAGAGGAACTACCCTACACATGATTTAGAGTTGGCGGCTGTGGTGTTTGCCTTGAAGATCTGGAGGCACTATTTATATGGAGCTCGGTTCCAGGTGTTCAGTGACCATAAGAGCCTGAAATACCTGTTCGATTAGAAGGAACTAAACATGAGACAAAGAAGGTGGATGGAGTTTCTAAAGGACTACGATTTTCAACTCATGTATCATCCAGGGAAGGCCAATGTAGTGGCAGATGCTTTGAGTAGAAAATCAATTCAAGTAGCCACCATGATGATGGAAGAGCAGAAACTGATCGAGCAGTTCAGAGACTTAAACCTTGGGGTAGAATTTCATGTAAACCACATTAGTTGTAGTAAGCTAGCTATAACTAATGACTTCCTTGGAATGATAAAGGATAAGCAGTTGGAGGACCCTAGTCTGAAGAGTACTGTGGAGTCACTAGGGACCGACCAGGCTAGAGGCTTTGTAATGGGCGATGATGGGATCTTGAGATTTAATGGCAGAATTTGCATACCTGCAAATGAAGAGTTGAAGAAGATGATCCTAGAGGAAGGTCACAAGGGTCGCCTTAGCCTACATCCAGGCATGAACAAGATGTACCATGACTTGAAGGAGTCATTTTGGTGGTCGGGCATGAAGAGAGACATCGCCCAGTATGTTACTACCTGCTTGACGTGTCAGAAGGCAAAGGTAGAGCATCAAAGACCTGGCGGGTTGTTACAGCAACTGGATATCCCTGAGTGGAAATGGGACAGCATCGCCATGGATTTTGTTACCCATTTACCTAGATTGGTAAAGGGTCATGATGCAATCTGGGTCATAGTAGATCGGCTGACGAAGAGTGCCCACTTCCTTCCAGTGAATTTGAAAATGCCCTTGGCCAAGTTGGCACAGTTGTACATCAAAGAAATAGTGAGGTTGCATGGAGTGCCTTCCAGCATTGTTTCAGATAGAGATCCCAGGTTCACTTCACGGTTTTGGCAGACTTTACAAGATTGCTTGGGAACTAAGTTGAGAATGAGCTCGGCATATCATCCTCAAACAGATGGACAGTCAGAGAGAACGATCCAGTCCTTGGAAGATCTGCTGAGGACGTGTGTCTTGGATCAATTGGGAAGTTGGGATGAGGTGTTGCCGCTGGTGGAGTTTACCTATAATAACAGTTATCACGCTAGCATAGGGATAGCGCCATACGAAGCCTTGTATGGAAGGAAATGCAGAACTCCATTGTGCTGGTACCAGGAGGGCGAAACAGTATTGGTTGGACCAGAGTTGATTCAGCAGACGACCGAGAAGGTGAAACAAATACAAGGCAGAATGAGAGCTTCTCAAAGTAGACAGAAATCCTATGCAGATCAGAGGAGAAAGCCTTTGGAGTTTGCTGCTGGAGACCATGTGTTCATGAGAGTGACACCAACCAAGGGTGTAGGACGGGCGATCAGATCAAAGAAGTTGTCCCCTAAGTTCGTGGGACCATATCAGATCTTAAGGAGGATTGGTCCAGTGGCTTATGAAATCGCCCTACCTCCCCATTTAGCGAATCTGCACAATGTCTTTCACGTATCACAGCTGAGGAAGTACATGGCAGACCCTAGTCATGTGCTGGAAGTGGACGATGTGCAGATCAGGGATGACTTGTCCTTTGAACCGAAACCAGTCAGGATTGACGATCGGCAAAGTAAACAGCTCAGAGGCAAGACCATCAGCATGGTGAAAGTGGTGTGGGATGAGAGATCGGGTGATTCAACTTGGGAGTTAGAAGAACCCATGAGAGAAGCCTATCCATACCTCTTTTCCATGTAATTCAATTTTCGAGGACGAAAATTTTTCTTGTTGGGGAGAATGTAAGGACCTGTAAAATTAAATTGGAATAAAAAGGAATATATTTTAAATGAATTCTAAGTATGTTTTTATTTAAAATAAAAAGGAAGGAAAGTGTAGTTTAGAAGACTATGAGATCGCCTGATTAGTACATAATCGCCTATCGCCTAGATTACACGTGATCGCCAGTCACCTGGTGCACATGATCGCCGGAAGTGCACTCAGTATGTGGTCAGGATACTGGATCAGCCAGAGTGGGTTCCACCAACCACGCGTATCAAGGTGTGGGTTAAGTCTTAGATACGCTGTGCATGCGAAGCTCTATGCTTGAGCAAAAGAGATCGTCCTTAGTATTGCATGCATGGGCGCACGAGGAGTGGTGCTGATCTACTCTTGGAAATGTGAAGCTACCGATGTCACCAAGTCATGTGGAGATGTTACCTTGGACGTAACATAGTGGGATGAAGAACCTTCAGCAAGGCGTGGCGATGTGTCGTCGGGCATCGCCAGGGCGCGAGGCATGCGGGCATCGCCGGGCGCGAGGCATGCGGGCATCGCCAGGCGCGAGGCATGCGGGCATCGCCAGGGCGCGAGGCTTGCGGGCATCGCCAGGGCGCGAAGCATGCGATCATCGCCAGGGCGAGACATCGGTCGTCTTCCAGGGAGAGACATCGGTCGTCCGCCAGTATGAGACCTCAGTGGATAGTCATCGCGCGAGCGGTCATCGGTGGAAGGTTATCGCGCGATGTCGAGTTTCACACAGATAAGGTGGGACCCAGACTCCCAGCATGACACGTTCTGCACGCGCGCCACGTGGACAAAAAGGGTGGTTCAGAATAGTGACATCAGAAAGTTGGCATGCGCAAGAGACACTCGCGGTCGTACTGTTCAGGGAAGTGGTTGGCATGCACAAGAGACAACCGTGGCCGTACTATTCAGTGAAACGTACACTCTGGCTTTCCTGCAGAGGGGGAGGTGGCAGCAGCATGCGTGGACAAGTAGGCTTGGATTCAAAAACCCACTGCGGGGAGGCAAAGAACGTTGCAGTGACTCAAGAGTGAAAGAGCGAGTGCATCTTCATCCCTCTCTTTTCTCTCCTTCGCGCTGCGATTCAGGCAACCTCAAGCACCAGTACGATGAGCGACGACTGCCCTTGGACACTTGGGAGGTTCTCTGCAAGTTCTCCAGACCGGGACACTAAAACAGAGTGAAAGCATCTTTAAGCTTCGTTGGGTTTCGGAGCTCTTGGAGTTTTGCGCTAGTCCAGGTAAGGGAAGCTAGCCTTATTTCCAACGAAAACCTTATATTAGATGATTGAGATGATGGGGCAACGTGGTCGCCGGTTTTCAACTGTTATTGCATAGTCCCCTGTTTTTGAACGAGATCGCCGGTTTTGGCGTTGTTTTTTCGAACTCCCCTGTTTTTGGTGTTGTTTGAAAACGTTTGAGATTTAAATGTGATATTCGAAAATCTGAACCTTGGAATGAGTTTTGCTGTGACTGGAATCGTTCATTAAGTGTTGTATGATGTGTTGAATGTTGTGAATGTGGGATCAAGGCATAGTATTTTCAGGAAAGAAAATACCGTGTAAGATCGTGTAGGATGTGCATTGATCGGTGATTTCTATAATGAGATATCCTGACTCTCCTGAGATAATGAATTCATATAGATGAAGTTATTCAGGCGTTGAGAGTCGATGGAGGTTCATACGTATGGGTAAGTGTTTGAAAGATAACTACTTGACCTGTTGTGTGGATTCACCCTGTCATACTGTGAGAGTGATGAAATTGAGATCGAGATTGTGTTGATGCGCATAGCTGTGGAAACTTTACAGCAGTTTAGTATGACAGGTGCAGATCTCTGAGTCTAGTCAATGCACGAGTCTTCCGGAAGTAGTGTCAAGTGTCTTGTGTGATGAGTCAGTGGAAGTCTGACGTGAGAAATGAGAAACATTGAATTGATAGACACTTGATGGAATTATGTGAATTGAACGACTCTTGATGAAATTGTGAAGTGTGTGAAACGAATGGGAAAATTGATGGATTTTACGTGAGTGTGTTAAAATTGTTTTATCTTGATTTTAAAGTTTCATATCCAAATTCTCTTTAAAATATCTAGCTTACCCTGCGTGTTTGGTTCTGTGGCTGTTTTCTTAAAACTGTGATGATTGTGTATAATTTACACTGGAGCAGATGATGTTGCAGGAAGGAGAGCTCCTCAGTGAGTGGTCGCCGGAAGGAGATCGGCTGTTTCTATTTCTGTTAGGCGATCACCCTTTTTCGGTTTTCTGATAGGAGATCGCCATTTTCTATTAGGAGATCGCCTGTTGTTTTTATTTTACTGTATTTTGTTTACGTTTTGGAAAACTGACTGATTATGTATTAAACTCCCTGTGAGAAGAAACTTCATTACATATATATAATTATGTTCACTTCAATATATTTGTTTACCTTTAGTTTTATTATATAAATATGAAAAGAAATTTGGTGGGATGTTACAGCTTCAATTTCAAATTTTCACAAATAGATTGGGATTCAATTCATATGATCACTTTAATTCTTTGTTTAGAACTAAATCAACTACCACTTAAAATAACTCTAATTACTTTCAGTTCTTCACAATCAAAAGCAAAATAAGTAGAATAGATTTAAATACTCCTACAACACTAAGAACATAAGGCTCAAGCAAAAAGGTAAGGTAAAAAAAAATTGAAACAAAATAATTCAAAAGAAAAATTTAAATTGCTTAATGAATAAAAAGTGGAATTGTAAATGACAAGGAATTTAAAAATTGAATTGAAAGGTGCTTAATTGTATAGTGAAATTTAAATTGTTGGTAGATAAAGACATAATTGAAATCTTCTTAAATTTAAAGGCAGAAATCAACTCAAAAAAGATAAGCACAATTTAAAATCATGCTCTGAGTACAACATGATGTGAGTTGATTTTAAGACTGTAAATTTTATGGGTTGCAATTTGTTTATGGTTTTTTTTATTTTAAGCAAAATATCATGAGAAACCCAAAGAAGATTCCCACTGGACACGAACTTAACCAAGTGGTTAAGTAAGTGTGAAGGTTCACTTCTAGAGGGCAAAGAGAAAACACAATTATATGGTGATGATGATGAAGAAGTGCAGAATTAAAAAGCATGTAAGGGAAATAAAAAAGATGGAAATCGAATTAGACAAAGATGAACACAAGAACATAAAGGAGTGAGAAGATTAGGATGATGAAGGTGTGGTCATGCCACTTGGAGGGGGATGAGACTCCAAGATGAGTGGTGAAGAGCTGCCACTTGAGGTGTTGTTCACTCAAGATAAGACCCAAAGATAATAGGAGACTCAACTCACTAAACACTTTGACAGAGCTTCTTTACTTTCAAAATTCAATGTGTGAATACATGGACGAAGACCCCTTTATGTAGGAAGGAGTGACTTGGAGGTCAAGATGAGAGAGGGGTTGAAAAGGAAGAGGACAGGGGCAGCCTAGGGGTTGACTCTAGGTCAATGTCGCCCCTTAAGCCTAGTTTTTAGAAGCTAGGTTAGAAACCTTAATCCTAGGTGCATTGGTCATGAAAAGCGGGCTTGGCACAAATCCAATTTTCCAAGTACATTCCCATTCATGCTATGCAAACCTAATCTATTGAAATTAAAAATATAGAGACTAGCTGGTGCTCATCTCCCATCATGTGGGATCTGCTCCTAGTGATCCTCTAAGGAATGATTGGTTCTGAGTCACTGGCTAGTTGATGGTTTTGACCTAGCCCTGGATCTTATGTCATGCTCTGGGTCATCCTTCTAGAAGGTTGGGCTAGTTCAGGGAATGCTCTATCTCTCAGGGCTTTATCACTTCTCCTGCCAAAAATGGTCTTGTCAACCACTAAAGAGAAGCATATGACCTTGACATAAGAAGCTAAAAAGGGTATATAGTTGAAGAGTTTGATAGACGATCTTGGGTTTACTCAAGGGAAAATGATCATCTTCTACGATAGTTTAAGTTGTTGAACAAGATGCTTTGATGTCTCCAAATCCAAATGGAAAGCTTGAAGACCTTGCTGCTGGGTGTGTGTGTTGTCTAATTGTTTTGAAACTTGTTAATTCACTCCTTACGATGTTCCAAGTTCATTTGAATCTTTAATCTTTTCAAAAGATGGGTTTTCTAAAAAGCTGTTGAAATTTCAACAGGTTGAAATTTTGAATCAACAGGTTATTTTAACTTTGTGAATTTTGAAAAGGTTTTGAAAAGCTTGACTTTGTTTGACTTTGCTGTCAAGTCAATTCAACCAGTTGTTTCGAGAATTCAATCGATTGTTTTTCTGAAAACCTTAACAGAATTCTGTTAAGTGATTTTAATCTGTTTTAAATGATCCTAACTACCTTGGCTCCTTTATTAAATGTTTTTTACCACTTGGTTGGTCTATATAAAGGTGGTTTTACGCTCCTAATCTTGGAGTAAGAAAGAGAGATTATCAAAAATAGTTTTTCCAAGATTTGAAAGAGCTTTGGATCATTCTTAAGTGTGTGGAATAGGATTGGGTTGTACATCTGAACTTTAAGCTTTGTAATACCCATGTGTATTCTTTTCCCTTCTTCCTTGATCATTGTATTTCTGTATTTGTGGTTTTGGCCAAGGAGTGTTGTGTGTTCTTGAGGGGTTCAAGATCAACACTCTTGGTGTGGTTTTGGCTAAGAAGTGTTGTGTGTTCTTGAGAGGTTCAAGATGAACATTCTTAGTGTGTTTTGTAATCTGTGATTGATTGCATAGTGGAATACCCAGTGGTTTCTGGGGACTGGATGTAGCTCTTGGTGTAAGAGTGAACCAGTATAAACATCTTGTGTGAATCTCTCTATCTCTTCTCTTATAAACTGTTTTAACTTAGTTTTATTTTCTGTTGGTATAAACAACCGGTTGTTTCATAAAAACAACAGGTTGATTTTTGGGAATCTAGCTTAAAATAGTTTTTATTGTTTGAACAGATTTTTCCATTGATTGATTCTTCATAGCATTTCACTCTACCTTCAATCCTTGTGAAAATCTTTCAAAAACAATTCACCCTCCCTCTTGTTTAAGGCTATAAATTCTAACATAAGTGTGATTTATTTTCCTAAGGATCATGTTGAACACAGTAATTAAAAACATATCATTCTTAGATATCACCTTCATTCATACTAAGGAGAGGATTAAAGTGAAGAAGATTGGCACCTAAAGATAATCCAATAAATTGGGAGAGGGAGCCCAGTATTTCCCCACTCTTAACGTAGCGGTGACAACCTTGTTAGAAGGTGTTCTGGTGGGAACCACTGTACCAATAGTTGGGGAGAAGACATTTATTCCACTAAATCCCCCTTCTAGAGAAAACAAGTTAGTATGTTTCGAGGAGGATTCCTTCCTAATGGCGATAATATTTCTGTTTATCAAAGGGTCATAGGGTCATTTTCATTAGAGGAATTTGAAAAAAAAAAAGGAGACAAGTCGTACTTGATAGCTTTAAACCACCATCAATTTGTTTGGTTCTTCAAATGTGGAATTGATTAGCAGAAGCAATAAAGAATGAGGATTTTTAAAGAACTCTTGGATCATTTGATTACTATTGTTAGAATATATGGCCTTAAACAACAGGGGAGTGAATTGTTTATAAACAATTTTCACAAACTTGGAAGGTATAACGAAATCTAATGAACAATCTCAGACAAAGAAATCAAGGAAATCAAAAAGCAAATCTAAATAAGTTGATTTTCAAAAAATCAACCGGTTGTTTTTGCGATTCAACCGGTTGTTTTTACAAGCAGTATTAAAAAACAACTTAAAAATAGATATAAAAGAGTTCAAGGAGAGAAAGAAGCACACAAACAGATTTATACTGGTTCACTCTTATCCCAAAAGCTACATCCAGTTCCTAAAAACCACTTTCGGCTGCCACATTTTATCAAGACACTTAGGGATCTTGATGTTTAGGTCTTCTTTGTCAAAGATCTTTCCAAGACTCATAAGGTGATTAACAGTATGAGTGAATCGCTTTTGCACATCCGCAATTGATTCTCCTTTTAGCATCTTGAACATTTCATACTCTTGGATGAGAGTATGTTTCCTTGCCCTCTTTATATCATTTGTGCCTTCATGAGTTACTTCTAGAGTATTTCACATCTCCTTAGCAGATGCACATAGTGAAACCCTGAAAAAGTTGTCAGAGTTTAAGGCAAAGCTGATAACATTTTTAGCAATACAATCAAACTTGGCCCTTTTATTTTCAATATTAGTCCATTGGGACCAAGGTTTTTCAATGAAAACATCATCTTTTTCAAACTTAGGAATAAAAGGACCATTTTCAATTGCATCCCAAGTTCCTCTATCTAATGATTCAACAAAAAATTTCATTTGTACCTTCCAAAACTAGTAATTCAAACCACAAAACAAAGGTGACCTATTTATTGAGGCACTGTCCCCAAAAGGTAACTTTTCAACCATAAAAAAATTTTAGGATCAAAACTTGAATATCTTTCAAGAACCTAGCTCCTGAAGCCAATTGTCAGAATATATGGCCTTAAAACAAGAGAAGGAGGGGGGGGGGGGTGAATTGTTTATAAATGATGTTCGCAAACTTGGAAGGTATAACAAAATCTAATGAAGAATCTCAGACAAAGAAATCAAGGAAATCAAAAAGCAAAACTGAATAATTTGATTTTCAGAAAATCAACCGGTTGTTTTTGCGATTCAACCAGTTGTTTTTACCAACAGTATTAAAAAACAACTTAAAACAGATAGAAAAGAGTTGAAGGAGAGAAAGAAGCACACAAACAAATTTATACTGGTTCACTCTTATCCCAAAAGCTACATCCAGTTCCCAAAAACTACTGGGTATCCACTATGCAATCAATCACAAATTACAAACAAACCACACACACCAAAGAAGTGATCTTGAACCCCTCAAGAACAGACACTTCTTTTGGCAAACACACCACAGAATTTAGAACAACCTCTAATTCTGCACACACCACAAGTATTCCAGAAATACAAGAGATAAAGAGGAAGGATTACACCTGATCAATATGAAAACGAAAGATTACACGGCAATCCTATTCCACTCCTTGTCAAAAACCCAAAAGCTTCAAGTAAATCTTTGAAAACTCAAATCTATTTTCTCAATCTGAATTGTTTAAACGGTTTTGTTATCCTTAGGAGCATAAAACAACCTTTATATACTCCAAAGGTTTGCTAAAAACATTTAAAGTAGAAGCCAATTCAATTTTAAAACATTTAAAGCAAATTTACCAAACTTAATAGAAATTTGTTATGGATTTTCAAAAAACAATCGGTTGAATTTTCGAAACAATTGATTGAATTGGTTTGACAGCAAAGTCAACCAAGTCAAACAGTTTCAAACCCTTTTCAAAAGCCACTAAGTGTCAAACAACCGATTGAAACGACAAAACAACAGGTTGTTTTTCAACTTCTTTAGAAAACATTCTTTTTCAAAAACGTTTTGATTTAAATCATATTTAGATTCAAACAAAGAGTGGATTACAAATTCAAACTACCCAGAACACACCCACACAAGCAGCAACTAAGCCTTCCACCAAACTTCATGGATTTAGAGACATCAAAGCCCTTGATCAACAATCTCCCCCTATTTGATGAAGACAAATCACTGGTTGCTTGTGTTGTTCTATTTGAATTTTATCCAGCACCTGCAAAACAGATTCTATGCAAATACAGAGCATATATAGCAGCAAGTTATCAAAGCATACAAACCAGTTTTCTGCATAACCCTTTGAGCAGAAAAACCAGTCAAAAATCAGAAAAAATACCATGTGTATATCAGCATACATAAGCTGAATTTTAAACCATACACGGTTCAGAGTTTTGGAATAGATTATACAACACATAAACCACATCTTCTCCCTCTATTTGTCTTCACAAATAGAGTGAAAGAAAGATTAAAAACATAATCAAGAAAGAGTCCATAATTTAAAGCAAGAAAAGAATAAAAGATCATCAATCTTCCTTTCCATACTATAGCTCAAACAATTGATTCTGAACAACTTCAATCTGTTTATCCAAATTCTGAAAATGTGCATCCATGGTGTTGAACCTTGTTGCACATAGATCGTGCAGACTTGTATGTTCATAAGCAAAACTATCCATCCTATTCACCATCAATCTTTCAAATGGTGACATTGATGTGATGCGTTCTCTCTTTTTCGGTTTGAATTTAACCCGCTAAATGCCAAAGTATTGATTGCCCTTTTTGCTTATATAAATGTCATTTATCAGTTGTTTTGCTTCATAAGAAACAACTAACTGTTTTTTTTTCTTCTTCCTTCTAGTTCATATCTACTTAAAACTGCAGCTTGTTTCTCTCTGTTGTGTGCTTACTCATTCTCAGCCATGGAATCAACACCTTCTTCATCCAAGAGAATGAAGACTAGGGCAGTGAAGAGAGGTGGACATCTTGAAAGTTGGTTCTTGGGAGAAGAGGAGTTGATCGAGAAGTATTTTCATGAAACAAGCAGGAAGGTGGTCAACACTCCAAAGTTAATCACCTTTAGCTAGCTGAAAGAGCAGAAACTTTTTGAGGTTAGAAGTCTACTGAAGGAACAAATGCTGAAGAGGTTCCTTGAGATGTGTAAGGACCTATAAATTTATTTGGAATAAAAGTGTTATATTTTAAATGATTTCTGAGTATGTTATTATTTAAAATAAAAAGGACATAAAAATAGAAAATTATCATAGTGGTCAGACCTCGGACGTCGCCTAAGGTCTGGGGTCAGCTGGTAGAGGGCGGTCGGTTGACCATTGTACCAACCAAGTAGTCAGGTGCGATGACTTTATCGTGAGTTAATCACGTGGGCGTGCTTGAAGGGAGGGGGCACGTGAATCAAGAAGGGTAAGAGAAAGGAAGGTGTAGCTTAGAAGTCGATGAGATTGCCGTTTTTGAAGAAGGCGGCGGCCTCCGACTTCCCCCGTATGAAACCGCCAATCGCCTATGGTGTACATGATCGCCGAAAAGAACACATCGCCGAGTATTCAAGAAGACTTGGTAAGCACTTAGTATGTGGTCTAAATACAGAAGATGAGTGATATAGAAGATAGGTGGCATATCTGCCACCATGAGTAGTGTGAACCGTGATACCACAGACTTAGAGGAATGGGAGGACGAGCCCTCAGCTGGGTGTGACGATGTGACATCGGTGACCAGAGTGAGGCGATGTGTCCTCGTCACACACAAGGGCGATAAGAGATCACCAACAGGATGAGAGGAACATTGGTCATCAACCAGGATGGGAGACACATCGGTGGTCTACCAGGGTGAGACATCGGTGGTCTGCCAGGGTGAGGAATCAGTCGTCCGTTAGGAAGAGGAATCAGTCATGGCCAGTATGAGAGGCATCGGTCATCGCCGGTATGAGAGGCATGGTCATCGCGCGAGCAGTCATCGGTGGATGGTTATCGCACGATGTCGTGTTTCACACAGATAAGGTGGGACCCAGGCTCCCAGCATGAACGTTCTACATGCGCGACACGTAGACAGAAAGGGTGTTTCAGAATAGTTAGCATCAGGGAGTTGGTATGCGCAGAAACCCACGTGGTCATACTGTTCAAGGAAGTGTGCACGCAAGCTTTCCTGCAGAGTGGGTGGTGGCAGCGGCATTTCTGGGCAAGTTGGTTTATATTCAAAACTCACTCCTGAGAGGCAGTGGACGTTGCTGTGGTTCGAGAGTGATTGAGTGAGTTAGCTTTGGTTCCCTGTTTCTTTCCTCTCCTTCTCCCTGCGTTCAGACGTCCTAGCGAACCAGTTGAAGATCGGCGACTGTCCTTGGATTCCTGACGTTGTGCTCTGCAAGTTTTCTGATCAAAGCCGTGAAACAGAGTAAGTTCTTCGTGCTCTGTTTTTGGAGTTGTTTATGAACTTGAGAGAGTTCCTTCTGCATGGGCTTTGCATTAAACTCTTTTAGCTTCAGAATTAGCCTCTGTTAACGTAGAATATGGGTAATGTCATTAGTTTTATGACTAAGGCTCCATGGTGTAGGTTAAGGTATCCTTAAGTTCGGTGGGTTAGAGCTCGTAGTGAGATTTTACGCAAGTCCAGGTAAGGGAAGCTAGCATTCGTTCAATAAAAACCTTAGGCTAGAAGATTCTGAAGTTGGGGCGACGTGGTCGCCGGTTTCAAACTTTCTTGCACGATGCTCTGTTTTTATGTGTGGGGTGACGTGATCGCCGATTTTAATGCAAATTTTGAAATCCCCTGTTTTAGTGACGAAGTGAAATTGTTTGATATTGAAATGTGAACTGTATATAATTTTCGAAATTCTGAACTTGGTTTTGATTGTTGCTGTGATTTGGAACCGTCCATTTACGTGTTGTATGATGCATTGAATATTGTGTGGGATCAAGGCATAGTATTTTCAGGAAAGGAAATACCGTGTAAGATCGTGTGTAAGGTGCATTGACTAGGGACTTGTCTAGAAGGAGATATCCTGAGTCTCCTGAGATAATGGAATCACATAGATGAAGTTATTCAGGTGTTGAGAGTCGAAGGAGGTTCATATGAATGGGTAAGTTGTTTGAAAGATAACTAACTTGACCTGTTCTATGAATTAACCCTGTCATACTGGGAGAGTGATGATATTGAGAATTATTTATGCGCATGGCTGTGTGGATTCACAACGACCCTGTGTGGATTCACAGTGGTGTAGTATGACAGGTGCAGATCTCTGAGTCTGAGTCAACGCACGAGTCTTCCGGAAGTAGTGTCAAGTGTCTATGTGTGATGGGTTAATGGAAGTCTGACGTGAGAAAGATGAATATTGAAAATTGTTGATAGACACTTGATGGTTGTGTGATATGAATGAGAAAGTGGTGGATTTATGTGGGTGTTTAAAAGCTGATTATGTTGATTTTAAAGTTTCATATTTAACGTTTTTAAAATGTCTAGCTTACCCCTGTGTTTTATTTTGTGGTTGTTTTCTTAAAACTGTGATGATCGTGTGTAATTTACACGGGAGCAGATGATGTTGCAGGCAGTGGAGCTCCTCAGTGAGTGGATGGACAAGAAGATCGCCTGTTCTTATGCTGTGTTTTGTTTTATTTTGAAACACTTGACGGTTATGTATTAAAATTCCCTAGAGAAGGGATATTATTTTGAAATACAATGTATTGATGGATGTATTTTATTATATATACATATGCTAATTTTTGATATCATTGTTTTATGTTTATTTTATGATATAAATATGAATAGGATTTTAGGGGTGTTACAAGATGTCTGGAAACATTTATCCAGATTTGGTAAGGGTATTTTATGCAAACCTTCAAATTGTTGGAGATAATATTTGTTCACATGTGAAAGGAGTACATATGGAGATCACCCATGATGTATGGACTGCTATTACTGGCCTAAAGTATACTGAATTGAGGATCAACAAATGGAACATAGGAGTTGTTGAAGAGTTCAACAAAATGCAGTATTACAAGAGTTGTCTCAAGAATCCTCTTTCAAGAGTGAGAAATTTTTCAGTAGGAGGGCTAAAACTAAATGAGAGGCTCATTGCCTTTATCATCTCATGGATGCTTACTCCAAGGGGCACCAACCACTCCACTTTGTCTGAAGAAGATCTAGTCCTCATCTATTGCATAATGAACAAAGTGAAACTCAATTGGATTCACATCTTCAAAGAACATATGCAAAAATCAACAAGGTTAAGTGACTATCATTACCCTTATTCTGTTTTGATTTCTAAATTTCTGCATTATTTTGAAGTGGACCTAGAAGAGGAACTTTCTGAAATTGTGAAGACCACAAGTGAGATAACAATGGTTCCCTAAGCAAGATGGGATTTACCAAAGTTGATGGTAGATGGGTGAGTAAAAGTGGATATCTCGCTGGCTCATTAAGTGGAGCTCAAGTTGAGGAAGAAAATGAAGCTATTGCCACCAAAGATGAACCTGCTGCTGAAGCATTTGAAGCTAGACCAAGTTCTGCACACATGGGTGAAAGAATAACATCCATGTCTCCCTTTGAAAGGTCATGGTGAACATAATGGATAGCTTTGTTGAAAATCAAAGGAGTCTTCATGAGTTGTGTGACACAAGATTTCAAAACATGGATGCAAGGTTTCAGACCTTGGATGAGCAAATTGAAGCAGTGCAGAATCATCTATTTGAACTACAATATGGCAAAGATGACTGAAGCAATGTTACAACTTTCTTTACCAATTCTAGTTTAAATTTCTTTTCTTTTCCTGGTTGTTTTTATCCTTCTTTCACCCTATTTGTGAAGACAAATAGGGGGAGAAATGCTATGGGTTGTAATGTTCTATAATCTACCACCTATCCTGTGTGAAAACTATCTTAGCTTAACTACTTTTATCTGTTGTTGTCTTAGCTTAACTTCTTTTATCTACTGCTGCACTCTACTTTTTTTAACTGGTTAATTTTTTTTAACTGGTTTTCACAATGATTGTGTTGATCTTCCTTTTGGAAATCATTTGGTGAAAACTGGTTTTATGATGCTTATAACATCTGGAATGGATCACCCCTTGTACCTGCACGTTTTGTGTCTTGCAGGTAGTGCCAAATTCTAAACAGAACATCCCAAAGCAACCCAGGGATTTATCTTCATCAAATAAGGGGAGAATGTTGAAATTGAAGCTTTGATGTCTCCAAATTCATGAAGATTGCTTGAAGACTTTGTTGCTGTGTATGGGCATGGGTTCTGGGTAGTTTAGAATTTGTTAAATCCACTCTTAATCAATTCAAATCTGAATCAATCTGTTCTTTAAAAGAAAAAGAGTTTTTCAAAGTTAAGTGAAAAACAACCTGTTGATTTATCATTTTAATCGGTTGTTTTTTCCTTAGTTGTTTTGAAAGGTTTTCAACTGGTTTGACCTTGGTTGACTTAACTGTCAAACCAAATCAATAAGTTGATTCAACAATTCAACCGATTGATATTTGAAAATCCTTAACAACTTTTCTTAAAATTGTTAAATCTGTTTTTAGTTATTTCAATTTGTTTTGGCCCATGGTTAACTGCCTTAAACGACTATTTTTGAGAGCTATAAAACTGGGATTATCTCCCTATTTCAAACATATAGAAAGAGAGATTCAGAAACACTTTTATGAAAGATTGGATTCAAGATTGCAAGATTGTCTTGGCTTTGCATTGGTTTAAGAGTGAATTAGGATCAACTATGATTTCCTGTATTAGGTGTAATCTATTTTATTCACTTTTGTATTTTTTTTTAAAGTTGTATATGAGTAAATTGTTGGTACTTTAAGGTCAGAGGGTGTTCTGACTTTGTGTGTGTGGTAAATCAAATAGGGTGTGTGTTCTTGAGTGGTCAAGATTACCTCTTTGTGGTTGTGTGTTGTTTGTAATCTGTTGTTGGTTACATAGTGGATTACCCAGGGGTTTCTGGGAACTAGATGTAGCTCTAGTAAGGAGTGAACCAGTATAATTGGTTGTGTGTTTTTTTTTTTTCTCTCTCTCTCTCACTTCATTGTAATCCATTATTTGCGAAAATCTTCCCTCAAACAATTCACCCCCTTTTGTTTAAGCCATTAAATTCTAACATACTCTAAATGGCTTAATACGTGGCCCATGAAAATTGGCCCAAGAAAAATCTGGAAAAGATAACATGAAAATCAGAAAAGTAATGTTATAAAATTGAGTAATTAACTAGTGGGGTGTGGTTACAAGATGTGTCAACATGGCAAGTGAATTCTCCAAATGAATCAATGGGATTTATCTTAGCAGATAATCAGACATTAGATATTTTGCAGAAAGACATTACGCTTAAAGAAGTTGGTATTGAAAAGAATGCATACAAATAAAGTGTATAGGCTTAGGGGAATGGTGATTGATGCAACAAGAGTCAGTGCAAGTACCTATGCTTCATTGTGTAGATTGGTTTTGCTGCAACATAGGTCTAATATTACAGTTTAGCCACATGAGGATACCTCATGGGACGAAACTGGAAGGATTAATTTTGAATCTGCCTAATAACTACATTGGATTATTCAACATATATGATATAAACTTAAATGGATTTTGTGAGTTGGTTTTTTGGGTTATTCCTGTTTAGGCTGCAGTAGTCTTATTGGGTGGTAAAGGTAGGGATGTTTTAATACAAAATGGAATTAAGAGAAGCAATTATTGATAAAAGGATTTATTGTAAGGACCTGGAAAATTAAATTGGAATAAAAGTGGTATATTTAAATAATTTCGGAAGGTGTCATTATCTAAAATACAAAGTTGGTAAATGAAGTTTCGTAGTGGCAGACATCGGACGTCGCCCTTGACCTGGGACATGATCGCCTGTCGAGTAGGTTGTACATGATCACCGAAAATGCACGTAGTAGGTGGTCACCATCCTGGATCAACCAGAGTGGGTTTCAACAGCCACGCGTATCAAGGTGTGGGTTAAACCTTAGATGCGCTGTGCATGCGAACTCTATGCTTGAGCGAAAGAGATCACCCTTAGTGTAGCATGCATGGAAGAACGAGGAGAAGTGCTGACCTACTCTTGGAAATATGAAGCCACCGACGTCACCGAGTCATGTGGAGAAGATACCTTAGACGTAACATAGTGGAATGAAGGACCTCAAGGAAGGCGTGGCGATGTGTCATCGAGCATCGCCAGGGCGCAAGGCATGCAGGATCGCCTGGGCGCGAGGGGCATGCGGGCATCATCAGGGGGAGAGGTCATCGGTTGCTAGCCCTCGCGCGAGAGGTCATCGGTTGTTAACCTTCGCGCGAGAGGTCATCGGTTGTTAGCCTTCGCGCGAGAGGTCATCGGTTGTTAGCCTTCGCGCCTGTGGTCATCGGTGAAAAGGTCATCGCGCTACGTTAAGTTATACACAGAGAACGTGGGACCCAGACATCCAGCATGAGACGTTCTGCACGCGCGCCACGTAGACGAAAAGGGTGGTTCAGAATACTGACCTCAGAGTGTTAGCCTGCGCAAAAGCACGCGTAGTGGTACTGTTCAGGGAAGCGTACACGCGAACTCCCCTGCAGAGTGGGTGGTGGCAGCTGCTTTTGGGGGATAAGTGGTTTAAGATGCAGAAAGCCACTGCTCAGAGGGAGAAAACGTTGCAACATTCAAAGAGAGAAAGAGTGAGTTACCTCCTTCCTCTCCATTTCTCTCCTTCACACTGCGATTCTAGTACACCTTCACGCGGGAATACGACGAGCGACAGCCACCATTGGAGCACTTGGGTGGTTCTCTGCAAGCTCTTCAAAACCAGACACAAGAACAGAGTCAAGGCGTTCTTCAAGCTTCGTTGGATTTCGGAACTCCTGGTGTTTGCGCAAGTCCAGGTAAGGGAAGCTAGACTCCATTTTCAATAAAAGCCATAGTTTAGCTATTTCTGAAATGAGTGCGACGTGGTCGCCGGTTTCGTTTTCATCTGTGTAAAATGCTCTGTTCTATGTGTTTTGGGCGACGTGGTCGCCGGTTTTATATAAAGCCTTCGAAATACCTTGTTTTTGAACCAGGTCGCCGGTTTTGGCGCTGTTTTGCGAAATCTCTGTTTTTGATGTTGTTTTGAAACTACTTGAGATTTACATGAGATATTCGAAGATCTGAAGCTTTGAAATGTTTGTTGATGTGATTTGAATCATTTACTTGAATGGTATGATGTGTTTGGATGTGGGATCGAGGCATAGTATTTTCAGGAAAGGAAATACCGTGTTGAGATTGGTTAGGAAGTGCATTGATCAGTGAGTAACCTGTTAATGAGACGATCCTGACTCTGCTGAGATAATGGAATCACGTAGATGAAGTTATTCAGTTGGTGAGAGTCGAAGGAGGTTCATACGTATGGGCGAGTTGTTCAAATGGGAACGAGCTCGAGCTGTTGTATGGATTAACCTTGTCATACCAGGAGAATGGTAACATTGAGATTGTATATGCGCATGCTGTGTGGATTCACAGTGGTATGGTATGACAAGTGCATGTCTCTGGATACTAAGTTCAACGCACGAGTCAATCCGGAAGTAGTGTCAAGTGTCTTGTGTTGTGAGTCAGTGGAAAGTCTGACATGTGAAATGAGAAACTTGATTATTGATAGACACTTGATGCTGTATTGTGAAATAGAATGATTCTGAGGAATGTTGTGAAGTTTATGATTTTTGGGCGATCAGGTGAAGGGATGAGCAGCTCTACGTTTTACATGGATAATCTTGAAACTTGTTTTACTTTAATTTTAATGTTCCTATTTAAACTCTCTTTAAAATGTCTAGCTTACCCTGTGGTGTTTCTTTGGTGTTGTGCTTGGTTCTCTTTAAAAACTGTGATGATCGTGTAATTGTTACACGGGAGCAGATGATCTTCCAGGAAGGAGAGCTCCTTAGTGAGTGGTCGCCGAGGGAGAGATCGCCGGTTTCTACCTCTCGGTGGTGATCGCCGGTTTTCGTGTCCTGATAGAAGATCGCCCGTTTTGAGGTCTTCTGTTAGAGATCGCCGTTTTAAAGTTGGAGATCGCCGTTTTCTTTTGAGACCGCCTGTCTTACTGCATTTCTTTTATTTTCGTAAAATCTTGCAAACATTTGATTTGGTTATGTATTAAACTCCCTAAGAGGAGTAACTTCATTTCTGATATATATATAAATACATATTATTTTGCACTCTTCAATATTATTTGGTTACACTTAATTTCAATTATACATGGATGTATGTATTATTTTGGCGGGATGTTACATTTATAATATTGACTCCCAACATCTATTACTATTAACTCAAAACCCACCCTTTTTTAACTGGGATATTGAACCAAAACATAACCTTTAATTTTTACAGCAAAGAGATGGTGATGAAAACTCATCCAACCTCGAAACATTTGACTAAGAAGATTAAAAGCAGAAAAGGAGTTTAGAAGACTTTCATCTTTTGGAGAATTAATTATTGTCTGCACTTCCATTTTTCTCTAAAATAATAAACATTGTATAGAGTAGTATAGACTTTATTTCAGCAGATTTTATTAATGAGTGGCAAAAATACTTAAAATATTCATAAGGTGCAAATTTGGTACATGCCTCTATTAATGAGGTATAAATTAGTATACTTAAAATTTATTACAATATCGTTTTCATTTATTTTTTTAAAATTGAAAATGAACTTTAAACATATTTTTATTTTAGGCACCAGATGTTGGAAATGGTGTTTCATCACCAAAACCAAAACATTGTAGGATCAAGCGGGGGGAGCAAGACATATTAGCATGTGTCTTGTATAGTGTCAAATGTGGAACAATTGTTATTTTTACATTTTAAGTTATCACTTTCATACACTTGTAGTTTGGTATACTTTGAAATGACATATGAACTTTGATCTATGAATGAATGAAGTGTTCTTTTATCATAAATTTGTGTATATATTGTTCAATTGTCAGTATTATGAAGTTTAATTAAATTATGAAATTAATTTGTGAAAACAGTGTTAATTTTATGAAAGTGGCTTTAATTATATTATGAAAACAGGTTCAACTAAATTATAAAAAGAGGTTCAATAAAATATTAAAACTTAAAATATTTAATACCTGAATTATGGCAATTGCATCTAATGTATAATATTTCACAGTTCAATATAATAATGATGATTACAAATGTTGTACTATAACGTATATAACGACATTTAAATGTTTCATTATTTGCGTTGAAATTGTTTTGACCAATTAAAACTTATGACATTTATAACTTATATAAATTACACGCTTAAAACTGTAAATTTATACAAGGAATTATATTGCGGGTGCTACAATGGTTCGTAATAGACTGTCATATTACACTTTGTAACGGCCATATTTGTGGAGGTATGCAGAACTGTCACATGCATAAATAACGACATTTATAAATGACATTATATATAAAAATAACTGTCACAACATACACATTTTTTTCTTTGTAGTGAAACCTTATGATCTTTGTAACATGAACTTTTGAACTTTTTGTTCAAAACCAAAGTTATCTCCTTCTTAATAAGATAATTAGAGATAATAGCTTGCAACTGATTATCAGTAATTATGGTATTATATTATATTCCCTCTTCTTTCTCACCCAAACAAGTTATAGGTTCATGAGAATGCATTCCAACGAAATTATCCATAGAATTAGCATCCAAAACTGGTTAAGGGGATGATATCATAGCAAGATTATCAAAAAAAAAATTCTTAGGAAAAGCAATCATCCTATCCACATTTTCATTGTTTGGTGTAGGCTAAACTTTATGCTTAGCCACTCCATATGCTTTTCTTATGTCCAACTAAAGCCTTATTCTAAACTTTTCTCTCTAAGTTTACAATAATTAAATCCTAAGAATTACAAGTTTAATAAATAAAAAAATAAAGAAAAGAACTCTTTTGGTGAGCAATAACATTAAAGAATAATATTTTTTTTACAATTTATGGAAAATTTAAATAGGTTGAATTTAACTTATTTTCATTTCAAATTGTTTAATCTTTTTATTATATTATTGTTTTAAAATTTATAATTAATCAAGTATGAATTCATCTATTCTTGCTAAAGATTTTGAATTACAACAAAATCAAGATGTGAACCAGGACAATGGATTAGAAGAAGAAACTACATTGCAAGGATAAAAGTAAAATAGGGCTTTTATTACTTATTTAAACATCGAAACAAGAGATTAATTTAGAAGAAAGAAGAAACATAAATAGATTATAATTATTAATTTTTATTTATGTATGAATACATTATATTTTATTTAATGAAAATATTGTTTATTTTGTAATAAGAGCATAAAAAACTAAGTCCACAGAGAGAGAATCAAACTATTTCTATCGACAATCCTATACCCTCATTATTAGAGGCCGTTGAGGCAATAGGTACAAACCCAATAGAGATTTCATGTGATGCTACTGTTTTTGGAAGAAACAATTACATCTTTGATAGTATAACACATATAAGATCTTATAAGAAATTAATGATAAAAAAAAAAAAAAAAGACTTATAACAGTGCTTTAGAGTCGTTAACTCGAAAATACATTGCAAAGATAAAAGTAAAATAGGGCTTTTATTACTCATCTAAACATCGAAACAAGAGATTAATTTAGATGGAAGAAGAAACATAAATAAATTTAGTTATTACAAGAGTGAATTATCCATAGGAGAAATGAGGGTCCATAGTTGAAATTAGTTGTTGTCATACCAAGATTGCTTTTGAAGATAATCAATTGTGCTCTTGTCGACCTGAAAAGCCTTGGTTAGAACCTCAGGAGAAATAGGTGGATCAGATTTAAACAAAGCATTTGCAATAGTGATAGTTCCTGGATTTTGGCTGCTAAGACCAGCAATTGCAACAGCATTGCCGTATCCAACATTAAGTTGGAAATGAATGAGACCAATTGGGAAGACAAAGACATCACCCTTGTTCAACACTTTGGTAAAGAGACGGTTTCCATCTTGATTGGAAGTAACAAATCCAACATAGAGAGTACCCTCAACAACAATAAGGATCTCTGTGCCCCGAGGGTGAGTGTGGGGAGGGTTTAAACCCTTTGGTGCAAAATCTATGCGAGCCAAAGATATGCCCAATGTGTTTAGTCCAGGTAGTTGATCAACAAACACTTGAGTCACTTGTGATCCTAGTGGATTCTCAGTCTTCGCAGGTTCCACATGCTTGAAGAAATCTTCAGCTTTCACCAACTTCGGATCTTTGCAAAATTTTCCATTCACAAATACTGCAAATTAACAACCCAAAGTTATAATTAAGAAATCAAATTACAATAATAACACAACATCCAACGAGGATTGCTTCTACATACCACCATCACTTTCTTTGGCTGCCACGCAAAAATCTTGCAGAGGACTAGGGTCATAGGCAGAGACAACTAAGGATGCCAAACCCAAGATGGCAACAACCAAGTACACAGCTTTCATTTTTTTCTTATCTTAAATGTTTCTGCTTGTGAGAATATTGAATTTTTATTCATCTCGAGCTTGCTATTTATAAGGATGAAGCATTGAATTGGTTTGCAGTTCATAATTTTCTAATTACTTCTTTATCATGATGAACCATTCCATCACAATTACATGCATATGCTTCTGCGTGCTCGATCAAAGAGAAGACTGAGGAAATTTTCCACATGAAAAAGAAAACAATAACTGTTTCGCTAAGACGTTTTGTATCCATTACTGTGATATTTATTTTATTCTGGGAAGCTCGTTAACTATATCAAATATCAGTTTAGACTTTGTCTCAATATTACCCACTTGATGATATGAACATGAGATACCTACTTTGAAAATTTATTATACTATTATCTTTTGACTTTGTATTGTTTTGGCCTTAGTTCAAATAATTCCTGAGGATATATAATTTAAGTTAAAAAGCATATGATAAAGTCATATGTGGATGGATATATAATAAAGTCATACTTCACCGTCGATGACCTAAACAAAACAGTCAGACATATCTAAAATCATTTATATTAAGACCCATATTTTAATTTGTGTATGCGGATAAATACTGTTTCTTCCATTCAAATTCATAATCACAAAGATTATATAGTAATGAAACACTTGAAAAATAAATAGTATTAAATATATATTATATTTTTGGTTATTTCATTACTATATGCCTATTTCAATCATTTTAAGATAGAAACAAATAATGTATATTAAAAGAGAAACAACCATGAATATAGGTGCAGAAACGAAGATAAAATGAGAGTATAGTTTAAGATCATGAAAAGGGAAGAAATTTTGTTTTTTAGGATCTTGGAAACAACACTTGAATTTGAAGAATTAGTTTTAATGTTTTTTAAATAAGAAGTATAAATGGTGAATATAGGACCATGTCAAACACTATTTAAGGACACTCAGCTGACTTCTAAATCATGTTTTAATAGATAAAAATAAATAAATTTATTGATGGTCAGAGTAATTTAGAGGTATCGATAGATTATCCGAAAGTCATTTAAGACAGTCTAACTATTGGGCATGCCCATCAACATTTGTCATTTAAGACGGAAAGAGGATGAAGAATGTCCAATTTTTTTGAAGAAGAATTCATACAAAGATGAAATTCTCACTATTAGTGTTAGGTTTCATATAAATCCTATCTTCGGCATCGCAAGCCTCGACCATAATAAATTAGGTCATTGCATAAGAGCACACACTAAAAGAACAAAGATATTCTTCAACAAATACCTTTGAGGTATACTCGGATGGATAATCTCCAACTTCTCCGAGTATCCACAAGTACTTAGTTGTTTGGCTCATTTGTTTCCAACACCTCTTGGGAAGGAGCCTTTCATTTGTAAATTTCCTTGATGTGATGAAACCCCAAGTATTGAGTGTCTAAGATATTAAGCAAGGTATGTCTTCTAGAAAGAGCATCCGCCACCACATTAGACTTGCCTTACTTATGTTTGATCACATAGGGAAATTGCTTAATAAACTCTACCTATTTGGCATGTCTCTTGTTAAGTTTGCTTTGACTTTTCAAATATTTAAGAGATTCATGATCACTATGTATCACAAACTCTTTTGGAAAAAGGTAGTGTTGCCAATTTTGCAAAGCCCTAACAAGAGCATAAAGCTCTTTGTCATAATCTTTTTGGCCCTATGTATCATTTATCATAAAGTGTGTGTTTTCTTTTTGATATTTTGAAGAGAACCTTCACACTTACTTAACCACTTGGTTAAGTTCGTGTCCAGTGGCAATCTTCACTGAGTTATCATCATAGCTTGCTAATAAAAATCATAATCCAAGTGTAATTTTAAAATCAACTCACATCAAAATTGCATCGTCAATGGAGGAGCTTTAATGAATATATGAAGTGAATTAGGTGCTTGAAGTAGAAAGAGGTTGAGCCCACTTTCTAGGGTTCACTAGGCCTTTTAGGCTATCTAGCAAAGGGGTATTTAAGAGAGAATGAAGTCTGAAATTCAATTTACTCAATCAAAAAATATCAAATCTGAATACATGAGTGTGATAAACATCTATTTATAGGCTTCTATGGAGAAGGTAGTTTAAGGTTTAAGCTACCTTAACCTTAATTAGTCTAGATAACCTTGGATGAGTTCTTAGTGCTTATTTGGTTAATATTCCATGTGCCTATGAGCTCTAGAAGCCCTTGCAAACACCTCGCACAATTTGTGCAGAGTAACTTTTCTTAATCCAATTCAACTTTTAAATACATGAGGCAAGGCACCCATTTATAAGGATGGGTGCCTTGGTGCGAAGGAGGGGAGGGATAGTCTTGTAATAAAGGGAGGGGCGGCCTAGGGGTTGACCAATGGTCAATGCCGCCCCTGGTCCTAGCTTCTAGAAGCTAGGGCTATATTCTAACCCTAATAGACTTGTCATGGCCCAATTTGATAAGTGCACCCCTCCTATTATGCTAATTGAACCCTATTCTACTGAAATTGAAAACAAGGAAACTAGTTGGTGCTAAACTCCCATGGCTTGGGCTTTGCTCCTGGTAATCCTTTGAGGAATGATGGGTCTGAAGCACTAACTAGTGGTGGGTCCTGACCTAGTCCTTGATCTTGTGTCATGCTTCGTGTCCTTCTTCTGGAAGGTTGAGCTTGGTCAGGGGTTGCTCCATCTCTCAGGTCTGTATCACCTGTTTATTTACAATCAAATCCCCATCTTCAAATGATAGCTCATAATACCAAATGATAGCTTGAAACCTCCATGGATTGGCTTAGTTCTTCCAAAAGATAGGCTTTGTGATATGATTGCGGTTTTGAAGATTCACCTAAAGACAAATGACCCATAATTTTTGCACAAAGGAAACAAATAATTAGTGAAAACAATTTAAGCACTCCTCACGTTTGCGTCACTTTTGGTGAAATTCAAGAAAAGAACACTCAAAGCACTTCAAAGAAATTCTTCCACTTCACATAAGGTCTTTCTTGAGATTGAAAACTGTCAAATGAAAAAGGTCTTTCTTGAGATTGTTCGAAGAAGAATTCATACAAAGATGAAATTCTCACTATCAGTGTTAGGTTTCATATAAATCCTATCCTTGACATCGCAAGCCTCGATCGTAATAAATTAGGTCATTGCATAAGAGCACACACTAAAAGAACAAAGGTATTCTTCAACAAATACCTTTGAGGCATACTCGGATGGATACTCTCCAACTTCTCCAAGTATCCACAAGTACTTAGTTGTTTTGCTCATTTGTTTCCAACACCTCTTGGGAAGGAGCCTTTCATTTCCCAACTCTTAAAGCACCGATTAGATCCTTGTTAGACGTTGTTGCACTAGACCACAAATTTTCAATTAGTATGTTTGGTGAGTAGATATGTGAGCAACCTTGAGAAGGAGCATTGGAAAGTAGTGAAGTGAATCCTTCTGAAACATACTAAGACTATTGGAATTATCTTCAAGGGTGATTCACAACATAGTTTGGCATGGTTCTCAGACTCTAACTTTGTTGTAGACTAGGACAATAGATGGTCCATAGTATGCTACATGAACACCATTTAAGGACACCCAACTGACTTGGTCAGAGTAATTTGGAGGTATTAACAAAGTATCAGAAAGAGCTATAAGAAAGCCTTGGGCACACCCATCAACATTTGGCATTTAAAAGGGAAAGAGAAAAAAGAATGTTTACTTCTTTGAAGAATAATTCATATACAAAGATGAAACCCTTGTTATCATTGTTAGGTTTCATATAAACTCTATTCTTAGCATCGCAAGTCTCGACCATAATAAATTCGATCATTACAAAACAACACACACGAAAATAACAAAACTTCTTCAACAAATATCGATTTAGGAAGAAAATTTTAACTTGTTTCTAGCCCTTTAGGAAGAAAATTTGACCTAGTTTCTAGAAGAACAAGCCTAGGGTGCGGTTTTGACTTAGTTAAACCCTAAAGGCAGCCCCTCACACATTTACCACCCTACCCCTGCCCTTCTTGCCCACCAAGGCACCCATTCCTATAAATAGGGTGCCTTACTCCATGTATTTATAAGTTGATTTTGAATAGAAAAGAAACTATGCTTGAGTGAATTTATGAGTCTGAGTACTCTAGGTTTTATGGGTCTTATCTTAGGTGGTTAGTATCCTAAGTGGCAACTCCGAGTCTTATCTTGAGTGAGTGACATCTCAAGTCGCGACTCTAGCACCACTCATCTTGGAGTTCATCTACTCTAAGTGGTGTGACCACTCCATCCATCCTAAGTCTTTTAATTCTTTCATCTTTTCCCTTTCATTCTCCTCTTTTCTTTGCATCACCATTCTTCTTCCTTTTATATCATTTTCTTCTCTGCTTCTCTTTATTTGTTCCTTAGTCATGCATTTTGTTCTTGCTTATTTCTCTTAAATTCCACAATTTGCATAATTGTCACCTCATATCTGTGTTTTTCTCTTTACCCTTCTGAAGTGAACCTTCACACTTACTTAACCACTTGGTTAATTTCATGTCTAGTGGGAATCTTCTTCGGGTTCTCACCTTAAATTGCTAAAATCCAAGTCTAAACAAAAGTGAAACCTTTAAAATATGCAATCCTAAAATCAACTCACATCATGTGGTATCAGAGCACAAACCAAAGCAACCAGCAGATGACTAAGGACACATCAAGAACTTCACAAAAAGGTCAGTCATCTCAGTATACAAAGTCGGACCCCCAAAACCTCGAGAAATCATCAGCAGAAGAAAAATCAGTTATAAACCAAAATATCAAAAGTTCTTCCTTCTTGTTTTTCCACAAGAGAAAATTATGTAAATAAATTGGGCTCACTTCAATCGTCCAAAATAGCAAAGATAGGCTAAATAGGTGCCTATAGCATAATAAGGGGTGTAGTTATCATTTTAGCTTGTTTCTAGCCTTTTAAGAAGGAAATTTGACCTAGTTTCTAGAAGAACAGGCCTAGGGTGCAGTTTTTACTTAGTCAAACTCTAAAGGCAGCCCCTCACACATTTACCACCCTACCCTTGCCCTTCTTGCCCACCAAGGCACCCATTCCTATAAATAGGGTGCCTTAATCCATGTATTTATAAGTTGATTTTGAATAGAAAAGAAACTCTACTTGAGTGAATTTCTGAGTCTGAGTACTCTGGGTTTTATGGGTCTTATCTTTGGTGAGTAGTATCCTAAGTGGCGACTCCGGGTCTTATCTTGGGTGAGTGACATCTCAAGTGGCGGCTCTATTACCACTCATCTTTGAGTTCATCTGGTCCAAGTGTCGTGACCACCTCCATCCATTCTAAGTTTTCTAATCCTTTCATCTTTTGCCTTTCATTCTCCTTTTATCTTTGTGTCACCATTCTTCTTCCTTTTATATCATCTTCTTCTCTGCTTATCTTTATTTGTTCCTTAGTCATGTGTTTTGTTCTTGCTTATTTCTCTTAAATTCCTCAATTTGCATCATTGTCACCTCATATCTGTATTTTTCTCTTTGGCCTTCTGAAGTGAACCTTCACACTTACCTAACCACTTGGTTAAGTTCGTGTCTAGTGCGAATCTTCTTAAGGTTCTCACCTTAAATTGCTAAAATCCAAAATCTAAAGAAAAGTGAAACCTTTAAAATGTGTAATCCTAAAATCAACTTGTAAGGACCTATAAATTAATTGGAATAGAAGTGATAGATTTTAAATAATTTCTGAGTATGTTATTATTTAAAATAAAAAGGACATAAAAATAGAAAATATCATAGTGGTCAGACCTTGGACGTCGCCCAAGGTCTGGGATCAGCTGGTAGAGGGCGATCGGTTGACCATTGTACCAACCAAGTAGTCAGGTGCGATGACTTTATCGTGAGGTAATCAAGTGGGCGTGCTTCAAGGGAGGGAGGCACGTGAATCAAGAAGGGTAAGAGAAAGGAAGGTGTAGCTTAAAAGTCGATGAGATCACCGTTTGTTGAAGAAGGCGGCGTCCTCCGACTTCCCCCGTATGAAATCAGAGATCGCCTATTTTGTGCATGATCGCCGTGTGCGAAGATTTCACATAATCGCCAATTGCTTAGAGTACACATGATCGCCAATCGCTTATGGTGTACATGATCGCCTAAAGTGCACTTAGCATGTGGTCAAGATGCTGGATCAACCATAGTGGGTTCCAAAAACCACGCGTATCAAGGTGTGGGTTGAGCCTTAGATACGCTGGGCATGCGAAGCTCTATGCTTGAGCATAAGAAATCGTCCATAGTGTTGCATGCATGGGCGCACGAGGAGTAGTGCTGATCTATTCTTGGAAATGTGAAGCTACTGACGTCACCAAGCCATGTGGAGGTGATACCTTGGACGTAACATAATGGGAGGATGAACCTTCAGCAAGGTGTGACGATGTGACATCGGTGACCAGAGTAAGGCGATGTGTTCTCGTCACACACAAGGGCGATAAGAGATCTCCAACAGGATGAGAGGAGCATCGGTCATCAACCAGGATGGGAGACACATCGGTGGTCTGCCAGGGTGAGACATCGGTTGTCTGCTAGGGTGGCACATCGGTGGTCTGCCAGGGTGAGACATCGGTGGTCTGCCAGGGTAAGACATCGGTGGTCTGCCAGGGGTGAGACATCGGTTGTCTGCCAGGGTGGGACATCGGTGGTCCTCCAGGGTGAGACATCGGTTGTCTGTCAGGATGAGGAATCAGTCGTCCGTCAGGAAGAGGAATCGGTCATCGCCGGTATGAGAGGCATGGTCATCGCGCGAGCAGTCGTCGGTAGATGGTCATCGAGCGATGTCGTGTTTCACACAGATAAGGTGGGACCCATGCTCCCAGCATGAACGTTCTGCATGCACGACACGTAGACAAAAAGGGTGTTTCAGAATAGTTAGCATCAGAGAGTTGGTATGCGCAGAAACCCACGTGGTCATACTGTTCAAGGAAGTGTTCACGCAAGGTTGCTCAGAGAGTGGGTAATGGCAGAGAAGGCTAAAGAGCCGTTCGACCTTAAGAGCTGAGGGAATCAGCTCATTTAGTTCCCCTTTCTCCTTTCTCCTCCACTCGAAGACGCGGCTATCCTCACGTACCAGTGCTACGATCGGCGACTGCCATTGTCCTCCTGGGAAGTTACTCTACAAGTTTTCTGCTCAAAGCCCTAAAACAGAGTAAGTCGTTTTGCTCTATTCTTTGAGTCGAGTCTGAATTTAAGAGGGTTGTCTTTGCATAGGTTGTGCATACAACTCTTTTAACTTCAGAAATCGTCTCTGTTAGCGTAAAAAATGAGTAATCTCGTTAGTTTTGTGATCGGGACTCTATGGTGCATGTTAAGGCATCCTTGAGTTCTCGGTGGGTTTGGAGCTCTTAGTGTTTTTGCGCAAGTTCAGGTAAGGGAAGCTAGCATTTTCGTTTATAAAAAACTTTAGGCGAGTAGGTTCTGAAGTGAGGGCGACGTGGTCGTCGGTTTCATATTCTATTTCACGATGCTCTGTTTTTATGTGTGGGGCGACGTGATCGCCGGTTTTAATGCAAATTTCGAAATTTCCTGTTTTAGTGTCGTTTTG